>CM038703.1:43467490-44067490 GCA_021613375.1 Megaleporinus macrocephalus
GCCGTGCTGGATTAGGAATTGGATTAGGATTTTATTGATACCAATACCGATACCAATACTTATTGATACTACTGTCTAGGATTTTGTGTAAGACTTGACATTGAAAGAAAAAGTGTGATCTTTGGGGAGCGGTGATCATCTTCTTACAGTTAAAAGTCTTATCAACCATAAGCAATACAAAATTAGTTACCCTGGTTGTCAGGATAGGTTATGTTCAAACTTACTCTACCCAGCAATGTATGATATGCTAGCTATTGAATTTTAATATATTATAGACTTAATGGGTGTGTCTCAAAACCTACTGAGCTGCCTACATAGGCAGCATTTTACGTCATAGTATGCGGCTTCCGACATGTAGGCTGTCCCAATTCTTACATACCTTAAACATGCTGTCTACTGAGGAACCTTATTTTCACCTGATTTTAAGGAAGCATCGAACGCTTCCTCAGCCGCTAAGACAATCCCATGATGCAACGCAGGCGAAGCTATGAGCAGTGAAGTGGTTTTAAAATGTAAATTATTTTGATTCTCTCTGGAGTTTTAATGTGTTTCTTGTCATATAATCACACAAAACAGTATTTTATTATCAACTCTGTAACGAGTCATTCATCATTGTGCAGTTTTATACTCGAGCCATTAGCATTTATGCTAGCGGATTGTTTTGGATAGCCGGCCGGTAGCTTAGCAACAAGCTAAATCACTGGTCACGTGCTGCAGTGGGCGGGAACAAGCCGCGACGCAGTCTCTCTCTAACTAGAGCGTCTGAGTAATCTGTTTTATGAGGAGAGATGAGGAGAGAACACTGCTACTTACACAGCTGCCTCCCTAGACAGCCTACATAGACACTCACTAGGTTTTGAGACACACCCAGTATTACTTCTTCCCCCCAATCAGTTGATTTTAAATTGTTCCTTTAATGCTGGAAACATTGAGCAAGGACATGTAGACACTATCCTACCTGCATTTTTGATAGCTGTCAAAATACCCCACCTGGAGTTTTATGTATTTATACATATGCAGTAATAATAATAATAATAATAATAATAATAATAATACATTTTATTTAAGGGCGCCTTTCTTGACACTCAAGGTCACCGTACACACCGTAAATAGGACAGGCTTTGCTGAACACACAAGGGTTGCCGTCTCTCAGATTTATAGAATGTTGTATTCGTGTTTTATGAAGTTGCTGGATTCGCCCTGGGCCTCTCTGTACAGAGTTTGCATGTTCTCCCTGGGCACACATGAGTTTCCTCCGGGTGCTCCGGTTTCCTCCACAGTCCATAGCATGTATTGTCGTATCTTCTTTTCTTGCCATCAAAATGAAGAGGGAGACCGGTTTAGAGTTAAACATTGAGGATAGCATTGTACAGATGTCTTGGAGGAGATCTCAAACATGGTTTAACATGGTTTCGGCAACAACACGGTCCTATAGGCCTGCCTTCATGATCCTCTATGTTCTGGCCCATGTGATCCATCTGGCCAAGTTGATATTTTCTGGGCTTGGGGCAGCTTCCTTGGGGGTTCCTGCCACCATAAACTTCTCATAACCTCTGTAGCATTCAGTGTGCCCATCTGTATAAACAAGCTTTTAACAGAAACCACATTGTGTAAGACATATTCACAACAGTAGTGTGTGTGTGAGTGTGTGTGTCTACTCTGGTAGCCCATCCAGGGTGTTTCCTGCCTTTCGTCCAATGGGGTAGGCTCCAGCACCCCTGCTACCTAGAAGGATTAGCAGTGTAAAGGATGAATGATTGAAGTGCTGGTGTTTTTAACTCCACAGCTACCACTTTGCATATATTGTATTTAGCTGCATTATCCATTAAAGTTAGTACAGTGAGCCCACACTTCTCACATCTTTAGCCTTGACTGGACAGCACTGAACGACATTCAGAATAGCAATCTGTGTCATTGTTATATAATCTTTCTTGTTTAAATGAATTAAAACAGTCTAGTCTAGATTTGGAGACACAATGTTCCCCTTATTACTCCAGGAATGATATCCACTCTGCTTTGGACAAAGTGTACTGCGGTTCTTAACTGTCATTTGTCCAGTGTTATCATAAGTTGTCAATGGATCAATTAGAAGATCAATTGTTCCTTCCTACTCGCGAGTCAGGAACGCGTTGCAGAGAGAGCTTAGGCTTCTGATGTCAAGTCTTTTTTTTATTTTTTATCATCCCTTTGATTTCCTGTGTGGATAAGATGCCGAGGGAGATTGATGAATGGAGGAAATTGGTTGGCAGGTGATTTCTCTAGCAGCTTCATTCATCTGTGGCGGCTGTGTTTTTTGAAGCTGCCACTCAAGTGACAGGGCTTTTGTTCTGGTTAAAAAGGCGTGCTCCAGCGAGAGAATGCGGCTGGATTAGTTGTCGTCAACAATAATAGCCGTGGATCTCGCCCGGAGCTGCCTGGCCGAATGACTGCATGGCTGGCTCTTTTCAGTGGATGTTCAATCCTTTAAATTAGTTCTGTTTCACAGGTATGCGCTCTAAGATTGATATGTGACCTCTGCTATTCTCAGCCACAGAAGTTTTTATACGTTTGTCATTTGTCAGTATTTGTTATTTTTCACAGCGTTTTCCACGCATGGATTTGGGATGTGAATTTGGACAAACCTGCGGACAATTATTAGTCAATGATCACTCGGTAATCGATAAAGCTAACACGATAACATAAAAGATATGACTTACATACACTTACAACTTATTTTTAGCTCAAGTTAACAAACACAGAAGGTCTCACTGGGACTTACCTGAAGTTCACACATTTAAATTAAACAGTGATTAACATAAAGTCCATAGCTAAGCTAGGACTAACTACACAGGCTAGCTGTTTGCTAACAAGCACATTTGTAGGCTAAAGCTTAGAAGCAACATGACATTTAATGAAAGAGTAGCTATCTTTGCATTGTGTAACATTACTAGCAGGGGGCAGTTTACTACACTGGCCTGAGATCAGGTAGTGAAGTGAACTGTGTTTTCCAAAAGCATATAAAATGGTGGAGCAGGCATCACAGTGAACACTCCCTCTGCTGGTCACTACACAAGATGATCTTACCACTCAGATAATTTAGGTTGATAAGAACATGTAGCCTCTGGCCAAAGTTGCTTGAATTGGGAATCATGCACTGTTGATTTCCCACCAGTGAAGAGGATTTATGTCCTGTTCTGTTGTAGGACTGGTAATGGTGAGTTCTTCAACACATCTAGTGTTGGTTCTTGACCAGTGACTCAATGTTTTTTAATAGTAACCAAAACTGTTAATCAACACGTGTGGCCCTATCTTTTAAAATGAAGCCATGAAATGAAGCCACTTTGTTGGCTCCAATGGTAGGAATCAAGGGTTGGTGTCAACGCTTGCACGTCTATGTATACAATCCAAAAACGGACCTCACATTAAATGAATAACTCACCTTTTTATTGGAAATAAACTTAACTCGTTGGTAAACGTTTATGTATTTGTAGGTTAACAGTTAACCAGCTGATCATTAACATCATCACGAATGTGGACTTTTTTGTAACTTTATATAATTTTCACATATTTATTATTTCATTGTGAACAATGACAAAGTGCATGTATTTCAAATAGATTTTTTTCCCCAAATTGGTCCAATATGCAAAGATACATCAAGGAGTTTCAAAGAAGTTATTATGAAATTAACATGAGACTCGACAAAAGGACTGTGTTGTGAATTGAACTGCGGAAGCATGAGTTACCACTCAAACATCACATGGAACAAGCACCAAGGTACGTGGTGTTTACGACATTGACAGAATTTGGCAGATGAGCTAATCCAGAGCAGATTACAGTTTACATAAACTGGCGAAGGTAGTGCTAGAAGTCTTGCCCAAGTACTCTTATTGGAATTGCTTATTGGGTGTGGGCCCAAGCTGGGAATTGGAACCCATTCCCCAACTTGAAGGGCAGAGGTGTTATACCAACACCTGTACCAACAGTGTTTTTCATGCAGCCGTTGAACGGAAACCTCTTTGTCTATTCGTCTCTGAAACTTTGGATCTACAGGTCTAGAATACTAAGAATTTCATGGGGTAAATTATCAGCTATGGCATTTTCAATTTCATAGTTGACATGGCACCCATGGCGCTTGATTTGTTGGTCCCGTTGTAACCATGTAGATGCTAGAGAGCTAGCTATACAGCTGTGCAGCGACAGAAAACTGTCATGTTGCATTGCCTATTTCTTATGCCTTCACGTCAACACTGCGCTTTCAAATGACTGCTCTTTATTGAACACGGCAGCAGTGGAAAGTGCCACCCGGTGCTACTGAACAGCTAAGACAACAGTCAGGACATCAACAGCCAAACATTCCACAGTGACGGTCGCACCACAACCCACAGCCCAGCACAACACCCCATTAGCACATATATACAGCCCCAAGCAATCAGCCCCCACTTCTTACATGTTGTAAGTCTCATTAATTGCATGTCCAGCGTACTCTTAAGAGGGCTACAAGCTCAATGCTTATTAAGTAGCAATTAGGAACGCACCAATACCTCTATTTTTCCCATTCCTGTACTGATACCATATCCTCTCGATAACAACCTGGGCTAACATCCTTTGACTGTTATTGACTACACAGCAGGAGATGAGGGATCACTGAAATAAGCCTGACTCAGCTAAAGATCAATAATGATAACATGCTTTGCACTGTATTTATGATGCATTGTCTGCCTTATTGTTGGAATCTCACTAAACTAAGATCTGTATGTGAGTTCCGAACGGTATATCACCCATTGTTCCAATTCCAGACGGTGTAGCCCATTGTTGGTGCCTTCCCTTGGGGAATTGTTTTCATACCTCTTGCTTGAATTCCGTCTACTTGCACATGTGGACACATCACTCAGTAGCAAGTTTCTAGTTTCAAGTTTCTTTGTCATTTGCACATCATGTCAGGACATAATATGCATTGAAATGCTTGGGGTGAGGCTCAGATACAAGTCTACAGCAGGGCAGCATTATATATGTAGTAAAAACAGTGCAAACATAAAAATTATAAAATAATAATGAAGTAAAAAAATAGGCTAGAAAATATACATTTAGTAATAACTGAAATAAATAAAGAACTATACAAAACATACACAAGATATATAGATAAGAAATACAGGAGGACATATGTAGAAACTTTTGCATAGGCAGGTTATCTAAGAAGATATATCTATCTAAAGTGACTTAGTGATACTGTCCATAGCAACGATATTAGAATAAATAATAGCATCTCTATATCCCATACTGGTACCCTAGTAGTAATATAAATAGAGAACTTCATCTTCCCAGAAATCCATAGATATGCCATTTCCAGACCACATGTGATCACATAGAACCCACCAGATAGATGACTGATGTCCTTCCTGCGTGACTGGTTGAAGGTGGTTTGATTCGTGTCAGTAAAAAACGAAACTCAGGTTATTCCATCTCCTGGGCTCCATCATGAAATGCCATTAGCCGCTTTCAGACGAGACTTTAAAAGTCTCAGTAGCTAAGCACTCTATCAGCAGTAATGTGAACATGTCCCCTGCTTGTAAGGCCTTTCATTATAGATGTGTTTTGCTGCTGTCCGCTGATCCATGTCGGCCATTTTGTGCAGTGGTTTGGAGAAGATGGGAGCACAGGGGTTAAGTAGAGCGCTAGAAAGCGGTGCCTGTGCCACCTCCTGTCTGGAGGCGATGCACAGCTGGAAGAGGGCAGTTGTTGGTTTTTTTTTTTGGACCTTCGGGGGTACGGTGATCAGGGTGGGTAAAGGGAGAGCGGTAGAGCCATCCAACACGACTGGCGACATCAAGGGGACAAGCTCTGGCGAATGCGGTGTGTCTAAATTAGCGCAGGAGCTAATGCCATATCAGCTGGCCACCAAAGGCTTACTCTGTAGGGCTGGGCTGGACGAAGGATCTGATGGGGACCATCGTTGTCAGCGAGCCCAGATTCGTATCAGGATCACCACACGCATCCAAGAGAGGCAGCAATCCCCGGCCTCCCCGTCCACTGAGGTCCAGCCTTTGAAAGTCTGGCCCGCGCCTAGGTCATGGAGCCTGTTGTGGCTGTTTTTTGGAGAGCGGCGTGCGACCCAGATGGCTCCTGTGAGGCTGATTCGCCCGGAGCTGTCCCTTTCAATGGCATTATAAGGCTCGCACATGAAAAGCCTCCATGGCGCCGACACTAGCACACGCGGCAGGCGCAGCACCAGGCTCTGGCTACAGTCAAGCCCCGCGCTGTCTGTGCACTGACACGGAAGGAGAAGTGTCCTCCCGTGTCCCCATTGTGTTCCAGCTGCTTTGTCTGTTAAGGAGGTCAAGCACCTCGGGGGAGAGCGGCGGATGTAGCAGTGGAGCGCCGCATGTTGTAAGAGAGATGCCTCCCACAAGGTGAATAGAACGGTGCCGTGTCGCCGCAGCATGGGCTGCTAAAGCCAAAGTAGTACGGCAGTTAAACCTCGGCTCAGCAGTCCGTCAGCCTCTGCATTATTTACGTGCACCACAGTCTTGTCCCTCTCTTCGGAAATTGGAAAGCCAGAGGCCGACTTTACTAACCACCTGTACATTCACACACAGTCAAGCTTAAAGATTTATAGTCTTATTTTCCAGTTTTGTGCACATGGATCCTGTCGTTTGTCGTTCTTTAAGGTGCTACTGTTTTTTAATCTTCACCTAAAACAGAAGTACTTTGCTGCTAGATAAATCTGTGATGCACAAACGTTGTAACTTTACTTTGAAAGCATCTCGATAACTGATATCCGGAATGGATTGCGGTTTGATATGCATGGCAGCGACTGCATAGCAAAACAGCAGCATGGAGAATATTTATAACCTCCTTGCAGTTTTATTCAATAGATAAGCAAAATATATAAATTTGATCTAGTCTACCGTCTGCTCTCAGTTCTGACTGCCAGCATTCCTCCTGCTTACAATCATCTATGCTGTAAAAGGTGGAACAGTGCAGAAGTGTTTCTGAGATTGATGTCTTCAGGGTATGCATTCAAACTGAATAAAACCAGATAACTAATTAACTATGTGCTGCAAGTGTAGCATATGTTAACAGTTAAAACCCATAGGAAAGAATAGGCTTGGTTTGCTACTTGGTGACCTTCCAGGCCAGTAGGGGGAGCTCTCACGGAAATGTAAAGTGGTGATGGCTGCCTTGACCAACATTCATCGGTTTGCACTGTTTGTTAAGGTGGGGAAATGTTTAGTTTTTTCTGTGCTAAAGCAACAAAAATGAGTGTCATTGCAATGTTCTTTGGAAATATATAATTAGCTGTATTTTGGTATATGATTTGAAAGCCAAGGTAAACTTAAAGTAAATGCAGTACATGTTGTGTTGGGCATTGGTTTCGAGGTTGTTTGGCATATGTGTCGGGCTGTTCAAATAGTAGGGTATTTCATCACTGATGGAATCTTGAATCTTCAAAGCCAGTGTAGGAATGGGAAAAATAAAGGTATTTGTGTGGTTCTAATTGCTACTTAATAAGCATTAAGCTTGTAGCCCCCCTAAGAGTACGCTGGACATGCAATTACTTACAACATGTGAGAATGCCTTTACTTGGGTTATATTTTACAGCTCACACCGCTAATAAAACAAATTAAACATTTTTAACATAAAGCCATGATTTATATGCCCTTTTTGCTTTGTATATTTACTATACTGTGCCAACTATATCCAGATTTAGACCCTTATGTCGGGGCAGCTTGGCACTACACTACTTACAGGAGATCTTGGTTAACACAAGTAAGAATTTGAAAAATTATGATCACAGAATTTTAATGTAACTACTTCTATTTAGAGCTCTCTCTCTCTCTCTCTCTCTCTCTCTCTATATATATATATATATATATATATATATATATATATATATATATATGTGTGTGTATATAAGAGAGAGAGAGAGAGAATGAATACTTTCTATGTAGTGTTCTACATAGTCTATATAGTTCTATTCAGAGCTATGCATATAGAATACATTATATATAGTGTTCTATATAGTTCTATTCAGAGCTATGTATATGTAGAATACATTATATATAGTCTATATAGTTCTATTTAGAGCTATGCATATAGAATACTTTCCATATAGTGTTCTACATAGTCTATATAGTTCTATTCAGAGCTATGTACATATGGAATACATTCTATATAGTGTTCTACATAGTCTATATAGTTCAAGTTAGAGCTGTATATATAGAATACATTCTATATACATAGCCTATATAGTTCTATTTAGAGCTATGCATATAGAATACATTCCATATAGTGTTCTATATTAGTCTGTATAGTTCTATTTAGAGCTATGTATATAGAATACATTCTATATAGTGTTTTACATAGTGTATATATATGGTGTTCTGCATGGTTTATAAAGTTCCATATAGAACAGAGTTTATATAGTGTTCTACATATTCTATGTAGTGATCAGTGAATGAGTGGACCATTTCAGACACACCTATTGATTCACACGTTCCAGGATGTGTTTGGAGACTCTGAAAGTGTCTCTATTCAGATAAGATGTTTAGCTTCCATTTGCTGCTAGCTGGTTTATCCTAATGTTTCTGAAGCCTTCAATATATGGCAGAGATTGACAACCCTGCCAACCACCCTCCCCCCCACCAACCCCTCACTGCATGTGATGAAAGAAAAAAAGTTCTCAGCACCTTTTAAGATCAGAAATGTGGTAACAGTACAAAACAGAACTATGGGATGTCAGTAAAAATGGCCCAGATTTGTCAGTCACGTCAAATTTAAGGTTGACAACCATGACGAGAGAGAAAAACAGAACAAAACACAATAAACACAGCTCTCTCTCCGCAGCCATGAGATTTCACTGGGTAAAAGGCGACGTGAGTTGTTGCATTCAGCCGAGTTGTTTTTTCCCTGTTTCACCCCCGTCTCTGATTGCTCTTCACACTTGGATGGGCGGCCGGAGCAGCCACTCCTAATTAAAGACCAGCTTCCTGTTTAATGCGGCTAGCCTCTCGAGCCACTCTCGGCAGCAGTTGGGTAAACTTTGGCACGCCAGCTGTGTGAGCCTGAGCCTGCAGGTTGTCATGGGGACCCAGCGGATACCGTGCAGGCAAGCATACAAACGCTGGCTTTGGGCTTCCTAGAATGCACCTGTTCAGCCAAGCATCAGGTATCATCTCTTTGAAGTGCAGCTTGTGTTGGATGTTCTACAGAGGATTGCATGTTTTATAGGTCAGTGTTAACAAACATCCCATCATCTTGTTAATAGCCGTCTATTCTCTATAGGCTTGTGCACTACAGTAACTAGAAACAGTAATGGCTGCCTGTGGTCTACCGATTAGGTCTTAACGATATTGGGGGGGGGCATATTGCTGTATTTGAGGGTTTTGCAAAATTAATGAGTGGGATTTTTTAGGTGGGAGGGCAATTAAGGTAGTGCTTCAATAGTCTGCACCATTCTATACCATTTTACAGGGATATGGCTACAATTTGTGATCAATAATCTTTGGGGACTGTTACAGCACCCTGCATATACCTCCACGCCATGAACAAAGTTTCAAATTGCATTCCATTGCATCACAAAGTTATCATTAAACAATAAGCTGTGTATTTGTAACCATTTCATGCAGTAACTGTCTGTGATGTATATTTTGGAGACATGAAACGCTTCAGATGTCTGGGAGGCACGAGTTTGCTATTTGAATTTGTATTGCATTATTCTAAAATATTTGAAGAATACATCCCCTGTAATACATCTCCTACCCCCAGTAGCAAGACACTGCGTATAACCTTATGGACACATTGGATACATTAGGAAAAAGTGACACTGCTAAACATCTAGCAGTTAGTGTACATTTAGGTGCATAAAAATTTGGACATAATTTATTGTTATTTTAGCTGATGGTGGTGGTTTGGGAGGGTGGGGGCTGTATGGTTTAATTTCTACATAGTTCCTTTGGTTTAAAAGTCAAATCAAGTTTATTTATATAGCGCTTTTTACAACAATGTTGTCTCAAAGCAGCTTTACAGAAGTTTTGAAAACAGACAGTTACAACATATATCCTTCAGTGAGCAAGCCAGAGGCAACAGTGGCAAGAACACCTCCCTCAGACTGGAGGAAGAAACCTTGGGAGGAGCCAGACTCACAAGGGGAGACCCATCCTCTTCTGGTCAAACAGTATTTACAGTTTATAAACTAAATACCAAAGAAAGGAGCCTCTGTTTGAAATCTGGATAGCAAAGCTTTAGAAGCTGCACAGATAGTGGCAGTCTCTGACTGAGGCAGTCTCTGACTGAGGCTTTATGTAAAGTGGGCGTGAGCTGAAACAGTCCCATCCTATCTCAATGCGGGTGCATCTGGATGGCACAGTGATGTAACTGAGGGTGTAGCAGTTGACACAGAAGGACAGGTGAGCTGGCTGGTGATGGGTGGGAAAGAGGCCCTGATGGTCAGTCCTTCAACAGCGTTCAACAGACGGGAGGACAGTCATTACCTCAGGAAGAGTAAAGAGAGAGAGTTAGTTGGGCTCGGGAGTATGACTGTAGAGAATATGAATATTCAGAATTTTAGAGTGTGGTTGGTGACTCGGGCAGATCTAACTATAACAGCCTAAACTAAAAGGAGAGAACCAGAAGGTAACATGGACATGAGAGCACCCTGAGACACTGGGATCCCCCCTCAAGTTAAAACTGAAGGTCTGAGCTGATAAACTGTATATCCAATATGCTGTACTGGCCAGCATTATTATTATTATTATTATTTTTATTATTATTATTATTATTATTATTATTATTATTATTATTATTATTATTATTATTATTATTATTATTAACTAACTGCATATTAAACCTAAACCCAAAGTAAGTAACTTGGCTGAGATTTACAAGGCAGTCAATCTGAAACACAGACAAATACAAAACACATGACCAGTTTAGTCACAACATAGTTCACTTTTAGCTTGAAAACAATACATTTGTTGAAGAGTTCCTATATACTATAGCTGCACTTTCCTGTGCCAGAGATCCTTTGTTGTGGCACCGCACAGCTTCTTGGCTAGTGTGCACTAGCCTTTTGTCAGCTGCATTAGTGTTTCTAGTAGTTTGTCTGGTATTAGTCCTGTAATGCGTCCTTATTTGTTCTAAACAGACAAGAAACTCTGACTAGAGCTTTTTCCAGAAGCAGGACCGCGTAATGTGTGAGTTCAGGACATTCGATCAAGTGTAAAAGCTGTTTTTAAGCTCGAGAGCGGTCCAGAGAACTGATCTCTCATCCTCCTCAAATCAGTATTCTGGGGCAAACTCTAGTGCGGTCCCCGGTGCGCGTGGAAGCCCGGCGTGTTGGATTGCATGATTAGTTCATTTTGTAACATGACTGCTTCGACTTGCCGCGTTACTTTCCTTTTCAAGTTTAGTGAAGCCGTTGAAAGACCTTTGTGGTTGAAACGTGCTGTTCTTTGCTGCCTGAGTGTTTTCTTTCAAAAAAAATAATACAAAAGCAGAAAACGGATGAAGCTACTGAATCGATTCACGGGTGGAATTCTTGTGTATGAAACCAGCGATAATGAGCCCTTCATCCCAAATGAGCCCCGAATCGGCCCTCGGTGCAGACTCAATTATTCAGGACCAGTGCGAAAACAGTGTTAGAAGCTAATTTGCATATAAAATGACACAAATGATCTGCTATTTCATGACTATTCAGATTCTGACTCATTCCTAATCCCTGTCACCACCACCGTGAACAATTCGGATTCAGTGAGCTCCTCTTTCAGCACTATACATTCTGAATGACTTGGTTTTCATTTTAATAATTGAATTACAGAAAAAATTGAGAATTATTGTGGAATTCCCTTTTTTAGGTGGTGGGCTGACTTTAATAATATTTTTTTTGTTTGATTCATCCCAGCACATAAAATAATGATTGGAGACTCATTAGCATATTGAGCATGTGTACAGTGCAAAAATGATCTTGCATCTAGTTTCTGTGTTATTTCTTATTCTTAGGTTGTAAGATTATTTAACTTGGTTCTAGAAGGTTTTTTGTTTTGGTAGAACAAATGTTGACCTTTTTGTACATTGGTAGTGGCGGCTGTCTGGCTTGTCCATCTTTAACATTATTTTAATGAGGTGTGTGTGTAGTAAGTTGCTTTATAATAGGCTTGAGTGGCAATTGTTTTGATCAAGTAACTCAGGATTTCCTCATTTCACATAAGATGCTGTGAGATAAAAAAAACTATTTTGGTAAGGTTTGATAAAAATTCTCAACTTGACCTGTTACATACAGACCCCACGTTACACACCTGTTATGCTTAAAAGCAGCATAATTTTATGCTGTTTTCGCCTCGGCTAACTATAACATTCATATGTATCACCTCGTACTTTTTACCCGGATAACATCCAGTTAGTAGGAAGTTAGTCAGCTAATACCAAACGTGATATGTTTACTAACTAAATGTCCTCAAATGGATTGTAACACAAACTTGTGCTTCTTGTTTATTGGTGCTTCAGATGCGCTACCCAAAGCCAAGGGCACTCTGATGATGCAAAGCTTCTCCACTCTACACTGTCCTGTGGTGGAGTTCAGACAAGTTCTGTATTGTTATATATTTTAAATGACTAATCGAACGTTCTAACATTCTTACTCTTTTTAATACAGCTATTGTGAACATGCTGAGGTGCTGCAGCAGTAATAGTAGTAGTAGTAGTAGTAGTAGTCGTAGTAGTAGTAAAAGAGTAAGATGTTCCAGAAAAAAAGAGTATAAAAAACCCTTCTTGTGATATATGCTATGTGGACAAAAGTATTTGGACACACTTCTTAATCATGAAATTTTGGTGTTTCGTTTAGTCCCGTTGCCAGAGGTATATAAAACTAAGCACCTACACATGCAGTCTGCCAAACATTAGTGAACAAACATTAAGAGATCTGCTACTGTAATAAGATGTGTGTGTGTGTGTGTGTGTGTGTGTGTATATATATATATATATATATATATACACACTACCACTCAAAAGTTTGGGATCACAGTGAAATGTTTTTGTTTTCAATGGAGTATCTTCTTCCTTAACACAACAATGGACTGACGGGTCCAACAAAGAAAGTTGTTTCTTTCTGGTCATTTTGAGTCGGTCAGCAAGCCATCAACTGCTGATGCTTCAGATACTAAACTAACCTAGAATGTTGTGCTACCTTTTATGCTCACTTATTAGTAGAATGTTTTTCAGCTGTGCATCACAATTGAGCAAGAGTGTCCTAACAACCAGTTAGCCCAATAACATCCTTAACTTGGATTGGCGGCCGTACCAGGAGATTTAGACAGAGGACTGAGAATTGCTGATAATAGGACTATATTATAGGATGTAAAGTATATATGTATATATATATATATATAAAGTATATAAAGTATATAAAGGATGTAAAGTATATATGTATATATATATATATATATATATATATATATATATATATATATATATATATATATATATATATATATATATATATATATATATTGCAACTTTACGGAAGATACCAAAAACATACTTTACTTTCAGTGTAAGTCAATGGAACCAGAAATTTTCCCTAGTTGTTTTGGAGCACTCTTCTATTGGTCCATTCATCAGGAAATTGTAACACTATGTATTCAGCCATTGGCGTGTTGGACTGTATATATGTATATATACCCCTGCTAGCAGTTTGCCTTGTTTCACCTTGCTTAGTGTATCTCCTTCTAATACATGCAGTCACGGTCCTTCAATAGACCGCTCGTATAAAATCCCCCTTTTCCGCTTCTGTGTTCATCATTTTGGATATTTAACCTTTGTTTAATCTTCACCGTATTCCCCCCCATTTTCCCTCTTCTCTCCCTCTCTCTCGCTCTCCCTCTCTCACACACGTGCACACTCAGACACACACGCAGACACTTCTGATGAGATGATGATGAGATGGATTTACTCTTAAGCGGGTCTCTTTACTTTAGAGCCCTGTTGCTGCTGTGTTGCATTAATTCTGTCTCCCGTGCTGTGGTTGGGCGGTGGAGGAGAGAGGGGACGGGGAGGGAGGCCCACCTTTAAAGAGCACATTCCTATGCGGGAACAGTCGCCGCCCAGCTTGACGCATCACCGCCTCCTCTCCACTCTGCATTCCACATCCACTCGCTCAGTTAGCCAGTCGTCTTTGGATTCGCTCTCACAGCGGTGGCGCGCTGATCCCATCGTCTGCTTTGAATTAAGCGCTTCTTCAAGGTGTCGCTGTCTTTTATCTCCTCTTTCCTAAAAAGCGCCTCCTTTTCTGCCAGAGAGGCGTAGTTTACGAGCGATGCGAGAATGCTGCCTCATTCTGGTTTAATGATGTCTTGGGAACTGATATCAGTAATGAATTGGTTTTGGATGAGCGGGATGGCATTTGCGTAGTGAAACCGTAGCAGCAGTAGACAGAATTCCAGCCAGTGAAAATAGAGGTTTTCATTTTTGGGCGTAAGAGGGTAGAAATGCTGTTTTCTGTGTCAAAATCGAACATTTTCTAATTATTTTGGGGTTATGAGAGAATTTCTGGGGTTATGAGAGAATTCCTGGGGTCTGCACTGGTCATTGGCATGTTCAACCAGTGTCAGCAACTCTCTCTGTAGTCTCTTAAGGATGTACATGTAAATCTAAAGACTTTTAAGATTAAGAGACAAATTCTATTCATCTGTTCACTGTAAACAATCATGCAGCCTTTACAGAGTTCATAACCTCATCCATTAACCCCAGATAAGAAGGCAGTATTACCATAACTAGACCACCCTTTTCATGATAAAAGGCTTCTTTGTGTTGTGAAAACGTTCTTCATAGTAATAGAAAATATGCAGTAGGTGGTTCTGTATAGAACCTTTATAGCACCAAATAGGTTTCTGCTATCATTATGCCAAGCTTGTAACAATAGAGAAACCCTCTAGAGCCCATTATCCATCAAGCTGAAGAAACCTTTCATGATGCAAAGAGCGCTTTAATCATGCAGAGGGTTCTTTAAGTGTTTTAGGAGTTGGCTGACTGGCCACAATTTACCACAGACATGCAGGAAGTCTTTCCAGAACAGTGGAAGCTGTTATAGCTAAGCAAAGGGGAAAACAATACCATATTAATGCCATGTTAAAGCTTCTGTTAAAGTGTTAAGGGGTGGGCGTATATATATATATATATATATATATATATATATATATATATATATATATATATATATATATATATATATATAATTGTTAACTGATGAGACTGAGGGTTACACTGCTGCACTACATTTTTGCTGTATTACATAACATGACAAATGACATTGAATGCGAGTTGTAATGCACCTTCAAGAGTAAAATACAGTATATACCACATTTTCAGACGTTGACAGCTCTTCATACAGTCTTTGTCCAAAATGCTACAAGGATGAAGCACCACAGCGCAGCTGCACCATTCTCACCCTGTCTATACAGCCCAGTTCAAAATGGCTGGTTTGAATGCCTCTTCCTTTAAATGATCATGAGCCACACTGGAATAAGATGATGGACTAGTGAACAAAGAGCCACCATGCCCACCATCTAAGGTGGGGCTGGGAAATTTGAGCAAAAAGCTGTCCACCAAGTTATGTAACAAGGGGACGAAACCTGAACGACTTGTTGAAACCCATGTTTTCTGATCTAGGCAGCCCGTAAATAACTGCTACAAGTTTGTGGGTTGGTAAGCATCCCAAAATACACAAATATATATGTGCACAAGTATCGAAAACAAAAAGTGAGTAGGTCCCCTTTTAAGGCACCAAGATATTTTGTGTCTACAAGTGGTTCTTGTATAACAACACTCCATTGAGCTCTTTAAGAGTAAGATTAAGAAGTAGTAGTATAAATGGATACAGTCTATACAGATATACTCAAAATGAATACTTGTTTTTGGTCTATGGTTCATTATACTTTGGGATCTAGCTTGAGATGATGCATTCGTACACACCTTGGCTCATGACCTTTTCCTCCAGCGTACTCACACCAGGCTACAAGGCATCCCAGAGCATACTATTGCTTGTACGGCCAAGACAGTGAGCACAATGTCGGGGTGCGAACGCCAGCTTTCTGCTTCCTTGCGTTTGATCATCAAGGCTGCTGCGAGCGTGAGGTGTGAGAGCGGTGCCAGCGTATGTTATTAAAAGCGAGAGAGTATGAAGGTGAAAGGAAGAAACCTTCGGTTGCCTTTCTGTGGAGAACGGAGAGGAGCTGGGAGTGAATCTGACAGCCTGGAGCTCGTGGCACTCTTCAGAGCGAAGGGCTTCTGTTGGCCCGGTCAGGACACAGTCATTCGGTATGCAGAGTGGCGCGGGGCAACCTGCACGCCTGAGCTCCGAAGTGACATGCAGACAGCAGAAAACTGTAGACTCCACATCCGTAATCCCCTATGAATAGATAAGCATACATAATGTATGATTAGGTAGCGCTGTACTGAAGAACTGTGAATGGAATACATTTCAATGTCTGTGGCTTCTGGTTAGACCTCTCATTTAGTTTTAATCCTGGAGGCGAAAGACAGTCAGATGCAGTGATACAAAGTGAAATGAAGGCGTTCCTCAAAATCACCTCCTCAGTGTTCTTGAGTTAAGGGTTAAACATGCCTTGCTATTGCTTATGAGAGCCTCTGGGCTGAATATCTGAATATCGTTCTGACCATACGGGTTGACAGCCCTGGCTATTATGAGTCATGGAGACAACAAACGTAGCCCTCGTTTGATTCCGTTCCGTCTGCTTCGGCTGCATTTTGTTTCTCATCTCCTCTTTTTGTTCTTTCTCTCGCGAGTTGCTCAGCACATACTTCAAGTCCCGGCACTGTGGAAGATGATGGTATTAATGATGTCAGGACAGCCGAGGAAAGGATGTCTTGATCTTCAAACGAGGAGACAGCCAGAGAATGAGAAGTACCCCTCCTCTCCGTACTCCAGCACGGGAGAACACATCTCCCTTGTAAATAGATTCAAAAGAGAGAGCCTCGGAATTCATTCATCAAAGCGAGAAAAAGAGAGGAAAAACAGCCGAACGAGACAGTCCTGTATTATTTAATATCATGCCTCTGCATTTTAAACACTGTAACCGTGCAACTGCCACTGTAGCTAAACTAGTTTCACATACCGTCGCTGTCCAATGAAAAACAAGTGTCTCCAAAATTGCAACTTTACAGTAGAGTCCAAAAACCTACTTTACTTTTAATGCAAGTCAATGGAACCAGAATTGTTTTCAAGCTGTTTTGGAGTACTTTTATTGGTCCCTTCACCATGAAATTTTCACACAGTGTAAACGACCATTGGTGGGTTCAAATGATGTAGAAAACAAAAAATGGTGACGATATATTGCAGCCTGCATGTATTTGAACAGTAAAGCAAAGACCGTTGCTTTAGTTCTGTAGTTAAATACATCGGATTGGTAATTATAATAGTATTAAACAGCTTTAATTCAAGTCTGTTTGCATCCCCAATGAATGAAGCCTATAGAAATGGCTTGTATGTGGAAGGAGGCTTTCCAGGTTTCTGAACCTGAAGTTCAAAAAAGTATTGAAGCTGCCATGAAATGCATTTATTTAACAATTTAAATTTAGGTTTGTGGCAATGTCCATTAAGGAAAAAAGCCCAGATGTGTTCTCACATGCTTCGTAACAGCTGTTTTCCCTTTTTTGGGGGAATTTTTGGGGCTGGTTTATAATGAGAGACCACAGAGATCACACAGAACCAACATGTCCAAAAAGAAACAGGCAGGAAAATAAAATGAAGCTTCTATGGAAATGAGCTGGAGCTTGCCAGTAGCTAGCATTACCCATACTAGCTACTTGCTTTTGATCTCAATATCAACACAAAGTTGTTACTCACTATGAAACTTTCAGTTTAAGTTGATCTGCTTCAGCCAACAAACGGTGATACAATCACACAGCATGGCTGCTACTTGCAGGTATTGATATTGTGATGCTAGTCCCTTCAGTGTCAAATGCTGACCAAAGCTGCTCAATGTTGTTCATGGTTTGAGAAACTGGCCGGAGTATAATATGTTTCATAAATTGGAAATATTAATAGAATTAAACATCTTTAATTCATTACATCAACATTGAGTGAAGCCTATAGATATCAAGGCTTGTATAAGGTGGGAGATTTTCCAAGTTTCTGAACCTGAAGATCATAAAAAAGTGCCACTGAAGCTGCCATAGAATGCATATGTTCAGCTATTTAAATTGAGGTTTGTGGCTTTGGTTGGGGTAGAATAAGCCCAGATACATTCTTGCATTCGTTGTAAGAGTTGTTTTCCCTTTTCTGGCGAGCTCATAAATAATTAGCTGAGCTCTGTTCTGATTGGCTGGTTTATAATGAGACATCACAGTGATCACAAAGAAACATGTTAAAGTTGACACAGACCGGAAAATAATATGAAGCTCCATGCAAATAAGCTAGAGCTTGCTAGTAGCCAACATTACCTATACTAGCTACTTGATTTTGATCTCGATATCAACACAACATTGTTACTCACTATGAAACTTTCAGTTCATGATGATCTGCTTCAGCCAGATAACGATGATATAATCACACAGCATGGCTGCTACTTGCAGGTTGCTCTTGATATTGTGATATTGTGATCAAACACTGAGTGAAGCTGCTCGATACCGTCCTAAGTTTGAGAAACTGTTCAGAGTTAACTGCACAGCAAACTAACAACTTTGAATTAAAGGTGTTTAGGATCTTATTAAAGATGTGAGAGCTGAAGTTGGCTTCACCAGTTTGTTTTGTGAACCATAAATGGTGCCACAGATAATAAAATGTGAAGGAATGACAGTTAAATGCTGAAAAAGTGATGAGGCTTTTGGCTAATTTTGCTTTATACTTTCTCTCTCTCTCTCTCTCTCTCTCTCTATATATATATATATATATATATATATATATATATATATATATATATATATATATATATATATACATACATATATACATACGTACATACATACACAATGTTGTCTATATTTTCCCTGCTGCTGAAAAGTCTATATGTTATGGAAGTTTTGGCTGGAAATGAAATAAGTGAGGGCAATGATGCAACCATTTCCAGAGCTGTTTTGTGTACCGCAAGTGAAACGCTCAGTGGGCTTCAGGTCAGATGATTGACTCGGAAGGTCACGAACATGACACATTTTAGATCTCAGAATGAAATGAATGAAAATTTATTTTGAGGCGCTTCGCTGGGCCGAAGCAGTTTAGATGCATCCGTAAACCCTACAGCGAGTTTTCCTGACAGCCGTACATGTCTGTGCTGTCCTGGCCGACAGATAAGCTGGCTTACTTTGGATTTTGAGCAGTCTTTCCTTACACTTTACTCTTTCTATCTTTCAACTGCTGGTCTACATCACACCTGTCCATAAGGATCAGAACTCTGTGAACCTACATCTATACATCTATGTCAACATCTCGGGTAGTGTTATCGATGTGTTCAGCCTTCTTTCCTGCATGACTGAAACAAATTCTTTGACCATCCACTCCTGTGTTCTTCTGTCTTCTGCCAGGTTGTGCGTTATCGCTCAGTGCGCCGATGCTTCTTAGCCATGTACCAACCATTTTGTTGCTGATTGGCTCTGATATCTCAACCTCGTGATGGCCTCTTCTTTGGTATTCATTAGGGATGCACCAATACCACTTTTTCCTTACCGATACCAATACTGATACCGATAGCTTTTTTGGTATCTGCCAATACCAGGTACCGATACCAACTCTGACTTAAATGCTCAATATATGGCTATAATTCCTGATATTTATAGTGTTCCAGTTTTTATATGTTGTCTTATCCTGAATAAGATATAATAACCTTGAAAGAACATCATTTACTGGTTGAGTAATTGCACATTAAAAAGTTTGAGCTATGAAAATATTTAAATTTCCACAATGCAGAAACACATGCAGCTATTTAGTAAATAATCCTTATGGTATCGGCGCTCTTTATTGCTGATACCGATACTGTGTGTAAGTGCCAGTATCAGCGTTGATACTGATACGGTATTGGTATTGGTGCAACACTAGTATTCATGTTGAGAGACAGCAGCAACTCCATGTCCCATTTATAAGGGCTTTGATGGTTCAACTAGTTAAGATGTAAATCGCCTTGAGTTGGTAAACAATAGTTTAACCTCGTCACTATCATACAACAACATTAGGGATAGCTCATACAGCTTCGTATTCAAAATCACTCTTAGAAACAACTACTTTATGAATTTACAGATCATAATTAACAATGCATACATAATTGACATGCATACATGGTTTAGGACAATGCCTCAAGGTGAGCAATTAATAGTTGCCATATTTGGCAAAACTTGCTTTAATGGAAGCGTAGTTGTGACATAGGACAACCAAAAATCAATTGGTAGGACTTGAGGAGATGACCACAAAAGCAAATTACATTCACTGGCTAAACATACTGATTTACTTTGTTTTTTAATCAAGTAAAGACTTCATATTGAAGTTTCAAAGGAACAGGGCAGGAGAGTCAGCTAAGCGAACTTTCAATATCTCCTCAAGTTCACAGTGTACAAAATTGTATTTTATCACAAAACCATAAGTAGTGTAAATATGAACTTCTTCCTGTGTACATTCAGTGCAAAGATCTGAACATTCTGAAAAGATTTTATGGAGCCTTCAAATAAGGCAGAGATGATGTATGTTCCCCAGTCAAAAAGTTATTTATTTGTAACTCAAGTCCTTTCAAGCCACACTGGCCATCTATCTCATTCAGCTCTGTTCTACATTTACCCTCATCTTGCAGTGTTTAGAGAAAATGCTAAATATCGTCGCTGTATCTCCATGTTTGTTTGTTTTTTTTTCTTTTCTATATCCTTTGATCACAACAGTTGCCGCTTATATTGTGTGAAGGTTTCGTGATGAATGGACAAATTGAAATGTTCCAAAATAACTTGCAAAACATTCTGGTTCCATTGACCTACATTAAAAGTAGAGTTGTGTAAGTTCTGTAAGTAAGAATTCTAGAGATGCTTGTTTTTTATTGGCCAGCGACAATATAGTTGCAGATATTAAACATTTAATATTGAGTCTGTAAGAACGTTGCCTGAAAATTAAAAGGATATATGGGCAGTTCCTGTGGTGCATAGCTCTGGTCCTGGAGGACCAGTGTCTAGCATAGTTTGGTGAGGTACCTGCTCATACACACTTACACACACACTCAGCTGTTGATTGCCAGGTTTTGTGGGAGTGTTTGAGAGGAGAAAGCTTTAAACTGTGCTGGATAATGGCCCTCCAGGACCAGAGCTGTGCACCCCTGACCTTGAGAGTCCAATGCTCGAGAACTGACGAGGGAGGGCAGGGGTAGAGGCAAGTGGTGATAACACTGAAAGGTGATGTGGGAATTTTAAGATATGACTAAGCATTTCACAGCCAGGAGTGTGTTAAAGATCATAAAGCTTTCTAAGAGGTGATGTAGCTTCTGGAAAATTTGTATAAATCACAAGAACCCTAATTGGTAAGGTTAAGAAAAATGAATAATAACTGTATATACATTGATTTAATGCATTTCAAAATACATTCAGCAGACAAAGATAATGTATAATAGACAGGCTGTAGTCATGCACTGCATCTTGGCACGACAGAACCTGCACTTGTATCAGTTGTACAATCATTTGTTTAGGGGTACAATGTATTAGAACGTATTATTTTCCATCCTTGTTTATTATACTTGGTTTTTAATGAATAATTTGTCTTATCGAGTCATTCTGCTTGGCTAGTTTACCGTTTAGTTTTTGATCATGCAATGCAGCAGGCAGTGAGGCCGAGTTGAGCTTGGTTGTAGCTGAGCTAGAGTGGAACTGTCTGAATGTGAGGTAGACCACCCTAGAGGTGGTTTGACGGATGCAGCCTGTTCTTTTGGATCCGGCATTAAACTCAAAGGACACAAGGCCTGTTACGTAGATATTTTGAGATGATTCATCATGCTGCTTTCTTAGCACACCAGCAGGTTCTGGATTCTGCACTGAGCATTTTTTCTCATTGTTTAATACACTGACGTATTCCCGCCTGTGATTCCTGAGGCGTCTTAGCTCCTTCAGCTTCGATGTCCAATTGAAAAGCAATGCAGTTTGTTGCGCTGTGTGAAAAGGTAACATGGATGCTTGACATGCATTTAACATATCCATTCATTTTTATATAGCAGCAAGACCTGTTCTATCTGAAGGACATTACTAATCAAATGTGTTGTGGTTTAAGCTAAAGGCTTTATGGCTTCTGAATACTAAATAGAGAAACAGATTCCAACCATACCAATGCAAATACTCAAGTGTATATTTAATTATTCAGGCCAACCCTAAAAATAGAACTTGCTCTTGTGTGAATATGCCGAAGGGGTCAATAGAAACGGTTTAGGTTACTAAGAATAAAATGCATTACATTGCATTAAAGTTAGCAGCAGTTTCTCTGTTTGTTTGCTATGAAGATACTATTGATTATTTTAGTAATCAAGCATTCTATCGATTATTCCATTGATAAAATAGAGTAATCGGATAAAATATATATTTTTTTAAATTAAATAGCAATAGTAAATATATAAGATAAAATAAAACATGTATTGCTTAAATTGCATATAATACAGTTTTAAAGAAAACATTTAATAATGAATAATAATAATTAAGTTCACAAGACTGGCTACTGTACAATCAGTTACTCTGCTACACTTGCTGACCCACTTACTGCAAACAAATTACAGTGAATATTCTGGATATTCTGGAATATTCTGTAAAACTCAGACTCGGTATCAGTTTACTGGGAAAGCTTATTAGGTTGCTTTCTGAAGTTAGCTTCTTATTTGAATACCTCGTTCCACCTTAAATGGTATAGAAGTTACATTCCGCCGTCTCTAACTGCTGCATCATTTAAGGTGGAAAGACGGAATTTACATAAGAAACTAACTTCAGACACGTCTTTCTTCAGGTTTACGTTCAGTCACGGCTCCCTCGGCTAGTTCGGTTTTACAGTAGACTTTGGATACTGTGTACGGTTCTCTCTGGCCCGTCTCTTCTGTTTGTCTCTCCTTATTTTCTCTCTATTTCTCTATTTTGCAATCCGTGCCATCAAATCACGTCTTCTTCGTGTCACCTGGCAACACCGTAAGCATGCGGTGCAACAGTAAAGTCACCCGTGCAAAACAGTTTGCTGTATATGTTTGTATGGATTAAACGAATCTTTGAGACAAAGAATTTGCTTCGAGGATTTTTTGTAATCGAGTCCCTCGAGGAATCGTTTAAGCCCTATATGATAACAGTATTTCTACACTTCTTATTCTCCTTTCTATGGCCTTAGCCAGAGTATCTCCTCTCTGCTGGAGGCTGTGTCCACCGTGCTCCGGGAGGTGTTCAGACAGGCCTGAGGGTTTAAGGCAATATGACTTTGTGGTGTGGGGAGCGGAGCGATGGCTCACTGGCGTTTAAGGAAATGAGTGAACAGTTGGTGCGCCAGCCTCATAAATCAAAGAGCGAGAGTGAGTAATTGGGCTACGAATTGAAACCTGAGTGGCCATCACCGCAGGTATACTACTGCAGTATGGCAAGAGCTATACATCACACACATGGGCTGCAGCAGCGGGGCAGGGGAAGAATATGTGGAAGTGTGCGCATTAAAGTGCGAGCCCGCCGACGGGGTGTTCCGCAGCACAACTGCCGATTTTCGAGATCAGCGAGGTTGTGCCGAAGACATATCTGAATTAATCAGCATTTTTAACCAGGCTTTATTTTTAATGGAATTAAATTCCAGAACATGTTGCAAAGAAACAGATTTGGTATTTCAGCTTATTAATATCATTTGGTACGCATTCCTTATTGCAGCACAGAAGGCTCAATCCCTGCATACAGGCATTGCAGGTTTTGTCGGAATCTCATTTCAGTGCAGCAGATCAATAAAGTGACCCCACCTAAACATTTTGATCAAGCACTTCATCAAAAATCACCAACAAAAAGTTATTTTCTTGGTATATTGTGATTGTGATATCATAACCTCATAAAACCAATGTTTGTTTTTCATTTTCATTTCCAAACCATTTGAAAACCACAGCCGCCCTTTACACAGAGTGAAATGGTCCACAATGACTTTCAATGAACTCGTTCCACCTTAACTTCCACTGACAATTCAGCAAGTTTTTAACTTCCTGTGTAGTGTTATTATTTTGGACTTGGGATTATTTTCTTTCTTTCTTTTCCTCAGCAACAGTATCCACTACTGTGCAAACATCTCCAGCTTCTCATCACCCTAGCAATCCCAAATGGTCTATTGTTCTAAGAACGTCAGCAGCTTCTTTATTTGGTGCATCTTGTTTCTTTTCTCATTAATATCTTCAGACAGCTACACATCCTTGGAGACCCATAGCGTTGAGTTGTATGCTCATAGTGGGGGGATGGACATAAACACCTGTGTATTTATTTATTTTATTTATTTATTTATTTTTCAGATCTGCAGCACGAGTGATGAAATCTTGAAAGATTTGTTTTATCTGTTGGTAATCGTTTTGGTGGTCTACCAAGTCCGGAACGATCTTGTATCATCTGTTTCGTTTTGTTTGTTTTCCTGTGGAGTCCTGTCTAATCTCCTCAGAATTGTCTCCCGGAAAAGGAAGGACTTTCGCTTAATGGTAGTTCTGACTGGAGATTAAATAACTGAAGGTTGATCTCTTCTGCTCAGTGAGGTATGTATTTGTCTCGTGCCAGACAGAACCTGAAACTAAAAATAATCCAGAGTAATTAAAGAGATTGTTTAGAATCATATTTTCTTTTCTTCTACAATGTTGGTCCTTTAGGAGAGAGTTTAAGTTTAGAATTATTCTGTCACTTGCGTTTGCACACAGTGAAATTTGATCCCCACGTTTAACCCATCCGTGCAGTGAAACACCCACATATACACACACTAGGGGGCAGTGAGCACATGTGCCCGGAGCGATGGGCAGCTCTATCCACGCAATATCATCGGTCTGCGGCTGGGGGCTTTCCTGTTCCTGAAAACAGTAACGCCCGCTCGTTCTCATTGGCTAAAACAAGAACGTCCTCGCTTTTTCATTCGCTTCAACACGCAACCACCCGTCTTCTAATTATTGGCTACAGCATGATCTATCTGTTCCTTGTTTTTACCGGTTCTGCTTTCCTGTAGTTTTTCACTTTTCCGTCCGAAGATGCACGTTCATCACAGTAAAAGTGCGCCCTCTACAGTCAAGTTTGTTTTATTCATTTGGCCATATTTGAACGTCCATCTATCTGTAGTCTATGTACCTCTATCTGTAGTCTATCTATCTAGTCTATCTATCTAGTCTATCTATCTACAGTCCTCCACGTTCAGACGTTCGACAAATCATGACCGTTTACAAAAAAACTGTAGTGTTGATTTATGATTTAGTTGCGTTTCATTTCCAAAGTTAATCATAAGTGGCATGACTGACATGTTCCAGTCCTTCCAGAGTCGGTTAATATTATTCGATTAGGTGATTTCAGGGTACCTTTGTCACTCAAGGGCACTTCAGTCCTGGGCTTGAGCCTGCAACCTCCCAGTCAAAAGCCTGGCTCCCTAATACAGTAGATAAATGATACAGTGTTACAAAGTATAACCAGCTGTAAGTAGTTTACAGTGGTTGCATTTAAACCCCTGACTGCTAGATGTATTGCTTACAGTATTGCAATATATTGAATTGTAACCCTTGTACCATGTATATGTATAGCATCACCAGGGGTTCGCCTGTACACCGCCCTACTTTGATGAGATCCATTTTTCTTTCAAAAGACAAGCGCATCATCTGTGCTGACCTTCCGTCTCAGTTGTCTCAGCTGCTTCCCGTATTTATGTAATGTACTCTTTGCTTCTGCATCGCTTTGAACAGTACAACTCGAACCACTTAACACTTAATCAGGTTTAGCTTCAAACTAAGCTTTTGTACAAATTTAGTGCAGATGTTCTGTGCATTTGTTGAGTTTCTTAAATAAAGTGCAAAATGTCCTATTAATTTTGCACAGGCCACATTTCCTCTTATTTTTTCATTCCTTATATGACTAATGTAAGAAAAATTGTTTGAGTTGTATAAAAAGGTGGTGTACTTTTGTACACTAAACATTGGGGGATTGTATCGTTGGGATTTTCCTGATAGCCCTATCAATACCTATATTGCTCATCAACACCGATAACTGTTGATATTGTTGATTTTTAATACTATTTCCTATAATTGGGTGCAAAACAAACAATTTTCACATGGAGAAATACAAAATTAGTTGTCAGGGCAGCTCAGAGTTCAAGATTTTGACTACCCAGCCGTTTAACTATACAGTACAGACTGGGTTTTAACATGAGGCTAAACCCGGCTACCTCTCCAGCAGCTTCTTTGTAGAATTTTTTTCTATGTCCCCTTTAAATGTCGCAGCAATTACTATAATAATATATGTGGTGCCGGAATGCAACTGCTGCACTATTTTTAGTGATAATAATAACAAAAAAAACAAGATGCTAGCAGATAGGCAGCTGACCTGAGCGTCATGGTTTTAATGCTAGTATTTAAGGTGATTTAAGCTATTAAGAAATCCTACAGTCTCCTATAGTTCTATGTAGAGGGCTATATATATTTATATATAAACTACCGCTCAAAGGTTTAGGATCACTTTAGAATTTAATTTCATGCAATTCCCAAACAATATTGTCCATTTCTCAATTAAGTGTATCAGATGATTTTTAAAGAATAAAAATGTTTGTATTAAAGCCTATTTTTGTATAGAGGCTTATTTTGTATGTAGTCCTATTATCAGCAATTCTCAGTCCTCTGTCTAAATCTCCTTGTACGGCCACCAATCCAAGTTAAGTATGTTATTGGACTAATTGGTTGTTAGGACACTCTTACTGAATTGTGATGCACAGCTGAAAAACATTCTACTAATAAGTGAGTATAAAAGGGAGAACAACATTCTAGGTTAGTTTAGTATCTGAAGCATCAGCAGTTGATGGCTTGCTGACCGACTCAAAATGACCAGAAAGAAACAACTTTCTTTAGAGACCCGTCAGTCCATTGTTGTGTTAAGGAAGAAAGAAACTCCATTGAAAACAAGAACATTCACTATGATCCCAAACTTTTTGTAGTGTATAGGTAGCCTGCACTGAACACACAGGGACTGAAGCTGCTTTGGTAAAGCTAACACTCTGCACTGCTTCAGATTGATACATTGTTGTATTTGTAAGTGTTTAATGATGTTGCTGGTGTTGGTTACCCTCTTTACACACAACTACCTCTTTGCTTATATTGCATTTAACTGCATTATTATTACATTTAGTATAGTAGGCCCACATGCTATAGCCCTTCAGCCATGACCGGAGAGCGTAGGGTGATGCTCGGCATATACTAATAATAGTTAAGGTAGTCGGAGGTATAGAAATGCTTTCGTCACATGGAGCAGAGCGCTTCTCCTGCTAATCCAGCCTAGTACTGGCCATTTGTAGATGCCTGTATGTAGAATGAATTAACATTCCATAAATTCTGATAGCATCACAGTTGAGGAGCTTATTGATGATTTGATACTGAGCCATCAGGAGCTGTTTTTTACACCTTCCCAACTAAATATGCCACTTGATCGGGGAGCTCTTCAATTGTGAGAGCTTCAAGACTAGCACCATCGCGTCACAGCAAGTTGATCTGGGTTGGATTCCCGGTCCAGGCCGTTCTATGTGGAGTTTGCATGTTCTCCCTGTGCTTGAGTGGGTTTCTTTCAGGTACTCCGGTTTCCTCCCACAGTCCAAACAACATGCATGTTAGGTTGATCAGTCACTCTGAATGGCCCATAGGTGTGAGTGTGTGGACCCTGCCTTCGCCCAATCACGCTGGGATTGGCTCCAGCCCCCCCATGACCCCAACTAGCGGGATAAAGTGGAAGATAATGGATGGATGGATGGAGGACAGAAGCTGTTCAGTGTGTGTGCGCATGATGTCCTTCAAATGATATGCTACAGTGATGTAGATCTATGCCTCTGCAGATTAGATTGTTGGTATTATTGGTGATACTTGCTTAGTCCGGGAAGGGCAGCCCGGCCTGCTCTGCCAGGTCAGGAGAAGAAAGTGTGTTTGATTAGTTTAGGGCCATTTTTGGCTAACAAGATTAGCTCAAAGTGGCCCCGAAACTGTTGAGCATGATCTGAGTTCATTAAAGAAAGAGCATGGTCCTCCCTCTTGCGGTCTGTCTGTTTGCTTTGTTCACTTCGAGGCAACAGCTGAACGTGTCGGCGGCCTAATTAATTTGCCCGCAGAAATAAGTGGGAGGCTCCCCAAACCCCTCAGTGATGGATATCGTGATGAAGGCTAACATCATTCTCTTTCTCTTCTGTGGCTTTTATTTTGAAAGCCTTGAACCTGTATTTCTGGATGTGGAGAAGTCTTAACAGGTCTCTCTCGAAAAAAAATGGCACACATATATATATATATATTTTTTTAAACTATGGGCGAGCGAATGCGAGGCTTCCGTTCTCCTAATGAAAAGCCCGGCGAGCGGAAGAGTGCGCAACCTCCTCTCCCCTGCCTCTCTCGGTGGGCTGCTGGCAGCATAAGTGTTTTCGCCTGATGAGCCATTTAGGGATGTGGTGGTGGTGGGGGGGGGGAGAAGGCGGCGAGGGAAAGAAGGGAGGAAAGGTAGTGATTCCTTTTTTTTTTTTTTTTTTTTGCCGCCGTCTTCTATCAGGCCCCCCCAGGGGAAACGGATGTGAGGAACGAAGAAAGAAAGAAGGAGAAAGAAAAAAAAAACAGCAGAAGTCATTGGTTCTCGTCTAATAAGCTTGCCTGACTGTGTCAGCCGTGCACTATTTGAACACGGGGGCTCCTTTCAGGAGTGTGCGGGGGTCAGAGAGTCTGGCGTCGGGGTTAAACAAAGCTCGCTTAAACTGCCTTTTATTCCTTCCTCGCTCTGACCTTGAGTGTTCTTCCTCCCTTCTCCTCCTCCTCCTCCTCCGCCTTCTCTCTCTCTCTTTTATTTTTTTTTAAGAATAACTTTTTTTTCACTCTCTTGCTCCTCTCTCTCATCTGGAGGACTCTTTGAATTCCTGAGGGTGAAGACTTGAGCACACCTGTCACTCCTGTGCCCTTATCTTCAGAAATCTCCACATGAATAATAAATGTGGCGTTTCGCTCCTGCTTTCTCTTCGCCGCCTGCCCAGGGGAGCGCTTCTTTTTTATCAGGCCCGCCGCTCCTCCTTTCGCCTCCATCTCAAACACCATCTCCGCTTTCAAATTTGTCATACCTTTGGGTTATTCATACAGTGTACATAGGATTACTTGATCCACCTCGTATTTGCCATTCCTTTGTTCCTCGCAGGGGCTGCACTGTCCGCACGCCGTTTTTCCGCATGGAGAGGTGGAAAGCCCGGCTCTTCTATAAACGGGGTCCTCTAAAAGCATTCGGGACGCATCGGCGTCAGAAGCTTCGGCCCTGAGTCTCCTAGGGAATATTTACACATTAAGCTGGTGCTTATGATTATTCTGGCTATTTAACTATGAGCAACCCAAAGCACAGAAAGACTTAAATAATTGGCAATTAAACACGGAGGGGGTGAAAAAAACATCCTCTCAATCCCACTGAGTTCGCACATAAGCTCCTAAGGATTATATAGCAGCCTGGGCTCCCTCGTCCTGCCAGGGAGAAAAACTGCTGACTCACCCGAGACAACTTTCCGAGCTTATTAGACTCATCTAGACGCCGTACGGGGGTGACAGTCATTTTTCTTAGGTCCCCAAAATGAGCATCCGGCGAAACGTATTACAGCGGCATGGAAAAGGAATCACTGACAGAAGAGAGATGATTGGATGAAAGGACCGTAGACTGCCACTCACTGTAGACAGAGAAGGATGGATGCAGACAAGAAGCAGGGCTGTAAATCTCTCACCTAACGATATTTCAAGTGAATTACAATTCTTTAAGGAGTTGTTCACAATTCAGAGAAAGATCCAGCACACCTGCCTGCAATTCTAGTGCTAAACGCCCGTGTACTGATTTGGGTTAAGTACGGCATTATGAGACGTTCCATGCCTTGATCTTACATCTCCAGCTGTTTACGCTCAGCTCAACATCAAGCTTCAGGCTTATTGTGGCCGGATATTAGGAGTGAATCTCTGATCTAACAGAGAATCAATCTGAGTACGATTCTTTAGGAACAATATGATCCAGCTCGTGTACATGCCTGCAACTCTAGCGCTGAAATGTGCCAGTACTGTGGTTTCAGGTTAAATGCAGCATTAGAAGCTGATCTCACAAAGCTTTGATGGGATTCAGAATTTTTAGGAAAGATGCAATGCCACTCATTGACCTGAATGCAAAAGGCCTGCCTTTAGTACTGATTTGGGTTAAATCCAGCATTGTGAGATGTTCTAGGCTCAGCTCAGCAGCAAGCTTCAGGCTTAGAATATCTACATCGGGAGCTGAGGTGACTCTTTAACCTCAGAAAAAAAAATAGTGATTTAATTTTGATTTATTAAAAAAAATAGTGCTTCATGAGTCAAGCATGTTAAACCGTTGCACTTGAATGAAATATTTCAGTAGTAGTGAAGAGCAAAACCCAGTTATTAGCACTTTAAGTGAACGCTCAGCTGGCTGAAGCGGCTGGGAAGCAAACAGGTAACTGCTAGCCGAGCAGTGTCTGAACCTGGTTGGTACCTAATGCTGCACTACGTATTGTCGCTGTCCAAAAAATTACCATGTATCAAAAACACTCTTTACTTACAGTGTAAGTTCATGGAAATGTGTATGGTTTGAAGCAGTTTTGGAGATTTTTTACTGGTCCAATCAATCACCTGTAAATACTTGGTTTTTAATGGACAGCAAATATATACTTATTATAGACTATATTGTTATTCCATGCTATATTATTCTTGTCTTTTTAGAATTCTTATTTTTCTGCCATTGCTTTGCCGCATAACTTCCTGCAGGTTTTCAGCTCTGTTCCAATTCAGCTCCAGATTGTCCAGTCTGATTGTGTAATTCCTGCATTTATACAGCTTTTTGATCGGAAGCAATGGATTTTTCCATGTTTTTTTTTTCCTCATATAGACATAGAATTACTCAGAGCAGACCTCCGACCACAACTGTACTGCTGTTTAGACCTGCACTCGCCTGTTTATTTTTTTCCCCCATAAAGACCCATTTATTGTTGAGCGCAACCAAACATTATGGTTTCATTCAACCTACAACCACCAAACTCAAAATTGAATGGTTTTGTTAAACCTCCAGCTGCCAAACTGCCTGTACTCCTCAACCTCTGATCCACAGACATACTGACCAGCCCTCCTCTATTTGTCATTAAGGCACAGCACTAAGGAATCACTGAAATTTCTGAACTAAAGGCTAAAAACACCAACTTTGGTTTTACACTAACTAACCCAAGACGCCTTCTGAGCTTAGTGCACTCATCTAGACTAAATAAAGAGGTGACAATTTTTCCTTAGTGCTTAAAAATGGCTAAACATCTGGCAGATGGTTTTAAAAAGTAATAAAAATGAGGGGGTTTGGTTTTAAAAAAAGTTGTTTGTTTATTTCCCTTTGCTGCGCTGGTTACTACATGACTCATTCAAACAGTTTGAGCAGTGAAGATCAACAGTGAATTTGTCGGCAGTGCTGAACCATTATATGGTTTGTACAACGGATGTTAGAGTTTATAGTTACAGTTTAAGTCAAGTATTACGATGGGGTACAGAACCCAAGACCTTTTATGTTAAAGGTTTGATAGCACTGGAAAAACAGCAATCTATTCTATACTCCAAATCCAGCAAAACAACAGAAGCAGATAGGAAAGTTCCTAATATCCTAATTATCTCTGTAGTCATGTTTTTGAGAAGAAAAAACACAAATGGCAGAGTCAAAGTGTAAATTATGACTAAAGAAATAATGAGAATATATTGCCTTGGATGACCACTGGCTTTCTGTTGTGAAGGATGGATTTCATCGACCACACTGTAGCCTACGTTCTGCACACCATGCCAGTAAGTTTATGTAATATAAACTATTTATAGTTTTTACTCAGGTTTGTTGGGTTGAGGTTTTAGGCTCAATAAACCCCAAATTTTGGTTTTGGTTTCAACCAAGAATTTTAATTTGTATTGCATTGCCAACACAGTTGCTGTCTCTCAGTCTCCTTCTTTTGCCAAGAATTAATATAATATATGTTTTTTCTCATGTGCAACCAGTTTGATTTATGGAAAATCAAAGCATAATTTTTTCATCTTCTTGATGCATCATTGGTTTTCATTACAGTCTTAGTGTAGTGGCCAGTGTAGGGCTGATGGAAAAATAGAGTCTTGGGGTCATTCTCTTAGACTAATCATATACAGAATGCCTAAAGGGAGGCCCCCCCCCCCCCCCACCCCACCTCTGCTGTCCCCGTCACATGCTACTGACAGTACCTGCAGGACATTCATAGACAATTTCCTGTAGTTTCAATATGTGCTTTCCACTGTTAGATCATTATTTAGACAGATGATGAAATATATATATATATATATATATATATATATATATATATATATATATATATATATATATATATATATATATATATATATATATGTTTTAGTGTTAAAGCCTGTTAAATCCTAATGTGTTTTTACCCCCTTTATAACAGGATCGCTCTTTTTTACCCCAACCAATAAAAGAGCAGCTTATTGCTGTGTGTTTGTGTATGCATGGATGCGTCTACAGGCTTTATAAAGAGAAGGGCGTAGAAGATTTATCCGTTTCCATATGCGGCAGGGCCCTGCCCCCTTCCCTCCCCCTTTAACCTGCGACGAGATGGATAACTTTTCATTTAGTCGCGAGTGCTGAGCGGTGTCCGTGGGGACGGGCCATGCGTTTGAAGCGCTGCCATTTCAATCAGAGCGCTGTTGTTGTTTGCAGTCAGCAGACGACGCGTGCTCGTCCGCGAGCCACATGTGCTTCAGCACGCATCTAATTGGATCAGATTCGGTGTTCACTGGTTTTCTTGCGATTAATTAACACAGCCCAATCGGGCCGGCTCTTTTTTTTTTTTATGAGACAGGAGAGAAGGACGGGGATTATAAGTGAGAGTTTTATATTCACCGTATGTGCTCGACGGAGATGCTGCAGGATCAGATGCTGTGCTGCATCAGGAACCGGGGTGATTCTTTAGGAAATGGGATCAAAAGGACTTATTACCGATGCTGTTCACACATACAGTGACTTAATTATGCTGCCCTATAAAGGCAAGGATGCCACAGTTTCTCTGGTCTGATGCGGCTCCTGCCCTGTGTTTCTTCCAAGCTCTGCTCTTACTATTGCTGTCATGCTTGTGTAGTGCATTTACAGCATATGGCAGATGCTCCCATCCAGAGCGACTTACAGTTTACATGTACACAGGCCAGTGAATGGAGTGTTGGGAGTCTCACCCAAGGACTCTGACTAGTGAAAGGTGGTTACCCAGATGGGGAATCAAACCCCGGTCTATAGCATGGAGGGCAGTGTTGTTACTCACTACAGTATTCTATACAGTATTCTATTCATCTTGTATTTATACCCCTTGTGTTTCTAGTGTCAGTGGTCTGTCTCAGAAAGTGGGAATTCTTGCTTTGCCAGCTAATCTTAAGTTTAAGTTTGGAATTATTCTGTCACTTGTGTTTGCACACATCAAAATTTGACCTCCGCATTCAACCCATCCGTGCAGTGAAACACCCACATATGTACACACACTAGGGGGAAGTGAACACACGTGCCCAAAGCGGTGGGCAGCCCTATCCACAGCACCCAGGGAGCAGTTGGGGGTTAGTTGCCTTGCTCAAGGGCACTTCAGTCGTGTCCTGCTGATACCGGGGACCGATCTGGCGTTGAGGCCACTCATAAGTTCAGTCTTACCCTAAATTTTCTCTCATAATGGTGGATCACCTTTTACCAAGCTGCGTCACTATTCCAATCCATTTAGATTAAGTGCTTCATGGAGAGATGGGTCTACACACAATACAGTGAGAGACTACAATGGAAGTTCGTTACAGTCTTGATCCTCACCTTCCATACGTTTTGAAGCATGGCAGGTCTAGCCATATCATAATTGAAGCTTCAAGGGCTTGAGGTCTGGATCAAATTTTGATCACTGCCATAGGAAAGGGTGGGGCTGGTCCATTTTTGCCTTTGTAAGCAAGCATCAGGGTTTTAAATCCAATACAGGAAGCCAGAGAATGTGAACACAGCCGTGGAGCAAAGTGAGTAAACTTTGGGAAGATGCATTCTGGATCCGCTGCAAGGACCTTTTTTATGAGAAGGGAGAGAAGGATGAGGAATGAAAGTGAGAGTTTTATATTTGCCGAATATGAAGAACTGCCAAGACTGAGGAAGTCTCAGTAGTCAGGTCTTGAGATGAAAAGTCTCTGGGTTGCCTCCCTAGAGGGAAAGGGTCAAGCCCTTTTAGATGTTGAAGAGAAGAAACCTGTATAACCAAGTCAGTTTCACTATATGAGCTGAAAAAACATCAGTGGTAGGTCATCCAGAATCACATACCAAGGCTTCTGGCGTCTTCAGACAGAAAGAGTAAGGTTTTCTCAAATGAGACATCAAGGTCATGATGAGGACTTGCAGCTGCAGGGATGAATGGCAGCTCGGTCTTGCTGTCCAGCAGTATAATAGTGTCATGTTATGATTACACTTAATTATCAAGACAGATGCCATGATGCTTAATACAGTGACGGCTAACTAGAGTGCACAGCAAACAAAAAATGAGCATGTGATATAAGCTGTTCTGACAATAACAGTAACATGTCACTGTTATATTAGAAAATGAAATCTGTCTTCACAGCATATGACATCTACCATGACATGTTTGCGGTTGACATGTTTAAAGCTTGTACAATTGCCTAAATGTAGTTGTAGTGACATGCATATATTTATAATGGTTTTATAACACATTGTAACATCTATCCATAAGAACACTGCAAACATAAATGATGTAATGCACTATACTAGTGCTAGACTATTAGCAGTTAGAACCAAAGCTTAATGGAAGGCAGCACACAGAGCTGCTTAATGTTGGGCAGATAAAGAACAGTAACTCCAGGCCCATGTTAAAAGTATAGTTAACATTAGCAATAGCTTTAAGCTGCTGCGTTCACTGCTTGTAATCTGTAATGACCTGATTGTAACAACCTGCCATAACAATGTATAATAATTGTATATACAAGGTTCTTATGAACAAAATGTTATAATCTGTTGTGGGACCTGACTTTAGAAAGTATTATGCATGCAGTTATACCTACTTAGAAGGAATTATACAAGCTTATGCCTGGCATTTAAGGTATTTTGTATGTCATATAACCCCTTATTAAGAATTATGAATACAGGATTCATAGGAAGTGTTAACAAAATATATGAGGAAGGAACTACTCCTACTACATAGAAATCAAGAATATGAATTATTATTACTAGAATAAAGGCTAGGACAGTGGCAGTGTCAACTGCATTGCTGCTAACTGGTGGTCATAAACGACACGTCTACCAGGAATAATCACAGCCTGAGTGTGTAAACCTGGTTAAGGGAGAAAGTTATTAACGGCTGTTGTTAAACAGGCTAAGCGCGCTTGTATTTCTTATATTTAGTAAAGAACCCTGAACATGCTTCGAGGGACAGGTCCCAGGATTCTGTGTTTCCTTGTTGATTCCAGTGTTCTTGTATTTACTCATGCAAATGCTCTGCCTCAGTGCCTCCTTCTGACAAGAGAGTAGTAATTATAAAATGTGGAACTAAGAATATGCTGTGGAGCTGATAAAATGGACCATGAGTGTAGATACAAGGAGGTGTTCCTATGAACGTGAAGGTGAGTGTTTAATTGTTAGGGATAAGGAGAGATTAGAATGTGCACATGTTTGTGGTACGAACCACTCAAGCATTGTAAGTGGGGAAAATAATCAAGTATGGGATAGATGCATTTAAATCAAGGTTTCAGTTGTAATTTAAGAGAAGCTGAAACTTTATTACCCATGACACCGTTGCTGATCTTGGCCACTTGAAGGCCAGTATACGGCTGATTGAAGAGCATCCGTCGTGAGTCCTGGAACGCAATGTATCAGTTAAATTCTCCGCTGCTATGCAGAAAGACTTTTGCAGAGTAACCACCATCGATTACGACCCAGAGGACCTCTCTGGGGTAATAATGGGCCGGCCATTCGTTTGACAGGAAGAGACTGGAGAGAAGTCAATTACGGCGTGCGGACGCCTCCCTCACAGAGTCCCGGCTGCTGGCTGGAGGTGATCCAGGAGGGAGCTGGGGAATCCCACTTTAACCTAACCTCTGACCTCCTGCTGGCCCTATCATGCGTGCGCTTGACTTGTGAGTGCATGGGGACATGATCCATATACCCGCTCCAGGTCAGGCGCTCAACCAGGACGAAAACAGGGGGGAGGTGCGATCACCAGACCTTTCATCTAACAGACTCTTCGAGAGGCCTTTCGAAACGAGTGAGCGCCACTTCTACATTATATCGGTGGAGGAGCCGAGCTTTAGCGGCTCGGGCTTGAGGAAAACATGTTGATGATAAAGAATTCACAAACACCCTTAATGACTAATCAAGGCCTTTTAGAAAAGGGAGGGAAAAAAAATGTCACGCCAAGTCTCAAATGACATGTTTCTTAAGGGTACAGTCTGAGACCTCTGGTAATCACTGTCATTTCGGAAGCGAATTTTTAAAAGTTACTGAGAGAAAAAGAGCCTCTTCTGGCTGGATATGCTGGCACAAAATAATGGTTCATTAAGGGGAAGATTGCAGGGAATTTATTGCGCTGATTTGATTACTTGTCTAATGGGCCGCAATTCGCTTTACTCGTTAAATTAGGGGAAAAAGAGAAAGTTAAAAGAAAGGATACCTTTCTGCCCACATTAGTTGCTCGCGCTAGGAGCAGCGATTAACATTTTTGGAAATTATCCTATTTCTCTGAACTGTATAAGAAAGCATCAACAGATGAGCAGTAGATGTGCTGCTTGGGGATTTAACCCCTGTATCCACTCGCTGTCCACTCTAGTAGACACTGCTACCTTGCTGGTTCACCATGTAGAGGTAAAGTCAGAGATGCTAGCTCATTTGTTGCTGCACAGTGTGTGTTGGTCAGCCTTCGTCAATGGCCATAGAACGCTGCCTACAGGACAGGATAGTTTTGTTGGTGCTCTGATATGGTGAGCGAAGCTGCTAGTGTAGGTACACGGTAGGCGTACTTAATAAAGTGCTCAGTGTGAGATTGGTGGAGTGAGATGAGGACACCAGCCAGGTGTGTTGCATCATGTTTTAGAAGCTGTTAATTTTGACCACAAAGAGCCATTAGGCTCTATTTATATGTGCTGTTTAGGCCTGAGTGTGGGTGATTGAGCAGGCAGTTCAATGATAGAGTCAATAGCTTAGAAAACAGACTGAGTGTAAGCCGATCCATGCTTTGATCTGTTTTCACTTTGCATTAAAAGCACTTACGCTGTTCGAGTTCGCTTTATAGAGCTGCGTTCGCTCCCTCTCTCTGCAACTCGATATGTTTGCGTGCGTGCGTGTTGGAGTGTTTTGTGGATAGTTGGGGGTTGAGCCGGGGGTTTACAAGTACTCATACTGAGGGCAAAATGTCTCAACCGTTAAGTTACTGCTATTAGTCTGAATCTCTTGTTTGGGTGCTTCTAGGATTTCCTGTTATTTCAGCGGAAATAAAGAAAATATGAACGGGTATCCCCTTATAGAGAATATGAATTTGAAGGGGACGTGTTCTCCCTCATCCCTCTTTCTTTCCCTCGTTCCATTTTGTAAAATTGGAGGAATTAGTGACCCGTGCAACACCCAGGAAGCCAGCAGAGAACATGGTCATCTGCCAGGGGAGTATCCCTCTCCCTAGTGCTTTAATACCACTCTTTCTTTTTCTGATGACCTTTTTGCTGATGCATTTGTGTTTGAGGTTTGCTGTTATTGTCATTTTGCTGCACTGTTTATGTGTAATTATAAGGTCAATAACAATTTGCATTCTATATCAACAGGTTTGCAGTTTGGACTTTGCTCATTAGGAATCATTGACACTCTTAGCATGCAAAGATCTTTGCCAGTCTGATTGAATTCCTAGATTAAGACAGAGATGATTACAAGCACACACTACTCTTCAATCAGATGAAAATCCACATTTACGTGTGGATGTGGCTTAGAATTTCAGAAATCCTACTTCAGCTCAAGTGTATGTTTTGGAGAAAAATCATATTAAGTTGTGTTGCACTGATACGGTATCTTTTAGAGATGGACCGATCAGAGTTTTTGAGGCCGATCCCGATCGCGATAGCCGATCGGGGGCGGAGTATATGCCACGGCAGGGCTACATGTAGCTATAAGCACAAACAAATTATAAAACATGGTCAACTGTTTTATTACAATTTTAACAAGCTCATGTGAAACAGCATAATATTTTTAACTAAATTAACAGTAAATAAACAAAGAAAATCAAACAAATATCTCCAATACTGCAGTCATTACATTTAGACCCTTAATTTAAAATGAAAAAGGCAAATTACATAATTGCAGTAAAAACTGCAGTCATTAAACGCAGACTCTGTTATTTTAAACAACAATCTGTAATCATTAAATGTAGATCTTGAATTGTTGCTGCTGTACTGTTCGTACCGGTCAGATCTGGTCTGCACGGTGTTCTGGGTTGTTTGTTTTGTGCTAGCTCTGCGTGCTAGCTCCACCTAGTGGTTCAGATAGGAATTGCAGGGAGCTGGCCGGAGGGCTCCTCTTCCTGGAGGAAACGCTAGCTGGAAATACAGAAATTAGGCTCATTTGTTTAACGCCATCGACTAGTTCTCGGGATCAGCTAAATTGGAGAAATATCGATCACCGATCACATATTTTGATAAAAAATCGGCTGATACCGATATATAGCCGATCGATCCTTCCATCTCTATTTTTTTCTCTTGTTTCAAGAAGTGTGTAGTACTGTTCTTTTTTATTGCTGGAGATAACCATAAGACTTCTAGCAGTTAAGCTGCTTGTTCTCCCTTTATTTTTATGCTTTATTGCCCCCTCCTGGCTCTCTTTCTCCGTAACTGATGGCTTGAGTTCAGTGGTCAGTTCCCCTTTAAGTAATACAGACTCAGTGTGAGGGCATGTTATGAGAAGTGCTGCCATTTTACCTGCTGGCTTGTAAGGCAGAAACCTGCTGACTGCCTTCTGTGGCAGTGCGACAGGTGTGTGAGTAGAGGTGTGATTAGGTCAGTGTACTTGTGTGTATGTGTATGCGAAGAGAGCAGCGTGCCAAAAAGTTGCGAATGCTTACAAAATCTGGCCAAACGACATAAGCGTGTGAAGGATACTGCAAGGCCGCGTCTGTCTTGCTTAAACGAACCCATTTAATAGCCACAAAACTCCTTATGCTATTAATTGTATCGGTAATTAGCATATTGTTTATGTGCCCGGAGGTAGCGCTGTAGTGTTGGAGAAAGCATGGGGCTTAGGCAGGGGGGCTCATCCTTCACTGCTTGTTGCGCCATCGCTGCTGTTTTTGTTTTTCTTGTGTCTGTCGTGAGCTGCTTGGAGGTGAGGGCCTGCAGGCAGTGCCTCCATTAGGCCCCAGAAAAGCTGAACCACTATACTATCATCCAACCTGTCCATGCCACTTTGCAGAGACGCAGCTGTTATCCAATTTAAATGCTCACCGATGCTAGAAGAAATGGCCCCTGTTGTTTTTTTGCCTTTTCTGCAACCTGCAGAAGCTAATATTTTCTTAGCTGGAGGCCCCAGTCTTTGACAAGAGGGGGAAAAAAGGAAGACGAGGAAGAATTTAGATGCACTGGCCTCACTTTTAACTTTCTCGCTCGTTTATATTTAGAAGGGTTATGATTCCTCACCAGGGGGAGCTATTAGCATTTATGAAGACTTTTAATGCGCATCATGGAAAGGGAGGAGACAACCATGAACCCACCCACACATGTCACTGATATAGCTCATAAATCTCTACGTGGTCATCATATTGTGGAAAGTTTGGTGTCCCAATTAAAGAGATAATGCATTTGCTGGTTAATTGAAAGAACAATGGAAGCCTGTTTTAGTAGATATGTTAATACACACCAGCCCTGAAAACAATTCCCCAAAGTACTCGAGTAATTTGATTATAAAAAAAAAAAACATTGAAGCAAATTCTTTGCCTCGAAGATTCGTTTAGTCCATATAATAATATACAGCGCGCTGTTTCACACAGGTGACTTTCACTGTTGCACAGCACGCTTCCGGTGTTGCCAGGTGACACGAAGAAGACGGGATTTGATGGAGCGGATTGCAAAATAGAGAGAGGGAATAAGGAGAGGAGAACAGAAGAGACGGGTCCAAGAAAGCCATACACAGTGTCCAACGTCTACTGTAAACCGAACTAGCCGAGGGAGCCGTTACTGAGACCTGAACCTGAAGAAAGTTGTGGCTGAAGTTAGCTTCTTATGTAAATTCTGCCTTTCCACCTTAAATGATGCAGCAGTTACAGGAGCCAGAATGTGACTTCTATACCAGTTAAGGTGGAACAAGGTATTCAAATAAGAGGCTAACTTCAGAAAGCAAGCTAATGAGCTTTCCCAGCAAACTGATAGCGAGTTTTACGGTAACGAGCACCACATCAGCGTCTTAGCATCTGAGCAGAAACAGTCAGTCTACACGTTCAGTCCACAGAGCGGAGCAACACACAGTACCAATAACATTTAGCTTAAATCAGTGTGATGGAGAGTTGAAATGAAGGCTAGTAATATGTGTATGTTGTGGTTACATGTAATGACTAATTAAGAAAGTCAGTCAGTGCGATCATGAGTTATATCCGTAAATGAGCTTCATTCACATTATCATTTGGATCAGAGTTACAAACACATACTCACAACAACATACACCCCTCACACTCCCTTTCCCTCACAGTGATGCATAAAATACACAGCCAACTAAATATCAGGTGGTGTTTGTAGCAATTTGGAGCCTAAAATGCACCAAATCCAGTAGAGCAAGTATATTCAGTTTAGTTAGTTTGCAGTAAGTGGGTCAGCAAGTGTAGGACAAGCTTCAGCAGAGTAACTGAGTGTACAGTAGCCAGTCTTGTGAACTTATAGTATGATATATAGGTGTAGTAATACATTTCAATAATAGTAATTATTAAATTGTTTTTTTTAAACTGTTCTATATGCAGTTTAAGCAATAAAATGTTAAGAAACCTGTCTTATTTTATCTTATATATTTACTATTGCTCTTTAATTAAAAAAATTTTAGATTTTATCCGATTACTCAATTAATCGATGGAATAATCGATAGCTGCAGCCCTACTGAAATCATTATTTATTTATTTATTTATTTATTTTAGGTCTGGTCTTAGTAGCCTGGAATATACTTAATTCTCATAATGCAGAACTTATTTTTGCTTATTTATATAAACAAGAGACAATTTAAAGTATAGTAATTGCATGATGAATTTCATATCAAAGCTGTAGTAGTACAACCACAACTGCTAACAGATATGGGAAGAGTGCACTCGATCACCACAGATTAAAAAAATGGCACTGTGAATGCCAGGAATGCTGTATGTGTCTTTAATTAGTAATACTGTGTGCTGACTTAAAAGGAAACCATAACATTTTAACTGAACCTGAATGTAATATAAGGACGTTCTGTCTGAGAGCAGTCCAAGCCTAGCCAAAGTTTGAAATCTATCTCTGACTAAATTCAGTCAAAATCCATTTTACTATCATCCATTTTGCACACACAGGGTCCTCAGGGGCCAAAAACATGAGCAATGCCAATGCGTCAGGTTGAATTTTTTTAAAGGCAGTAAAAGTGAAAACTCGCAATTTGTATGAACAGATATCTGAGAAACAAGGATCTCCACATCTCCAAAAGCGGTGGAGCAAAATGTACCAGCTTAAAGTCAACTAGAAATCAGACTCTCTTATAACCTTATTAGTTTGTGTGCTTGGTCACAGTTCATTGTATAATTAAAAAAAATAAAATAAAATTCTTGTTTCTTTATGTTGTTTGATCAAAGTATAGTGATTTCTATCCACCTCTAAATGCTGCCTGACTTTTGGTTGCATCACTGTGAGCCATCAACATGTACTGACCAATGATGTTTTAGCAAGTTCTCCATCGACCTGACCAATCCTCGACCCTCATGACCTCCGCTCACATACACGCCGGGCAACATCCTGCTTTGTTTAAGCTCATGTTTGTCTCTGTCTTTCGGTGTTTAGACTGGCTGCAAAATAATCACTTATGAGTTACTTTAGATCATTTATGCTGAAAACCCATGTTACATATTGTAATTAGTGAGCTAGTTCAGATAGCTGGCAGGATTTGTGCTGTTTTCTGTCGTGCTGCGAGGCTCAGAGGGGGTCAGCTGATGAAAGAGCGACGTGCACACACACACACACAATTCATCTTTTGCTTAAATGTTAGGTAATTACACTCGTACAGGATTTACCTAACTTCACCGTTTTCCTAAAGTCTTTCATCTTGTTTTTGCATTGAAAGTGAAAGAAAAGCAAGAACAATAGAATCACGTTAAGATGGATGGATGGATGGATGGTAGGGATGTAAGAAAATATTAAATATCGAATATCAGGATATTATGTTTGGTGATACTGTATCGATTCTCAAAAACACAGTATCGATACACAGATTCCTGGCAGACGGTGAATCGTTAGGTGTTGTGTTTAAACCTCCGACCACTAAATGGCAGTGTTGTAATCCATTTTCAGCTCCACTCCAACATCAACAAGCAGCACAAGGGTGCAGTGCTATTGTAAGCATTGACAAACCTATTCATACAGTGGTGTGTTTTAATAGTAGGATTTGAAAAATTGCAATACATCACTTTGTTTGCAGTTTCGCAGTATATCACAATATATTGCATCGCTGTATCACAATACGTATTGTATCGCCAGGTTCTTGCCAATACACTGGATGGATGGATGGATGGATTGATGCTTTATTGTTCCCAGAGGGAAATTCAAGAGCACTATACTTGATATTGTAAGAAAATATGGTTGATTTCTTTTCCGTTTTTTTTTTTCTTTGGTTGGGGTCTTTGCACTTGGGAGAAATAAAATCTAAACCACTATTATTTCCAACTCAAGTAGCCTGAATCGATTGGAAATACTTCTTGCTAAGGAAGAAAAAAAAATGATTTCTGTTTTATATTGACTTTATAGAAAAGAACCTACACAACTTGGCAACAATGGCAGAAGAGGGGCTTTATATTTTCCTTCTCTGACTAACAAAACCATACCTCCAGCACTTTCCCTAGGTGCAGCTGACGTCCCTTCTTAATAAATCTCATGTCTGGCCACTGCTGAAGGTGTGGGAACAAGATCCCAATGGGATCCCAATGTTCCCAATGGGAACAAGACACGCTATTAGAAGTTGAATGCGCACTGTAATGTGAAATGTGATCCTGCATACATATTCGATCATAAAACTCCAGAAATCTTCTCACTATACATGAAATTGTGGATTAAATTTTTTAAGATACGTCCTGCCTCTCAGTTAAAGTGCAAATTTTAACAGGCACTGTGAATAAGTTTGATTGTCTGTCTGTTGGTGGCTGTAGGTCAGTGGTCAGTTAGCAGCCTGAGCTCAAAAGTAAGTGCTTTGAAAAGTTAGACATTGTTTTTTCTTTCTTTGAAATAAGCAGCTTTGAACTCATTCCAAAAAAGTGGTTGGGCATCGCCTCAGTGCCTTATACAGTGTTGGGTCAAGTGCTGACTTGACTCCGATGTTCTGGTTGCCGTGTTGAGAAATGTGAGGCACTGTCTCCACACAGCTGTAAGGACATGGGGTTCAATTCCCACAGGAGGCCAGAGTCCTTTCATGTTTGGAGCAGTCGTGGGCTGGAGGTTAGGGAGCCAGCTTTGTAATGGGGTAGGTCACCAGTTTGATCCTCTGAACCATCAGGATATGACTAAAGTGCCCTTCAGCAAGACACCTAACCCCATTTGCTCCCTTAGTGCTGTGGATAAGGGTGCTTACTGCCCCCTAGTGTGTGTGTTTTCACTAGCTTGTGTGTGCAGAGGTCAAATTCCTCTGTGTGCAAACACAAAAGACAAATAGTTCTGGATTCGAAATTACGGCTGACCAAATCTGACCAAACCCTGACACAAGTCGGGACGGCTCCAGACAAATATTTCAAGCTCTATCTGCGTGTCCTTGTTTCCTTTGTTCCTTTCCATTCTTTCTCTTGCTTTCCAACAAGAGTGGTGACTCGGAGGGCTCATCTAATTATTCAGCTCTTTCTGGATTAAGTGTCCACCTCTGGCCGGCCCTTTCTATCAATGCGCTGCTGTCAGTCTGAGGAGTGTTCTCTGCGGGAGTGAATGGGATGGGGACAGGCCCGTATCGACACAATCCTGACAACACAGTGGGCCATAAGAATGGGGTCCTCGCCGCCGCAATCTCCGAGCGCTCTATCTCTTGGCCTGATCTGCCCATGTTTATGGATTGAAGCGCTTCTGTAAATTCGTCCACGGGTCACCCGTGAGCCTGGCGCCGAGCAGCCTCTCTGCAGACGGCGATAAAGGCATGGCCACGAGGCGTGCACAGCGGCGTCTCATTTCCGCCTTTCCTACCCAGCCTTTTAATCCTCCCTCTCTCTCTCTCACTCTTTTTCTCTCTGGCTAGGAGTCACTGCCGCACGTTGTTTCGCTCATTTGATGGATCACCATGGCTGCTGGCTCACTGGCAACCTTGAAAATATAAGCTGGTCTCATTTGATATAAGTTCTGAGTGGGGATCTGGTGACATTGGCTCACCTTTGGGAATTGAAAGTGTATGTATGTGTGGAAGTGTGGGAGAGAGAGAGAGAGAGAGAGAGAGAGAGAGAGAGGAGAGGTGACATTTTCTTTAGGTGCAACTCCGCTCTGCTGTTGCAGCAGGCCTCGTTTTATTTCATATGCAGGGGCTCAGTTACTTTTCAGGACAATTCTAAATGGACTTGCCTTGTGGCAGGTTCTTGTCTGAGATGTCCTGCAGAGCACTCTCTCTCTCTCTCTCTCTTTCTCCATCTCTCCCCCTCCTTCTCTCTCTCTCAAATGTCTAATCAAAAGCAAGAGGTAAGCTCCCGTGGCTTTGGTGGAGCTCTTGTTCATGTCAAGTCAAGTCAATTTTATTTATATAGCGCTTTTTACAATGATGTTGTCTCAAAGCAGCTTTACAGAGTTTTGAAAACAGTTATAACATATATCCCCCAGTGAGCAAGCCAGAGGCAACAGTGGCAAGGAAAAACTCCCTCAACTGGAGGAAGAAACCTTGGGAGGAACCAGACTCACAAGGGGAGACCCATCCTCCTCTGGTCAAACAGTATTTACAGTTTGAACTAAATACCAAAGAAAGGAGCCTCTGTTTGAAATCTGGATAGCAAAGCTTTAGAAGCTGCACAGATAGAGGCAGTGTATGACTGAGGCAGTCATACATCCGCTTTGAGGTGACTCACTGGTGGAGGTGTGGATGTCACAGTCCCATGGTGTGCTTCACAGATGATCGTGTTCTTCAGACGGGCTAGTGAGCTTCTTTTCACAGCGACCAGCTCAAGACTAGTCCCAGATCAGACTAGTGTGAGGGAGAGCAATGAGAAACATAGACACTTCAGGTAATGCTTTACTTGAACTCTGCAACATACCATTGACATAACCACACTGTAAACATGTTAGGTTATGTTGTCATAAGAGTGTGTTCAGTGGTATGACATATTACCATATTGCCATTTTAGCATAACTAATGATGGTTATGACAGATGCCACAATATTTGATGTCCTGAAAGCATAAGTAATGTGTTGGAGGATGGGTCTTGACCATTACTCGTATTGCTAGCATTACATTAACAAAAACTGATGCTTATGGCATGATTATGTTAGTGCTATGTAGCAAGATTCCATTCTCAATTCTCATAAAGTTGTAATTTTGAAAGTAATTTTCTTGAAACAGCTATTAACATTTTCAGTATATGCCATATGTAGCACCAAATGACATTCCTTCACCACCCAAAGACCTGCTCTTGCATACTTGTTCAAATTGCAGCACAAGTCCTAGTGTTTATGGTAGATAGATTCCCTCAGGTAGTTCAAACTCTATAGAACGAGACGTGTAAACAAAGGGCCTCGTATGGTATCAGATGTTGAGTTGTTATGGGGCTCTAATATCACATGTAAAGCCAATAACGAGTTAAGATGTTAATGCTTAACTGCTGAAAAAGTTAACCCAAAGATGTTCCTGAACTTGCGTTCAAGAGCTCCTGCTGGTTTGGTTGTCCTCTTTAATGGGAAAAGTACTACATGTGCTAATGACAACTCCTGGCGAATCAAAATTGTGAAGAACATCCAGTTGAGCAATATATATTGTTATCATGATAAACTTCATGACAGTATGTCACTGTATGCTTATCAGAGCATATCGTGGATATCATCAGTGCTTCAAAAATCACTTCCCAGCTGCATGTTTGGGAATAAGAAGAACATAATTAGACCTAATTAGTTAGTCCTGTTTCATTGGATTTAGGCCAGTACAGTGTGTGACATGTTGAATATGAGTAATTAGATTCATCAGTTTAATTATATTTAATCTGCTGCTACTTTGTCTGTTTCAGTAACTTACTAGTGTGATGCATCATGTACCATTAAAAAAAAATATTGTAATACTTATAAAAGAAACTCCTCAAAACCTTTTACATTATGCTATCTGTACACATATATATATATGTTTACATATATATACATATATATATATATATATATATATATATATATATATATATATATATATATATATATATATGTTTACATATATATACATATATATGTTTAAATGATGAATCCTTGAAAAGCCTGATAATGTAATAGTTATCTCTGTGCTACAACAAATTACTTTGTGCTATATTTTCATAGCACCAGGGCTATTGGCAAAAAAATTGCTGTCCTCCCTTTTAAGTACCTTTAATTTACTTTAATGAATATAAAGAACGATTTTTATCTCTCCTATAAACTTTAAAAATTTCAAGAATATTAAGTATTTGAAAAAATTCACAGGACAACAACACAAAATGACACAGATTATTGTTAAATTGTCATTGAAAAAACAGCATTTAGCATATCGTCGCTGTCCAAAGGAAACAGTCTCCAAACCAGCTTTATAGGAGAGACCAACAACCTTCTTTACTTTCAATGTAAGTCACTGAATCCAAGCTATTTTGGAGCATTTCTATTAATCCAGTCATCATAAAATGTTTATACAATGTAAACGCTGCTGCATCATGACAAAAATGGAGATACATTTTCTTCTTTGGGCAGCGATGATTTAGACAGAGGTATAAAGGAACAAAATTCCATTGATACCAGTATTGAAACCTTGAGTATCAGCAGTATGGGTACCAATCCGGTATGTTTTCTTTCACTTCTAAGCTTTAGTGTTGTAAATGAAGCATGTCGCTTAGAATTAGCATGTAAAAGTGGGATATCATACTAAAACTAGTCAATACACTCACAAGAAACACAAGCAATACACAGTTGACGGCAACACAGTGTGAAAAATTCAGGCTTGAATGCTTAATTTTCTCCTGATATATAATCCAGCATTTCCTGCTCATGTCAACCCAATATTGGACCGGATTTCCACAACTGACCATGTGGGCTGTGCATAATCAGGGAAGAGTGTGACTGTACTGGTGTTGGTTGTGTGTGTGTGTGTGTGTGTGTGTGTGTGTGTGTGTGTGTGTGTGTGTGTGTGTGTGTGTGTACATATACGCAGTGCTAGTTGCACAGAGTAATTGTACATGTGGGTCAGGAGGGCTCTTGGGCTCTGTCAGATCTGTTGTTTATCACAGTGAATCTCCACCCCAGTGCTCAAAGGCAGCGTATGCACAGCACAGAATATTAGATCGGCTTCTAGCTCTTACTTTTACACGCCCCTTCTTCGGCTTGCACGCACGTATCCACCAAACTATACACGGATTCCAAATTTCTAGCACAGCGTCAGCAAAAAAATCTAGAAATCCAGATATTGTTGATCAGCCAATATTTGGTGTCTAAAGTTTGCTTTTTTACTCAGCACTGGACAAAACATCACGCATTTGCTTCAAGCCAAAAGTACAGACACACATACTGACAAAATTCAAAACCTAAGGTGGGTGTTGCTACTGTTTTTACTTATGTGATGTCCCATCGTTCTAGATTACTGTGGTAATATACTGTGGTATTGAAAAATTATGATTGTTTTGAAATTATGATGAATTTCTATTCTATGTCTGACCGTCCATTATAAACACAATCTGCCGACTCTGAATTTAGAGGGGGTCAATGATTACTTGTGTGATAGCTCACTGATATATAAAGCGGGTATATCAGAACCAGGAAAATCTCTGAAAAGCTAAGTATGCTAGTGGTTAATTGACTGTTAAGCGGTCCACGCATCACAGAACACGTTCTATTTCACACTAAGACAAGTCCCTCAACTTTGCGCTCCTTCATGTCTTCTAAACGGGGGTCATTCTAGCAACACTTTGCTGCAGCCAAGCCTGTGCTGTGTGGCAAGTTTGGCCTGCTAACTAAACTAATAAAAAAAAAAACACTACAGTCACCTGCAAGCACCTCAGAACAGGTTCAGTTATAGCTGAACTGAACTTTCTGTCACTCCGGATAACAGAATATCATACACTACTTTTTGTCCACTCACAGTCCAGATTAGTTATTTTACCTTCTATTTAACACCAATGTCAACTAGGGCTGTGTATTGGAAAGACTGTGATGATACAATACATATCGCAATACAGCAGTCACAATTCAATATATTGCGATATACTGTGATATTGCAAGCAAAGTGATAGATTACTATTAAAACACACCACTATATGAACAGGTTTGCCAGTGCTTACAATAGCATTGCGCCCTTGTGCTACTTGTTAAGGTTGGAGTGAAGCTGAAAATGGATTACATTACTGCTATCTAGTGGTCAGAGGTTTAAACACAACACACAATCATTCACTTTCTGCCAGGAGTCTGTGAGTCGATACTGTTTTTTTAAGAATCGATACAGTATCACTAAACATAATATCCTGATATTTTGATATTTTCTTACACCCCTAGTGTCAACCAGGACAGTGTCAGCATAAGTGTTTTAAACAAAACCATTTTTTTGTTTGTTTTTTTCCTCTCAGATGTTTGTAATATTTGTCTTTAGTTTATTTCCCAAAATAAAATGCTTTTTGGGGCAATTAAAACCTAGTTAGACTGTATACAGAACAATAATCTGTTCCAGCAGATCAGAATCAAGCCTGTTCTGTTGTTTGTGGCACTGTTTGGGTCTGTACCCGGCTTGATGATGCCTGGTTCACACTACATGACTTTTAAAGTGCACAGGTCTTTGTGCAGTTCACACTACATGATTACATGACACAAGATCACAAATTACATGATTTTCACTCTGAGGAATCGCCGAGTGTCCAAAACACGTTGTCACAAGAACTAAACTCTCGTGAGAAATAAACGCATGTGAGAACCAGCGACACCACGTAGAACATAGGCTAGTTCCAAAATGGACGCCAACAAACAAGCAGTACAAGTGGTTACTGCGCTGATTTGCAGTGACAAATATCTTGAGTGACAGATTTGAAATTGCAGTGACCATTTCTTGAGTCCAAGTAGAGCGAGAACCTCCTGCAGCCATTGTTTACTGTTTGTGTACTCCTCCTCGACTGCCGCGTCGCCAGCAACCGCGGAGAGATTGAGTCAACGGTGATGCGGTTCTCTCTCTATGCGATCCCATTGGCTGTAGCTAGATGTTGCTGTTGACTCACAGTCACCGACTGGCCCAGATATTAAACGTGCTATATGTTTTCCTGGCGTCTGCGATTAGTTGGCGAGGACTCGGCGAGCGTCCTCCAGCAGTTCACAATACACGACTGAGCGATCACCGATTTGCCTCAGAGCAGAGGTTTTTGTCGACGATCTACAGAAAACCAGGCTAAAATCGTGTAGTGTGAACTAGGCTTAAGCTAACGTGAAGGTAGAAGATCATGTAACAGATCCAGACACCAAGAAACAAGTTTAATTTCACCTTTCTGTTCCTTCAGAGGCAGTTGTATGACTTCATTACCTCAGATTTGAATTATTATCATCTTAAGTTGTCAGTGCTTAACATAGCCAGACAGTTCTGTGGTAAACAGAGCTGCTGTCCTGATGCTAGATAAGCTAACGCTAATCAGCACCTTTCTCCTAATTTTCAGCCCTGTTTAAGATTTATCACTTCTTAAAGAGATAGTTTGGCATTTATTGAATGATGCCTTGAAAATGGTGCACTGTGTTCACCTATTTGGTGACCAGGTGAGCAAACGACTTTATTTTATTTTAAAATAAATAAAATAAGCCATGAATGATTTTGTCATTTATGACACTGCGCCATAATATCACAGTAATATTTGGAGATGCTTTGAGGCTAAAATCGTGTAGTGTGAACTAGGCTTAAGCTAACGTGAAGGTAGAAGATCATGTAACAGATCCAGACACCAAAAAACAAGTTTAATTTGGCATTTCTGTTCCTTCAGAGGCAGTTGTATGTCTTCATTACCTCAGATTTGAATTATTACCATCTTAAGTTGTCAGTGCTTAAAGTAGCCAGACAGTTCTGTGGTAAACAGAGCTGTTGTTCTAATGCTAGATAAGCTAACGCTAATCAGCACCTTTCTCCTAGTTTTTAGCCCTGTTTAAGATTCATCACTTCTTAGAGAGATAGTTTGGCATTTATTGAATGATGCCTTGAAAATGGTGCACGGTGTTCACCTATTTGGTGACCAGCTGAACAAACTCTACTTGATTTTGAAATAAATTAAATAAGCCATGATTGGTTTTACCCAATTTATGATACTGCGCCATAATATCACAGTAATATTTGGAGATGCTTTGAGGGTATTAAGAAAGGAGATACTGCCCAGCTCTACACATACAGTGTGTCATACAGTGTCAGGAACCCATACACAAGTCTGTTTTAAAGTATTTATCATGGTTTAATCAAGGCAAGTGCGGGCTAACTTAGACGTGCACTTTTGCACAGTGCTAATTGGTGGGCCATCAGCTTGTTAACAACATTAGCTCCAACACAAAACTACAGCCATAAACCTTAGACACCAATCCTGTCTTGGCTCATGGACTACCTTTCGGATTAGAGGCGAAATTCTGTTAATTTGATTTCCCATTTTTTTAATCAGTGGAATGCAGCAGTTCTGCAGCAGCGTGAAGGACCTGAAATAAAATGATACTAAATAGAGGAACAAAAGTGTCCAGCCCGAGAAGGGACAGCAGAGCCTTCTTTGGAGCTGTCAGAAACTGTGCAAGGAGGCTGACAGGATGATCACTGTTCGTAACACTTAAGCAGGAGCTGTCAGAGAGAAAAGAGTGAAAATGAAGAAAGAATAGAGGAAAAAAGTCTTCTTCGCATCTCCCGCTGTTCCATGCTGTGTTTTACACAGTCTGTAGGTCAGACACAATGGGTATTAAATTTGATTTGGCCACGCATTTTAATGCCTCTCGTCCATTTTTAGACTCGTGCCTGTTTGATTTTGAGGGTAATTAAGTCCATTTTGGTTCATCGCTATGCATACAAGGCTATATTTATAGACAATTCAGAAAATAATGAATAATAATAATAATAATGGATGTGCTAACACTTGTCAAAGTTCAGTATGTTTAGTATGCTGGCTGGTCTTTGTTCACTCTTTGTTTACTTAGTCAGTAGAGAATTTCCCAGTTCTCCAATTTGGAAGACCTTTTGTTGGAGATAATGTTACTCATTTATTAAAGTTGTGTACAAGAAAATCTGATCTGAAGTTCCCATTTTTTTTAATTGACCAAAAGTTTGAGAACATTAATTTGCAATCAAATAATCAAATTCATTATCGTCAATAGTACAGCAATGCACATAGTAGCGATTGTACAATGCTCAAACTTGAATAATACTTCCATTTCAGTGTTGTCAGCATTTAATTTGTAAATACGAATTGAAAACTTGAATCTAGGTCATTTGATTGCCTTCAGATTAGTAGACAGCTCTATTGCCTACTAATTTAAAGGCCATCAAAGAACCTAGATTCAATTCCTAGATTTTCAATTCGTATTTACAAATTATATGCTGTATTGATTATTCTACCAGTTATTCCATCAGTTAATCGAATAATCAGATACGAAATACTTTTGCTTTATTAAAGAGCAACAGAAGATGCAGGATAGAAAATAAGACTGGTCTCGTAAAAAATAAACAATGATTTTTTTCAATATTTCTGTAGCTTAAATTGCATTACAGTAATATTATCTGTTATAACTAAATACATTTAGTGCATGTAAGTGCCATATTTCATTCTGGGTGCATTTATTTATTGTGTTGAAGGGTTACTATGCACCTGTTGACCTTCTCACTCAATCAGACTAAACTAAATACACCTGGTGCACTGGATTTGTGCATTTTAGGCTCTATTTCTCGGTTTTTAACTTTCTGTGGTATTTTATGCATCACCTTTAGATGTGTTTGAGTGTGTGTGTATGAGAGAGAGACTGTCATTGTAATAATAACATGAATGCATAGTTTTGGGGCATCATGACTAGAATCACAGGACATTACATGACACATGACCATAATTAACATACATTCATTACTGGCCTTTATTGTAACTGGTAGACTGATTTACAGTAAAGGCCGATGCCAGCGTTAAATGCTTGCTATTGTGGAAGATTGGTTGAGTTATAACAGATACTCTGAGTTCTTCTATCTTTCAGCTTCAAATGATCTCCAATTTGGGACACTTTCTGCCTTTTTCTCTGGCCTGTTTCTTTTGTTCACCCCTCACGATTTCCCCTCCCTTTCTCCAATTTGGCAAGCCCCCCACCTTCACATCAAGTCTTCTTCAGTCTACTTTTGAGACAGTAATGATCATCCGTGCAAAGCACAGTGAGCTTTATATAGTTTTAGTAAGCAGAGAACATGCTTCAGTGATCTTTATTAGAGGATCGAGAATCGTTTCAGCCCTGGTAGACAAAGAGTCGTCACGGCAGGTTTAACAGTCATAAACGAGGACGTGTTTCATGTGGGTTACATGTAAATGGTGAGCCATTTATATGGATACACCCTAATAAAATGGGAATGGTTGGTGATATTAACTTGTGGCACATTAGTATATGGGAGGGGGAAAACTTTTTAAGATGGGTGGTCCAGTATCCGTAGTTTCAGGTGCTGCACATCTCGTATCTTCACAGCATAGACAATTGCCTTCAGATGACCCCAAAGATAAAAGTCTAAGGGGGTCAGATCGGGATACCTTGGGGGCCATCCAACTGGCCGACGATGACCAATCCACTTTCCAGAAAACTGTTCATCTAGGCATGCTCAGACCTGACACCCATAATATGCCAGCTTCAGTGCATAAAGAGAGAAACACATCATCACGTAGCAATTTTGCATATCTAGTGGCCTTGAGGTTTCCATTGATGAAGAATGGCCCCACTATCTTTGTACCCCATAAATCACACCATACCATCAATTTTTTTGTTCCAACAGTCTTGGAGGGATCTATCCAATGTGGGTTAGTGTCAGACCAATAGCGGGGTTTTGCTTGTTAACTTCACCATTCACATCAACACAATTTCTATCCGCTCCTCACGTATTAACTTCTGCAATGTCAATGGCTGTAAACAAAGAGAAACTTGTAAAAAACTTGTAAAGAAGTTTAATGTGTCACATGACCCACGTCCCATTGAAAAAACAAAAGTTGGATCCAAAATGGGTCACCACCCATCTTGAAAAGTTTTCCCCCTCCCATATACTAATGTGTCACAAACAGGGAGTTAATATCACCAACCATTCCCATTTTATTAAGGTGTATCCATATAAATGGCCCACCCTGTAAAGGCAGTCTTTCTTCACTTTCTTCAATTAGGGCATGTTCAGTGTTAATTATGCGAAGGTATAATTATTTACATTGAGAATTTGATGATGATGTATACGGGATGGATGCTTGTTTCCATGCTCGGGAAAATTATTCAGGTCATTTAAATCATTAGTTGTTTCGATGCTGTTCAACAGTGTTGTGAATCAAATGCTGTGTAGATGTTCAAAACTGCATGGCGGTCTGGTGAATAAGGGTCTTTGTGGTGTTTTGAGTGATCGGATGTACTTCTCAGTCTAATCAGGCCTCCCTAGTACAGTGCCTCCTTTCATGTTCAACTCTAGTGCATCTCTTTGAGTGTGACAGCTCATGATGACTGGGTTTTGGCCTCTTGGTGACCCGTGGGGGTTCGCTGCATGACCTGCAGATTAGATTGTGTGCACGTATGCATGTGTGTGTGTGGGTGTGTAGTGGGGGAGGAGTGTTCAACATGTCCCCTTGTTCATATCAACTCATGTAGGGCTGTCACTGCAATGGAGATAGAGAATGGGAGAGGGTAGAGAGGATAGAAAAAGAAGAAGGAGGTGGAAGACAGAGATAGAGAGAGTATAGGGGAGACTGTGGAGGACCTCAGCATCTATATTTTGGTGGTTGGTTGTGCTGTGTCTTTCAAACTTTTATATAAAGTGGCCATGTTTGTCTGTTGGAAATACTAGGCATGTAGAAACGGCTATTCACATAGCATGTAGTGGGCATGTGAAATAATCTATTGAGGTGCGTTTCGTCACAGTCCAAAGAAAAATATGCATCTTCAAAATAGCAGCTTTATAGGAGAGACCAGAAATGTAAAATGTGGAACCAGAATTTTTTCCAGCATATTTTGGAGCATCCATTGGTCTATTCATCGTGAAATATAAACAGCATCTGCTGCATTCGAAATATGCAGAAAAATTTAATTCAACCAAAAACGGAGACACGTTTTTCTTTGGACAGCGACCATTTGTGGAAAATAGTTTGAATAATATGTTGTATGTTGAAAGCAGCAAAGAAGCTTGAAAACCTTTGAAACTGAACCTGTTAGACATTTTAAATATGTTTGATTTAGTCATTATAAAAATGTAACACTGTGTAAAAAGCTGCAGGTTATGTTGGATTAAAACGAGTGGTTGGTTACAGTGAATGAGAGCACTGCCGTCCAAACTCTGGAGCGTACCAAATAAGCGGGCCAAGACCCCCTGAGCAGGTCAGTCTCGGTTTGCTTCAAAGCGAACTCTGGTGAACAAATGTTTGAACGAATAAAGCAGCCTCACTGAGCAACTTCATTATCTCTGAATCACTAATTATAGAATCGTATATGCACGTTTGACTGAACACAAATTCTATCATCTATTTATATTTAAAAGATTAAAAACTGTTTATATGGTACCAAATTTGAGTATGTAAGACATCCAGCAAATCTTAAATAAAAAAAAAAAAACATAACATATGAATATGATAAAAGTGCTATTTAGACCTAGCTGAGAACTCATGGCTATTGAGCATTTTGATTGACAGCTGTCTGTCCAACTCTGATAGCCTGCTCTTCCTTCTTATATAGAACTAACATCAAAACCCAGCGTTCATGTGAGTTTCTCACATGAATGCTGGGTTTTGATGTTAGTTCTGTACATCTGTTCATGTATAAACAGATGTACAGATGGACGTATGAATGAACAAACAGACCGATGAGGCAATGCATGAAGGAACGGATGAACAGACATGCTGATGGATGGATGGACGGACTAACAAATGGATGGGGGAAGCAACACATGAATGAATAAAAAGGACGAATGCACAATGTTGGCGTATGGATAAACAAGCAAGCCAACGACAGGCAGCACCACACAGGAGGTCTAGCTTGCTAGTTTTTGGGTATGGTGGGTTAGCTTTAGCTTGCTAAGCTTCACTGACTCTGTGTGGGCCAGACAGGAGACGCCAGCCTTGTGATTGGTTAGGGGAATGCGTGCATGAGGCATTACCCAAAATTAGAAATGCCCAATGGAACCATTGGAACGTTGTTGAAAGGGTTTACCATGGATAGGTTTGCTGTTAGCTTGTAGGAACAAGATAAATCTGCTTAGAAAGAAAACACTGATTTAGAGTTCCTGAGTCCGAGGTTTCACTAGTGGAGGTTTTATGAAATTAGAAAGCCACTCCAGGTCACCTGTCACCTCAGAAGATAACCAGAGTCCTACAGAAAGATAATGACCGTGAAATACTAGTTAGTCTACAATATGTAGTGCAGAGAGGTAAGACCCTTCCTGGCTGTGACCAGAAAGTAGCTGGTTAGCTGGTGGAAAGCTGCCAACAGAAAGCTCCTACATATGAAATAACACAGCTTAAGACATTTTACCCAGAGAAACTATTTCTTTTGATCTTTGTCTCTCTCCGAGTTCTGCTTCATTCTCACACGGCATATTTCAAAGCTGTACCATAAGGCACGTTGCATCTCACAGGAAGGACAAAAAGACTATACCTCTCTCTTTCTCTCTTTTGGATTATTTTTATGCTAATACATTTCATATTCATGTATTCCTACAATCTTCTATTACAAGTGGAAGGTCTATTACCTGCAGGGTGTGAAATCTGGTGGACACCTTCAGCTGTCATCAGTGCTTAATTACCTTCTTTTTATGCTATACCTGGTTCTTCCTGTCATCTGAGACTCAACACACCCACAGATGCATACATACATACATGCATACATACACAGTGAGGAGCACTGAAGGTGACATAGAATGTATTTATTCAGCATATTAAATTGTTCTCTAATGTCTCCATAGAAGGTATGTGACTTTGGGCGGGGTTAAAAAAAAAAGCCCCGATGCAGTTTTTCATGCTCATTTAAAGCCTTTGGTCCTAGAATGAAACAATCCGGTGTCTCTTTTTTGGTGAGCTCATGGATGATGTAAAGAGCTCTGCTCACAATGGCCACACAGAAGCAGCAGGTTCTAGTAGATACACTACTACTGGTAAAGAGGCTAGTGTTACCTACACTAGCTACTTGCTTTCAATCTCGACATCAACACAAAGGGAATTAAAGTTGTTACTCTGAACCTTTAACTTGATCTGATTTTAACCGGCAAACAGTGATAAACTCACACAGCATGGCTGCTACTTACAGGTTACTGTTGGGGTTGTGATGCTAATAAAGGTGGAACTGCTCCTCTCCTCAGTCTCTTCAATGTTAAATGCTCAGCGAAGCTGCGTGATAATGTTTAAGATTGGAGAAACTGTCCGGAGTGACGATGCTAAGCAAACTAACCATGCTGAGTTAAAGATGTGAGAGCTAAAGTAGACTTTCTTTTCCTCCATTTGTTGTGAGAACTCTCCATTCCACCTTAAGACTTTTAGAATTTTAGAACATTTTTTCATTATTTGTGTTTGTACACAGTGGAATTTGACCTCCTCATTTAACCATCCATGCAGTGACACACACATATACACACTAGCGAACATACACACTCGGGAATCATTCTTGCCTGGACCGGTGGGCAGCCCTTTCCACAGTGCCCGGGGAGCAGTTGGCCGTTAGGTGCCATGATCAAGGGCACTTCAGTCATGTCCTGTTGGTTTAGGGGATTAAACTGCCCCTTAAATGGTCCCGCAGCTATGTTCTGGCAAGCTCTAGCTTTTAAGGTCCAGCTTGAGTCTGGTTTGAAAATGAACATCAACCATGCCCAATGAGAGTTCGGTTCTTTAAAAAGGGTATGAAAAGTACTGTCATATATATGAGAGGTATATCACTTAGAGGGTTTTGTGCTACACTTGGCCACAACCTTTAATGTGCCAAAAAGAAAAAGCATTCACGGACCTATTTCCTAGGAGCTGCAGAGCTATAAAGCTTCAGAGTTGTCCAAAGCTCAGATGCTCTGATTTCATATGAGGCTTTCTAGTTCCTGTTCCTCCTTTAATGGTTCAGCCGTTACATTCTGGTGCTGCAGACCAGAGCGATCCTTTCGCTGCTAGCCTCAGCATTAACGTGTTCTAATTCCGTGCTCGGCCTGGTTAGCAATCCCACTACCCAGACAGCACAGGTACGTCCACATGTCCTGTCGGTTCAGGGGATTAAACTGGCAACCTACAGGGGGATCAACACCGGATCCCTAACCTTCAGCCCACGACTGCCTCTTAAATGGTCCCGCAGCTGTGTTCTGGCAAGCTGTAGCTTTTAAGGTGGAGTCCAGCTTGAGTCTCGTTTGAAGATAACCATGCCCATTGAGAATTCGGTTCTTTAGAAAGGGTATGAAAAGTACTGACATCCACTTCACAGCCTGGAACAGTGGACTACTCCACAGTCTGCAGTCTCCATTGCTGTTGCTTCGTTGTTGTTGTTGTTCCGCAGGGCTAGAACGTGAGCTGGCATGTGTAAATTTTGGAGGCGTAAATATTAATGACTGCCAAGGCTGTTACCTAACTGTTCAAAATTTTCTGGGTTTCGTATTCGAAGGAGGAGACAACAGTGTTTGAGGCTCACGGTGTGTCAGTTCAGTGTACCAACCTTGTCCATTTGAATCCAGTTTTCCTTTAGGAGTGGTTTAAAATGCAGTTTACATTGTGTTTGCTGAAGGTCAGCGATAGGTGCTTTGTGTAGGCTTGTAGTATCGTTTGCCTGAATGTTCGCTTCAAGTATTGTATTTGTTCTGAAGCCCAGGCTGGCACTGAGCTTGCCCTGAGCACGGGAGATCTACAGCAGATCACTGGAGTTTTCCCCCGCCTGCCAGCTGTGCGCAGGTGGGAGCACACTGTGAGCAGAGGCCGGGAAAAACGTTGTGTTTATCGTGTTAAGCGAGGGCTAATTAGCAGTAGCACAGAGTAGCAGTACATCTGAACAGACAGGACAAGAGAATGTCACACACACACAGAGCAGTGTATGGTTAAGCCAGTCAAATGGTTTGAGAATTGAGGCGATAATAATTTTTAATTGGCCGCTGCAGTTTATGCAAGTTTACTTGCTGCTCCAGATTGCTAGCCAGCTAGCATGTTTTGAGGGCATTCTCACACTATGTTCAGACGCCTAGTACCGTGCCTGGGCACGATTGTCCCCCGTTCGCCGCTGGCCTGTGCGCACATTGTGCTTAATGTTCCAGGCCCAAGCATACTTATATCATCTCTCTAAGGAACTTAATAGCCATAAGGTTTGTACTTCAGGACTGTATACGGGCAAGAAACTGGAAGTAGGATATGTTCTATATTATCTATTGCGAGATATTGTGATTTTAACATCTAATTTTAGGAGATTGTTATAGTATATATAAGTCACACCACTATATGCATAGGATTGCTAATGCTACAGTAGCTGTGCGTGCTTATCCTGCTTGATTGGGCGAAATATAATGGCTAATTATATTCTACATAATTATACACTACTGCTCAAAAGTTTGAGATCACAGTGAAATGTTCTTGTTTTCAATGGAGTATCTTCCTTCCTTAACACAACAATGGACTGACGGGTCTCTAAAGAAAGTTGTTTCTTTCTGGTCATTTTGAGTCGGTCAGCAAGCCATCAACTGCTGATGCTTCAGATACTAAACTAACCTAGAATGCTCCCTTTTATGCTCACTTATTAGTAGAATGTTTTTCAGCTGTGCATCACAACTGAGCAAGAGTGTCCTAACAACCAATTAGCCCAATAACATCCTTAACTTGGACTGGTGGCCGTACCAGGAGATTTAGACAGAGGACTAAGAATTGCTGATAATAGGACTATATGTAAAATAAGCCTCTATACAAAAATAGGCTTTGATACAAACATTTTTTTTCTTTAAAAATCATCTGATACACTTACATTCATTGTGAAATGGGCAATATTGTTTGTGAACTGCATAAAAATTTCATGAAATGAAATTCTAAAGTGATCCTAAACTTTTGAGCTGTAGTGTGTGTATATATATATATATATATATATATATATATATATATATATATATATATATATATATATATATATATATATATACCCATGTGTTGGAGAATCAATACAGTATTACTAAACCATCATGATGATATTTCATATATTCTTACACCTCCTTTGTACTTCAGGGCATGTGAATGGCTTGAGGCGGCTCAAAATTGATGTGGTTGCTGGCCTACTCCGTGCGCTGGAACCACGCAGTGTTGTGGTGCGTGGCCATGTACCTACACAGGCCTAATTCAAACTGAATAGTAAAGATGTAAGGAAGATCTGCTGTGCAGGTGCCTATATGAAAGGTATATCACTTACAGGGCTTTGTGCTACACTTGGCTACAGCCTTTAATCTGCCAAAAAAAGAAAAGAAAAAACATTCACAGACCTTTTTTCTCTGAGCTGCGAAGCTATAGAGCTTCAGAGTTGTCCAAAGCTCAGATGCTCTGATTTCATACGAGGCTGAAGTTTTCTAGTTTGAATTGTTCCTCCTTTATTGGTTCCTCCTAATTGAATTGTTCCTCCTTTAATGGTTCAGCCGTTACGTTCTGGTGCTGCAGACCAGAGCGATCCTTTCACTGCTAGCAGCAGTTCTAGATCACACTACATGCGTACCATGCCCGAGTCTACCTTTTCTTTAAGTAGGCTTGGGCACAGTTCAATGTACGGGCATGAAGCGATCACACTAGTCAACCACACTAGACTTTGGCGGTCAAATGTACTCAGGCACGGTACAGACCGCCTAGAGAGAGCACATGTTCAGTTAGATTTATTACTAAGACCAGAAAACAATGCATATGATGTGCAAGAAATGTGAAAAATGGTGACTTTCCCATCACCGCTAGATCCCTTGATTCCAGCAATTTGGGACTTGATTTCATGTAGTAATGTTCCATTTTGTTCACACCTGGGTGCACATGGAGTGCATGATATCCTGCTGTCACTCACCAGGCAGCTTGTCTGAAAAAATATCTTCTTCCGCAGCTCACACATCGAGTGAGGCTGCATTATAATGAAAGTGGAAAACAAAGTAAAAAGCACTCCACATTTCCCTGCAATGGCCAGATGTCGTTATCGGAGTCTTGATTTTTTTTTGGAACTGAAGTTCTTGCGTGGAATCAGCTTTTGGAACCAACTCCATCAATTCCCCCGTCGATTGAATCGGAATTGGAGTCCAAAGCTCCAAAATTTCTTGGAAGAGCCCTACTTATCACTGGCATGTACAAACAGCCTCAGCAACCTCTGCAGTGTAGCCAGATTAGTCAGGATCCCCCCCAGGTTGCTGCTTTCCAAGAAAACACTTGATTAACAGTGGCACATTTTTTTTCCAATGCATTCAAAGAAGTTTGATTAAAAGACACGCATTATAATGAAAAGCATGCAAAGCATCAGACTTGCAACAACAGTATGATAACAGGTTTATCTTTTTTAGCCAATATAAAAGTGAATCACGGTGTGAATCCTTGTAGAATACTAAAATATTTGTCCCAATGTTTGGTAGAATATTAAAAAATGATGTATTTATTTTACTGTTGGTAAATTTTTACAGATGTAATATATGAGCAACAATAAACATATGGACTTAGATGTAATATATATTTAATTTCAGTTTAAAACACATCATGTTAGTAAATGTCCTTTAATAAAACTTATAAAAATGTGCTTGACAATTTCTGATGATTAATTGTAATTTAAATAATAGCAATTAACAAGTAATTATAATTACATGCAACTATTGAGGTGGCCAAGTAAGCTGATTAGCTAGCTGGCTTGCTTTCTTTGTTTGATTTATAGCTAATACACACTGTATAGTCAAAATCAGGTACTGTAGCTACACAGCCAATACACCAACATTACTCAGCATGTTTTAAATCTCACTTATCTTATTGCTTTCTTTCATTTCAGCTTATACACTCGTCAAACCCACTTTGTTGGACAAATCTAAGAAATGTGAACGGTTCCTGTAGTCTTAAGTAACCGTGACGCCCTGAGATAGACGTACTTAAAGACGTGCACAGTGATGCATAAGTGGTTTGTCACTACCTTTATGTTTGCAATTTGCATAAAAGACAAAATAACCACAGAAATGAAGCTCTCTCTCACTTTTCTCCTCAACCTGTCTGACCAGCAGGACATCGAACTCTACAGTGTTCTAATGTAAGTGGACATTACAGCAAACTACTGACTAGACTTGCTCCCGTCAGGCTACAAGAAACTGCCCCTGCTTCTTTCTGCCTTACTTCTCCCTTCCCAGCCTGTTTTTCTCCTCTTTCCCTCCAAATGAGGTGCGCTCCCTGGTTGCCACTTTAATTTGGGGGTTTAATTTAGCTCTAAAGTAAGAAGCCTCTGTCTTTATTTCTTTCCTTTCTCTCTCTCCCTTTCTCTCGTGTTATTTGGCTAATGCGGCGGGAGAGAAGGAGTGCATGGGTGGGTTAGTCGTGTGGGGGGGGAAGAATAGAGGGGTGATTATTGAGAGTGTGTGAAATAGTCTCTTTCTCTCTCCCTCTGGACCCTCTCTGAAATATAGCTGTTTGTGTGGTTCAGGCAATGGCCATGTAATGACAGTGAGGAGGCGGCGGCACGCGCGGGCCTCCACCTCTCTAAATTAAGGCTCATTTGAAGGCTTTGTAATTGAGATTCAGCGTCCCACTCTATTCTCAGGCTGCGCTAGAGGTGAAGCTGGAGTGTGTGTCTGCATAGGCCCCCCGTTTGCCCCCCTTCCCCACCCCCTTTCTTTCCAAATGAGGCTCATTCCCCAGTCACCACTTTAATTTGGAGGTTTAATTTAGCTCCAATGGAAGAAGCCTCTTTTTCTTCTTTCGCTCCCGCTCCCTCCTCTCTCTCTCTTTTTTTTTTTTTTTTTAAACATTATTTGGGTAATGCACTTTAAGATAGAGCGAGTGGGTGGGTGGGTTAGTGGGGGGAGGGAAGAGGAATGGTTGTGCAGCGTGTGTGGTACAGCCTCTCTCTCCCTCCGGACTCTCTGAAATATAGCTGCTCTCTATGGTGTGTGCAGTTCAGGCAGTGACCATGTAATAACACCGAGGAGGCAGCGGATGCAGGCCTCCACGCTCTAAATCAGGCACTGGCCTGCAGTGTTTATTAGAGGTAGAGAAGTGGGGGAATTGACCACCCAGTATATGTATATGTCCATAAGTATGCCCCAGACAATATATGGTGGTAAGCAACAGAGGCAGGTGAGCTGTGAAGCCGAGCTCGCCCTGCAGGGATGTTTTAAAACCACGGCCAGTTAACCTGATGGTCCGTTCTGATTAGAGCTCAATTTGCTAATAGCGCTACCCCCATGCAGTTAAGATCTAAACATCCCAATTTGTAGGACCATTGTTGCAATCAAATTTGGATATCGAGTGCTAGCACACATTCTGATTAGGGATGTGCATGGATTACTCTGATAACCACTCCAGGTGCCAGTAGTCAAATACTAAAGACACTATTTAGGGATTGGTTGCTTTCCATTATAGGAATATGGAGGAAATATGAGTGCCTGATTTTATTATTCCTGATTTTATCATATTAATGTCGGCAAAACCAGAATAAGCAGAGTCCTTTATCTCTATCACAGGTTCACAAAACAAGCATAAAAACAAAAGCGTATGCAGATTTAAACTATGTTTGGTCTGACAATAAGAAAGCCGATTCGGCAGCTACCGAATGTTGGATGTCAGACTGAAAAGAGGAAAATTTGAAGTTTGAAGCTTCTTGCTTGCCAGCTTCTTATGTTCTTACTGCAGCAATTACTTTCAGGCACCTGTAACTGCTGTACTATTTAAGGTGGAACTGGGAAAATGAGAAGAATGCGCTTTAGAATAAGAAGTCAAAAAAGAGAAAAGCTATAAACAAAATAAAGTCTTAGGTCAATTCAAAAAGTACTAATTAAAATAAAAAGCATGAATTAACAATGTTGTAGGAAATATATTTCTAAATGTCGACAAAACCAGAATAAGGAGAGTCCTTTATCTGTATCAAAGGTTCACAAAAAAAGCATTAAAGCACATATATATATATATATATATATATATATATATATATATATATATATATATATATATATATATATATTGATATATATATATTGATTGCTGCTTTAAAAGCAGATTTAAAAGTTTTTTTTTCTGACAATAAGAAATCCGATTCTGCAGCTACCGAACGCTGGATGTCAGACTGAAAAGAGGAATTGAAGTTTGAAGCTTCCTGCTTGCCAGCTTTTTATGTTGAATTGTCCGATTCCACCTTAAATACTGCAGCAGTTACTTTCAGGCACCTGTAGCTGCTGTACTATTTAAGGTGGAACTGGGAAAATGAGAAGAATACACTTTAGAATAAGAAGCTGACTTCAGCCTAAAAAGAGAAAAGCTATAAACAAAAAATCGTCTTGGGTCAATTCAAAAAGTACTAAATAAAATAAAAAGAATTAATGTTTTAGGAAATACATTATAAAATGTAATATTTTACAAATAAGTATATGCAGTTGTAGTGTTTTGTTTATATACTCTGAAAAAAAAATCTTATTCTGTATTTGATCTTGGCTGCTCCTGGTCTCGGTCCTGACTCGAACTTGACCCGGACTCGGATCTAGTGGCCTTGACTACAGCATCATGTCCATCGCTGGTGAAAGGGGCCGCTTTGCCCCCTTGACCTCTGTCTATTGATTATTACTATAACAGCAGGGAAGTGCTAGACATTCTGATTGGGGAATTAACCATACTGACAGCTCCGCCTGTAACCCATCCATGCAGTGAAACACATACACATACACGCACACTAGTGAACACACACACTAGGGGGCAGTGAGCACACTTGCCCGGGGCACCTGCGGGAGAAGTTAGGGATTAGGTGCCTTGCTTACGGGCATTTCAGTCATGACGTGTTGGTTCAGGGTATCAAACCAGTGACCCTTCCAACCTCCAGCTCACTACTACCACACAGTCACGATTTAGGCACACTCTTGTGTGGAATTCATGATATAATCTTAATTATTGTATACCAAATCTCGCTTTGACATGTTGTCATTTAGGGCGAAGGGCGTAGAACTAGCATGGACGGAAGTGACATGTCCCCACCAATAATTTGATCCGATCTGTTAACGTCTGATTAACCTAGAGGTGCAGAAAGGGTTAAATCACGTTCTCTACTCGAGTCCCTGTAACACATATAGCCAGTGTTGATTGGCTGAGCCTTCCTCTGCTGGCTTGTGAGACTCTGTAGCTACATTTGGTTGGTAGCAGTGCCAAAACTAGAAGGTAAGCTTTCCAGCCATATGCAAGGCTTACTGTGCAAGACTCACACATGGGTGTCAAAAGCAAGTGAGGATGGCTAACCTCGTCTGTAGCTATGAATATCATGGTTTGGAAATTAACTGCACAGCAAACTACCAACTGTCAGTTAATATAACATTATATAATTCATGAATTAAATTTTGAATTGTTAATAGTTTCAAAGCACATAGAATAGCATATGTATATATGTATAGTATGTATATTCCATTTTATATACCATTCCATTATCTCACATTCTGTGTACACCTACATTCTATATATTTATTTATATACCATCACATGTATAATAACCTCAAATCGTTAGTCATTTCTGTTTTGCACTTTATGTAAATAACAATGTATTTTGCACTTCTGGTTGGACGCTAACTGCATTTCATTGGCTTTGTACCTGTACTCTGCACAATGACAAAGTCTAATCTAATCTAATCAAATATGTATATCTGTCTTTTACTGTTTTATCACGGAGCAAAGAGAAAACAATAACAAAACACTCAGTCTAAATAATAATTAGACTGGGGGGGTGTCAAGAGCAAATCTACAAATTTTTAAAATGATTCCAAATAAGTGTGTTTACAAGTACAGAAGAAAATTTGATCTTTTCCTTCATGACATCGTTCTTTAAAGCTTGGTTCAGTCCCCTTTATTAAAAACTGAATGACTTCCAGCTTTGCCCCATGACCTCTGTCTGTGAGTGCTCAGGGCATCCCGTCACTAAAACAGCAGAGGGCAACAATCCTTACACAGAGCCCTCTGCCTTCCCGCAGTCTCTCTGCTATGGGAATGAACAGTGCAAATGACTCATACAGCTTAAAAAAAATAAAATACAATAAAAAAATCATAAACAAAACAAACAAAAACACTCATTATTTATACAGAATAAAAGGTATTCATATATATGCAAATAAAAAGTAGTTAAATTATAGATAATTAGATACAGTCAGATAATTGAATAGTTAATAGATTGTTTAATTTAAGAGCGCAGTGTAAATAAAGCAGAATGCATTCTTTTTAATAATGCTCACAACACTAAGGCTGTAATTAAAACACTTACTTTCTGCTCTGATTTATGAGCAGCTTCAAGGAGGTTTCTGCAAAGTAGGCAGGGTTACTTGTTACATTCACTCTATAAGTACAGCAGAAGGCCAGTAAGTACAATAAGCTGTGAAAACTTATTGAAGAGACTTTTAACAGGCTATGTTCTCGACTGCTGCATCTCTTGCATCATAAATACCCTGCATGCTTTTTACACAACATGTCTTCATAGGTTGTTTAGCCTTTTAGCCTAACAAGCACAGGGCAGCACAAGTAAAACTACACAAATACCACAATCGTCTCCACTCAGCATTACATTCATGCTTCAATTGCACTTCACCTATTATCTCAAGTGCATTTCATTTAGTATATGTCTGATGTTAAGTGTCTAATTTCATTTTAATATATACGTTATGGGGAAATTACAGCCTATAAGGCTTATTAACCTGCTGGTACTGGATTGCTGAGAGACCATGCACACATGAGGGTCTCTCAGTACTGTGGAAAAGTGGAAAGACTATAATGTCCATATGAGGATGGACACATCAGTATTCACAATAAAAAACTGTTGCCTATGGCATTTTCAGGTATTGCCTGGGTGATGCTCGTTTGTAGAGCATCACAGGGTTTTGTTTTCAGCTTGTTAGCGGCTTGATGAAGAGCGAAAAAGACAATGGGAGTCAGGGTTGCCAGATTTCAGCAAAAACAAACCATTACACATACAGATTTAGCGTACTGTTTCATCTTATATTGTTGCCTACATGAACATTAGTCATTGTGCTGTCTAACTGTGCTCACTCTGGGAGCAGCACAGCGTCGCCGGCAGAGCAGCATCGTCTGGTGCAGTGGGGGTTAAGTGCCTTGCTCAGTGGAATCACCACAACCTACGAATCTTGAACACTTAATTTATTTACTGGTGAGTTCAGAGATTTAAACCCAGAACCTTACACTTACAGATTTACCTTTAAGAAACTGTGAGAATCCACATTCTTAAGTTGTTTATTCACAGTTGTTTGGTCATTCTGTCTTTTTGAAAATATAAAATAAAAAAATTGCCTTTTAAAAGTAGCTGTAAATAAGAAATAATGAGTTATTAGGTTATTTTAAACCTCACTGTAACATAGTCTGTATGCTTGCGACAGCCTGTGTCAGCCTGCATGCTTTCATACTAAATATGTTCATAATAGAATTGGCTCCGTTGGTGGTGGTTTAATTTGATGGAATTGAAGGTGCAGCCACAGAGTTCACCCACTCAGGCATTGAACACCTCTAGGGATCACATGCTCACTTTTTGTTTGTCTCAGATGGACAACAGAGATTGAAGCCTGACAACCTTACTGGACAATTACTTAGCCTTGTTTATATTAAGTGTTAAGGTAAGCAGCAAAGACAGCGTGCAAAATACCCCCTGGTATTCGGAGGGGGTCGCATGTTGGCCAGCTGCTCGCTTGCTTTAGTAGATTTTCAAATCACCTGATATTGTTGTGGCATATTGTGATGCGCTGTATAGTTACAGTTGTTAACTATTAAGGACCAACTGGGTGAACCACTTTGCTACAGCGCCTTCCTGAGGCAGAGCAGTGCTGTATCTATAGTTAGTTAAGAACACAGAGGCTGGCTGATTAAGTAGCTGAACAGTGACCTTTACTTGAATTTGTGTTGAAGTCTAATTCATTGTAATAGACAGCATAACTTCAAAATACGTCTATATTCAGGGACACACGCCACACAGAATTTAGAATTTTTAGATATTCAGAGGTCAGTTAAATGGTCCCGGACTCACCAGTGACCTTGTATTTCTCTTCACTATCTCTTAAACTATACCACTGTTAAGCATTCTATCTTATATATATATATATATATATATATATATATATATATATATATATATATATATATATATACATAGAATGCTTAACAGTGGTATAGTTTAAGAGATAGTAAAGAGAAATACAAGGTCACTGGTGAGTCCGGGACCATTTAACTGACCTCTGAATATCCAAAAATTCTAAATCCTAAATATATATATATATTAGAGATGGACTGATTAGCGTTTTTGAGGCCGAGGCCGATTACGATTCCGATCGCCGATAACTTTCAGCGTGATCGGCCAATAGCTGATACCGTTCGAGGGCGGGGCTGTATGCCACGGCAGGGCTACATGTAGTTATTAGCGCAAGCAAGTCATGAAACATGGTCTAAACTGGTTTATTACCATTTTTAAAGAGCTCATATGAAAGAGCATAATATTTTTAACAAAATTAACAGTAAATAAACAAAGAAAATTAAACAAATATCCCCAATACTATAATCATTAAACTTAGACCCTTAATTTAAAACTAAAAAAGCTAATTAAATAAATACAGTCAAAACTGCAGTCATTAAATGCAGACTTTGGTTATTTTAAACGACAATCTGTAATCATTAAATGTAGATCTGGAATTATTGCTGCTGTTCTGTTCGTACCGGTCAGATCTGATCTGTACGGTGTTCTGGGTTGTTTGTTTTGTGCTAGCTCTGCTCTTTACTGATACTCACTGTATTTAGCTGTGTGCAGTGCCGTATCAGATTAGTGGAGTTAAATGTCTTTGTCCTGTTTCCTCAACGAGACACGTTGATTTTACAAATTTTAAAAACGTTCTGGATGAGTCTGCGTCACATACGGTAAAACACTGCCAGACTGACAGCATGTTTTCTGTTAGTGCTGTAAACTGTTCTCGAGACGCCGCTGCTTTAGTCAGTCTGTGGAAAATGAAAGGGTATGTATTTCCACCTAGTGGTTCAGATAGGAATTGCAGGGAGCTGGCCGGAGATCTCCTCTTTCTGAATGAAACGCTAGCTTGAAATACAGAAATTAGGCTCATTTGTTTAACGCCATCGATCAGCTCTTGGGATCGGCTAAATTGGAGAAATATCGGCCGATCGCTGATCACATATTTTGATTAAAAATCAGGCGATACCAATACATAGCTGATCGATCCTTCCATCTCTAATATATATATATATATATATATATATATATATATATATATATATATATATATATATATGTATACTTAATTAGTGACCTGCTAATGAAAACCTTGTAAGGAGTACATGAACCAGCCTCAGTTCTCAGCCCAGCCTGAACGAGGTTACTTTACTCTGAAGCAAACATGTGCCTGTCTCTGGCTGCCTTGCCTACTTTCTCCAGCACAATTTTGGGTGTGTGTTTTTAGGCCCAGTTCTTAAGGATTACTTCCCCTGTGACATCTCTCTCTCTCTCCCTCTCTCTCTCTAACGCGTTCTCTCTCTCTCCTCTCTCTCTGCGCTCCCATTTCATCCCTCTCCTGCAGGGTGTGCTTGCGTCCTCTCTCCGTCTGCAGATTGATGCAGTCTCTGCTCCAGCTTGCAAATGAGATTGCGGCATTTAGAAAGCCTAAATGCCCGGGCTCTCTGCATCGTCCCTCGCGCGGCGGGGATATGTTTGTAGCACTCCTCAGTCAGAATAGTTTTTGCTTTAATCTAAAGCTGCCAGCACCCAGCACATTACTGCACATGAATGCTGAGCTGCTGTTTTGTTCGTCTGCGTTTGGCTCCGAATGGAGGCTGGATGGAGTGCGGCGTCCCAGACAGGGATGAAACGTGCTCCTTTCACCCAGCCTTCCATAATGAGACGACACAGACGCATTAGAAAGTGTTATCGCTCTGGGTCTCCGCGCTTTGTCTAGATTATGTTCAACTTGTTTGGTGGCTTCTTGAGTGGGAGACGGCCTCCATCAGAGGTGCTTCGGCAAACTGTACGCGCTTTGATGGACCCGCGTTTAACGTGAGGATGTAGACTCTGAATCAAAACAAAAAGGATGCACAGAAATGCATGTGAAACTCAGTTCAGTGATGGGTGCAACATCAGTCAATGTAATGCCAGGAATGAACCAGGGGGAATACATGGAAAGGGCATATAAAGGGCGTATATACTAGGTTTGAGGCATTTTATGTACCAAAGTCAGCTCACTGGCTGAGCACAGCAGTTTGTGTTTGCTGACATCATAAATGTACACAACCATGACATGATTGACAAAACCAGAGGACATTGTTAAGTAGCAGTTCTCTTCATTATCTACTTTTTTGGTACATAAACATAATAATCATAACATAACCAATACATTCATATGTTTTATTATTTTCATGTTAATTCAGCATAGCTTAGATTTTCCCATCCCACCTTAAATGGTGAAGCAGTTACATTTGGACAACCGAGGCACTATTATTAATAGGTGCTGCACCATTTAAGTGAATGGTGAATAAGAAGCTGACTTGAGCTATTTCTTGAGCTATTTAGTTTTAATGCTGGTGATTGAAGCTCTAAAAAGTATGTACTATGGATATTTTGATAGCACTACTAGTAAGAACACATTTGCTATAAAAAGGTATTGGTGGTCTTAAAGAGGACCATTATTATTAACAGACAGGGTGAGCAGTAATGATCATGCAGTGCTTGGGTGCTCTGGGAGACCCCAAGCACTGGTTGATGCTGGAGAGTGTGCGATTGTGAAATTGATGTCATCAACCACAGTTTTAATGAAGATTTGAGATTTAAAATGGCAATAGTACGCCCCAGCAATTTAACCCTTTCATCACTTGCTGCTAGTGAGCAATGAGTGGAGGTTGCAGGAGTGAGGAAACCCCCCCTTTTTCTGGAAATCTGGAAACTAAGAGCCCGGCTGCAGCGTATACATATATATAATATTATTTATTTATTTATTTATTTTTTTTTTTTACAACCACTTTCATAAATGTCCACTTGTCTGCCCCCACACACAGACCAAAATCCAGGCATGTGTCGTAACCTGATTAATCCAGAAATGCGAGGAATATAAGGATTTCCTCTACCCTAATAGTCCCGCCCTAGATGGCACCGGACCCCGCAGCCCAGACTCTCTCGCCTCCTGCTGAAACGAACTAGATCGTGAGCCGGCTCGGCCGCAGCGTTTAAAGAGATGCCTGTTGTTGCCGAGATGGGAAGGAGGAGTTGTGTAACGGGGCTGCTAACAAACGGAGCGAGCGAGGGGTTGGAGCGGAGAGGAGAACAGCAGAGGGAAAGCGAGTCACACTGATAAATATTCAAGCTTTGCTGAGGGGAGATGGAGACCTTTTTTCTGTACAGCTGCTCCATTAAGCTGCCGCTAAGAGGGGACATTTTTTGGTTTTTTTTTTATTTATTTTTTTTTTTCTTCTTCTTCTTCACACGCTCTGAGCTGACAGATGGTGACATTTCAGGCCATGCCCAGTGTGGCGACGGGTTCGGGGGCGTCAGTGTGCCACTCTGGCGTTGCCCAAGCCCGAGCGGGTCGCACAGGGACAGGCACACATGAGGATGGTGAACCCGAGGTGGAGACAGATGGTTGAGACATCCGCAGCCGTGCACGTTTTTCGCCAGGGCGAGCGGTTCTCGGCATGTAAAATACTGCAAATTGCGTTTAAAGCGGCGCAGCTTCTTTGGAATTAAATCACAAACACAGCTAAAGCTTGCGAGGACCAGAAATCTGTCGTCGTGTGTGTGTGGTGCGTTGTTATTACTAAGCCAATTGGAATCGTTTTGGAGCGCTTACAAAAAAAGGTCTTGTTAGACAAGCTTGCCTCCTGCTTTACTATCCTCGCTCAGTCTGTTGAGTTATTTGTGTCGTCAGTTTCTGAATTCTTCCTCTGTTGTTTTGCCATTGCTGGATGGTTTCCGTAGCGATTCCACACTCTGTAAAACAAAAAAATAAAAAATAATAAATGAATAAGATATATACTATTTTTGCCTCAATTGCTTACCTGAGGCTTACCTATATTACATACCATATATATATATATATATATATATATATATATATATATATATATATATATATATATATATATATATTACATACCACCCATTAGTATCATGTAAACTATGGATACTAAGCTGTTGGGAAATCTCAAATCTAGACTGGACTAGATTTGCATATCTGGCTTAAGACGCTGTATATCATATCTATAAAAAAAACAAAAGTGTAGAGCCTAGCAGACGTCTAGTAGCAGCTTGAAATCTATTTCCATTCATTTTTTCCCTCGACAGTCTGTGATAGCTAGGAGGTGCGATCGGATGATGCTGTATTGCCCAAGTTTAACAGGAGGTGACTGCCATAAGGCCTGGTCCCACACATGCATGGGTATTTATTTCAAGCATAGCTTTTTCTATGTATTTTGTCTAGAGATGGAAGGATAGATTGGCTATGTATCGGTATCGGCCGATTTTTTAATCAAAATATGCGATCAGTGATCAGCCGATATTTCTCCAATTTAGCCGATCCCAAGAGATGATCCATGGCGTTAAACAAATGAGCCTAATTTTGTAAAAATTTGTAAAATCTGCGTGTCTCATTGAGGAACCAAGACAAAGACATTTAACACTACTGATCTGATACGACACTGCACACAGCTGAATACAGTGAGTATCAGCAAACAGCAGAGCTAGCACGCACAGCTAGCACAAAACTAATAACCCAGAGATCGTGCAGACCAGATCTGACCGGTACGAACAGAACAGCAGCAGCAATTCAAGATCTACATTTAATGACTGCAGATTGTCGTTTATAATAACCCAAATGACTGCAGTTCTGACTGCGTTTATTTATTTTGCTTTTTTCGTTTTAAATTAGGGGTCTTAATTGAATGATTGCAGTATTGGGGATATTTGTTTGATTGTTAATTTTGTTGACAATATGATGCTGTTTATATGAGCTCGTTAAAAATGGTAATAAACCAGTTTCAACCAAGTTTCATGACTTGCTTGCGCTAATAACTACACGTAGCCCTGCCGTGGCATATACACTGCCCTCGATCGCGATCAGCTATCAGCCGATCGCACTGAAAGGTGATCGGCGATCGGAATCGGCCTCAAAAACGCTGATCGGTCCATCTCTAATTTTGTCCTTCGCCCACACGCAAACAGCAATTTAGCTCATTCAGAATGTAAACTCCTTCCAGGCTAAAGATTTTCACAAACTCTGTGTTGTCATGTATACAAGAAAAAAATATGGAGTTTTTGGCTCGTACCTTGTGGTTTGCCATTATCTCCTTTGTTTCAGTGCTGTCCACTTTGAGAAATTTGTCAGTTAGACTTAAATCTATCTATGCAGAATGATTTAGAAGTAAAACTAGCATGGGCGCAACACTACAATGACTCGTATTCCAAATATAAATAGCAGCATTTTAATACGTGGTTAAGTTTTGGTGGTTTGTAGCGTACTTCTTTATTGTACTTATTATTAATGTGGCATTCAGGTTCCAGGCAGCCAAGAACAAACCCAACCGCAAAGTGGGTTGTCACTCGCTCACAACTTTTGAAACCCATGCAGCCTTCAGTGATGTACAGTGGGCGGAACATCTCTTTGTTGACAACCAACCAGCTATAGAAACCACCTGCCATCATCCAGTCAGCAACCTGCTCACTCTATGTTCAGATACTTGGATCCAGCAATGAGCTTAATGTGCTGGAGCGTAGTGAGAGAATTGCAGGAGAACATACGGAAATAAGTTTGGCGGGAGAGCAGGAGAGCGGGCCGGATTGCTGAAGTCTCCTGGCCAGTGCGGGAGAGTTGGCAACCCTGTTGTTTACATGAGCTGATTAAAAATAGTGCTGGTTTTGACATCGCCAACAGGACTTGTTACATATTTACACATGAACGCACACAGTTACTCCACACTGTGTTGAAGAACAGAGGTGTCAGAATGTGCAACAGTGGTCACTGCACGCAACAGTTTTCAGCAAGACCCAGTCGGACGCCTAGTTAACTCTGAAAATGGCGTGGTTGTTGAAGAAGAATGGGCCAAGAATTTTCCACTTGTCATGAACATGTGGTTCATTTGTACTGGATCAGGCACAACTAATGCTGACCTTACACCAAACCATTTTCAAGCGATTTTACTGTCGCTGAAAAATGTCCAGTGTCCGAATACAATTATGAGTCTTGCTACAGTTGTGTTACGCTCGCGTCATCTCGATTGTTTAGTGTGAGGTGGTCAAGACTGCAGGTTCAAGTCAACCATGTTAAATATCATCTTAAGTCTGAAGTCTTGGCTCACGCAAATAGTGATGTGAACATTGTTGACAACCAATAGGAGCTCTTTTCTCCACCAAACGGGAATCTGCAAGGAACACGCCCCCGTGTGCAGAGTGCATGTCTGGTGGGTAAAGAAGTTATACATGGAGGGGAGTCCGGCGAAGGTTCGGAAACTGCGGTTCACCTGGACTGTACTGTAAAAGAAGGAGAAACTGGTGGAGCTGTGTAGTGAGCTGTGTAGTGAGCTGTGGATCTAGCTGTGGAGTGAGCAAGAGTGCCTCTTTCACTCTTGCTACACATTTATACCAACAGAGTGGAAAAGGAAAGGTTGACAGAAATTGGTGAAGCCCTCGAAGTCCCCGCTGAGTATGCTATGCTAAAACACTGCCAAACGGGGCTACAGTGTTTACAATTAGCCCAGCAGTGAACCATACATTTAGCTGAATATGCTAGCTTTAATCATATAAATTGTAAACAATCTCAAAAGGTATATGGTAGCAGTCTTGTAAATAGTGACTCTGAAAGACCCCCAGTCTTTGCGAAATCATAGCCTGTGACTAGTCTGTGACTAAAAGTCTGTGACTAGTCTTTAGGTGTGAGATGTTGTCAGACTTTAGTCTATTAAACATCTTTTCAGAGTCTTCTAAAAGTCTTCCAGTGTATAGTCAGCATAAAGAAACTTGTGTTGGTTTGGGGTGGGGCTACTGAAAGTAGGGCTGGAAGGATATGGATCTTTTCTTACCGTGATCAAAAAGCAACTATTGTTTTTATTGACTGGTGAATTATTATTTGTCCTTAGTGCGCATGCACATCATGCATCACTACAAATGACACTCATTTCGGTTGTTGCTATGCATAAATAACCCCTAATCCTTTTCCCTCACAGCAAACAGCACAGCCGGATATAAGGCAGAGAAAGTTTAGTTTAGTTTAATGAACTAAAGGCTTTGGTTGTTGGCACCACATCAGTATTACGAGAATGCTTTAAACATAGTTTTTATTCTGAGCTTCAGCGAAATACATACCGGCACTCTGAGCACTGTTCACTTTCTAACAGAGGCGGCAGAAGTACATGAGTTCCTTACTCAAGTAAAAGTACTAGTGATGTAGTAAAAAAATACTCAAGTTAAAGTTGAAGTATGACTAAATTTTTTTACACGAGTAAAAGTATAAAAGTACATGCTCCCAAATGTGCTTAAAGTATAAAAGTAAAAGTATTTCTTTTAAAAATAATTCTCTTGAGAAACTTAAATTGCTTTAACAAGGTATCTTTGCGATGAGCTCCAGCTTCTTTGGGAGACACAATAGGCATCTCATTCGCCAAGAGGTGTCTTGTTTGTTTGTTTTCTTTTCTTTTCCGAGCGCTCACTGCTGAGGCCTGAAAGCTGTCAAAGTAGCCAATCACAGCCCCCCCTTTCCACATCCAGTAGGATTATGGGACCCTGAATAGGGACCCTGAATAGAATTGCCCAATTAAAAAATACATAAATAAGGAGATAAAAGATTGTTGAAACTAAAGTAACGAGTCTGTTTTCAAAATGTAGTGAGTAAAAAGTACAGATTTTTCTTTTGAAATGTAGTGACTAAAAGTAAAAAGTATTAAGTGACCAAAAAATGACTTAAGTACAGTAACAAAGTACTTACCACCTCTGCTTTCTAAGGGTGCTACCGAGCGCCACTCAGCATTTTGGCTTTGCTTTGCTAAATAAAGCCACACCGAGATCACAGTAGCAGTCAGATAAACAGATCTCAGCTACTCCCACAACCTAGTCTCCTTTAGAGCTGTTAGAGAGTAGTAAACTGATGCTAGACATGATTAAGGAGGAATAAATACAGTATATAGTAGAATATTGTGGTGACACGATTATCATCGCAGCCCTAGTTAAAAGAATGGGCCGAGGAGAAATCTGCCCTAATTCGTATTGATTCAGGAGATTACTTGGAGTCAGAATCATCTGATCTAGTCTTGCCCAACTCAAAGTCATCAAAGGAAACTCATAAGTGAATGTATTAATAGTAAATGTGTAATATAAACACATGCAGGAGCCTATAGCTAAAAGCATAAACAGATTGACCGGACTTGACAGCAGCTTTAAGGCGTGGGCAACGCCACCACTTTGATGTCCCGCTCTGATGATGAGTGTGATTGTTCTGTCCACAGTGTCAGACCTGTCATCGCATCATGTCATGTGCTTTCCCAGATCAAGGCAAATGAAAAGGTCAGGACTCACGCTCCGTCTTCGCGTGCTCCCAGGCCATATTCTCACTTACCACAGTGCTCGCTCTCACCGAGCCATCTCCGGTACGGTTCACTAATGACAAAGAACGATCAGAGAGGGAGGTAGATTGTTCTCTGGCGAAGAAGAAGAAGAAGGAGGAAAAGAAATCGGGCTGAAAAGCCCTGGATCAGTGTGTGCCTGCATTATTGATGCGCTCAAGTCCTTTTGGTGGGAGCCTTTAAATCTAAGCTTTTAGCTGGTGTGCTAGCAGTGCACAGACTCGTGTGTGTGTGTGTGTGTATTAATGTTTTGACTACTTATCGTGTCAGTGCATGCATATGAATCCATTTCCTTCCTAAACTCATGCATGCATAATCGCTGCACAGTGTCGCGGCATCTCCGTGTAAGTGAATAAGGGAAAGCTAACCAATCCACTTCTCTCTGCAACCCCCACACACACACACACACCCTCAGCCCCTCCTGCTGAGGAGACACAGGCTGATAAAGAGTGCGCCACGCGTCGCTAAGTCAGATGATGTGCATGGGGGTGGTAAGTGGTGGTGGGGGGGCACGGAGTCTGTCAGCGTGTGTCTGACACCTGTTTGGAAGGCACTGGTAGCCTCGTGCTAACGTGCCACCGCTTTGTTCTCCTACCAACCTTGAGTAAATCTCACTTGTGATTCCCATGAATTCATCACGACACCCCCCCACCCAGGGCAGGGAGATGTTTGTCGGGGCTGGATTCCTTCCACGCATGCGCAGAGGCTTTGCTGCCGATGTCGATGGAGGATGCTCAACTTTGTGCTTAGGTGGAAAGGTGCTCATCTCCTGTTTTGTGTTTTACAGGCAAGTACATGTGTTTTGCTGCAGTCAGTCCATTATGAAAGCAGCAGGCTGATATCAGTCACAGTGATTTCCCTCTGTAAAAAAAAAAAAAAGAGCTGAGAAGCGTCTCTCGCCTGAGCCTGGGCCTGCACGCAGTGCGTGCTCAGGAATGCTCTTTATGCATCTCTGAATGGGCTCCATTTGAGCAAAAACAGAGTAGGGAGGGGGGGAAAAAAAATCTAACTAAACCAAATTAAAACTCTCAGAGCTGTGGAAAGAGGCACGTTGCTATGGTTACATCTCCTAGGACATCATTTTTTCCATTTTTTTTTAAAGTAAACAGTATCTGGGAAGTGAGAATGCCTTCATGTTCCAACAGTTTTGATCTCTGTTTTGCACAGAATCTCTGTTTTATAGCTCGTCTTTCGTAGGGGACAGACTCGGGGACATAAGGTGGCATTTACATGCAACGGTTTTGACCTCTGCTCTGCCGCTGAGGCCTGTAAAAGTTAAGATTATTGCTGAGATAGCTTTACCCTTCACACATGCATCACGCCTGCTGCTAGCCTGCATCGATTAGTTATCAGGCAGCTTCAGTCACTTCAGCTGCACTGGATAGCCGTATTGAAAGTTGTCTCGCAGCACAGGCGCATTACTGATATTGTATGCCATCTGTGTTGTGTTGTGGTTAGAGCTGGGACCAGAAATCACATCTCTGTGTGTCTAGGCTGAATGGCGATACACAATATATATCAATATTTTTCTACAAAGTGGGCTAAATGTCTAGTTGTAAGTCACAGCCACATGTGAGATACCATAACGTCACTGTCCAACGATCCTTTTTTATTGTTTTATGTAATTTGTACATGGCAGTTTTTTATGATGATTGGACCAATAGAAATGCTCCAAAATCCCTTGGAATAAAACCTCTGTACAATAACTCTGTTAACATTGAAAGGACATGTTTATTCTAGGACAGCAACGACGAGCACTTTGAATCTGATTGTGACTAAAACAGGGTTTCCTTCAACATGCTGATGAAAAATGCTATAAAATAATAAGTAGTTGCCACTGAGCGACTGGTATTTTTTGTTGTTGTTTAGCAGCTCATTAAAGACTTGTTCCACTGTTACTACAGAGACTAAGCCTTTACCAGCACAGTAGACCACCAATTTAGATATACCACCACACTTTGAATGTGTTTCTGTTTATTAAAAGGAATAGCAGATCGTGGCTAACGTGACAGCTAATGATGCATCCAGGTGCTCATCTAGTTACCAGATAGTTAACTAGCGAACACACTTTCACTCCATTAATGTGCTTTTTCAGAGTTACTCCTGCGTAGAGATCCAGAGAAGTGTGAGATCTGTGCTGTGTTAAAAGTACATACAATGCAAAGTATTTACTCACCCATCCAAATCATTGAATTCTGTTGTCCCAGACACGTTCTTGGTATAAGGTGTATAAAACCAAGCACCTAGTCATGCAGACTGCTTCTACACACATTGGTGAAAGAATGGGTCGCTCTCAGGAAATCAGTGAACTCCAGCGTGGTACCGTGATAGAATGTCAGCTGTGCAACAAGTCCAGTTGTGAAGTTTCCTCACTACTAAATATTCCACAGTTGACTGTCAGTGGTGTTACAACAAAGTGGAAGCGATTGGAAACAACAGCAACTCAGTCAAGAAGTGGTAGCCACATAAAATGACAGAGCCAGAGCGGGGTCAGCGGAGGCACATAGTGCACAGAGGTTCACAACTTTCTGCAAAGTCAATCTCTACAGACCTCCAAACTTCATGTGGCCTCCAGATTAACTCAAGAACAGAGTGTAGAGAGCTTCATGGAATGGGTTTACATGGCTGAGCAACTACATCCAAGCCTTACATCGCCAAGCGCAATGCAAAGCATCGGATGGGGTGGTGTAAAGCACGCTGCAGTGGAGACGTGTTCTCTGAAGTGACGAATCACGCTTCTCCATTTGACAATCTGATGGACAAGTCTGGGTTTGGTGGTTGCCAGGAGAATGGTACATGTCTGACTACAAGCAAGCAAGGCCCATAAAGACATGGATGAGCGAGTTTGGTGTGGAAGAACTTGATTGGCCTGCACAGGGTCCTGACCACAACCTGATAAAACACTTTTGGGAGTGGAGACTGCGAGCCAGACCTTCTTGTCCACTGTCAGTGTCTGACCTCACTAATGCACTTCTGGAAGAACAATCAAACATTACTATGAACACACTCCTAAACCGTGTGGAGAGGCTTCCCAGTTGCTGTTATAGCTGCTAAGGTTAGGCGGACATCATGTTAAGCAAATGCTTTTGGCAATATAGTGTATGTTTAATAGAAGTGCATAAAGTATGAGTCAGTTCAAGGTTTTCACTCCTGTAAAAGGTTAAAGGTTGCATTATGTCACATCTCATAAATTTGTGTATCATCTAGAATCCCAAGCTTGCTTGCTTTATACATAAATCGTGGTCCCCTCGAGTGCAGTTAGCAAGTGGGAAAATTGGTACTTTGATCACATGTTTGTGTTGCAGCTGTACATATGTGGCCGGTTGCTTGATAACTCATCAGACATAACAATCCATTATCAATCTTAAAGTAGTTTAAGATTTCCTAACTGGAGATAAGATGCTGCAAAACAAAAGTCTTCGGCACCGTGGACCGGGAACGTGACTACCTCCATGTGAGAGAGAACTTGTGAGCCAGTGGGGGGCAGGGATGGAGGGAGAGTGATGGAGCAGGGTTGTACAGAGAATAACAGAGAGAAGAAATGCACTGGCTTGATAGACATGGTATTGTCTCAATGGTATTGTCTCATTTTAAACTGTATTAATATTAGTATACATTAAAAAGATGATAGGTTGGTTATTATAAGTCAAGGTAAGTTGGACACAATCGTCCTTTCCTTTTTCCATTGTCTTTTGGGTAGAAACTGGTAACCTTCAGGCTTCCACTCCTCCTTTTCCTGCTGCCTGTAATTGCCTCAATGTCTCCTTTGTCCCTGGAAAATTAAACTCTGTTCCCTATGCTTTCCCGCTTATTAGCCCCCCGCAGTGCGAATGAATAAATCAATGGCCAAAGCATGGCAGGCCTAATGGGCAGAGTAAGCATGTCGATGGAGGATGGCCTCAGTGCTAGCCATCTTCAGCCCCGCTGTTTGCCAGCTGGGCCTGTGGGATGGAGGTAAAATAGCCCTAAACTGCACGTGTGCTCTCAAAAATGTAATTTAGTCTTCCGGTGCGGGGGTCTGGGTGACCTTGCTAACTGGAAATGAACCTTTTGAGCCTCCTCTCATACGGGACATCCTCTAGCGCCGCTGGACATTTCCGAGCGGGGTTTGGTCAGATGTCGCCCAGGAGCAAAGTGGTGTTCCTAATCCCTAATCCCATTCTCAGCAGTGCAGAGGACTCCTGATGAAATGCTGGGGGCAGCGGGGCAGGTCTCTCTCTGGGTGTCCTGATTTGCCGAGCGGAACCGTTCCTTTTTTCTACTTGCTGCTTTCTGCTGAGGGCTTTACACCCAATCTGCTGAAGTGGGTCAACGTTTTGATAGAACAGTCAGTCTATACTTCCAAACCCAGAATACAAGATCTAGCAGTAGAAGGCCAATGTCGTCCCCCAAACCTTCATTCTGACCTCAGATTCAACCTTTAAATGCCAGAGGGCACTGACCCAACACAGTCGTTAGTATGTTTAGTGTGAGCGGAGATCGTTCTGGAATCGAGGGGAAACTTAGAAAATGATAGGAATATGGTAGAATATTGTATTCTAGAACATTGTTAATGGAGGAAAACATTCTAGACTGGTTTTAATGGAAGGGAACATTCTAGAACATTGTGAAAGCAGGACAACAATGTGGAACACTGTGAACTGGGAGAACACTTTAATAGAAGAGGATATTCTAGAAGACTGGCGAGCGTGTTCTAAAACACTGTAACTGCAAAACAACATTCAAGAACAGTGGGAAGGAGAAAACTTGTGAAAGAAGAAGATTGTTCCAGAATGGTGTTAATGGAAACAAATATTCTAGAACATTTTGGGAGGAATGAGACCAATGTGATTAGAGAACATTCTGGAATAGTGTAAATGGAGAACACTGTTTTAGAACAGCATGGGTGGAGAACAATGATCTAGAGCAGTGTGAATGGGGAAACTGTGACTGGAAGAGATCATTTCAGCACAGTGTTGCTGGAGGAGAATATTCTAGAGCATTTTGGAGGGGACTGGACCAATGTGAATGGATTAGAACATTCTGGAACAGTGTGAATGGGGAGAACATTGTGAACAACATTCTAGAACAGAGTTAACAGATGAGAAAGTTGTAGATCATTTAGGATGGGTAACCACTGTGAATGGAAGAGAACTTTCTGGAACTCTTTGATTGGTTATAACATTGTGTTCTAGAACACCGCAACTTGGAGCGAACCTGGTGAATGGAATCGAATGTTTTAGAGCTGTATGTGGCAAAGTATCTAAGAACAGTGTGAAAGGAGGAGGACATTCTAGAACAGTATGAATGGGGCACAAACGCAGGAACATTTCTAGACCTGTGTGAATGAGAGGTTAACTCTCTAGAACAGTGTAATGGGGAGAACACTGTGAATGGAAGATAACATTCTGAAATGATGTGAATGGGAGAAAGTATCCAAGAACAGTGTGAAAGTAGGAAAACAGTCTAGAACCGTATAATGGGGAGAACACTGTGAATGGAAGATAACATTCTGAAATGATGTGAATGGGGAAAGTATCCAAGAACAGTGTGAAAGGAGGAGAACGGTCTAGAACCGTGTAATGGGGAGAACACTGTGAATGGAAGATAACATTCTGAAATGATGTGAATGGGGGAAAGTATCCAAGAACAGTGTGAAAGGTGGAGAATGGTCTAGAACCGTGTAATGGGGAGAACATTATGAATAGAAGATAACATTCTGGAATGATGTGAATGGGGGAAAGCATCCAAAAACAGTGTGAAAGGTGGAGAATGGTCTAGAGCAGTATTAACGGAAGGCATAAATTGTGAATGCAGGAACATTCTAGAACAGCGGTCACTAATAGGCGGACCGCGGTCCGGACCCAGACATTGTCCAATGCGGACCCAAACTGATAATATATTGAGAAGTATTTAACGTTGACAGTGCTTATTTTAAGCGGCGGAACTTTTCTTGTCTTTACGGTATACGGGCTTTGCGGCACAGTAACCTCACAGACCAATCGCGTGTGTAGTAACATCACCGAACGCACTTCTTAGCCAATCAGATCTGTGCAGATTCGGGAGTGCGGCGAACACACAGACGAGAAGCAGCAGTCGGAGAATAAAGCGAGTCAGATAGCGTGCTCTAAAACAAGAAAAGTCAACAGTGAAAAACGAATTTTCAACCAGGAATGGACCGAGACAGAGATGTTTATACTTCCCACAGACAGCTCCAAACCAACATGTCTCATATGTTCTGAGACCATGGCGCTAATTAAAAGCAGCCACATATATCATATTCATCCATCCATCCATTACCTTCTGCTTAATCCTGCTAGTCGGGGTCATGTGGGACTGGAGCCAATCCCAGCATCTTCAGGGGAAGGCAGGTACACCATGGACAGGTTGCCAGTCCATCACATGGCCAACACACCTACGGGCACTTTAGAGTGAGCGATCAACCTAACATGCATGTGTTTGGACTGTGGGAGGAAACCGGAGTACCCAGAGGAAACCCATTCAAACATTGGGAGAACATGCATATATGTGTGAGAATGGTCCTAACACAATTTCAGCCCAGATTTAAAGTCCAGGCTGGACAACCAAGAGCTCACTTCTCTCACTGAACAAGAGAAAGTGTGAAACTCAGTTAACAAGATGAAACATTTCATTTCCCTTTTTTATTATAAATATTATATTTTAAATGTAGCCCCTGTTTTTACTTAAAGTGATGAAAAAAACATTTTCAAAAAAAACAAGTTCAGCATTTCAGTTCAGCATTTAAACAGTAAATATACTAAAATATACTAAACGGTATGTGTGATGTGTTGGTGTTTCAGTAGCTGGTGGTATAAGATGCTGATACTAGGCTACTTCGGCATACAGGATATACCGGACCTTGGCCGGAGGAAATCTCCTCTAGGTGGACCTTACTGAAATTAATTAAATACCCCTGTTCTAGAACCCTGTGAAGGAGCCACTTAGAACAGCATGAATGGAGGAGAACGTTGTGGAGTTTGCCAGAAATGACATGGAGTGATGGCCCCCCAATCAAACATGTGGATTTGTTTGTGTTTGCTGGGTCAATGTGCTCTGGCCTTAAATCAACCTCTTTAACAAAGAGCCTAATTTGCTCAAATTTATCTAACTGATAGAACTTGCTGGGGGAAAAAAGTGGATCATGATGGAGTTTTCACCAGGACTGCAGCGTGCAGTCAATCTGTTTATGACACCATTTACTGGGTAGGCATACAATTTGGTAAATTACAGTTTTCACAGAGAAAACAAAAACAAAGCATCAGTCACCCAATCCGACAGGACTAGCTGTGTTAATACAGCAGGTAAACACAACCGCAAATAGCAGCTATGATAAGAACCAACAAAACAGGTTTTTAGGTTACTACCGTACAAAAATAGAACATGTTCCAAACAAACACTAATAAGCTTCTAGAGATGGCATGAAAATACTCCAGAGATCTACCACCCTGTAGATTTAGTTTCAACCCTAATCTAGCACACTTGAACCAGGTAATGAGGGCCTTCAGGGGCCTCTGAACATTAGAGTCATGTTTGTTGGCTCTGTACTCTCCAGGGTGGAAGATCTCGAGGACCTGGATCAGGCACCCCTGCTGTCAGTTGTATGAGGCTGCTGATAAACTGGATTTTGGCCATATGTGAAGCTCTACACATGGACACATGTCTTACAAATGATTTGCTGCAGCCCTGTGGTAATTGCTAAGGGGCTGGGGGTCTAGGTTGAGTGTTCTTGTATATGGATCTATGTTCTAGTTTAAGAGGAAATGTTGCTTGTAAGACATTTGAGGCTACATCCAAGCCTAATGGTGCAGTATATGATCCAGAAGCATGATTATTGATATTTGAACAACAAAACAAATACACCCCTCCTTTTCATTTCTCCTTCAAAAGCTTATGGACACACATTCCCAAAGTATTAGCAAACAATTCTAGATCTTTGTGGCCATGCAGTCTTTTATCCGTTGCTAGAGCGAACGACACAGCATGTGATGTAACTAATGCTAGCTAGCTTTAGGAAACATCTGGCTTGTATTAACAAACCCTATAGCATAGCCACTTCTCCACCTATACCAGATATGGGAAGGTGATTTAAACCATGTGTGTACACCTCGGGGTCCTGTGTATAAAGTCCAGGCTCACGGCTCAGAACTTTGGAGGTCTTCTAATTCGGCTACGGGCCTTCCCAGACAGAGAGCAATGTCTGAAAACATATGAGAGGGACTTCACAATCAGGAGAGTGTTGTACTTTCTTTGTATAATAAACTTATAAATCTATTTACAACTAAAGTCAGTATCAGCAGAGATTTTTTTAAGCCACCAACAGAGCATCGTTACAGCTTCATGTTAAATTTAAATTACACCTTAAATGGTGCAGCAGTAACACTCTGGGGCTTTTCTACCTTTTTGGTTGAACATTCCAGTTCCACCTTAAATGCTACAGCAGTTACATTCAGCCTTCTCAGGGACCAGAATGTAACTGCAGTACCATTTTAGAAGGATTTAAGGTGGAATTGGAAAATTTGAAGAAGATAATGGTGGATAGGAAGCTAGTCTAGTCCCTTTGCCCTTGCCTGATCCAAGAACTTCTTTCTCTTCTCCTCTTTGGCTGTTTCTCTGCCATCTCTCCTCTTGATGATGTCTGGAGTTCAGCATGTAGCTCCTGCACAAGCATGAATGCCCCCATTACTGATTGGCTGGAAGAGTGTTGTGTGACTCTGTGTGGTCTGAGTCACTATGTTGCTACGTTTATTTCCCATTTACAGAGCCAGGGCTGTGGACCAACACCAATTTATTTTTTCAGTGTGCTCACAAAATAGACAGCTAGTGGAAGAAATGTTCTGAATTTGGCGAATGTGTATTGAACTAAAAGCATATGCTGAACTTAAATACTGAGATTAGTTGTCTTATGGCTGTCCCAGTTTGGTGATTGCCAATTCCAGCTTACTAACCTGGCTAACATGTGGTTCTTCCAAGACAAACCAGTCTACCACATCTTTAGGCTGCCACAGTCAGTGGTGGTCTTTAGTCACATGCAGGTATGCAGGTATCCTGACAGCCTAAAGCTCAAGACCTGCCTGTTTAGTAGGAAGTGAAAGGACTTTAGATTTCCATCAGTTTGTTCTAGCAGCAACATCTGTTCATTTTCCTCATCCTCTCCCCACGACTCGTTCTCATCCAGCACAGGCGCGCTCGGTTGAGTACTTTGCTAACCTCATTTGGAGCCTCGTGTGGACCTCTTCGCGTGTCTCTCGAAGGCCGCGCTTCTGCACTTAACCTGACTTAGTTGTCTGTGTGTGTCCAGTGCGTTCCTTTCGTGTGTTTGAAGGGTCATTACAGTCTTGCGTAAGCTGGTTCAAGAGCCCACTGCTGCCCCTTTGATCCCACTGAAGAGCTTCCTCTTTTGGGCCTCTGTTAGCCAGCAAGCCATCAATTACCTCCGAAGAACTAGTGCTGCCCAAACCGTGTATGTGCTCCAGTCAGAGGTCACCACTGCTGGACACAAACAGGTATAGTTACAGCATATGGACACATGTAGATTAACTGCCTCTGACAGTATTGCAGGAGTCTTCTCTGGTTTGATTATGCGTGCCTGTGTGGGTAAGCCTAAAAGCCCACTTAAGAGTTTTTCGGGGAGATAGTAGATGCAGCAAATGTGCCAAATTATCATATCTCCTGGTCTCCTAAGACAGCCTGTACCCGTCAGAGAGAGGAACAAAGAAATGCCTGTATTTTAATTTGTCAAACATTTTGACTTGGCTTTATAAAGTGTTGACATCAAAGTAATGACTTGTGTGGTGTAGTATGATGACAGAATGGGGCAGTTGTGAGCTAAAAGGCTAGGAATCCAGTTCAACCTCCTGGACCAACAGGACATGGTTGAAGCACCCTTGAGCAAGGCACCTAACCCCTAACTGCTCCCCGGGCACTGTGGATAGGGCTGGCCACTGCTCCAGGCAAGTGTGCTCACTGCCCCCTAGTGTGTATGTTCACTAGTGTGTGTATATGTGGGTGTTTCACTGCACGGATGGGTTAAATGCAGAGATCAAATTCTGTTGTATGCAAACACCAGTGGCAAATAGTTTTGAATTCTATTCTATTCTATTCTACAAAATATAATTAAATTAAATTATACAAGTGCCACATACAAATGCATGTGTCAATCTCTGTTGAACTAATGATCTATCACAGGGGTCACTAATAGGCAGACTGCAGTTCGAGTCTGGACCCAGACATTGTCGGATGCGGACTCGAACCGATAAACTATTCAGAGTGAAAAGCATTCCTTTTTTTAATGTAGCCCTTGTTTTTACTCAAAGTGAGTTAAAAAAAAATATTTGGAGCTTTAATAATAATTCAATTCAAGTTCAGTTCAGCATTTAAACAGTAAATATACTGAAAAATACTGTGATGTGTTGGTATTTCAGTAGCTGATGGTATAAGATGCTGATACTAGGTTACTGCAGTATACAGAATATGGCACTGAATCATAACAAAAAGTTGGAAATGATGACGGTTCTGAGCTTGGCCTGAGAAAATCTCCTCTAACTTGACCATACTGAATTCTAATTAAATACCCCTGATCTATCATCTCAAAATACTGACTATTCTGAGATGTCACTATGTCAACCTTATTACTCAGTGTCTCAGAATAACTAGATATTATCATAATATTGGCATATTATGTCTTATTATTACTACTAATACTATTATTAATATTTAAGTATCAGTATCAAAGTAAAGCTATGAAGAATGGTTGTATGTGTAATATTAAACACCCAGGAAAGCTTGAATAAAAATAAAATATAAGCTATAAATAAAATAAAACACGATTATCAGGTATATCTGTCCAACAGTGCTGGCCCTTATAGAGAACTGACTTCATTGTACAGCTTTTATATGACACTAACTGGACTAGGAACATCATGGACGAACATGTATTTAGATGGATGGACAGGCAATGCAATGCGTAAGCGAAGGAATGGACAAATGAATGATGTTGGTATCCGGATAATTCAATTCAAGTTTATCAGAAGTTTGAAAACAGACAGTTGCAACATATATATATATATATATATATATATATATATATATATATATATATATATATATATATATATATATATATATCCCCCACTGAGTAAGCCAGAGGCAACAGTGGCAAAGAAAAACTCCCTCAGACTGGAGGAAGAAACCTTGGGAGGAACCCAGACTCAAAGCAAACAGTATTTACAATTTAGTAGGCTAAAGTGAACAGGTGACTGGCAGCTACAGACAGTGTTGTTGCTTGGTAGCTTTTGGCTATACTGGGTAAGTTTTAGCTTTAGCTCACTACGTTTCTCAAACTGAGCCTCGTTTGTGTTGGTGGAGCCAAAGATGTCAGTCTTACTCAGGGCAGTTACCAAGCCAGGTGAAGATGCCAGCATGTCATTGTCATTGACAAACCCTTACAATTAGCACAGTATGTTGAAAATTCATCTTAATAACTCTAAATATCTCGGTAAGCTAAGCTATTATTTTCAGATACCAAGCCATTATTTTAAGAAGTAAGTCATTCTTTTGAGGTACTAGCTCAAACTTGATATACATGATATATCACGTTTTTTTCCCTCCTCTACTTGGCAGGAGTGAGCTTCCATGCCTTTGGCTGGTACGAACAGTCGCTGTGTTACTATAAACTGTTTTGAAGGTACCCGGAGGTTTAAAAGTGTGATCGTGTCCAAGCCTTTAACGAAAAGGTGTTTTGACATCTCTTTGACACCTGACTGTTAATGGCTCACCTGCAGCACCTCCGTGATGTAACCTTACAAATAATATACAAACAGCCTTGAAGCTGTCTGTCTGCCACTCTAGATCTAAAGCGTTCCTTATCGACTAACAGTGGTTTGTACTCTCACCTCCAACTGCACAGCCAATTAAAAGAGCCATAAAAGAGCCTCAGTCTCAGCTCCTGCCCTCCCTTTGATTATAGCTCCACATTTTTCATTGCAGTCTGTTTATTCTCCTCAGAAGCCGTTCTAGGAACACCTCCATGGCATTAGAGAAGGGTTTGTTTCTCTGTGATGGATGCTTTCTTTGTTGTTTATGAGCTGAACATGTACCCTCAGTTGTCTGAATGTTTTACTGTGTGCTATAATGATTCATACGGTAGTTTTCTTTTTTTGTAGTTGTTGTTGTCTGCAACCTGAATAGGGAGCTGTCTGGGCGAGGTGTTATACAATCATGAAGAAATGCTTAAATAAGCCTCATATAAAGCGCTGGGCAAAAGTCAGAAACCATTTTCCAGTCAAAACAACCAATAAATACATGTTATATAAATTTTTCAGGAGATTACATTTAAGATCATTCACTTGCATAAAGAAGACCAAAGTCAAGTAAGTGGAAGAACTTTAAAAAAAAGAAAAAAGAATTGAACTCTAAAGCTAGCTAAAATATGTGGTAGACCACCAAATCTGGCTCCATCAGCTAAACATCACTTGTTTTTATCCTTCCACTGTGAGAATTAGAGATGGAACAATCCATCGATCTGGATTGATGCATCGATGGAAGTGAGGACAGTTCAGTGTCATTGATGTGATGCATAAACATTGATGCACACGTGTTTGTTAGCCACAGGACTACTTTCTGTCTGCAAGCTGTTGTTGCAGTCCACTCAGTAAAGCCTTGCTTTATTGCAGTGACAATCTAAGACTTAGCATGGCTGTAGCAGCCATGAAAACAAAGTTTTACACTGTCACGTTGGTAACAGATCACTCGTGTGGCGAAATAACTGAATACTGAACAAAATATCTAAACTGAACTAACTCAGAGATGCTCTAATACCATGTCATGTTGCCTTCAGACCTAAGTGCTGAACCATGTTGCATTGTGTTAGAGTTTGAGCTTTCAAAAGTTGGCTTAAAGAATCAATGTAGAATTGTATTATGATGAAACTTGTGATGTACAGCCCCAATGAGAAGACAGCTTAATGCTATGGGTGCACCTGTTGAAAGTCTGAGAGTTACTGATGAAAGATAGCTGACAACTTTTAAGACTGAACTCTGGGTGGAAAAATATCCCAGCTGATTGGTTTAAAAAAAAAAAAGAAGCTGAAAGCTATGATTTGAGGTGGTAATAAAGGCAAAGTGTGCTCAACAAAAATTTGATATTGTATTATATTTTACTGCTGTTTCCTTGTTGCCTATAAGTAAATAACCGACTTCACAGTTAAATGCATGAATGGGTGTCTCTGACTTTTGCCAAGAAATTTCCTTGTGTGGAGCCACTGAGTCCTATTAAACCTGTTGCTTGAGTTCTTACTGCAGATTTTTCGAGAATAGTTAATTCTAAAAATAAAATAGTGTACCCTCTGGCCCTCATAACACACGCTAGCCTTCACGCATTGGCTTATTAGTGCTGTACGACTTCTGTTCAGACCTTTGGCATGTGCCTCAGTCTTCTCCTAACTGACTGAAGGGTGAAGCATCTTTTAACGCAATCACTCTTCGCACCTCTTAATCTTCAGAATGTCTATTATTTATAGTCTTTTTAAGCTAAAACCACATGATCTTCAATCAAGACTTTCAGTAGTCTTGTTCAGGATATCAAATATCCACTCTGATGTTTTCCCAGTTTGTGTTTTTACTGGTGTAATTGAATGCTTTACATATATACAATAATTATAAATCATTTTAGCTTGCGGAGGTGGATCAGATCTACCTGACTTTCAGGATCGGACTCTGGCTCAGACTGTCACAGCAGAACTGATGCCATTGTACAAACAGCCACAGCAGTGTGGGAGCAGAACTTGTAGCAGGATGCGCACTGGTGGTTGACCAGTCAGAACAGAGTGAGTGAGTGAGTGTGTGAGCTCACCAATCAAAGCAAGCTGGTCTCGTTGGTAGGCGTGGTTTAAAGACGCAGTATCTCAAGCAGAGCATTTCAGACAGAGGGTGAATATGGTGTACACAGTTGCAGTAACAGTATGTAAGGCATGGATGTGGATATCTACAAGAGGTCATGAATAGATATCAGGTTCATTGCTAGAAAATGTAGGGGGGGCAAAACACAGTATGGCTATAGGCTTACCCTTTTAGGTGACAGCACTGGTGTTGCAAAAACATATAGCAGTACACGGAGGAATATGTTTTATTTTTCAAAAATAGCCGAGGGACATGGCTCTGTGTTCGTGTTGGATGGGTAACAGAGGCTGCCTGTTCAGATAAGCTAATGAGCTAACCGAGCTAACATGTGTCAAATTTGATGCTGATGAGCACTCATCTTCTACAGAATTGATTGTCTCCTCGTTGGACAATGTTTATGAACATTATACATGTCAGGGAAATACATTTCCACTGTTTCTGGACCTAACCAGCACCAGCCAAAATCTGGGAATGCGCTCAAGACAGAGACTTATAGTCAAGTCTGGTCAAGTCAAGTTTAATTGCAAAGGGCTTTTTACAACGATGTTCTCACAAAGCAGTTATACAGAAGTTTGAAAACATGAAGTCATAACATGTATCCCCCTGTGAGCAAGCCAGAGGCAATGGGGGGAAGGAAGAACTCCCTCAAGACTGAAAGAAGAAACCTTGAGAGGAACCAAGTCTCTTAGGAAGACCCGTCCTCCTCTGGTCAAACAGTATTTACAGTTTCTTAAACTAAATTCAAAAACAGAACTAAGAGAATCTCTGTTTGAAGTCTGGATGTTAAATGCTTTAGAAAAGCTCTAGAAGCTTTAGAGAATGTCTCAGACTGAGGTGGTCTATGTCTTTGTGGAAAGTGGGAGTGAGCAGTCCCAGTATATCTCAATGCTGGTACAGCTAGATGACACAGTGTTGAAATTGAAAGTGTAGCAGATGACATGAATGAAGAGGGGAGAACTGGTTGGAGTCACGTGAGGAGGAGCCTGACCCTGATGGTCAGTCTTCCAACAGAAGGAAACAGTTCACTGGTTGAAAGATGAATAGTGACGTCCTGGCCTTTACTAAGAAGAGCTAAGCGTGTTGCTGGGAAAAGCCCCTCATTGTAGAGATGCACAGGCGACAGAGCGAGTCGGCAGAAGTGTTCTACGATCTGCTTCTGTGATTTCTTTTAAATGTCACTTGTCGTTTCAGATCTGGTCTTATAATGTTGATATAGCTTTTAGGATCAAGTTTATGGATCTTCTCATTCAAATAGATGGTCCAGACCCAGCACCATTAGAGGGAATAAGGAGGGCTCAGGTGCCAGAATGTAACAGCTGCCCCATTTAAGGTGGAAAGGGAAGCTTGTTAATAATACGCTGATATCAGTTTTGTGGTGAACACCAAGATGGCACAGCTAATTCATTTTATATTTGACTGGGACGTCACAACAGAAGTCCCCTGCGGGGAGCAGATAGAGGAACTGTTCAGGCGATTGAAAGCCATGAGGATGGCTGCTGCTCTTTTAAGACAAAGATTAGTTATTTTTTTGTTTGTGTCCTTTACAGTAATAAAGGAATAGCAGCAGCATTCAAGTGACATTTAAAACGGGGGACAACGCTGTGCAGGCCGTTATGCACCGAATGTGATTTATTCAGATCATGGTGAATTGTTTCGAGCACGTGTTTAACTGATGGGACCAAACATGATTTTTCAGAGTGGCAATTTGCTTCAGCAGCACCGCGTGTCCTTTTCTTAAGTTTCATCTCGTGTGCTGGGTAAAGTATAGTGTGCAGTGTTATTTGGTTTCCATGCGTGGCTGGTGTCGGTACACTGCTGTTCATTACAGTGAGTATTTTAATATTTCTCTGATGTTTCTATGATGTTGTGTTGAGATGGTAATGCTGAAGAAATTCAATAACTATGTGTTGATGGCTACTACAAACACAGAAGCCTATTGCCCCCCAATTTATAAAAGATTTATAAAGGAAAATAATGGTAAGAGGTGTTGCCAGGATGGCTGCTGAATGGACAGAAATTTCTGTAAGGAAATCACTTGTGTTTAGGAGCATTGGTGTAGGAACCGGGGTGGATGGGGTAAACGTGTCCCACCCAGAAATTAAACCACATGTATATAATCCAGACATTGCATGTATAATTTTGAAGTTTTCTAACTACAGTACCATGTAATGTGGGGTATCTTGTTTAGTTTGTAAAGTGGTCTTTAATTGGATTTATTTAATAATAAACAGACGTACAGATGATGTTAGATTTTTTTTATTTGTAATTTACTGTAATTCCACAGATGTTGTTCTACGTCACTACACATACAGTGATTTACTACCTTACCTACAGTGTTATCAGTTTGTAGGTAATATTTAAGGAATAGGGTGGGCGTTGATTCATATTAGCACATGTCAAACCCGCTCCTACACCCTTGTTTAGAAAGTATAACCATAACCTAACATCCATGGTCAAAATAGTCTCACGAGATTACTCCATTATCTGCACAGATCCATAATATGAGGATTAAACATTTCAGAATTGGGCTGCCGCCTCAGCAAGAAGGACCTGGGTTCAGTTCCCCAGCCTTTCTGTGTGGAGTTTGCATGTTCTCCCCTTGTCTGTGTGGGTTTCCCAGTGTGCTCCAGATTCCTCCCTCTGTCCAGAGACATACAGTCAGGCGAGTTGGGGAAACTAATTTGCTCTCCAGGTGTGAGTGTATGTGTGTATCTGTGTGTTGGCTCTGTGACGGACTGGTGGCCTGTTTAGGGTGTTTCCTGTCTATTGGCCAGTGAGCGCTGGGATAGGCCTCAGGAGGATAAGCGATATAGTTATAGAGTTGAGTAGAGTTGAGTAGAGTTGAGTAGAGTTGAGTAGAGTTGAGTAGAGTTGAGTGGAGGTGAGTGAGTTGAGGTGAGTAGTGGTTAGTGAGTGAGTGAGGTAGTAAGTGAGGTGAGTTGAGTAGAGGTTAGTGAGTTGAGGTGAGGTGAGTAGAGGTGAGTGAGTGAGGTAGTAAGTGAGGTGAGTTGAGTAGAGGTGAGTGAGTTGAGGTGAGTGGGCGGGTGGGTGGATGCAGGTATGGGAGTCATTACTGGGAGAGGAAAAAGTTGAATTGGTGCATCCCAGTTTATAATCAGCTCATCAACACTAGTTTCCTAGAGTTAGTTTTTGCTTCTGATTCTGACCCGTTTCAGATGTAAATTCTTTAGAAATAGACCTGCAGTTTCTGTGCAGCCAGTGTTAAAACGAGCTTTAAAGTTTTTGGATAATTTTTTATGTAAACACCCTAAACTTGTATTTGTATGTGTGCTGGCAACAAATGAAGCCTCTCAAACTTCAGAAACTGAAACGAGGTTAGTGCATGTTTTTTCCTGTTTACTCGGATCCCAGACTTGAATGAGAGTATGTGTGTGCGTGCGAGCACTCATGCGTGTGCATGGCAGCTGCCAGAGCGCATAGGTCTTCGACCTTCACACATAAAGATCCATAGCTACGGGGCTGATTTGCCAGGCTGCGGAGAGAAAATACAGAACAGAGAGGGAGCGCGAGAGAGAGGGAGGGAGGGAGAGCAGGAAACCAAGGAAGGGAGGAGATGGCGGCGGCAGTCACAGCATGAGAGTGATTGAGAGGGAGAAAAAGAGAAGGAGGGTGAGGCAGAATGACAAACAAGCGTAAGGAGAGTGGAGGAGAGAAGAAAAAAAAATCAAAGTCACGAACATCCATCTATCGATCCAGGGAGGGACATATGGAAAGCTAGGGAGGGTGAAAAATGGCACCAAGTGACAGAGAGATGGAGAGAAATGGAAGGATGTGGCGCTGGAGCTGACACAGTGGCTCGGGGCCTGCTAATGCAGCTTAGTGGCCATATGTAATTAAGGGAGAGAGGCTGGCGCGAGTGTGTGTCAGGGCTGAATGAAGAGTGAAAGCAGAGGCGTAGGAGCTGAATTAGGACTGGGCATGCAGCTGGGGGGAAATGAATGGAGGGGGGGGAGCCGTCTGGCAGTCAGGAACGGAGGGAGGGAGAGAGGGAGAGAGAGAGGGGAGGCTGATTTACAGAAAAACTCTCTGCTTCATTAACACTGTCAAAGCACCAAAGTGGCCGGATTTGTGACACGCATCTCCCTCCCACACGTTCTTCCTCTCTGTCTTCCTCTGCTTATCCTCTTGCTCTTCTCCAGCGTTCTCTCATCCCTGCTTTTGCGACAGCCCCCCTCCGTCTGGCCATGAGGCTGTTTACTCATGAAATTAATATTAAACAAAGAGCTTCCCCCTGTCTCTCCACAGGACAGATTAAGGGGGATTAGCAATGTAAATCTCTTAATGAATCAAATACTCAAGTAACAAAGTTTCCAAACTTCCCATCCTGTCTTGGTTTTCTGCCTCAGAGACTTTCTGTCTCCTCCTTCCTTTACAGAAAACAGGACGTTTTGCATCAAGCCATGGCAGCGCCACCAGCGTCAATATTATTTCAGAAAAAAAAAAAAAAACCTTAATCCGTCGTGTTTGTTGTGCTCGTAGGCCAAATGGTGATCTGTGAATATTCATTATGTTAAATACTCTTCCTACATGCTTTATAATAAGGTTTCCACATTAGTTATTTGGGGCCATGCCTTAGAACAGCGGTCACCAAAGCTTCTCCTGGGGATCCATCGCGCAAGCGTGCCATGGAATGCATTAATCCAACGTTCTAAGTCGTTCTCTGATGTCTACATAAAAAGTATGTGGCTTTGGTTGGGGAGAAAAATGCCTAAATGAGGTTCTACACGCCCATTTACAAAACTCTATGATGTGGCTCTAGAATGAAACGAGCTGTTTTCCAATTTTTTTCAGAGCTCATGAATAATTTTCTCTGATTAGCTGGTCTACTGCATGACACCATGACGGCTCACACAGAGGCAACATGTCGAAACAGACAGGCGGGGAAATAAAGCGAACCTCCATGTAAATAAGATAAGCCAGCTGTAGTTACTTGAGTCCTGCTAGAAATACCTATACTAGCTGATCTCGACCTCAACACAAAGTAAACTAAAGTATGTTTCTCACTGTGAAACCTCCAGTTTAGGATTATCAGCTCCAACCAGCAAACAATGATAAGCTCACACAGCATGGCTGCCACTTACTGTTGGCATGGCTGGATTACTGCCCGGGCCAGTGGGGCCAGCACCCAGGAGCCCTTGCGATGCCTATCAACATTTATGATACAATATATTTTTTTCTGAGGGCCCTCCATTTTAAGGATCCTCTGATTTTTAGAACCTTTGACCTCAGGGCCTCTTGGGGGCCCTAGCCATGCTTTTGGGGCCCGTATCCATGCTTTTGGGGGGGCCCTAGCCATGCTTTTGCTCCCCTTATGAAAATGGACGAGGCATTGTGGCACTGCTCTGACTTCGACTTCTGGCTGTAAGGGGTCCTAGGACAGAGGGGGCATAATCTTAAAGGGCCCTGGTTATGACAGCCCCTACCAGGGGGCCCTAGAGAAGAGCAGGGCATACCATTAGAGGGCCCTTAATCACGAGGGGCGGGGGGTGGGTGGATGGTGGGGGCCCAGACTATCCTTAATCTGTCCTTGACTGTTGGGGTTGTGATGCTAATAAAGGTGAACCTGCTCTTCACTTTAGTCTTCTAAATGTTTAACACTGAGTGAAGCTGAAGAAACTATCCAGAGTGAAGTGTGCAAATTCAACTACCAACTTTGAGTCAGAGTTGTTCAAGGTCTTGGTAAGGTTGTGGGAACCTCAAATTGGCTTCCTGTTCACCAGCTTATTTTCACCATCTCAATTCCATTCCACCTTAAATGGTGCTGTAGTTACTTTGAGGCACGTGTACAAGCTATAGCACTTTTGATTAGGAAGCTGGCGAATAGGAACTTCAGCATCATTTAAAGATGGACATCGACCATGTACCACTGACAGTTTGGTTCCTTGGAAGGGATATGAAAAGTGCCAACATCATCTTCACAGGCTGGAATGGTAGACTTCTCCACATAGGTGTCTTAGGGGGTATTAATAAGTACCCACCCACTTTTACTGTCCTCCTATTTATATTTTATAACAAAACAAAACAGTGTTTGAGGTTCATGGTATATCAGTTCTATGTGCTAATCTCTGATTATTCTTATTCAACTATTATGGCATTGTAAATCAACCCCAGCTGGTCCATGTAATCAGCTGAGAATGAGATGTGTTGGATTTTTGGACTGATGGTAAAACCTGCAGGAAGGTAGATCTTCAGGAGGGGGTTGGTGACCATTGCCCTAGAGGAGCTGCTTTTTGCTTCTTGAGGGCTCTTAGACTGGATGGTTCTTTAAAAAAATAAAAAAATAAAAAAATAAGTAGGGATGCATAATGATATCAGAAATGACACTGATATCACTACACAGATGCTTAATTTTTTTCTGCTGTTGGACAGATGTTCAGATTTAACAGATATGTCAAAACTGATTATTTGATGTCATATTTAATGTAGTCCGCAAGAGCAGAATGTTTAGATGATGGCGGGCTGCTTTGCTTGAATGTGGCTTAAATTTGGATTTCTCCATCACGCTAGTTCAAGTAGTTGCAAATAGATGCATTCTCATATCAGCACATGCCTATTTATGAAATGAAAATAATGTAAAGTTTCAATTCTATTCATTTATATTTTCCCCATTCAATCATACCACCGAGCTGGGAACCATTGGAAAGCTGTATGTCCTTTTAAGAGTGTACCCTTGGGTAACCGTTCTCTCTGCCCATCACAAGTACACAGTGATTATCTACTCCTCAGGACAAAGATGAATGGACAGTGGTGATTCAGTTATCACTCATGAACATGATTGAATAATATGACATATGACAGCTGTTATCAACATCGGTATATCCGTGTCATACCCGCTGGTGGTGGTGTTTCATGTTGGGGGAGGCTACGAACATGCTCTGAACTCATCCTGGTTTGGCTTTAAGTGGTATTTAAACACATATTGTGTAGTTTGAGATAAAACTGGTATAAAAAGAGAGTTTCTCTATATAACATTCAGTGGCGGCTGGTGCAAAAATAATTAAGGGGGGTGCAAACAAACCACCAAATAAAAAAACAAACAAATAAAACAAAGATTAAAAAATAGCACTATTTGAACATGAATTTTGACCTTCTTTTCTTCTGGCCTGCAAATTTCTCACATTCTTGTTGAAATCAGTCATCTCTGAGACTCTCATTTTCCATAAACAGCTGGAGTAGACCCCCAGCACCACAACAGGCTTTGAACTCTTCCTTGCTGTAGATAAGACTAAGCTCTGTCTTCAGCTTACCTTGACAGAGCACCGGATAGGCTTTTAAGGTGTTGCTCAGTGCATCTTCAGGAAATGCTGTGTTGTTGCAAAAGACCCGGATGTAAACTCGTCCTCAATCATTTGCCTACTGCTGAATTTGTAAATTGGGACGATCGGATCCAAGCTAAGCTCCTTTATCTGTTTTTTTTTTCTTCAAGTGAACTCTTTGTGAAAACATATTTTTTTGTAAAGACAAAACTGAATTGTCTCTCATTTTGTTAGAGACGCTGCTCCAGCCTGCAACTGTTCAACATGAACCGAGTTAACGAACCACAGCTGAGTTGATGAGTCAATTCGGGGATTGTCCAATAACACGCTGTTTAAAAACAAGTTAAAAAACAAGCCAGTACCGACACACTACCTAAAAGAGTGGGTGTGTCCTGCCAAAAGTTTATGCAACTACACACACTCTCATTAGACCGGCGCCCTCCACGCAGGAAGTGTGCACAGTGAAAGGAATTAAATAGAATTATGTATGTATTCTTTTAATATATTCATGCTATTAGGGACAGTAAGACTAAATAATGTCCTAATTATTTAGCTGTTTATAATTAACTCATTTTAATAAGCCCCCCCTCTGTTGTCTCTCTTGTGTCTCCGCAGGACAAATGACATAGGATGAACACTGCTGGTCAGCTCTGCCTGTCTGTGCTGTCGTCCCTTCTCGCACTGGCCTGGGCTGCGGAGCCGCTGGGCCAGGGCGCCCCCTGCTCCTCTCTGGTGGCGGGGGTCCTGTACGGCTCCTTCTCGCTCAGGGACCTCTTCCCCAGCCCCTTGGCACTGGCCTCCGGCTGCTCATGGACGGTGGAGAACCCCGACCCCACCAAGTACTCCCTCTACTTCCGCTTTAACCGCCACGCCGGGGTGTGCCTGGCCTTCTCTCCGCTCGTCCTGCCTCTGGACCACTACCTGGCCAACCAAACGTGCGGCCCGTCTCAGCAGCCCCTTGACCCGGAGGCCGTGGAGCTGTGCTTGGTTCCCGGCCCTCACACTTTCCTGCAATTCGACAAGAACTTTGTGCAGCTGTGCCTCACCGCTCACCCGGGCCGAGAGTCCGAAGAAGGGGACGACAGGTCGGCAGAAGCGAAGGTGCCTCTGTCCGCCGAGACTTTGGACTTTAGGCTAGTGGAAGTGTTGCTGATCAACAATGAGAACTCCAGCCAGTTCACCTGTGGAGTGCTGTGTCGCTGGTTTGAGGAGTGCCTGCGCTCCGGCTGGGGCTCGGGCCGGGACAGCGTGGGCTGCAGCATCACCCAGACGGGCTGCGTGTGTCCCAACGCTGGCCCACCCGTCCCGTTGCTGCCTGCTACTCCCCACAACCGGTCTTTCGATCCCAGCTCCAGCGTGCTGCTGCCCCCGCCGGATGACTGCTGCGTCACCCAGCTGCATTCCAAGAATGCTATTGCCATAGCACCGCGGGACGTGCGGCAAGGTAGTCCAAGTTCTTCTAATTCAATCTGCTGGGACTCCAGGCTGTCTCTCGGCCTGGGTGGTGCAACAGTAGGGCTAATTATTTATTAGTATTAAAATGGATATGCTTTTGTTCCTTAGGAGTCTGGTTTTCTGTAAGCAGAGGCTGATTAGCAGGACTGAATATCTGGTGCTTTAAATGGTGATGTACCATATAGTGCTGAGTTTGCAAGCTTGCTGTTTCCAGTGTTGAGATATTTGGAGAGTTAAGAATAGCTGTTGATTTAAGGAAAACATAAGAGATACATTTGTCCTCCGTAGAGTGCAACTGATTCAATTTTCTTATATAATCGAGAGTAAGATGAATCTGTGTGTGTGGTAGCATATTGTACTAAGTGTTGCAGTAATTAGCATCATCATGGATGCACTGATATGGGAATTACAGGCTGATGCTGATGTATCTGATATTGTTTATGCTCATACCTGCCTTTGTCGATAGGGATTTAACACTCCATCAATCTGTATTGATGCATCATTCAAATAGCAGACAACCCAGTGTTAGGGAAGTGATGTATTGATGCACGCAGGTTTATTTTAATACTTATGTCCAATAGTAGTTGCTTGATTCCACACAACGTTTGTTGTCATCACCGTGATGCAAGCATAGAGAGGTTGCGGGGGGAACCCACTGGTTGTGGTTGCTGTTACTGTCAGTTTTTGCTTATGAAATGTTATGGATGTAATACAGAAATCTGTGATACACTACTGACTTGCTGTTAGATAAGATAAGATTTATTAGTCCAACAGTGGGGAAATTCACAAAGTTACAGCAGCAACTACAGGGATAGCAAGACACTAAGTACAAACAATAGATACATAAACAGTACAGTATATACACAATATAGATAATGAAAAAATTAAAATAATAAAAGAATCTATAATAAAATAATACAAATAATACAATTGTGACTGTTGCTGGCTTTCTCGAGAGAGAGAGCTGCATGTGAATTCACAACATTAATCCACTCAAGACCTTTTTGAAAAAGTTAAAACTACATTTGTTGATTTGAATATTAGCCTAGATAATTATATCATAAACATTACAGTGGTGTAGTGGTTAGTATGGTGGTGTAGAGGTTAGTATGGTGGTGTAGTGGTTAGTATGGTGGTGTAGAGGTTAGTACGATGGTGTAGTGGTTAGTATGGTGGTGCAGTGGTTAGTACGGTGGTGTAGTGGTTAGTATGGTGGTGTAGAGGTTAGTATGGTGGTGTAGTGGTTAGTATGGTGGTGTAGAGGTTAGTATGGTGGTGTAGTGGTTAGTGCGGTGGTGTAGTGGTTAGTATGGCGGTGTAGTAGTTAGTGCGGTGGTGTAGTGGTTAGTATAGTGGTATAGTGTTTAGTATGGTGGTGTAGTGGTTAGTACGGTGGTGTAGTGGTTAGTACGGTGGTGTAGTGGTTAGTATGGTGGTGTAGTGGTTAGTACGGTGGTGTAGTGGTTAGTATGGTGGTGTAGTGGTTAGTACGATGGTGTAGTGATTAGTATGGCGGTGTAGTGGTTAGTATGGTGGTGTAGTGGTTAGTAGGGTGGTGTAGTGGTTAGTACGGTGGTGTAGTGGTTAGTACGGTGGTGTAGTGGTTAGTAGGGTGGTGTAGTGGTTAGTACGGTGGTGTAGTGGTTAGTGCGGTGGTGTAGTGGTTAGTACGGTGGTGTAGTGGTTAGTATGGTGGTGCAGTGGTTAGTATGGTGGTGCAGTGGTTAGTATGGTGGTGTAGTGGTTAGTATGGTGGTGTAGTGGTTAGTGCGGTGGTGTAGTGGTTAGTATGGTGGTGTAGTGGTTAGTACGGTGGTGTAGTGGTTAGTACGGTGGTGTAGTGGTTAGTATGGTGGTGTAGTGGTTAGTACGATGGTATAGTGTTTAGTACGGTGGTGTAGTGGTTAGTATGATGGTGTAGTGATTAGTATGGCGGTGTAGTGGTTAGTATGGCGGTGTAGTGGTTAGTATGATGGTGTAGTGGTTAGTGTGGTGGTGTAGTGGTTAGTGTGGTGGTGTAGTGGTTAGTACGGTGTTGTAGTGGTTAGTATGGTGATGTAGTGGTTAGTATGGTGGTGTAGTGGTTAATATGGTGGTGTAGTGGTTAGTACGGTGGTGTAGTGGTTAGTACGGTGGTGTAGTGGTTAGTAGGGTGGTGTAGTGGTTAGTATGATGGTGTAGTGATTAGTATAGCGGTGTAGTGATTAGTATGGTGGTGGAGTGGTTAGTATGGTGGTGTAGTGGTTAGTATGGTGGTGTAGTGGTTAGTGCGGTGGTGTAGTGGTTAATATGGTGGTGTAGTGGTTAGTACGGTGGTGTAGTGGTTAGCACTGTCTCCTCACAGCAAGATGATCTGGGTTGGTTCTTGGTGGAGTGTGTATGTTCTCCCCGTGCTTGAGTGGGTTTCCTCGGGGTAATCCGGTTTCCTACCACACGTCCAAACACATGCATGTTAAACTGCCCGTAGGTTTGAGTGTGTGCGTGAGTGAGTGTTGGCCATGTGATGGACTGGCGAACTGTCCATGGTGTACCCTGCCTTCACCCAAGGACGCTGGGATTGGCTCCTGCCCCCACTGCGACCCTGAATAGCGGGATGAAGCAGAAGATGATGGATGGATGGATGAACATTACATTTCTAGAAACTGTTAACATGCCACACGCTGGATAAAAGCCTTGCTTACATGTTTGTGTTCACATTAAAGCATCAGCTGATGCAGCAGCAATCATAGCAGCCAAGAAAAAGAAGTTTTACACTGTCCTGCTGGTAATAAATCATTGGTGAGGACACAGTTTGGTCTTTGCAGTGTAAAACTGAGACTACCTGGTTTAGGATTACAAAGAAATGCAGCAGTTATAAATAAATAAATAAATAAATAAATAAATAAATAAATGCAGACCATTGTGTAATATCTATCACGTGTAAACATTTAATCAAATGGCATGTCCTTAAATAAATGATCTGCAGATATGGGTAAGATTCTGATATCGCTGTGAGTCTCGGATTTTACTATGATTTATCTCCCAGTCCTTTCTACTGGGGTTTTTGGACGGCTTTCTAAGCTTTGGCGAGGTAGGGCAACTGAGTCTGTTTGTTTTTTGTGGCCCTCTGTTTTAGTGAAGTCTTTAGATCACAGGCAGTTTTAGTCACAGCTTGATGCCAACTATTTTGGGGGGTGCTTACAAATCACTCTCTCTCTCTCTAATCACAAAGGCCAGCAGGAACTTAGAAGTGCTTGGAACAAAAAACACAACCATGGTGAGAATAAATGCTTGTAAAGTGTTAATCAGAGGTTGAGGGTGTGATGTCATTTTTAGACATACCCCTCCCTTGTTTGGGTGGTTTGGACCCGGCTACGCTTTCTGGCTCTGCTCTTTCTGCCACGGTTTGATTTCTTTTGTGCATATGTACACACAGAGAGGAGCCACTGATTGTTGGAGGCAGTGCTAATGATGTGGGGGTGTGGCTTTTTTCATGTAATTATTTTTTGCGATGGATTAGACATCTGCTACATGACAAGTCTATTTTTATTTCTGCATTTGTACATTTGGATTATGGAGCCCCTAAAGTAATGTGGTGTGTCTGTGTTATGTTTTTATGTAAAGGGTGCAAGGTGTATTTCTTTATGTAAAAAACTTTTGAGCACCAGATACTATCAGGTGCATGCCAGGTACTACAAGCTGCGCACCAGTTTTCAAAAGAATGCGCTAGATACTATCAGCTGTGCACCAGATACTATCAGTTGAGTGCCAGATACTATGAGGTGTGAGTCAGATACTATCAGGTGCGCTAGATACTATTAGTTGAGTGCCAGGTAAAATCAGGTGTGCACCATATGCTATCAGCTGCGCCAGATACTATCAGGTGCATGCTAGATACTACCAGGTGTGTACTAAATACTATCAGGTGCACGCCAGATACTATCAGTTGAGTACCAGATACTCCCAGTTAAGTGCCAGGTACTATCAGGTGTGCACCATATACTCTCAGGTGCGCTAGATACTATCAGGTGCGCTAGATACTATCAGGTGCGCGCCATATACTACCAGGTGCGCGCCAGATACTACCAGGTGTGCCAGATACTATCAGGTGCATGCCAGATACTACCAGGTGTGCACTAGATACTATCAGGTAAAAGCCATATACTATCAGGTGCCCTAGATACTATCAGGTGCGCACTAGATACTGCCAAGTGCGCGCCAGATACTGTCAGGCGTGCGCCAGATACTGTCAGGCGTGCGCCAGATACTGTCAGGCGTGCGCCAGATACTGTCAGGCGTGCGCCAGATACTGTCAGGCGTGCGCCAGATACTGTCAGGTACGCGCCAGATACTGTCAGGTGTGCAACAGAATCTGTCAGGTGTGCGCCAGAAACTGCCAGGTGTGCACCAGTAACTGTCAGGTGTGCGCCAGAAACTGTCAGGTGTGCGCCAGATACTGCCAGGTGTGCGCCAGATACTGCCAGGTGTGCGCCAGATACTGCCAGGCGTGCGCCAGATACTGCCAGGCGTGCGCCAGATACTGCCAGGCGTGCGCCAGAAACTGTCAGGTGTGCGCCAGATACTGTCAGGTGTGAGCCAGATATTATCAGGTGCGCGCCAGATACTGTCAGGTGTGCGCCAGAAACTGTCAGGTGTGTGCCAGATACTGTCAGGTGTGCGCCAGATATTATCAGGTGTGCGGCAGAAACTGTCAGGTGTGCGCCAGATACTGTCAGGTGTGCGCCAGATACTGTCAGGTGTGCGCCAGATATTATCAGGTGCGCGCGAGATACATACATAGTTAATGTTTTTAGGGTATCTGGTGCACGGTTGGGCCTTAAGAACTTGGGGGTGGGGCCACGGGGGACCAAGTCGGACATGTGAAAAGAGGACTGCAGAGGCCAGTACGACTGATGTTTCCTAACGAGGATCAGATATGTAAATCAGATATTCAAATCCAGCCCGCAATCGGGTCAACACGTGACCAGCCCCATCCCGCTGTGTCGAATCTGCCCCGTCTCCATGCCGACCACTAGGTTATCAGCCGATGCAGGCGATCAACAACTTTGATAAGGCTTATTATCAAACTCGCACACGACCGTGCGCACACAGCCGCATGCTGGCCATGTGTCTGGGTTTCCTCACAGCTTGGCTCGGCCTGCAGCTGCATGTTTTCTCACTGATTGTGCGCACCGGACAGGCGGGTGGTGCCAGGGTTGATGCCGCCGAGCGACAGCCATCTCCTCTCCTCACATGGGCTTCACACGAAACAGCCAAAAACCCACAGCTGACATTTCCTGACGTGCGCCAGCATCAAAGTTTGACGGGTTTAACATTCGGAGAGTGATCCGGAGTTATTTTGGAGAGTTTTTTTGGGCAATATATTGGAATATTTCTTCGCCTAATTAGGCCACACCGGAATAGCCGTTAAAGCCAGCCAGCCAGCCAGCCAGCCAGCCAGCCAGCCAGCCAGGCCACTCACTAGTTTCAAACCATTTCAATATAAATCTTTGCTGTGGGTATGGCAGCCGAATACAGAGCAGTCAAACTCAAACCAAGGTCTCTTAGTCTTTTAATGTTGGAGGAGCAACGGCAGTTTGGCTGGGGAAGCATTCGGAGTAGAATTTGGCGTAGGCAAAAGCTTTGGAAGCTTTTAGTCTCTCGGTTTCAGCTCAAGTGTTTATCTGTTCGCAATGATCTGTAAACCGGAGAACTGTTTTTGCTCTAACCCTGAAACGTTCCATTGCCACAATCCAACACGTTAAGATTGGATTTAAGTGTTGGCAAGAGCTTCAGAGGCTTAATATGAATAATTACTTAACGGTTTTCCAGGCTCAAACATTTCTACCATCCAGCTTGTTCCAATGTTCGTCTCTTCATCGGGAAGCTCTGGAAAGCCTGCGCAGTGACAAGCCAGTGAACCACGAGCGCAGCTCACAAATCCCAGGTGTGCGTTCCTTTGAGAACGTGTTGACAGAGGAGGATAAAATCCACAAACCGCAGACTCGTTTTGCCGCCTCTCAAAGGAAGAAAAGAGATAAATAAAGCGTTAACCTTTATTTGGCGACGTGCGCGCTCGTGCGTCCGTCCCTCCCTCCCTCCCTCCCTCTCTCCCTCCGCGTGCCGCTGTTTACCTTCTGTTGTTCAAAGCCAGCTGAAGCACTCCATGCCACAACTTTGATTTCATCCCAGAGTTGACGCCAGTAGCGGCTAATTGTTGAGTGGGTGATGTTGATGTTGGTACTGAACCACCAGCTTGCAGGCAAACGTGGTAAGATCTCCATATGGCTTTATTCACGTGGCTTGTGAGTCAGCCATTCCATTAATCACTCCTTGAAGCCCTTCTTGATACTTCTGCAAAGCACCCTGGCCTGTTCTGTTCTTGCTCCTCCATGTGTTTTTGTTTTAGGGGAGAAATGAAGGAGTTTACATGAAAGTGGAGCTGAAAGTTAGCAGAAGTCCTTTATCTCGCAGGCTCCTTTTCCATTATCGAAGTGAAATGTGGACTGTTTGATGGCAGGGTTTTACATATAAAGATCTCCTTCCAACTAACTAACTGGTATGTGAAGTCTTATTTAATATAGCTCCTGCCTTTGTTCCTCAACATTAACCCATTTGCTTTTTAGTGTCTGCTCATAATTGAGGCCAATAGCTCTTGTTTCAGATTCAAAGGAGTCCAGTAGCATGTAGGCCGACGCAGATCTCCCAGCACTGCCTAATTGTAGTATGTTGATCTCATTATCTTCAATACTTGAGGCTGTAGTGATCTAAAACCCAGTATTGCTATTGAACCGATATCATCAGAAAATGCTGGATTGGAAATGAATGAAGGAAAAAACTGCACTTCTGTAAGTCAGGTTGATGGCCTTGTATGTCTTCCAGTGGTGTAGTGTTTGAGTGGTTTAGTGCAGGATACCTTACTTTTATTTGCTCATCTAAAGTACCATTAAAAAATAGGCCATTTTAAAACTTATTGCCATTTATAGAAAAACAAATATATAGATTGGCTGACTCTGACACTGTCTCTAGAATTTTAGTTGGTCTCTTGGCGACTAGAAATCGCCTACTAGTCAGTAGGTGCTAGATTAGAGCCTGTACGTACTGTCGGAACTTTGTTTTTGCCGTCAGAATGAAGAGGGAGACCAAGCTTAAGTTTAAGCTTTTTTATTCAAAGGGCATGCGGTCCTGACGTTTCTCTGAGCTCTCAAACCCTGGTCCGCCCTGGTCTGAACACAGTCTCAAAGATAACTGTGACTGCTTGTCTTTTATGGCCCTGCCTGTCTGCTTTTTCCGGCCCACCAGTACACCTGGGCAGTCGTTATTCTTTTGGGTAGAGTGGCTTTCAAATAGAAGTTCCCAAGATAACATTGCAGCCTTATATGGCAGGGGTCCTAAAAAGCCCTGACCTTCCCGTGAGCTCGGAGCCTTTTTGGCCATCTGTCTAATAAGATTAATACAAATTCCCAACAGTGCTGCTCGAGCTGCAGACTAGTAGGTAGTTTCAGTAAGTGAGTTTTAGTAGCCACACAAGCTCAGACAAATTACGTCCGCCATATTGCCAGCGTCCTGTGACGCAAGACGTCAGACCACCACTGTAAAAGTCCTGCTATTCATTAAAAAGCTCTGTTTACTGACAGATTTAGATACTTTTAGTGACACTGATCTGTGTTTTTGTTTGAATATGTATCAGGCGGTGTCGAGCTGTAGCTCAGAGAAGATGAATTGGGAGGAATGTAATCATTGTTTATCTCAGCAGTAGCGCTAACTTCTGTAGCGGCAGTTCACTAGCCGTAGCTACGTACACACAGTCGACGTTCCACTTTTCATAGTTTTTTTCCTCTGCTTTTAATTCATCCGCGGCTCCAGGTGAATCATGGGATAGCACAGTGTGCTGTGTTCACCTACATAAAAATGGCTGCTGATTCAGTAGGTCATCCGGGTACCATTCGCTTACTACTCGATACCTACTAAGTATTCAGATCAACCAACCGCACTCGCCTACTGATTTCACCTACTGGGTAGTGTGATTGCACATGCTCCTTGCGAAGTCTTGTTGGGTTTTTCCCTACAACTCTGAGCGTTTATAATTCTGATGAGTTTTTTTTGTTGTTTGGATATTTTGGCTTTGTTCTGGACTATTCTTGTGGATTAACCCCTTTTGATTTGTTTGACTGCTCTTCTGGTTTTTTGACATTGGCTTGCTGTTTATTACTGAATTGGAGATTAAACTTGCACTTGACTCTATACCTTGGTGTGAAACACTTCATGACAGTATCATGCCATCTCTTGTCTTGGTAGCGATGTACCATGACACTGATTTTTAGTTCCAGGCTTTGAGATACTGGGCAGAAAGCTGCAGTGTATCTCATATTTCATATTATTTTGAGGGACAATTTAAAAGAGCCTATATAAATAGAATGTCTCTGTCTGATCAAAGGCGCAATCTGTGAGGTGATGCGACCTGATACTCTAAACAAATAGGAGGTAACATGTCACCAGAAGGAAACAAGGAAATTCAGCACCTCTTCCTCTCTCTCTCTCTCTCTCTCTCTCTCTCTCTCTCTACCAGTCTAGAAGAAACAATCAGCATCAAACTTCATCCCTTTACTCAACAAGAGCATCTCTGGAAAGCGGCACTAACTCTTCCTCTGTCTCTGTTTGCTGCTGAATGTTGTTTCTTGCTGTGAGCAGACGGCAGTAGTGGTCACTTACCAAGAGCCTTCATTGTGTTTACTCTTCCTTTCATTGGCTGTCTGTCCTTAAATGATCTAACTGAAGTAAACCCTACAACGTGATTGACCACATAGGGTCAGTGCTGCTTCTTCGTCCTATTATGTTGGACTGAGGGTATAGTGGTATACCGGAAGCTTGACTATAACTGGAACCTTTTAAGGTTAACAGTTTTCATAGAAACCAGACTGCCCTGTCACAACTAGAGAAATGTTTAGTATAAAAAAAGGATGAGGGTTTTTTGCGATTTTGTAGGTGAGCTGAAGTTTGAGATGTAATGCTGCAAAACAAGCTAACATGCTATGTTAAGTAGCCATGCTAAGAAAACCTAATTCCTGATGTTTTTCTATGTCTCTTTGCTTAACCATCATATTAAAATAATATAGGGCTGTGCAATATGACAATACTTTTGCTGTTACTGTGATGAATGATGGCACTATCCAGTACATATATATATATATAATAATTATTATTATTATTTTTTTTTTTTTTATTATTTTTTTTTTTTTTTACATATTGTGTATATCATTAGTATCAACCTACTGCACATTTCACTATAAGGAGAGTTAAGTCAGTTCAGTCAGGGTTTCTGCAACACATTATACACAAATTTGAATGGAAATGACTGTAATGCTAGTTTTTAATTGATTTTTTTTTATATAATGCTACTTGTTCTTGTTTTTCTCTGTTCTATCTGATCCAAAATAAATATAACAGCAATATTATCTGTTTATAAGTTTAAAATTGAGTAATTTTATTCAGTAATTAAGGGTGTGTCTCAAGAAACACATTAAAACTCCAGAGAGAATCAAAATAACTTAAATTTTAAAACTTCACTGCTTGTAGATTTGCCTGCGATGGGATTGAGGAAGCATTCAATGCTTCCTTAAAATCAGGCCAAAATAAGGTTCCTCAGTAGTCAGCATGTTTAAGGTATATAAGAATTGGGACAGCCTACATGTCGGGAGCACATACTATGACGTAAAATGCTGTCTATGTAGATCCTCACTAGCTTTTGAGACAGACCTGATATGTTTATAAGTTTGTCCTGTCTTAGAAACAAAATATAATGGTATCTGGTAATAGTACTGATGTCATACTTTCTGTATGGTCTTCCATGGTCTTCTCGCTGCAGGTTTGCTCCGAGGAGTTTGTTCTCCTCACACTTTTAGAGACGAGTGTGATTGACTGAGAGGGATATCAGTCATAATGTTGCGAGTAGTTAGTCGTAAAGTAAAGAAGAGCAGAATAAATACGAAAAATCGAAACTAGCTGCATCAAGTTTGTGAGCCCTTCTTTTAGTACCTCTACTCGAAAATCCTGAGTCCATTTACTACACCAATGCAGATTTGTAATTAAACCTTACTGCAAAAAAAGGTTCATTTCTCGAAGCTTCATGTGCACACGAAACCCCCTGCTGGCCAAAACTTTTATTGTCATTTCAACTATTTGCGATGGCCTCTTGCAACGTAGTCAGCATGGGAACAAGTGTATACATAAAACACCTTAATTTCATTTTCTGTGTTTAATTCACTTGTTCATCTGATCTGTGTTTGATTGTGTGGGTCTGTTAATTTCAAACTACTTGCCAATCTGATTTCAGTCAGTAAATAAATCCAATAGTACGTGAGATATTGATGTTAAAACTGTTGCAGTGGTTTTAAGAGATGGGACAGTGATTGTGGGGTGATGATGACTTTAATTTTTATTAAGAAACGAGAAATCACTCCAACACTCGAACCACGTCCTGAACCAGCGAGGCTTCAGACGTCATCAGTGACCTCAATCGCCCTTAACAAAGCAAGCCTCCATACGCGCTTCATAAACAGGTTCCTGGATTTCTCTACACAAGCTCCGAAGCTTCGGTATCAATTGCCCATCACTAGATTGCACATGTTCTTTGCGAAGTCTTGTTTGTTTTTTGCGAGAAGTTAGTCGTAAAGTAAAGCAGAGCAGAATAAATAAAGAAAATCGAAACAAGCTGCATCAGGTTTGTGAGCCCATCTTTTAGTACCTCTACTCGGAAAGCCTGAGTCTATTCACGACACCAATGCAGATTTGCATATAAACCTTACTGCAAATTCTGTTTGACTGTGTTCTATCTGAAAAAAATACTGACATATGGAATTCACAGCACTGCAGTAAGGGTTAATTATAAAGGAGGGCATGCAGTGGGAATGCAGCTCTCCCAACGCAAACGAGAGATTTGCATAAGTGTTTGATTTGTCTGCTGTGTCTTGTTATAGCTCTGCATCTCTCCTCAGAGTGATCTGACCTTGAGATTGTCTTCTACTAAGGCGCGTACTTCGCTTGTAATTATCAAAAGCTTCGTTTTTTTTGTTTTTTTTTTTCCTTCTGTACTATCATGAACGCATGCATGGCATTTGCAGCTAAAATGACATTTGGAAATGCAAATTGAATGCGGGTTCGAGTCCACGGCGGTTGTCTTCTAGCAAAAGCAGATCCATTTCGTTTGACTCACTGACTTACGGCAGCGAAGTGCGCTATGAAAGGCCGCTTGACAGGCTCAGAAAAGAACGTGCACCTGGTATCATTTCTTGCGATCGTCCTCCTTTTGTCTTAAAAGAGCCTAATGGCTGCGGTAGGCCTTCTCCCAGACACAGCTTTCTCTTCTCCACGGAGCTCTCTAATTAATTTCCCCACTCATATTACTTCAAAATGGCTGACACCTTGACTGCGGGGATCAGTGCGAGAGAGCCTGTGCCACAGACGGTGCCACGCAATTACGGGCACGGAAAGACGGGTTTGATGTACTTCTAAGTGCACCCTCACACTTGCACGCCTTCTATCTCACTCTCAATTTGGACTGTACTTCTGCAATCAATAGATCTCGAGGCTCTCTGAATATTAAATACGGTCCTGTGCCCGCGTGTTTGTGCCAAGGCTGCCTTTCGGTTTCAGCTCGTCCTTTGGATTCTCTACGCTAATGCCAAAGGACGTTAATGTAGGGGAGAAAAACACAGGCAGCAACACAGGCAGAGTCTTTGGTCTTGCACACAAGGTGTTGGTTGATTGGTCCGTTACAGAGGTGTCATGGGCCTACATGTACAGTACTATGCAAAAGAGAGAGCAGCTTATTGTTTTCATTGGCAGTTAAAACCACCAGCAACTGAATATAATATCAGAAGGTTCAGTATTCAGTGTGTCCACCTTTTGCTTCTATTGCAGCTTCTATTCTTTTCAGGAAACTTTTAAAGAGATATTTAGGAAGATTTCATCCTTACTGTATCATTTTACAATTCAGATGTCCAGCTTCTAGTGCATTTATCAGCTATATATATATATATATATATATATATATATATATATATATATATATATATATATATATATATATATATATATATATATATATATATATATATATACTGAGGTTGGACAATGAAACTGAAACACCTGTCATTTAAGTGTGGGAGTGTGAAGTTCAGTTATCAGGGTAAGAGCACAGTTTAGTTCAAAATATTGCAATAACACAACATTATGGGACATACCAGAATTCAAACGAGGACAAACTGTTGGTGCACGTCTTGCTGGCGCATCTGTGACCAAGACAGCAAGTCTTTGTGATGTATCAAGAGCCACGGTATCCAGGGTTATGTCAGCAAACCACCAAGAAGGACCAACACATCCAACAGGATTAACTGTGCCACCATCCTGCAAGAAGAATGGCTTAAAATCCTTCGGACCACTGTGCAGGACTTGTATATGTCATTCCCAAGACAAATTGAAGCTATATTGGCCGCAAAAGGAGGCCCTACACCATACTAATAAATTATCGGGGTCTAAAACCAGGTGTTTCAGTTTCATTGTCCAACCCCTGTATATATATGTATCCTTTTAGTCCAAAGCACTGAGCTGTCTTCAGTCCACCAAACACCTGTGGATGTTACCAGATCTGAAGCAAGGTTGGAGCTTGGTGAGGACAGTTTTGGTGGTGTACTAGGTTGTTGTAAGGACCCTTTTGAGCATTTTTTTAACTCCAGTTTTGAAAACTTTGTTTTTCACATTTCCCACACATTTGACTCCTACCTCTCTTATGCAAGTGGATTATCTTGTATGTAATCTCCTTAATATCTACAGAAAAAGGGTAACTGGTACTTAATGACTTCTAAGACAGGAAATTAAATAAATGAAAAAGTGATTTCTGTAATATAGTGAAGTACATTATGGCTGAATGATATCAGAAGGATAAGTCACATCGGGATAATTTTAGTTTTTTGTATTCTGCTTATTGTATATTATAGAAAAGCAATAAAGTAATAAATCCCCAAGTGAAAAAAATCCCAAATATTATATATATTATTATATGTAGATATATTAAATATAATTTGTATTATTATTAAGAGCCGTCAAGTCATTCCGGTTCCCAATTACCATATGGATAGTGGTCTTGTCGTCTGAACGGCTGGTTCATGACTCCTCTGATTGTGGTCCTCCATTGTGTTTCAGGTGTCCTTTTTACCTTTACCTTACATGCCTAACCATTCTACGCTTAATGGTCTTTTCCAACGAACTGGTTCTTTTCCGAATTTTCCAAAGTGGGGCTTGATTATTAGTTTTTTTGCCATTGTCTCAATAGTCTCCCCTGTTTTTACAGTCTAGTTTGTTTATCATCCAGCATTCAGATCCTTAAATGTTTAGACAGGACACGAAGGCATTGCCTCATTCATCTAGTGAGGACTGTACCATGTAGACCACATTACAATTGTATTTCTACATATTGTGGTTTCCTTCCTTTCCAACACATTGAAAACATACCAGTGAACTCTTGATGTGATGTGCCTATAGATTGGTCTGGTTTAATATGGTTTATGTTAATTGGATCATGTGAAAGCATTCATTCATTGAAACCCTCTCAGAGATAAGCTGTGGCTGGTGTGGACGTTCACAGCACACAATAAAACATTCAGCGATTGGAAAAAGGCTCATTTGCATATTGCACACTTCGGCTCTATCAGTATTGGGAGAAAGCAATCATGCAAGAACGTGTGCATGACTTTTAATACTGCTTAGCCGATAGAGAACTGCTGTGACTCTAGTTCCGCTGTTGTCTGCGGGTTATGAGGGAGGGATGTGTCACCGTGATGGATGGAGAGCATCGCTCTCGGTTCTGGATCCACTGCTTTAAGGAGCACGGAGGCAGAGGAAGGAGGGTGACAGCTCTCTGAACCGAGTCCAGAGACAGTCCACTCTCTTTGGCTTCCTCTCCACACCTCGCACCCCGTGCCGGGTTAAGATCGGGGTCACCGTCGCTGTCTCTTATATGCGGCAGTGAGGTTCCGTGAGGCTAAGCCTGGCTAACTCGCTCTGTCCTCGCTGTTTTCCATTTGCAGCAAAGCCTTCCGAGGCGTGTCATACGCCGCTCGGTTTTTATGACCACCGAGGCCCATTGGAGCACGTGATTTGTGTCTGTGCGCTGTGTGATTAGCTTCTCGTGGTAGACTTTTAGCAGCTCATATAAACTGCCCAGACTTTAAGGGCACCTTCTTTTGAAATCTTTCGATAAGTGTTTGATTTTCACTAATATCTTTTTTTATGTAAGTAGAAAAATACTTACTAAGGTATTACTCATATACTCGCTCACATACTTACTCCCTCACTTACTCCCACACTCACTCACTCGCTCACATTTAGCAGTCTAAGAATTCTCCACAAGGGGGCACAATTAACAAACAAATAACTTTCAATGCTTTGAAGCAGTGCTTTGCTTCAAACACATATACATGTTGTGAATAGTTGCTTTGTCAGGTTATAAGTCATGCTTTGTTATTTACATTTTGTTGTCGCTTGCCTCCTTTAGCTATTAATTTGAAAGCTAACGTGGTACAATCCCAGTATTACATGTTGTAGTTTTAGTAATCATTATTATTATTATTATTATTATTATTATTATTATTATTATTATTATATACAAATATTAGATATATAAATATAATAGCTTGACTGACAGCTCTCTTTCTAACAGTCCTAGACTGCTTATCCACATACAGACCTAACATCATTATTTAGATGTACAGATAGACGAGCGGGCAAACAGAAGGAGGAGATGAACAAGCAATGTTGGTTTAAGGATTAAGAAATGAGCAGGTGACAGACTGCTGCAGACAGAAGGTCTAGTTTGCTAGCTTTTGGTTATCCTGGGTCAGTCTTAGCTCTCCAAGTTTCTCTAAAATGGTTTTGTGTGGGCGGGGTCAGAGACGTCAGCCTTCTGATTGGATAGAAAATGATTACCGTAGCGTTACCCAAGATTAGAACCACCTAGTTTATGTGGAGAGCTGAGAAATAGAGTGAAATACAGCAAACATGTATTAGACTTCAGAAAAGAATTCTTAAGATTCACTTGATAGAAAGAAAATAGATTTAGGTTCCTTGGAGCTTTGGGTGTTTTAGTCTTGTTGCTTATGAGCATCTTTGTTTGCCTTTTTCGGAGGGATTGTGTGACAGATTGCAACAGTTCAGTTGTTTGATGCTATGGGCTCATCTAATCCTGACTTGAGCTAATAGAGTAACACCATCCAGACATGGTTCCCAACTGTAGTCTCAAAACACAACCATACCCACACCCATGGGCGTTGTAGTGGGGGGAAAAGTGTACCAGACTACCCAGAGCCTGAGTAGGGAGAGGGGCCCATGAAAATCCAGATTTATTTTTTTTCTCACGTTCCGTGTATACTGGCATGGATAGGGGCCCACTGATATTGAGAGTGTACAGGGCCCAGAATTTGCTGATACTCCCCTGCCCACATCCATTAAAAGGTTTTCTAAGTGGTGGACAAGTTGGAACAGGGGTGTTGGGGACCGGGCAAACATTAAAATGTGCAGGGCAGGTGGTCCTCCAGGTCCACGATTAGGAACCGCAGCCTTGACATGACATCATGGGCTCCCAGTAGGCCAAGTTGATGAGGACATGTTACAAGTAACATTTATATGTAAAGTGATTTGAAAGTTTTCTCCAAAAGTTGTTGTAAAATGTTAATTTAATTCAAATAAGAGAATGAAAAAAGCTTTGTCTCCAAACATTTGACTGTTTAAAAAGCCTGCGTCCTGCCTGCACGCCATGACACTCAATTGGCCAGCTCGCCATCTTGTGTTAATTATCCTCAGCCCTTTTATGTACATTAAGAGAGCGAGAGAGAGCAAATATAGGTGGGCAAACGTCTCGTTTGTAGAGTGAGCAATCTGCTTATGTGACCTACATCGTGCGAGACTCATCATTCAGCATATTGTGCTAATTCACAGATCAAACACTGAAGGTTTTGTTGTATTACGCTGGGCCCTCTTGAAATCTCTGCTGTGAAATCTCCTGCATTAATAGTCTGGTATTGTGTGCGCTCTTCTCCCCCCTCAGCTGGCCTCATTGACTGTGTGCTGAGAGACAGGGGTATAATTCCACCTCATTGTGCAGCCTGTAGTAATCTGGCATTGACAAATGCACTCCATCCATACAAAACAGCTCGAAACCAACAGCGCATGTGGGGAAAAAAAACAGCTTCTCAGACACCACGGAGCTGCAGGTAGTCCTTGGAGAAAAGAAAGGACCCGAGAAGAGTTTCACTGTCTCTCGCTGGGAATGAGCCAAGCTCGATTTCATTTCGCAACCTTCATTTTCAGATTTCTGCACTTCCCTCCTCCAGGAACATTGGAGAAGGCTTTAATTGTATGACTGACCCCTGCCGTGAGCATCCAGGGGCCGATGTGAAGAGCCCTTGGGATTTAGGAGGAAGTGCTGGGAGAAGAATGGCTTTTTACATGCTTTTCTCTCCTTCAATGCAGCTCTCTGTGTTTGTGGTTTGATTTTTTCAAGAATCAAGACAAATTTCATTGTCATCCACATTACATCCTGTTTGATATGAAATGTTTCTCTCTGTTAGAAGTTTCTGCCCGGTCCGCCAATATTTCGACCTGTCTGCATAGTTCAGTCATTGAGACATAAAAAAAAAGTATAGGTTTGGTTTAAAAGTGTGCATTGTGGAGAAACCTAGTACAGTGGTGGTGACAGGCCCCAGTGGTTGCAATACCTACATAACAAATATAAAAAACAAATATATCAAAACAGCCAGTTTACTAAAAAAAATGTCATAATCTATGTGGAATTAAAGTGTTCAGAAAGTCTACATAGATTAAAACTGATGTATTTATTAACAGTACAGAACACCAACTTGTTACAACGTGTTACAACTGCTTTAGTAATATGATCATCACTGTCCAATAAAAAACAAGTGTCTCAGCACAACAGAAGACAAAAACCGTCTTTAATTTCTATGCAATTTAATAGAAATTTATTTTGTTCAAAGCAGATTTGGAGCATTTTTATTGGTTCAATTATTTTGGAATTATGACACAAAGTAAAAGAGCTGTAGAGTCTAAATTATGTAGTTATGAATAAATATATATATAAAAAAAGCCAATTTTTATGTTTCTTCATCATTTGAACATGACAGCTGCTGCTTACATTGTCTAAAAATGTATTGATAACTTCTAATAAAAAATGGGTTCCATTGACTTCCATTGAAAGTAAAGATGCTGGCTCATGTGGGGTGCTGCCCACGTATGAACTACCAGCTTCTTCTTCAACTGCATGCACAACAGGCTGCTTTACAGACATTTTAAAGGTAATGCTTCCAAACCACAGGCAGTAAAAGTGTTGCATTAGAGGGAGACTGCACAGGGACCAGGGAACAACGTTTTATCACTTCGCAGGCAGCTGTGTGAAAGTTTACCCATCAGCCATTGCATATTTCTTAAAGATGCGGGTTTGATTTTGACGCTATAAAACGTTTCAAATGAAAGTATTTATCAACTACGTCCCTCCATCCAGTGCTCAAGTGTGTAGGGATTATGACAGTATTGCTTAGGCCCCCTGCAGAATGGCTTGCAGCTACGGTTCATCTGGAACAAGCCCATTGGCTTTCATCAGCGCCAGCTCCTCTGAGTCTCGCCCACTCAGAACCACACCTGCAGTTTCTGCTTTCTGTTCTCTTTAGCTCTGGTATATATATATATATATATATATATATATATATATATATATATATATATATATATATATATATATATATATATATACACACACTGCCTTGTTTGGCATTAGCCTTTGCAAAGTCTTGCCATATTTCCCTGTGTATTACCGAGCGGTTTGCTTGGTTTAGTTTTGTGTTCTGTGTGGTACCTTAACGCTTGCTCTTTTGTTTTTCGTGAGTTGGGGTTATAGATTGCCCTTGTGTTTACCAGCCTGCTTGTGTATTGACCTTTGCCTGTTATGATGACAGAGTACTGCAAGCTCTCTAATAAAGCTACCCACTGCATGGGTCCTGCCCACTCTTGTATGTTATAGCAGCGTTCTTGAACTACATGTTGTCACTGTCCCCTGTCGTAACTTGGTTTTTGCCGTCAGAATAAAGAGCGAGACCAGCTCAGAGTTGAAGCTTTTTATTCTTGGGACTGCGGTACCGACGCTACTCTGAGTTCTCACACCCTGGTCTACCCTGGTCTCAATGACGTCTCAGACTGCATTGTCTTCATAGGCCGTCTTCCTTCTTTTGGGTATATGGCCCAGACCTTCCTGCAAGCCTTCCTTGGCCACCTGTCTCTCATATACTGCTATAGTGTGTAAAATCCAACACCCCAACACCTTACATGGAGATTTCATGATGAATGTGCTTATAGAAGTACTCTAAAATGACTTCACAGTATCTTGCATTAGAAGTTCTTTCTTCATTTTGGAGATACTAAGTACAAAACATGACATTTTAATGCAGTCAGTCCAAAAAAAAACAAAAAAAAACCACACAACCCCTCAATATACTATATAATAAATATCATCGCTGTCCAAAGAAAAACAAGTATCTTCAAAATAGTCATTTTGCAGGGGAGGGCAATAACAGTCTTATCTTTTATTGTTCTTGTGAAGAGATGTTTTATTCCATGGGGTTTTGGAACGTTTCTATTTGTCCATTCATCAAGCAACCATCACAGGATATAAAGAGCAGCTGTCATGATAAAATGATATTGAAAAATGAAAATCGCCAAAAATGGATACCTGCTTTGCTTTCAGATGTTCATGAGACACACTTAAAATGCATAAAAATAAATGAGCGAGTGCAGATTAAACGTAAGGCTCCAAAGAACATTGCATTGCATGGTATTCTGCAGTAATGAAGCAAGCTCGCGTGCGCGCATGACTCAGAGGCGTGAAGCCGCCTGCCACTCAAAAGCCTGCCACTGTCAAGTTTCGTCAAAGCTCCGAGCCCTCATTTGCTTCATTTGTGAGTGCTTTCCCGTGGCCCATACGTGCTGTCAGTCAGCCGGAGCAGCGCCGACGCGAGCGCATCAATCCGCAGGACGACTCCTGACTGCTAACTCAAACGGAACGGAGCGCGGCAGCGTTTACCCAGCGAGCGTGGCTCAGGGCCACCTCATTGTTGTGGTTACGGGCGCATTGAGCCTTGCTCATCTATATCTGAGGGGTTTTGATCTCCACAGGCTGTGGCTCCTCACTGTTCTCAGATGTGGCGGAAGCACGTCGAGTCTCCATTGAACTCTTCCCTCGTTTGAGGCATCCGCAGACTTCAAGAGACCTTTAAGCTGCCAGCGCCCATCAAGGCACTTCTGGAGCGACGGATATATACGGAGCGATGAAATAAACATAACACCTCTCGCCGTCTTGCTTCCCACCCCGAGGTCCTGCTATAGGCGGCGTCCCTCCCAGCTGCTGAGAGGACGTCTATCAGGGTGTCTGCACACAGCGGAGAGAGAGAGAGAGAGAGAGCACAAGTGAGAGAGAGAGCTGTCCAAAGCTTCAAACCCTAGCCCTCAAGACCCTCCTCCCCATGTGGCTAAGCTGTCTGTTTAAATAGCCCGTCTTGTGCTTTGTTTCTGGGTGTGAGAGGCGCATCGATCAGTGGAGGTTGTCATTAAACGTGGCGCAGCGCTTTGTCTATTTTCAGAAGGATGATGACAGAGGTTTGGGCTGGGAGAGAGGTCCAACAGAGGACTATCGTTAATCATTAAAGTCACCCCTGCGCCGCCGCAGCTCACTCAGAATAGCGCCCCGTGCTCTGAACACGCAAGTACGCGCACGCAGAGCTTAATAAGCAGGTGCTCGCAACTAAATTCCATAACGCTCCCAAGGAAAGCCAGACCAGTGTTATAGCCAGAGGGGTGGCCGGGGTGGCACTAGCTACCTTCTGGAGCCTGGTTGGCCTCCCTGGTAGCCTGTTTTTCACAAGCCTGGCTGATCAGAACACTTTCTTCCACTCATGTGAGAGTCTCACAGCTTGCATGGCAAATGTACGTGCTCCCGAAACTTCAGCTTGGTGGTGATTTAAGGACTGCACGAGTACCAGTGCCAGTATTTGGGTATATTTGGGAAGCTACTGTTCAGACAGACTAAACATTTATTGAAGCTCTGCTTTTATGCTTCAGCTGGCTGCTGTTGTTTTGCTTGTATTGTGAGCGGGTATGTATATTATACTGTGCCTCTCTGATTTACACGTGCCTTAACGTGAGCAAGTTGCCAAAGACGAGCTGCCAAGGATGTTGTTAAGGATGTAATTGAGAAGGCAGATGTAGCGTGACTATATTTCTAACAAGACTGGATACCTGTTAGGTCCAGAAACAGTGGCAGAATATTTCTCTGGCAATGTGGAATGTTGTTGGCACATCGTCCCCTGAGGAGAAAAGACCTTGTATAAAACAAGTCCTCATTCAGGTGTACCAGTAAGCTGTAGTTTTAGCTTCAATCTGACGAAGCAGCCTCTGTTACTCTTCCAATTTCTTCCATTTGTTTAGATTAATGCTATATTCTATTGGCTGCTTTATTTATTTTTTTATTTATTTTTACACACAGTTAACCAGATATGCAAAATTCCAATATTGGAATTTAAAAAATGAACGCATGTCCCTATATGTAATGGTTTCTCTGTGTTCTTCCCACATACTGATGGGAAGCTAGTGTAACCAGTAGCTAGGGCAGCACAGGGCTTACAACAAATATAACAATAGTAGGTATGAACATTACAAAAACAACAGCTTGTAGGTAGAAACTTGTCTTTGTTTACAGGGCATATAACGATGACATCACTCTACTGGGCTAGCATAACTGTAGTGCTTACGAGAATATCTCAGGCTTGAATGGCTTAATACATGAAACATACCTGATAATAGAAATAATACAGCCCACTTAGTGTTGGGTGGCAAGCCCCTGCTTCATCTAGACTCTCCTCCTCATATGAAAGAAATATAAAAGAGCTTAGCTTAATTGACTGATATGTTGCTAGCAATATGTGCAATATGTATAATTCACTCTAAAACTGACCATCAGCAAAATATAATACAACACAACTGCTGATCATAGACCCAGAAATATGTATATACATCTAGAGGGCTTTTTAGGAACTAGGAAAAGTAAGATTAATAAAGATTAAACATGAGGCATAGTCTGATACCTACCTCCTCATACAAGTCTGAAGTCAATTTGGGAAGAGGCAGGGGAAGAGGAGGAGACTTAAAAAAGGAAGGGGACGTCCCAATTTAAACTGCCCAACACCAATACAAGCTATACTATGGAGAGGAATTTTGTGTAATTATAACATTAAAACATATGTTGCTTTTTTCCTGTTACACTAGCATGACATCTGCCACATACTGTCATCACTCTCAGTATAATTATGATTTCTTCTACTATTATTCACCACTCTGTTAAAACACAGTATTTGCTTCCATGTGATGACATATAACTTATAACTTATATATAATCTTACCTGAGAAAAGTGAGCTAGCCCCAGAGCTCATCAAGACTAGCTACTTGTAAAGGTATTAGCAGCTCTGTCAGTATAGAGCGGAAATTCTCATATTTTAAAAATGATCCAGCTGTGACACAGTGTATTTAACACTTTAAAGAAAAAAAAGCAATGGAAAATGTTCTTTTTGTATTTATTATTTGTTTAGGAGAATAATGTTTCTAGTAATTCTAATTACATTAGCTTAGCATAGATACCTTTAGCATAAAGAAACTGTTTGGTAATGCATGCCTTTTAATTTTAAGTGGAGTGAGTTATGTGCTTATGTGCTTCCTTTAGGCCTATGGATGAGAGGCGTATGCATTAAAGGGCTCCAGTGGATATTATTAGCCTAACATAAGTCTGCCAATTGGTGGAGATGGCACAGTCAGGGTAGCTCAAACACTTTCTTCATTAAGATATCGTAACTCAAAACATGCCCAAGTTGAGAAGAACCTTAAAAGACCCATAGACTGAGACATTTTTTTTTGACATTTCTGTGCCACTGATACAGTATTTCATCGCTGTCCCATGAAAAACATGTACCTCTATTTTTGTCGATTTTGAGTTTTCTACATCATTTGAACAAGCCAATGGTTGTTTACATTGTGTGAAATTTTCAACTTAGGTGTATGTCCACTGTGAGACACATAATCAAAAAAAGAAATCAGGAAATTACAATGTATGATTTTTTAATAATTTATTTGTTTGTTACTGCTGCAAATAAGTATTTGAACACCTGTAAAAATCACTGTTAATATTTGGGAAAACTTGCAAAGTCACAGGGTGTTCAAATACTTATTTTTCTCAATGTACATTGAAAGTAAAGTATGTTTTTGGTCACTCCTGTAAAGTTGCAATTTTGGAGATGCTTGATTTTCTTTGGATGGCGACAATTTAACTAATAAAAAGGCATAAGAAGCTGGTCAATAGGCTTTAATCTTGATTTCAGAATCATTTTTGAACATTACGCACATTTTCTTGGCTGTTTTATGGACCCTTTGAAATTGTCTTGGCCATCCAGCGGTCACCCCATTGGCACTCCTATAGTTGCCATTTCAGCTTCATGTTCTGTGCCATTATTTCCTTCAGGGGCTTTAGTTAAAAAAAAGAAAGAAAAAAATATATAATGATAAATGCAGTCGCAAAGTCGCATACACATGAAAGTGAACTTGAGCACCTTCGGAATGGCACGTGTAATAAATCACATTGCTTCACAGTGGACCGGTGCTGTGTTGTACGCTGCTTTGCTTGTTGTCCTGCTCTCAAATTCTTTCCGGAGTTCAGAAGCTTGCATTTGAAAAGCACAACTGACTCACAGGGCGTCCTCTGGCCGTCTGCATTACCAAAAATAGACGAGAACGCTTAAGTTAAGTACGGCTTCCATCCCATTAGGCGAGCTCTCCTGCCTAAGAACTGTCCACAGAGGATAGCCATTGTGTCTGTGTCTGGCCATGAACTCCATCCATAAATTTGGTGCTAATAACAACAGACCTGCACTCCAACTCCCACTGTATGAAGACGCGTTGAGGAACGGGTCAACCTGCCATGAAGAAAAGGTCTTTGTTTCTTTTGGGTATCTCAAAAGTAGTGTTTCTTGAGTTTCTCCAGCTTTCCTTCACTGGAGCACTTTCATACTCATTTTTTAAACATGGTTCTTGGTGTTTTTCCTTTTGCATCCAAACCTACACAACATAAAAATCTTAAAAGTGATTTAAATGTTTTTCAGCGTGTTGTCTAGAATACGTGTTTGCTCCCATGTGCACAATATCACGGGTTGTAAACTAATTTGGGAAGCGCGTTTTGACCGGAACCAAGAACATCATTAGTCGTCCATTAATTATTAACCAATAAGCCCAGAAATCAAAGACGTGACCCATCAAAACATCAAACGGATATTTCCTTTTAATTGACAGAGCCGTGTACAAAACCGCTTGAGTGAACGCATCAGGGTAATTCGTTATTACATATTTATGCATTAATATTTTTATTCCAGAGGTATTTAGTAGTTTGTTAAAGTAGTTTCTTTGTGAACTGTTTGGTTGTAGTACTGATGTGTGAAATAAAAAACAAAAAAAATAAAACAGGTATCTGCAAAATAGAAAGTTTACAGAAGAAGGTGAAAGAAGGATATTTCTTACGTACTATGTCGTCTGTTGAAAGCTTGCTTATACAGATGACTGTCATAAAGGCTCTGTAGAACCTGTTGTTTTATGACAGGAACCTCCCAAGGAAATCTGCCCTGAGCCCAAGAGATATACTGATATACAGGTACGAGCTGGACTTAAATAGGGTGTGTTTGCTGGTTGAGTTAGTCCATTTTCAGATCTTTTTAGTGTATGTCTGTACCACGGTATCCTCAAGAATAAAGCTTAAAGTCTGAACTGGTCTCCCTCTTCATTTTGATGGGAAGTAAAGAAGTTGGAAAGGCGTAAACATTCTTTACTTTTATTGTAGGTTCATTTGAAGAGATTTTATTACAAGCAGTTTTTGAGCATTTCTATTGGTCCAGTGGAGGAAAATCTATGTTTGAATAAATAGGTCATCCAGTATTAGCAAATTATTAAGTATTCCATTCTCGGAGATACCACAGATGTTCACAACATAAATCTCAGCATAATTAAGATTTAATTGAATGTTATTTTTAATCCTGGCAAACAGAACACATACTTTCATACAGAACACATGCTTTCGCTTACTGTATGTCCGGTGTTGGCTGGCCTTAGTTTCTGAATGTTATGTGAATGTTATGTGAATGTCTGTGCCTGAGCTGCTGATTTGTAAAAAGGATTTGATTAGGAACTAAATTTGGCACCAGCAGCTCATGAGAAGAGCACCGACCCACTGACACAGCATAAAGCACTGTTACTGTTAGTGTAGAAAAGTGAAATAGAAAAAAACTTGATGGAGAGGCCTGTTTTTCCTTTGGACAGCAATGATATGAGCCACACAAGTCAAAGTTGTATTACACATACCCCACATAAATCAAGCTGGTTTTATATACACAGTGGGACTGACAACGATTATGTTCATGACTATATTAACCAAACACTAAAGTTGATGAAATGATTGGACTATATAATGACGGACCACATAGTTCTACATTCTAACTTTCTCAAATTTAGCACTCATTACTAGTCCACATTAAGACCAGCATAAATGCCATGACCATAGCTAGCTTTAGCTCGGTGTACTTCAGAAGCTCTTTTCATTGTTGCTATCCATTGTTTTATAATTCTCCATAATTTTGCTGATTTCCTAATTACATTTTTTTTCTTGGAGAACAAAATAGTTAGTCTTATAGTCTGTAGTTTGCTTTGGACATGGTAATGATAGCACTGTTTTTAGCATCATGATTTATTTTTAGTAGGTGACAAGCAGACCTAATTCCCCATTTCTTCCATCATACAAATTAATAATAATAATAATGATAATAATAATGAAAATAATAATAAGAAGAATTCAGTTATTATTATTATAGTTCTTATTATTATTAAGCTTTCTAACATTGTCACACCGATAGCAATGGTCAAACAGCCGATTACTTGCTTAATTTGCATCACTACATCTATTTACGTGGTTTTCAACTCGTCTCTTAATTACTAGCTTCAGTAGGCATGTTTTGAACAGGCAATTCGCCAATTAACCAATCAATTCTGCAATTAACTGTGCCACCACACTACAAACTGAAGAACCCAGATGTAGGGTGATAAATTATTTTTGTTGTTACTATTGCAGATATTATTTTTGTTGAAGAAGCTTAATTAGCTAATAATTAGCATGCATTTTGTTAAAAACAGCTGTCTGGGGTGTCTGGAGCAGATAACTCGTCTTTACTATTCAATATGGCATTAAAGCCCTTTGAATAAACCCTTTGCAGTTGCTTTGATGATGCTTAAAACACCACATGGTGCTTGTGTACTCGTTTTTCATGCACCCGAAGACAACAACCTCATTGTTTGGATAGCACTCCTAACAGCTCACTTGGGTTACGGCAGCTTATGTGTTGTGTGTCGACATCTGCGTGGAAAAGATGTACAAACATCAAGTGTAGATCTCATTGATGCTATCCTGGATATCTCTGTAGAGTTTCTGGATGAGCTCTGCTTATCTAGGTTCCTGTCTTTATCTCAGTAGATAGTTTTAAAACATCCAGTATCTTTTATCATTCTTAAGAATGCAATGCAATAATAGCAATAGCAATGAGGCTGAGTGTTATCTTGCGTTGGCTTTGTATCTCCCTGCTCAGCTTTTAGTGTTAAATGATTCATTTATATTCATTTATTCTTCACAGCAAGCAACCCACAAATCCAAAGTCCAGCATTAGCTAATATAGTCAAGTCCATGCCACCTAATTACACAAGAAGACTATGAGCTAGCATGCAGTGTGTGTTCAGTAACTCACCGTAGCTGCAGGATGACGTGTGCATGCAAAGACACGGGTGAGCGCTCAGGTGGTAGCGCTACGGCGCTGAGACTCCAGCATGCTGACTTGCTGCATGCTGAACTTACAGCAGTCCTACAGCAGCACCTGGTTCCAAAGCTCCAGCGTCCCCCTTAGACACCAATTATTGCGGCAGGCTGAAAAAGTCGTGGACCTCATTACCGTCTGAAATCGGGTCGACTCTGGGGACCCGAGAGGGTCTCAAGTGTGTGGCAACTTGTGTACTTGTAGATTGCATGTGCTGTTAATTAGAGCCTGTCCTAGCCCGGTCACTGCTGGAGGCCTGCACTTGCCCGGACTCTGCTGGCTTGCAAGAGCTGCGGTCGCTGTGCTAGTGGAGCCTCTGTTCGTTCTCTATTGCGGAGCTCTTTAGCTACCTTCGTTTTTTTGTCATCTGTCACAAATTCAGCAATTCAACGTTCTAGGGCTGCCGTGATTGGTTGAGGACAATGTTGATGATGGAATTGATGGTATACTAAAATTGCAGTCAGTGATAGATCAGGGGTGTAGTTCCCTTTTCTCCCCTCTTGTCAAATTACGGACACAAGCCGTTCCTTTGGTTACGGGCATTTATTTGCATAGCCATGCCGTTGAGCTTGCTATAAGAACTAGACGAATAAAATATCAGAATCAGACTTTATTTGCCAAGTATGTTCACACATACAAGGAATTTGTGTTTGGTTACAGAAGCTCCCAGTGCACGATAACTGACATTACAGAATTAACAAACACACCAAACTTACACACACACACACACACACACACATACACACAGTGACATACATGCACATACACACCTGTAAACTTAACATGTGCAGAGTTGTATATTTAAAGTAAAGTGCTAGTGCAGCAGTGAAGGACAGTGCAGACTGAATTAAATAGATATAAATATGAAGAACAGAAGAGTCACTGGTTGAGACGGTGGTACAGAGTGTTCTGAGACTCTGTAAGATAAAAAAAAGTGCAGAACAGAGAAAGAAGAGTGAGAGAACATCTAAATATGGATGTATATAGTAGACTGTATCCAGAATGTAGTGTGTGATGTTCAGCTGTTCACCAGAATGTAGTGTGTGATGTTCAGCTGTTCATGAGGGTGATGGCATGTGGGAAGAAGCTTCTCTGAAGTCTGGAGGTCTTGATCCACAACTGGCTGAAACGCCGACCTGAGGGAAGATGCTGGAACATGTGATGTCCAGGGTGTGATGGTTCACGAATGATGTTCTCTGCCCGCTTCCTGGTTCTGGCCGTGTGCAGGTCCGGTAGGGAGGGTAACTTCACACCGATGGTTCTCTCTGCAGACCTGATGATACAAATCATTAAATAAACCTGTTGTAATACAAAACATTCTCACAGAGAACAATCCTGAACAGATATCTCTGATAGTGACAATTCAGAGCAGTTAAACTTGTAAACAACTACTGAACATTTACTAAAACCTAAGTAGGATGTACCATGGAACTCCGCTAGCATATTAGCCCTTAGCCAGCACATTAGCTTCTTCACAACAAATACAAGAACATGCTAATAGACTAGCCTACCTCCTTGGCCGCATTAAAAGCACAAAGAGGAATCCAAAAGGAAACTTGCAGCTTGTAGGTCTTCCCTTAGTTCAGTTTCTTTACAACAAACACGCAGCAGCTTCACTTAAACTTGTGCAAAATACGTCGCCCCAATAACAAACCAAGTGCCCCCCAGACACAAAGATAGGTTCCACTAAAGGAAAAGTAAAGAAGACCCCTTACACTTGTTTTCTCATTTATATGAACAGAACAGAGAAATAATTTATCAAAATGTGTACCCTACGTTAAGCAACCAAAGTTTAAATGAAGTTAAACTAAATAGCTGTCTCTGAAGGCAGCTACAAGGGGGTTTCTCAGTTTCTCTCACTTATACGTGCATGTGCATGTGTGAGGAGACCCTAAGTAGGTCGAGGTAAAGCATCTTAAGTCAGCCTACCAACTGCTGGTTGTCCAGTAGGAGACGAGCGAGGTACTGGCTTCTCATGCGACACGGTGTTAGGCGAGCTACAGCTAAGGCTGTTTTAAGTCTCTGCGTCCTTGCTTGAAATATTACAGTCTAGGTTGCCGACTCCAGCTTCTTTTAGTGAGTCAGAACATGCTCCCAAACAACTCTTCGTTCAGTAGCAGCGTTCTCTGAAAAATAGCTAAGTTAATATTGTTTTCCTATTATTTATTATTTCTTTACCTCACTTATTTAACTAATGAACATAGCTTGCATGGCTTCACCGAGCACAGTAGCTGTTGTTTACATTCTGTGAAATATTTATAATAAATGGACCAATAATAAAAAAATAACCTGTAAAGAAATCTGGTTCCATTGACTTGCATTAAAGGTAAAGTATGTTGTTGTTGTTGTCGTTCTCTCCTGTGAGGTTGCCATTTTTAAGAAACAACAGTTCTGCTAGTGCTAAAGCACGTGCACAGAATGGGGACAAATTTGTTAACCAGTCGTAAACAAACATGGGTGGGTCAAGAATGGGAAGAACGAGGGAGAAGCATGGTTAACAATCGAAAAAAAACTGAGTAAACGGAATAAAATTAATACAACAATACAATTTTAACAAGAACCCACACGTGTTGGGGACGCTGAGGGAACTGGACATGCAGGAGATGGGTGGGGGTCCCTACTTTTCATTCTTCTTCCTTAGGAGAAGAATGATGAGTTTTCAGCTACAGCATCATAGAATCTAATAGTCGATAGCCAATAACAATGCTCTTTGTTAAGAGTGGGCTCCCAGCTTTCACCTAAAAGAGCCCAACGATGCTAGAGCCGACAGAAAGTTTAGTGCAAGTGTTTAGTTTAGTGCAGTGGCTCCCTGTCAGCTCTTTTTCGGCTGATGGAACATGTTAAATTGGCATTAGCCCCGAGCGAGCTTCAGGAAACAAAAGAAAAAAAAAAAAGACACGTCAGAGTTCTATACGTGGAGATGGACATTTGTTATACTAATGTTCACATTTGTAGATGTAAAGCGAATATACGAGAAAACCATTTCTTTTGAAACTTTTATCTGAAACGACTCACGCAAAGTTAATTAAATGAAGCGATGCAGAAGTAAATGCGGAGAGGAGCTGCATTATTTTTTAAGTGAGCTGTTAACGAAAGTAGTTAATACTGCATTCCCTGTTTAAACGGTCACTTAAGCAGCCCCCTGTGGCCAGCTAACAGTGTTTTTACTTTCTCTTTCTATCACTCTGGATTTAGCTCAGGAGATGATGAGATGGCTTTTAAATGATATGAGGTTCACTGTTTAAGGTTGGTACGAATTTGTTTTGGGGTTTAGAAAGAAGATACACCGATCCGCCGTAACCTTAGAATCAGCTCCTTGTATCTACACTCAGTGTCCAGTTTATCAGCTCTGTTTACAATACAGGAGCACTTTGTAGCTCTACAATTACAGACAGTATCAATCTGTTTACCTGCAACTGTATTTTCTGTTTAACTGTTTTTGTTATCTGTCACAAATTCAGCAATTCAAAGTTCTAGGGCTGCAATGATTGGTTGAGGACAATTTTGATGATGGAATTGATGGTAGGCCTATACTATAATAAAATTGCAGTCAGAGACAGATTAGCCAGTTTCTCAGGGCGTTTTCACACCAGCACTAGTTAGTCTGGTTAAAACCCTTAGTGTGGTTTGTTTTGGCAGGTGTGAAAACAATAATATTCTGGTGCGGACAAAAACAACCGCACCGAGACCCTCGAGAGGAGGTGGTCTCAGTCCGGTTCCAAACGAACTCCGAAGAGGTTCGTTTGTGGTGAGAACATGATCCGACCTCAATCTGACCTAAGTGTTAGGTGTGCTCCACAAGTTTGATCTAAACATCTCCTGCAGCCTGGTGTGCTTTTATGCTTTGCATTATGGGATGTGGCAGATAGCGTAAACAGAGAACTGGAGAACTGGAGCAGCTAACAGGGCGAGGACAATGAAGCGAGGTGTCTCTTGGACTAGCAGTGAGTGACGTGGTCTACTTGATGTTTGGAGTGAGCTGGGTGTTCTGCAGGTGGACTGTAGTTTGGTATCTTATCAGATTATTATTACAGCTATGAACAGATGCTGTCTCTGCCGCTGTCTGAGCTGCGCTCTACAAGAAATGTGCAATAGTTCTCCCTGTGTTTACTTTCTTGCTCGCACGGCAGATAGCTCAGACCAATCAGAGGAGACGACGTGCTCACGTGGTTTGTTGGGGCGCATTATGGTGCGTTTTGGTGTGAAAAGAAACTTAACCGAGGAGGAAACGCTCCAAGTAAACAAACTCATTAACTGATCTGGACCAGCGAAACAAACTACAGGTGTGAAAACACCCTCAGTTTCTCTCACTTATATGTGCATGTGTGTGGAGCAAAGCAGACCCTCAGTAGGTCGAGGTAATGCATATTAAGTCAGCCTACCAACTGCTGGTCGTTCAGTAAGAGACGACCAAGGTACTGGCTTCTCATGCGATGCGGTGTTAGGCGAGCTACCACTGAGGCTTCACTGTTTTAGGTTGGTACGTATTTGTTTTGGGGTTTAGAAAGAATATACACCGATAAGCCATAAAATAAAACCAGCTCCTTGTATCTACACTCAGTGTCCAGTTTATCAGCTCTGTTTACAATACAGGAGCACTTTGTAGCTCTATAATTACATACAGTAGTCAATCTGTTTAACTGTGTTCTTTGTTAGCCCCAATTTACCTTATTCCTTAATAATCAGGACCCCCAGAGGACCACCACAGAGCAGGTACTATTTGGGAGGTGGGTCATTTTCAGCAATGCAGGGATGTGGTGTGTTAATGTGTTGTGCTTGTACAAATAAATTAGACGCAGCAGTGCTGCTGAAGTTTTTAAACACTGTGTCCACTCACCTGGCGGGTCCACCTTGTAGAAAGGTGACAAAGTTAGAGACAGTAGCTCATCTGTTGCTGCACAGTTGGTGCTGCCCTAGTCCTTCGTCAGTGGTCACAGGACGCTGCCCACAGGACACTGTTCGCTGGATATTTCTGGTTGGTGGGCTATTCTCAGTCCAGCAGTGACACTGAGGTGTTTAAACACTTCAGAAGCACTGCTGTGTCTAATCCACTCACACCAGCACAACACACACTAACACGCCACCATCACGTCAGTGTCACTGCAGTGCTGAGAATGATCTGCCTTTATAATAGTACCTGCGCCATGGTGGTCCTGACCTTTAAAGAATGGGGTAAAGAGGGATAAATAATGTATCCAGTGAATTAGATGGTCTTGTTGAACTACAAAGATAAGTGAAGCTATATGGTGTGGAATATTGCTGCTCTAGGCAATCAAATTGGTTTGACTGTATAAATGCATATGCTGCTACAGGCTATATAATAGTAATACTGGAGTGTAGTGTGGATTGTGGGGTTTTAGGGGGGGTCTTATACTAAGAACTATGCCTGCCCACCCCATTTTTAAAATAGTTGCTGTGCTCCTGCTGTGTTATTTAGTAAAAGTTGTGTTCACAAAAAATAGGCTTAAATAAACTTACTTCTTATGCAATTGGTCCCACTTGCTTTAAATCAAGCCATGATTGGTTGATTTTACTGTCTCTTGCTACTTAGGTTGGTGGTCACACTGGTGTAAAAGGGGCTCTGCCCCCTCATTAAGTTATAAAGTAAAGTTTATAGTTAATTGAAGTTGGAAAAGTAAGTTAGCAAAACAAAATTCTAGAACCTGAACGCCAAGTTTTTAAAGATTACCTTTCTTTTTTTTCTTCAGAAGGAGAAACTCTCTACCACAGAAACCACTTTTCTCAGCTGCCTACAACACCTTATTGGAATTCCAGCCCTATTCCAGACATCCGCCCCCTCATACAACACACAGAGAGCTAAAAAAGTAAAACATCTTGCTCTAGTCTAGCTCGTGAAGATGGATCAGGTCTACCAACTTGTTCTACCTGACTTTCAGGATCAAACTCTGGCTCAAACTGATACTGTAGCAGGATGATACGCTGGTGGTTGAACAATGAGGCTCATCATGGCACAGGAGTCTAACAGACTGGTTCAGACTGAGGTTGAAGAGAGATGTAAAGCATGAGAAAAGTATTGTGTTTTAGGAAAACTGAAGGATGTGAATCCAGTCCAGCAGATCAAGCTCCCATTGGGTGTTAAATTTCTCTCCCAGTCTCTCTCTCTCTCTCTTTCTCTCTCTCTCTCTCTCTCTCTCTCTCTCTCTCTCTCTCTCTCATGCTCTCTCACTCGCTCACACACTCCCTGTCTCTCTTCTTGTAGGCTGCAGTGAGTTCAGTGTTGCCTTTGATTGCATCTTCTTGTTAGCCAGCTGTGTTTAGTCAAACAGAGTTCCTAAATCAGAAACTGAGGAGCACAACAGATGTTTCTTTTTATTAGCATGATTACTTTTTCTTTCTGTGCCTCTCTCTCTCTCTCTCTCTCTCTCTCTCTCTCTCTCTCTCTCTCTCTCTCTCTTTCTCTCTCTGCGTTTCTCTCATGCACTCGGAGGTTCTCTCCCTTGTTTTACTCTCAGGAGACGTGATTGAGGTGGTAAAGACCCAATTATCTGGGTCACCATGAACAGTCCTTCTCCCACCTGGGGCATAGCCTGTCTGTGCCCACAACATATGAAGAGCATTATTTAAAAAAAATAAATAAATAAATAATAAAAACGTACACATGGATTTTTTTTTTCTTTTCTTTTTTTATTCTTTTTTCATTATTTAATTTTTTTTCTTCTTCCCTAAACCAGAAAAGAAATTTGTGTATTGCGTTCACTGAGAGCTTTGAGTACTGAGAGCTTTGAGGACTCTGCGTCTGAGTAGAACATGCTGGAGAGGTAGATTAGTTTTCTTTCTTTTCTTTTCTTTTCTTTTTTTTTTGGAAATGATGTGATGTATTTTTATAAATGGATTATTAATAGAGGCTTGTATTCTGTTTATTAAACCAAAGAGCAATTCCACTCCAAATAATGATCCTCTCTCACTCTTACTCTCACTCTCTCTCCCTCTCTTTCTCTATCTCTCTCTACCTCATCCGCTTGCTCGCTCGGCCTCGGATTAAAGTGCTGTTTGACTCCCTAGGCCATTGCACCTTGAAATGAGTTAGGTGAAGCCTGAATAATCTACGGTGGGCTAATCCCCTGTACTGCAGGACGGACGAGAATGACAAACAGGTGGCTGGAGGTGGAAGCATGTGTAGGTGTGAGTTTGTGTGTATGTGTATGTGTGTGTCACCTGCACGCACGCCAGCATAAATTCAAGGCTCTGGGCTAGACGCTCACCCAGGTCAGAGTTTGTAAATGAGAAGTAGAGCGCGAGTTGGGGCGAGAGCGCGGAGTAGGCAGGTCTAATTTAGTTTTCCCAGCGATAGGGAAGTTATCATTTATCTCATCCAGCGAGCTGAGCTGTAATCCGTCAGGGGACACCGGTCCCACAGCTAATGATTCACCCACAGCCCTGCACTGCCGCCACTGCCGCCGCCGCCGCTGCTGCATGTGTGCAAGAGAGAGCTGGGAAAAGAGAGGGAGAAGGGGATAACAAGAAGGAGAGAGAGAGGGAGAGAGAGGGAGAGGAATAGCCAGAAGCCGAGAGGACAAAAGACGGTTTTGCCTAGTAGAGGGCAGAGAAAATTGGCCACCGTACTCCTATCAGCTAGCAGAGCCTCGAATTTTCATCCATGATATTGAAATCCATTTAGCTATTTAAGCCGTTCAGCAAAGCTGAAACTAATATTACGACATTAAATGGGGTCAACTGTTTTTTATTTTATTTTTTTTTACCCCATGTAATAGCAGCCGTCGCAAATTATTCCACTGTGAAATGCAGATATGTATCTGTCTTTGGATCTCTGTACTGAAGAAAAGAATCATATTAAAAAGCTCACTTTTCAGCACCAATGAAAGCAGCCAGATTGTTTCCGAGTCATCTGAGGAGGCAACAATTGAAAGTTTAAGCTGCTCAGCAAAGCTGATACGGAGTGAAATGACATTAAATGTTTTTCTTTTTATGTAATAGTAGCAGCGGTTTCGCAAATTATTTCCCCATGAAATGCAGATATGTATCTGTCTTTGGATCTCTGCACTAAAGAAAACAAGGTTTTTTTTTTTTTCTTTTTCTCAGGTCTGCTTATGAGGTTTGTCTGGGTTTATGTACCAGAAACAGTTATAATTAATTTGAATAATTCCTTCAAAAGCAGCTTTTTTCCACCACTCTTTAGTGCCTCACAATCAGGCTGCTTTTGTTTCCAGTCAAATTACATGTCCTTTTGTTTTTTATAATCAGTTAAAGTACACAAGTACATTTTTGATGGAGGGGGAATGAAACAAATACAGACAAATTGTGGAAACTATAAAAGGTGCCATAACTTTTGCACATGTCATATTTTTATGTTTTATCTGTTTATTTTAAAGCAAATATGCTTTAAAATGTACTTTTTTCTGTCATTCTAAATGTTTGTTAAATGCATTGTCTGTTATTAAGGCTATCTAGTACTTAGGAGCAGACATAACATTGTAGTATTGCTTGTATGTACAATATGCAACAGAAAGAAATGTCTGGTTGTTCTAAATGTGTATAGGATCCTCTGTAAACATCATAGCATATGACTGCATGTACGTGATCTCCCCTCTGACCAGCTGTCCTGTATTGCGTCTTATTCGAATACAGTCCAAACCGAAACACTCCTTATAACTTCAGTGCCAGTGGGTGGGGCTTAACTGCTGTAGGCTCTGACCGCTGGCCTAGCTAGGTATACAGTATAAATGAGACAAACCTTTGAGTTTTAGTACTGTCTTATGAAAAGCACAGTGGATGGTCATCTCACATCAGAGGTCTTCAAACAGTCAATGGTGACACTAGGTGGCCCTAATTACGAAAGTGATTACAAAATGAAGTACACCAGGATTTCTATTTATTAGCCAAGTTGAACATATATATGTTCATGTATGTGTGTGCCATAACTCTCTTCCCCCCAATTTGTAATTAAATGTGTTGATGTGTGATTAAAATATGCAGACGTGTGTTGGCTGTAGTAGATGCATTAGCTTCATTCCACTTAAAAATTCATTACAACATAACCCTGTAATTTGATCCGTGGTGCCCATTTGCATATGACTGTATATAAACCATTTCTGTTCTGATTGTGTGTTACATTTTATTCAGATGCAATTCAAGCTTAAACACCAACTAGAACTTCATGTAAGTGGGTGGAGCTAAACTGCTGTGGGCTGAATGGGCAAAGGTATATAAAATAGTTTGTTAACAGAACATTACATTGGCTAGATAGGTTAGCCTGGCCATCTAGCCTGAGCCCCAACTAGGACACAGCAGGGGAACAAATCTGAGGTCAGCGTTTCGGCCATTGTTGTTAGTTCAAGCAACTACACGGCAACTCTTCAGCACAGTGCAATTCATTTATACTTGTTAGTATAAGTACTATAATATACTATTATAATATAACTACTATAAGTACTATAGCTATTATACTAACAACTTTCTTTGTTTTGCTGCTGTCACATGGGATGTGGGTTAGTTCCACCCCCCACCAGAAATGTATAGCCAATCTGTTATGGGTAGATATGTAAGTTTGTTAGTCTGCATGGAATTACAAAAACAATATATTCAAACCAGATTGCTTTTGGAGCTTCTAATGTCCATATATAGGCCGAATAGACTGGAAAGTAAATGATACATTTGGACACTTACGCATCCTTTCGAACTCTTTCATTTAAGGCGTCTGGTTTTCCATCATTTTGGCCTTATTTCTGATTCACTGACTGAAACGATGGTGTGTTTTTTTCATTGTGGCTGGCTTTTCCGATGACTTTCTCCAGTTGGATGAAGGGTCATGGCTGGCTATCAAGCCATAAGCCATAGGCAAGATAGAGAGCGAGGGAGAGTGGGGCGGGGAACGGAGGGAGAAAGCGGCGCTGCTTTTGATTGCTGTGGTAACAGGATTAGTATTCCGAGTCCATCGACTCCATCTCTCTGTCCCTTTCTGTAGTGGCTGAGCACTGAGAGCTTTTATGTGCAGCCTCCATTCTCACAAGCCCGTCTCTCCCCCACGCAGCTCAATCCACTCTCCCCTACGCTGAGACGCACAGCAGCTCAGAGGGCTCAGACTGGATGCCTCCGCTGGCGCTCTGCCATCACTGCGCTCAGGCCAGGGTGAAGGACTCCGGGATACGGCTTTGCCATCAACTCATGCATCCATGTTCATTTAGAACCTAACAGTGGGATATCACTCACTGCTGTCTGGAGTGGGGGAGTGACCAGAGCAGGTTCAGATGCAGGACAGGCTAGGGTTGGGTGGGGCTGGGGGTGGGGGTGTGTGTATGATGACTAATAGTATGCATTTTACATTTTACTGACCTGTTGTTATATTTAAAGACTTCTATACCTATAAATACTAAAACGTCTCGCTGCTGTCTGAACAAATGATACATTCACTTAATGTAATAATTTTCAGACATCATTTGAAAATGCTTGTGGTCATTTACATTGTTTGTGACTTTGATGATGCATCTATGATAACCTGACTAAATGAAACGGCCCAAAATGACGTCTGGTTCCATTGACTGACATCAAAAGAGTATTTCTTCATTTTGTGAAGTTAGGAGATATGAAGTTTTGGTCCGACAGCACCAACATCTACTGTAGGAAAAGATGTTATATGTATGTTGTATGCAGTTTCGAAATATTTAGGCCACAATATTTAGCTTTGTTCTTAGTTCATTACCCTATAATTGTATTTATTTCTCCGTTAGCAGTTTTCCTTTTATCTTTGCTTTCTCAATCTGCGTTTTCACTCTCCTCATTTTTTTCAGTCCAATTGCTCTTTTTAAATTAATGTCTCTGTATATGAAGGGAGGGCATATGTGTATACATTTTTCACATTTTAATGTATAAATTGGACAAACCTGATTCCTGGTACTGTCTTATGAAAAGCACTAGGTGGCCCTACCTACGAAAGTAATTAAAAAATGAAGTACAACAGGATTGCTATTTATTAGCTAAGTTGATACGTGTGTGTGTGTGTAATCAATCAATCAATCAAAGTACAAGAACTGGCGAAATTATCCATCATCCCGTCCATTAAATACAAGTACAAGGTATGGGGATAGTGGGGGGTGAGAAAAGACATGAAGACAGGGAATCAGAACATAAGAACGATATATAGGGAGATGAGATATATATATATATATATATATATATATATATATATATATATATATATATATATATATATATATATATATATATATGTATGTATATATATATATATATATATATATATATATATATATGTATGTATGTGTGGGTTTGTATGTATATATATGTATGTATGTGTGTGCCATACCTTTTTCGCAGACAACATTTTATCTTTTTTCCCTCCAATCTGTAATTAAATGTGTTCATGTGTAATTAAAATATGCAGATGTGTGTTGGCTGCTGAAGATGCGTTACCTTCATTCCAAATCATTCAAATATAACCCTGTAATTTGACCCGTGGTGCCCATTTGCATATGACTGTATATAATCCATCTCTGTTCTGATTGGGCTGTGTTACATTTTATTCAGATGCAATTCAAGCTTAAACACCACCTATAACTTCATATAAGTGGGCGGGGCTAGACTGCTTGCAGTTTGTTAACAGAACATCACATAAGCTGTTTATTCAATACAAGATTATGTGTATATTTCATTTATAGACTATATCAAATTGACTAGACACTAATGAAACAGGTGCAGGCTGGAATAAAAAAGAATAAAATTTAATATTCAGCATTTTTTTGTATTTTATTTGTTTTATAAGACACTGCAGAGAATGTCAGTATACTAGTAAACGCATACAAGTAATTGATATTGCATCTCCAGCCCTAGATGGTCAGTTGTAACAGTGCACAGTCGTGTGGTTCTCTTCTGCAGGTCAGCTGGTTGTGTATTCAAATCACATAAACCTAGAACATGAAGATGAATTGCTAAATCAGCCGAACGATCAGGCCGGTATGGTCTTATTGCGGTAGCTGCATGTTATAAACAAAGATTAAACTATCTGTGGTTGTGTTTTTTTATTCATATAATACGAAAAATATCATCTTGCTGGAAAAAGTTTGGTTTCAAAATGATTTGTACGGAGGAGAGTACAGACAGAGGTTTCGTGTCTGTGTGTTTTGAATGGAAGTATATGCGCTGTAGTTTTCCGCAGCTAGCCGAGAGCAGCCATGTCACTTTGTTTGTGCTGCGCGTTGGGAGCTCAGCTCAGGCCCGTGTGTGCCGAAGTGATGCTGCTGTGGGGGACGTGTGCTTGTTTGTGGATGGAGTTCACCTTCTTCCAGTGCTTTTTGCTTGTCCGGGGCCGGAGCATCGGCGGTAGCACATAGAGCGATGCTGCTGATGGAAAGCTACTTGCCGAACTTTTTATTGTATGCTGTTAAAAGACAGAGCGCTGCAGTAAGAACCCTTAAGCTACTTATCCTGTGTCCAAGTGTAGGCCCGATAGCTTGATCGATAATTATGTTGCCGATCCCCAGGCCTTCTGTGGGGGAATGAGAAACGCATTGATCGCATTCCGGCGTGAAGCTGCATCGAGTGTCTGATCATAAGACAAATGGCAGATTGTCTTGGATGAATTTGGAATATCCTGGGTCAGTCCCAGGTGCTCTTCTTAGTGCTTGCAATCCCAGTAAAACAATCCAGCCCGTCCCAGGCATGAGGGTAGCTTGACAAAGTGGAACTGGGGGACAGTATGAACAACAGAAGACAAGTAGAAAGAGAAAGATGAATGGGGGTCCTAAAGCCCTGGGGCCTTCTCTTGTCCAGCGTCCCGATCAGCACTAGTGGGTCATTACCTTCTTGAAGGAGCAGGCCTGGAGCAGTGGAACATCTCTGAAGCTGCAGCTATGGATCTTTTCCAAAGCCCTAGAGTCCTCCATGTCCCCTACCATCTTCTCCTGTGCCATATGGGTGCTAATTATGCCAGCGGAAGGAGTCACTGAGGCAAGGATTCATGCAGGGACAGCATGCTAGCATGCTAAGTTTTCAGGACCCTCCGGTCATGTCCTCTGTTTGACCTTTTTACCTTTCCGGTCTGTATGGTGTGTTTTGTCTGTTATAAAATATTGCAGTTAGCTGGTATATATATATTCTATATATATATATATATATATATATATAGTCCTTGTCCAAAGAAAAACATGTACCTTTCTTTTTTTTGGCTATTTTTATTTTTCTGCATCATTTGAACACAACAGCTGCCGTTTACACTGTGTGTAAATTACATGATAAATAGAAAATATGCTTGGAAATGGTCCAAACAGCTTGGAAAAAATTCTGGTTCCATTGACTTACTTTAGAAGTAAGACATCTTTGGCCTCTCCTGTAAATGTTTCCAGTTTTACGAATTTTCTTTGAACAGCTGCACTATATATGTATATGTAGAAATACCTATAATGTATTTGTTTAGTGATGTGTATGAGTATTTGAATACTGGGTTTGAATATTTAAATCAATATTCAGGTATTCATTCAGTTTCATTACGAGAAGTCTGGGATTATCAGGTAGCTGGTAGTTTAGCTTGTTTTTGGTTTTAACAGGAATGTTAAGTGTATCTGTTTTGTGTATAAGTGAGTTGTACTTTGTTCATATGAAACGCCTAAACGTGAACACACATTTTGAGTTTTAGTCAATTTTATAAACTACACATACTTTGAAATAGGGCCATTTTTAACCATAGGCCATGAAAGCAGGCTCTTGGGGCCGCCCAGAGTCACCAGAAGCCCCATAAAAAGAAGGCAGGAATTCTTTCCTTCATTTAATTTGGTTGTTATATCGCTCTGTGACCATGATTCAGGCTATTTTTGTGAAGCAGGTTGCCAGTAGTTGGTCGACTCTCATTTCATTTGCTTATTTTATTATTTTTTTTTTTTTTGGCACTGTGACTATCAAATAATAATGATGTCCCTAGCAAAAGTGTTTAGACATTTAGTTTGGCCATTAAGCCTACATTCAGTTATAGTGCTAGTGAAAGTAAACAACAGTCTACGTTGTTATATACTATAAGTAGCTAGTTATAGTGCTGGGGAGAAATACTGAGTATCTGTAGGCTAGTTGGACTGTATAAATGTTCAGGTGCTATAATGAGATATTTTGGGGTGTCAATTGAAAGTATTCAGATACGGATTCATTAAAATAGCCAACTTTCTCCTCAATCATGTCTAAGGTTTAAAAGCAAATAAGCTTGCATGATTACATTGTCCCTTTACCGTATTACCGTAATATTGATATTAATAAGCAACAGGTGCTTCCAATAACACTTTGTTACTGTTCATTTCAGCTGTCTTAATGAATCTGTATTGGCTTGTGTTCTGAGGATATTACATTTGGCTTATTTGAAATCCATACTTCTCGTTTCTTCCATTGCCAGCCTACCTTGCTAGAACATTCTCAAGCATGTGCAGTTATTTCCCATATGCTGAATAGAGATTGAAATATATGTAAGCTGAATTGAAAGGAAATTTTAGTAAAACGCAGACTTTCATTATTTTATATAAATATGTAATTTGAATGGGTCACGTAGGGCCCCCCCAAACTTTTAGAACGGAGCCTGCTTAGAAGAGGGTATCAGACATTCTCTTTAAGATGAAGTTTTTAGTGAAACTGTACACAACTGTACTTCCATTTCAGAAGGTAATGTTTGTTTTCACCACATGTACATTATTCGTTCTTCACGACGCATCCCTGTGGTTGTTTAGGGCTTTTGGGGGGACTTTTCAGCCATGCAAGCTTACATTTCATATGAGAGCTCATAACAGGCTGATTGTCACTTGACACTCGACCCTGACTTTTGAGGTCTGCCTTTAAAAGCCCATGACTTGGTTTAGGAATATCATACATAGTACAACCTCACCCCTATATTTGTCCCTAGATTGTTTTGTTGCTCTGCCAAGATTGTAGCACTGGCTGTATTGCTGCATGTATCTATGTAACGATGTATCTCCGTTTTTGTCAATTTTTAATTTTCTGCATCGTATGAATGCAACAGCCTCAGTTTACATTGTTTGAAAACTTCTTGATGAATGGACCAATAGAAATGCTCTGAAATAGCTTGCCAATAATTTTGGTTCCATAGACTTACATTACAAGTAAAATAAGTTTTTGGCCTCTCCTGTAAAGTTGCTATTTTGGACATAAAACTTTTTCCTTGGACAGCGATGAAATCATTCTGTTGGATCACTGATCCTTTAGTGTTCTCTAGTTTGGGTTATGATTGAAGGTGTCAAAAGTATTTACATTCATTACTCAGGTAGAAGTATAGATACTCAACTCAACTCAAGCGTTTTACCCCAGTAAAAGTGTAAAAGTACTGCTTTCAGAACTACCTAAAGTATAAAAGTAAAAATAATGTAAGGGAAAAAAATGCTATTAAGGACCCAAGCTCAGGCCGCACCACAGGGGTCCATAGTGCACTAGTCCTTCTTCCCTAAAAACCCATTCTTCTAAAAGCTATAATGACTATAATGTTATATTAAAGTGTTGATAAATTTGGGATATGCTAGGCTTCCTGTTTCAGCTGCATATATGCTCATTGAAAATGAATGTAGTTTAGTACAATGTAAATATATTAAAGAAGCATATCTGTGTATTACTGAGTATTAACATTTGTTTCATGGAGCAAAAGATATGATGACTAGTTGTCTATAAGTATTGTAATGGCGCAAAAAGGTCAAACTTTAAAAGCATGTTATCAATAATCTTTACTGGAATATAAATCATGTAATGGACATGAATGAAAATGAGCTGTAAATGAAATAAGAGTAACAAGGCTATTTTTAAATGTAAGGAGTAGAAAGTACCGATAATGGAGTGTAAATGTAAGGAGTAGAAAGTACAGATAAAAGAGTGTAAATGTAAGGAGTAGAAAGTACTGATAAAGGAGTGTAAATGTAAGGAGTAGAAAGTACAGATAAAGGAGTGTAAATGTAAGGAGTAGAAAGTACAGATAAAAGAGTGTAAATGTAAGGAGTAGAAAGTACTGATAAAGGAGTGTAAATGTAAGGAGTAGAAAGTACAGATAATGGAGTGTAAATGTAAGGAGTAGAAAGTACTGATAATGGAGTGTAAATGTAAGGAGTAGAAAGTACAGAGAATGGAGTGTAAATGTAAGGAGTAGAAAGTACAGATAATATAGTGTAAATGTAAGGAGTAGAAAGTACTGATAATGGAGTGTAAATGTAAGGAGTAGAAGTAAAAAGTCAGCTGAAAAATAATTACTCCAGTAAAGTATAAATAACCAACATTTCTACTTAAGGTAATGAAGTATTTGTACTTGGTTACTTGACACATCTGATTATGATTGTAGTATATGTAATTCTATACAGTAACAGTCCTCCAACATCTCTCCAAATGGGTCACATTTTTGCTTTGTTCCAACCTCCAACTCATATGGAGTGAAATTGTGGACCAGTGTGGGGAACCATTAAGAAGAGCGTGTTTAAGAGTATAATTGTTTTTGCGCCTGATAAAATGAAATATGGAAACAGCTCAGAGGGCATACCATCTACTGTATGTCTATTCTCTAATCTCATACATACTCATTTAACTTTAGTCCACTTGAGTAGCTTTGGCCCAAATCCAATTAAATGTATTTAAGACACAAATGAAGTAATATCACTAACTCATTTCTTCACTTAGCCTGCAATTAAGTGCTATAGACCAAAGCTGTTTCTTACAAGACACTGGGCTTGTCTTCTTGCATCAGAGGGGTTTCCTGCTGTGTCTAGTCCTTTCATGGTTCATGGATCAGCTGGGGTAATAGATCTAATTACGAGACAACCCAACACCAACTTTAGATGTGGATGCTGTTGTGATGTAGCTAGCAAGATAATTTTTGTATTAAATTAAATCACATTATCAAACTGCACAAAAAGGTCAATATTTGATTTTTACCTAGCTGTGATATCTTATTGAGAATAATTATTGAGATATTAATATTAAGCAGCTCAGCCCCTTAGTTGCAGTTATGTAAACAGACCGTCCGCCTTCGTGGGTAACTGCAAATCCCGAATCATTAATCGCATATAAAAATAGGTAAAGCAGTTGACTTGAGTAGAGCCAACCAACTGTGATGAACAGAGCACATACTGTTAGATGTGAAAATCTGAAAATCTGTTGCATCGGTTACCCGAGAAATCCCATATGGATGAATTGGTGAAAGAGTATATCAACATGCAAAGATGAAAGAAGAACCCGCTTCCTATATGCACATATTCAGTCTCCTATAAATGTGAAGGTTAGTTGGATCTATTTGCCTGCGTTTCATCTTTACAGGCTTTGGATATTCTTTAACTAAGCTCTGCCAGACATTACCGTCTCCCATATTGGATAATTGGCCAGTGTCCAGGTTCGTCTCTGCTGAATTCCTTCAGGGAATAGGGCGGGGAAGTAACATTCACCAGAGAATCCGGTGGGAATGGATGGATAAGATTTGATGTTTGTCGAAATGAATAACTGGAAATTTAGTTCTTGTGGGTTTTTATTAATTCTTTTCCTATTGAGATCCAAAACTTCTTATTTTTCCAGTAACTAATACTGGACCATCTGATGAATCTATTGCAGATTCAAACGTCAATCACATGTTTTTAATAAAGAGTAGGCTGAAGAGCTTAATTGTAGTCACTATGGTTATTTTGTCTCACTGTTTATAAGCCCAGACGAGCATCTCTGCAGATGTGCTGTATGCAGTGCTGGTTTTTCAGTACCGTCACATCTATACTGGATATCTGAAACTCTTTTTGTTAACCATGCTTCTTTCTTTGAAGGTGCTAGTGGCTTATAGAGGTGCAAATGTGTTTTGAATAAGGCTTGTTACATTAATGCACACCGTTGTTGAGTCATTTCTTCTCACTGGATGTACTGGGTGTTCGGATTGGTGCACAAGGACAAGTAAAGAAATAAACTCTACAATAATGTTTTTTTTCTGCTTTATAGGTTTTCTAATAGTATATTAGTGCTAAATCCACACCGAACACAGATGTCTGAGGACATTACATGCATTTCATTGGAAGCTTGTAACAGAAATAAACACGTGATCTTGACTGCGGCAGTGTTGCAGAACCTGTTTTTTCTTTTCTAGAAACCAGTGGAAACATTTCATGTGCAACTTTTAGAACAGGAGCCCACGTTTTTGACTCCCCTCCATCCATTCTTTCTTTCATTTGCTCTGACTTCCCTTGCACTTTTCTCATGTCCTCTCTTTCGTTCTTCCTTTCTGATCAGAAGCTCTAACTGGAGCTAGCAGGCTCGCTCGCAGAGCATGTCAGGCTGCAGACACAAATTGGGGTAGTGAAGGGGACAGGGACTTTTCCCTGGGAGCCCAGCTGTCCGCTGGGACCTCTGGCCCGTGTCCCTGAGCTGGGACTTGTCTTTCAGAGCCACAGGAGACAGATGTCGGGGGGGATAAAGAAGGGTAGAGACGGAGAGGGAGAGCAGAAAGTCATTGTGGGAATGGGGCTGCGGCGTGATAGACCCGCTTCATCATATCTCAGCTGTCAGTAGGAATGTTAGATGAGGTCAGTGTGAGTGTATTTTTTGTCGTGTCGCCTCTGAAGACTCTCGTGCCTTTTGGGTACGGAGAAGCAGAGTCCACATCTCTACATCGCCATGTGATGCCTGGCACAATAGCTTCAGTGCTGACTGGGGGTGGAGGGGCGGCAGAGCGGGAGTTGGCCCACTTTTACTGTTTGTGTGATTGTGTGTGTGTGTGTGTGTGTGTGTGTGTGTGTGTGTGTAATTGAGTGTATGAGAGAGTGTCAAACCTCCAAACTAACACGGTCATCGTGAGCATGCTAAATTCTAGTGTTTTATCATTTATTGGATAACAAGGTTATGGGTTTTAACTAGGGCTGGGTATCGCCACTGATTTCCTGGATCGATTCGATCCCGATTCACAAGGTCCTAATTCAATTCGATTTCTGATTCGATTTGATTCAATTCAATACCTATTAATTTAGGGATATTTCAGTTACAATAATATGTTTTGTTTGAATATGAAAAGAGATTTTCAGAGAACTAATGTGGTAAATGTACAAGGAGCACTTAACCTACCATTACTAAAAACATTAGTGTTTGTATGTTTATATACCGTCATGGTTTCTGAATCCAAAATGTAGCCAAAGTTCTGGGGCGCCTTCACTTGTGCTCCAGCCATGCTTAACTGATGTGCGCCCCCAGCCAGATCTCGTTGCGTGCAAAACAATAGGTGATCATGCGAGACTGATCACCCATTTGCTACTTTTAAAGGTCGATCTTGGGTTTATACGAATCGATATTGGATTATTCTAATAAAGATAGATTTGAATCAAAAAATCGATTTTTTAAACACACCCCTAGTTTTAACTAGAGCTGCACCAAATTATCGGTTACCAAAAATGAAAATGGTTGAAAATAATCATTACTTTTTTGAAAAAAAGGTTGGACGAAAACAAAGCTAAACATAAAACAGGTCTGCAGTGGAGCGTCAAATTATCCCAGATGAAAAACAGAGTCCATGGCCACAACAGGAGTAACTAGGTTTCCAGCCTAATCTATTTTTAAAGGGGAACTGAGAGGGAACATTCCCAAAGTCTACATAATAGTTGAGCCGTAAACACTGCGGTTTGGTGTGAATCGTACCATTCAAGCACAATTAGAGTCTTAATTGTTCACAGTGGCAGTGACAGGAACCAGACGTCTCAAGAGTTTAGTGCCTCTGCATTGCTACCCTCAAAGAAATGTATTACAGGAAATAATTAGATATACGCTGCCTGATTAATGTCTGACACATTGTTTCATTTATTTCATTGACTTATTTTAATTGATGGAATTGATTGATTCCTTTAATTGGAAGGCGTACATGAAATGTGTTAAGACAAAGTAACCCCCTTGTTTTTATTTATTTATTCATGGTAGATAACCATTTTACCATCTTTAACATTTCATAAAAAAGCTCAGACATTTATTGATTCACAATTTTGGTTAGTTAATAAGGTGTTGGATAGTAAATTGAATATGTATGTTTATAGTAAAAAGTTAGAAAAAAGTATGTTTTAGGTTTTCTGTAGCTTTCCATAAGAGTCATGCATGTTAATCGAAACAGTGGACGCAAGAGGAAGCGGTCTGAAAGGGATGTTGGGGTGCTAACCCGGATTGCATCCAATGGTTCAAACATTGTATCCTGAAGGCGGTGCCGTGTATCAGGATGACAATGCACCAATACACACAGCAAGACTGGTGAAAGATTGGTTTGATGAACATGAAAGTGAAGTTGAACATCTCCCATGGCCTGCACAGTCACCAGATCTAAATATTATTGAGCCACTTTGGGGTGCTTTGGAGGAGCGAGTCAGGAAACGTTTTCCTCCACCAGCATCACGTAGTGACCTGGTCACTATCCTGCAAGAAGAATGACTTAAAATCCCTCTGACCACTGAGCAGGACTTGTATATGTCATTCCCAAGACGAATTGACGCTGTATTGGCCGCAAAAGGAGGCCCTACACCATACTAATAAATTATTGTGGTTTAGAACCAGGTGTTTCAGTTTCAGTTTCATTGTCCAACCCTATGTATGTGTATATATATATATATATATATATATATATATATATATATATATATATATATATATATATATATATATATATATATATATATATATATTATTGCAGCTCTAACTGAAAATCGAATGCGGTTGCCAGACATGCCAAAGATGGTGTCAAGTATACACCATCTTTGTTATATACAAATAGTTTAGTAGCCTAGAACGAGTCATCACTGAATACAGTCGTAGCGAGATCCTCAGCGACATCTGGATTTCATTGTGAACATGAATAGAGTGTCTCTGATTTCTTGTATCCACTCTGCGCAAAGGAAGCAGACAGTAAATCCCAGCTCACCAGTCTCTGTGACTGTGATTCACTAGAGTGACAAGAACATGGGATGAAGTGGGCGGAAAAGTAAATCCCATCTTCTGTGAAATGTGACGTTATTTGGTTTCCACTAAAGCCCCATTCAAACGGGATTATTTTTATCTGCACTGGACCTGCAATTTAAGTGATTACCAACAAGATCTGTGATTTGAATCCTATATGAAGTGTTCATAGTTTTCACCGTCTGACAGGAATTATTTCACAGCAGATTACTTTCAAATGATCCAAACCTCTCTGCAATTTAATAAGAAAACTTGGAAGTGTACTACCGTGGCAGAAGTTTGGGCTTACTGATGTCATTCTTATAAAACCAATTTCTTTGAAGTTAAGTGTATGAAGTGATTCTATAACACACTTTTAACAAGTTTTAAACAGTTTGTTGGAATCTGAAAATATGAGGACATTTTCAATGTCGATCAGAGCTGTACAGCACTGAGACTGAACTTATAAAGAAAGTGGAGTGGATACTTATTCACTGTAAACATTAATATAGTCATGCACTACAGTAGGGTTCTGGTATATTTTCTGTAACACCTGGATCTGTGAATACTAGCTTAGCTAAAATAAAGCAGTGCTTGAAGATGTTTTGTAATATATTTAAAATAAAAACAGCTTTTGTATGTAGTGTGAGTAGTTTATATTCAGCTAACTGGTAACTGAACAGATTATAGTACTGGACCCATAAAGCAAGTGTAGTTTAACAACCAAATCTCACTATTGAATTTGTGGCATTTTGTGACAACATGTTCCTATAAACAGATAAATAATAACATATTGTTATTATGACCAGTGACCACAAACTTTTGAATTATGTTGTGTATGGCTGACATGGAACAAAACTTGGCACTTGTGCTCAGTGTGAACTTACTGTAAGTGACTGTGTTTATGTGTGCTGTTTCTTTGCTGCTGTGTTATTGTTATTGAGTGTGATGTATTTCTGCATAAGACTTATATCATCATCCAGGCAGTTTGTGCGGAACTTTGGGGAAAACTTTGTCCATGAATAATCGGTCAGGGACACTAAGCTCTGACAGTATCCTACTTCTGATACCAGTAATCGGCCAGGGACACCGAGCTCTGACAGTATCCTACTTCTGATACCAATAATCGGCTAGAGACACCAAGCTCTAACAGTACCCCACTTCTGACACCAATAATCGGCCAGAGACGCCAAGCTCAAACAGTACCCCACTTCTGACACCAATAATCGGCCAGAGACGCCAAGCTCAAACAGTACCCCACTTCTGACACCAATAATCGGCCTGGGACACAAAGCTGTGACAGCATGCCACTTCTGACACCAATAATTGATCAGGGACACCAACCTCTGATAACATCCCACTTCTGACACCAATAATCAACCAGGGACACCAAGCTCTAACAGTGATAGAAGCTGAATTAGGCTTGTTAAACTGATTTTGTTTCCTGAATTTAAATATTGTCAAGGATGTACACTGATTCCTGCAAAACATCAATTTATAGATCATTAATATAATATGTGGAGCGGAAGGAGGTTTTAAAAATTAGTGTGAGCTAGTGTGACGAATTTATTTGAAACATTTTGCTTTATTAATGATTTTATTAGGTGTTATATAGCAGTCTTAATTATAACACCTTAGTTATAATTACTTAGCACTTCATAAAGCAATTCAAGTATATGACTTCATGTTTCATGTAACATGTTTCATAACATGTTATAAGTTCTACTCATTACAACACTGTAAACATTAATATAGTTATGCACTACAGTAGGGTTCTGGTATATTTCCTGTAACACCTGGATCTGTGACTAGTAGCTAAAATGAAGCAGTGCCTGAACATGTTTTGATATATATACAGTGTATATATATATATATATATATATATATATATATATATATATATATATATATATATATATATATATATATATATATACAGCTTTCATATGTAGTGTGAGTAATTTATGTTTAGCTAACTGGTAAATAAACAGATTATAGTACATTTTGGAACCTAAATTTATAAAATTATGCGCTCTTGCTTTATAAAATTTTTTGGATGCATTTATAACTACTTATGTAGCAATTATAAATGCTTGCACCTGGTATTGTAAGGTATATATATATATATATATATATATATATATATATATATATATATATATATATATATATATATATATATATGCCATATAATGCTTTATAGATGCATAAAGCATCATGAATATAAGAAATGTTCCCAAAATTTCTATTGTTCCCTTTGTTTAAGATATTCACACAACATTCTTTGTTTTTTTTTTTACATTCGTTCGTGATGTATGGCTAACCCTGTGATTGGTTTTAGCTTCTCCCCTGTTACCTCTCGGGCCGTACGACAGCTATTCCGTCTCCATCTCTTTTACGCCTCCATAGAGCCTGGCAGTAGTAGCAATTTACTGACGGCATGTAAAAGCTGTCAGTGTTTAAGTAGTGCGGAGTAATTTGTCAGGCAGGAGAATGACAGGGGCTGTTTATCTGATGCTATTCCTGATGCTAGCATGAAGCTCCCCAACACCCTGATTGCATCTACAGACATCTTGACAACATATTGCAACCTTTTTCACCATTATGAGACTTCTCAAAGATACAGCCGCATGAGTGACAAGGCTGCGGGGCTAATGTATGACTTTCAAATACTTCTTTTTTTTTTTAATGACTTGTATTTTCATTAGGATTAGTGAGATTAACTTGTATGATTATGGCTTGTGTGAAATTGCATGTGGATACATGTATAGAGACGGAGTGACAGTGCAGCTGGAGGAGGAGAGGCGGGCAGAGGAAAGCAATGAGGCAGATAGAGATGGAGACAAGGGAGTGGGAGGAAGGAGGGCAACAAATTAATGTTTGGTGATTTAGTAGCAGCATCATGCTGTATGTGGACTGACGTGCAGATGATCTAGTTCTGTAATCAGGTGAAATACTATGCGGGCAGGTTATAAATTTCATCATAGCACGTCGGTCTATCACGGATGCCCAGTGTCCGTGTCATACCTGTCACACGCTGTTGGTTTCTGTAATTTTCTTCCCTTATCTCCTCCCATACTCCTTCACAAACACATGATTTCTGTATTTTTCTTTCCTTATTAGTGTTTTTTTCCCCTTTCAGTATGTCGTGCCAAATTTCTCAAGGCTGATCGATAGGGGTTTTTATAGCTCTCCATATCTGGGCTGTCGTGGGAGCGCCCAGACAGGCCAGTCAGTGTCCTTCACCGCATATGCTTGTGTGAGGTCCAGCCTCGGTGGACCTCATTTATGTTCATCTACTCTGACGTTCGGTGGAATTTCCCACCCGTTCTGTTTGCCAGCCACATCTCCGCCTGACGGACAGGGCCATTTATCATAATATTAATGTACAGTTCCCTTACAGGATCTCCATAACTCATAGCTCACCTACATCTATATGAACATCAGCCTAAACACATGCACACACAAAGGCTGCTGTGTTGTCTGTGTGCCTTTCAGTTATGACAGTAATGGGTATCCATTTAAAAGCCCTCATACGTTTTCGCTCTTATATATTCTTATAAAGGGCCTTTTCAATCATGACGTGAAATGGAGTGAGTTAAATACAGTGCCTGAAGGCACTGTCTGGCTCTTTGAAAAACTGCTGCTGCTGTTAAGTTAAATCAGAACAACTGACAAAAAATATATTAATGATCGTTAAATAAAGAGCTAGACCAGTGAAAGTATGGGAAAAAGCAAGAACTCCATCTTATTGTCATTGGGCATTGAGGCAGGACGTATGGGCAAATGCTTTATTCATGAAACAAACACTTTGCATAATGAAAACTATGAAGATCGAGGAAGCAAGTTCTGAGAAAGACAAAGAGACACTGAAAGAGGGCTACATATATCCAAGACATGACTAGAAACACCTGTCCAAACAAGGGAATGAGATAACTAAGGCCTATTTCAGCCTAAGTCTAAATCTTTCAAACTTTGGACCACTGTTACAGACACCAAGGAATGCTGGAACACCAAGTTGCCTAACTGAATCCATTTGGTCCTAAACGTTATCAAGACATACTGCCCCCTATGTGTCGTAGTCTTGATGTGAACTGGGTCCAAGTAAAAATGTGTGTATGAATCTTGTGGGAAACCCCTCAAAAGGCCAACTCAATTGCAATCCCAGTCTCCGAATCACCTGGGATTAGTGGCTCCGTTGAAGACATGAGCCCATGGTTGACCATCTCGAGCCGTGTTTACGATAGTGCTCTGGCTTTTTTTCTGTTGGTAGTATGGGCACTCAGTCAAAACTACAAATTTCTATACAACCTGTCTTCCACAAAAAGAGGACAGAGAGAGCACAAGTGCGAGAGACAGAACCAGAGACACTTCTCGTCTGGAGCTCTACTGTTTTCCACCATTGATTGATCTCTTATTCCCAGCTGAGCCCATAGTTCATAAAGACAGAAGTGAGGGTTGACGACCCATGTGGTTCCAACGTGAAAGTCAGGATCGGCCCTTAGCTTGTAACTTATGGCCTATGAGTCTAGACTTTTGTGGATGGTTTGAAATGAAGTAATGAAATTCTGATCAGATTTTTCCAGATGCATCTCAGTCTGGACAATTCGTCCACCTTGCACAGTCCAAAAAACAAGGATGATATCAAATCCAGTGTGATGGGAGCACTGGTTTGCTGGGGTAGCTGCTGACCCCTGCAACAGCAACCCATGCAGATAGGTTGGTGATGTCTGACCACACAAATCCAATCTGATAACTTGCAAACAACAGCGCAGACAGTCGTCTTGAACAAATCTGATTTGCCTGCAGTCTGAACATGGCTTAAATGTAGTTATCTAGTGAGCTAAGATAAGGTTGAACATAGACAGGGGCGGGGCCAGTCTAGGGAAAGCTTACAACCACTTAATATGCCCTTATCACATTTCCATAATTGAATTGTTTGGAGCTCATCCATCCAGGGGAAAAAAAATACAAAACAGCTACAATACACAATAAGTATCTAGACACCAGCACTGCCAGTGGAATGTGACTATGCACAAACTCAGAAGGTCACCTTGCCCATGCCAAGCATCAGCTAGAAGGTTATAAAAGCCCTTCAGCATTGGACTGTGAAGCAGTGGAAGTTCTCTGGAGTGACGGAGCTTCATCCAATACCTTTGGGATGATTTAGAAAGATCCAGAACTTAAATCATCAGCACCCTCACCTCACTAATGATCTTGTGGCTAAGTGCAGTCAAATCCTCAGCAGTGTTACAGCATCTAATGTAAAGTGCAAAGAGTATAGAGGCTGTTTCTGCAGCAAGAGAGGGACAAACTCTTCTGATTTCAGAAGAAATGTTGGATAAGCAGGTATCACTTGACCATATTGTTGCTGTCCAATAGGGGTGTGCCATATCGTATCGTACACAATAATATCACCAACATTTTTGAATATCATGAACGATATTATACCCTGAAATATCATGCCATATCACCCATCCCTACTACTTTTTACTATTTTAGCAAATGAAAAATTCACACTTTTCTCATTTCCCATTATATATCTACTAGAGACAGATTTTATCTGTCCAGTATCATTCACTTTACTTCAGTCCTGGATATATGGAGATATCTGGAGTACATTATTTAATATCGTGCCATTCTGGATCATTGACTACTGTTACAATCTGATGAAAATTCTTGTATATTTTAATATCTCAGTTAGGGGTGTGCCATATCATATCTTATGCAATAATAAAATGTAATTTTCATTTTAGTGTATTCTTGAAATATATTTTTTTTAATTCAATGTTTTGTCATATCGCCAAAAGTATCATTATCGCAAAAATACCATGAAATATTGTGATATTATTGTAGGACCATATTGTTCACCCCTACTGTCCAATGAAAAAAGTATCTCCAAAATGCCAACTTTACAGGAGGCCTTCGCTTTCGATGGAAGTTTCTATTGGTCCATTCATCATGAAATACCACAATGTAAACATTAGTTGCTGCATTTAATTGATGTAGAAAAATGGAAAATCGCCATAAATGAAGATATGTTTTTCAACATTCCATGTAAATGGGGTGCATTAAGCCGACAGCTGTGGCCGGTGCTTGCCAGCCTAGCCAGTGCTACAGTTTGTATAGAAAGTCATGTTTTTACGTATTTTCCTTTAACTCCATTATACAAGTTGGCAGTCCTGTAACTGATCTCCTCTGAAATTCAACACTGATGCTCTTCAATCATATCATTCTCTATGAGGTAATCATGTCCTTCACCTCCAAGTTTTGGTTCAGCTGGGAAGTTAGAGCGAAGTAGGACACTTTTTTTTTATGTGTTCGTCCTGATTTTATTCAAACAGCAGCAGCCTTACTGAGCTTCGGCAGAAAATGGTTCACCTGTCTGGTCAGTTATCACAAAGGCTCACCATGAATCCTTTTAGCATAATGAGCAGGTTCTATAAGTCCAGTCGTGCATACCCTGTCCACCTGTAGAACTCATCACTGCTGGGTTGCCCTCAGCGAACTAGTGAAGGGTGAAGTTAAGGTGAACGGAGGTGTGTGCGTGTGTCAGAAGTGTGCGTGCATGTGGGTCTCCTTCCAGGGCATGAATTCTCTGCTCATTGTAAAACTCCAGAGGGCACGTTGACGGCATGCTGAGTAGCGTGGGAGGTAGAAGCAGGAGAGGTGAGCTAATGTGAAAATAGGATATATTACACAAGAGAGAGAGATTTAGTCAGGTCCTGCAGATGGCTATTTCAATTTACTGGCCTTTCATACGCTGCTACGTTACATCACAACATGAGCTCCAGCCTCGAACTTGACAACTTTGTTCAGGGCAGGCCAAAGGCAGCCTTTTTAAGTCCTTGCGCTACCGACAAAGTCTTCATGTCATTGTAAAACCCTACAAAGGGTCTTCAATGAAATGTAAAAAAAAAAAAAAATATATATATATATATATGTATGTGATGGACAGCTAAAGAACATTCTACTAATAAGTGAACATAAAAGGGAGCACAACATTCTAGGTTAGTTAAGTATCTGAAGCATCAGCAGTTGATGGCTTGCTGACAAAATGGCCAGAAAGAAACAACTTTCTTTAGAGACCCGTCAGTCCATTGTTGTGTTAAGGAAGGAAGATACTCCATTGAAAACAAGAACATTTCACTGTGATCCATTTAAACACACCAGTGGGCATTTACGTTGTGAGAATTTCATGTTGAATCGACCAATAGAAATGCTCTAAAATAGCTTGGAAAAAAATCTGGTTCCATTGACAGTAAAGTATGTTACTGGTCTCTCTTGTTGCAATTTTGGAGACTTGTTTTTCATTGGACAGCGACAATGTGTGTAAATATATATATAAATAACTGTCACGTGGTTCTTCATTACGCATGGTTCACGTGGTTCTTCATTACGCGTGGTTCACGTGGTTCTTCATTACGCGCCGGCTGTCAAATGTTTTTATTTTTTTGGAAGAATGGTTCTTCATGCTCCTGAGTGATGAAATCCATCGATGTCTGGAAGAGTTTGTGAGTTTGAGCCCCAGTGATGTCACAGGCATCTGCGGTCGTGACTCTGAAAAAGCCTAATTGACACTTTTCACTTTTACATATTCAACACTGCAGACATTGTCATAGTAGGTATTCTTTTTTTTATATATAAAGAGAAGTAAGACTGACCAGGGCTGCCAGCTTTGCTTTGAATATTGCCTTAACCAAGTTCAGTCTTAGAAGTTTTCTGCTTGGCAGCATCATGTGAGGGGCAGTCGTGGGCTGAAGGTTAGGGATCCATGAGTTGGGATCTTGTGACTGGAAGGTTCGATCCCCTGGACCCACAGCACACAACTGAAGTGCCCTTGAGCAAGGCACCTAAGCCCCAACTCCTCCCTGGATGCTGTGGATAGGGTTGCCCACCACTCCGGGCGTGGTTGTTTCACTGTTTGCTAGTGTGTATGTTCACTTATCACAACTGTCCAGCCAACAGTGCTCTGTGGGCAGCATCCTGTGACCGCTAATGAAGGACTATGTGGGGGACCATTAAAGAACAGAGTAAGACAGCATACAATGAAACAGATGGACTACAGTCTGTAACTGTAGAAGCAAGGAGGTGGTTTTAATGTTATGACTGACCGGTGTATAGTCAAGACCGAGGTCGTTCTCCATAAACAAATCTCATTTTTATTACATTGGCAATAAGACCAGGATCTGCGGAGAGAATCTATAGTTTTCAAAATGTCACTTATGTGAACAATGTCAATCGATCCAAACTCAATCAATCTACAAATATTAGGCCTGTTCTTTATAAATCTTGTTACACTCTAGACCTCCCATTCGTCCACACAGTCGACTCACCGGCCAACACTGTTATCATAGTGCAGGAACCATCACAGTGTCTTCATTATCTCATTACATTAGTCTCAGTCCACCCCTGCTGTAATAGCATCAGCATACTCCTGCTGACCATGTTTCCCACGTAGCCTAACCATCCCCACTGCCCCCGGCGCTCAGAGCCGTTCAGCGGCCAGTGGACCTTAATTGAATTCAGTAATGTAAATTAGAGCCGGGCCCAGCAGCTCTGAAGGAGGAAATATGCCCAAAGTCCTTGTTTGGTAATGCCCCATAAGAGCACTTTGTAATAGACCGATTTCTAAGGGGAGGGAGGTGACAGCAGGCTTGGGGGGGGGGGGATAAATAAAAAAATAAAAACAGCAGCTCTGTACTTGTCCACCCACACAGTGCAATGCGAGAGAGAGAGAGAGAGAGAGAGAGAGAGAGAGAGAGACAACTCCATAAACAGGGTGCAGAGCACTGTGGCTGTCCGCCCATTAAAAGCGAGCCCAGAGAGCGGTTAAAGATGAAAAACACGGAGGTGGATTTGCCTATTCTCTCTCGGGGCTGGGGCTAATTTACTGTGAAGTGATGACACAGGCTGAAATACCTTCAAAAGGTAGCAAGGCCGCAGCGTTCGTTGAATGCGGCCCGGCCATTCCTTTCTTCCAGTCTGGCCCCGATATGTGCACCGCTTTGTTGTGTTGCTGCACTCTGATGCATTGCAGTGATTCCACACTCAGACTCCAGTGCAACCTGCACTGGAGCACTTCCGACAGGCTCCTAAAAACAAGCTTGCATAAAACGGGGAAAAGGGACCCCAGTTTCTGCTCATTTCCAAGTATCCCCTCACCTCCAGATCTCATTCGGGTGAGTCATTGCTCATCCATTATGCACCGAACAGTGAAAAGTGTTTTTCTCTAGGGCTGAGGATGACATTAAGGCTGCACATTATATCGTTATTTTATCTTTGTCACAGTACTGCCCTTTGCAATAAGGCTGCCGTGTGGAAAGAGCCCTCTGATCAATCTCAGACATTCTACTCAGGCCTGGTTTTATGAATCAAGGGATTCGTGTTTATCTGACAAATTAATTGTGAAATAATTCGGGCCTGTCTTTAACCGTGTCACATCAAGTGTATTTTAAAGAAGCCTCCAGCTTTTTTTTGAAGTTGTGATAGAAACCAATTGGGCAGTTGAGTACATTCCTATCTAGACAACTGTGCAAAAGTCAGAGACCACCTTTCGTTTGTCTTCCCGGTCCAAAAAGCCAATAAGTATCAGGAAAACAAGCAGAAAATGTATGGTGGTGTTGGCGTAGAGGGAGGCATTTAAAACTTGCACTTCAATGCTCATAATTTTACTTTTGGGGTCTGGAATAGATGTAGTTGCTTCATTGTTCCCAAAACACAAATTTTCTCTTATACTGTACATCACCCTGTGAAATGCTCTGTTAGAGCTCTTGTGTCTTTAAGCCCTAGCTTCCAATGAACACATGTTCTGATTGGTCAGCTCACCCACACTGTTCAGGTTGTTCAACCACCAGACCAGCATCTTGCTGCAAGTTCTTACAATGTCGTAGCTTCTAACTGCTATACCAGTTAGAGCCAGGGTCAGATCTAGAAAGTCAGGTACAATGAGCTGGTAGACACAATCAACCTTTGCAAGCTAGGCTGGAGCAGTAAAGTGTACCAAGCTTGATTGGTCAGCTTGCCCACACTGTTCAGGTTGTTCAACCTCCAGACCATCATCTTGCTGCAAGTTCTTACAATGTCGTAGCTTCTACCTGCTATACCAGTTAGAGCCAGAGTCAGATCTAGAAAGTCAGGTACAATGAACTGGTAGACACAATCAACCTTTGCAAGCTAGGCTGGAGCAGTTAGGTGTGCCAAGCTTGATTGGTCAGCTCGCCCACACAGTTCAGGTTGTTCAACCACCAGACCATCATCTTGCTGCAAGTTCTTACAATGTTGTAGCTTCTAACTGCTATATCAGTTAGAGCCAGAGTCAGATCCCGAAAGTCAGGTACAATGAGCGAGTAGACCCAATCAATCTTTGTAAGCCAGACTTGAGCAGTAAGGTGTGCCAAGCTTGCAGGAAGGCGGGCAGTAAGCATTGTGTTACGAGATGATGTCATCTTGGGACAGAGAAAAAAGGGCTGGGGTTTCCTTCTCTAGGCGTTATAACTTTACACACTGTTTACATGCACAAAAAGCTACATACCACACTATAGGAATGGGAAAATCTCAGAAAAGCATAATAGATCCCCTTTAAAGATTAATTCTCTTTTACCGCACACTAGTAAGAGGGAACCTTATTTGAGAAAATTGCTTTTCAAACCTGCAGGGATGCTTTTAACCTCCAAAGTTTATTTCTAGACAGTGGCTGCAATTTCTGCTTCTAATGGTTTAAATAAATATTTTCAGTGATGCTGGGGTGTGGACTCACGGTACTATAAATACAAAACCTGCCTATAGTAGCCAATGGAATGATAAAGCTTAGACTTGATTAGAGAGTAGACTTGAAAATTCTGCAGTGATGCTTTCATATTCATTTTTAAAGATTCCTATTATAATACAGGTCACATACCTGTCTAACAGGTAAATGTACTGCAGCCCTAGATGACGCACGACTGCGTGTATGTGCGCAGTACTGTGAAGCAGCAGGAGAGAGTGACAGTGTTAGAGGTGTGTGTTTCTCTTAAACACACAGGGCACATGTCAGGCGTGGCACAGTGGGCAGGGGGGAAGGATTACACAGGCCTGTTTGACACAGACAGCAGTGTCCCGCCACAGCCATCACTCATTCATTCACTTGCTCTCGGCCGGGCCCGTGCTGGAGCCCCAGATGGATGTGCTTACTCTGTTTGTATGTGTGCGTGGACTTGTGAGGACAGGGCCCTGCCATGCACTGCCAGAAAGTGGCAACATAATGGCAGAGTCACATAACTCGGACACACACTGTGTTTGACAGACGGAGACACACGAACACCGCAACATACAACCACACACACACACACACACACACCGTGTACTCTGCCTCTTGCTACCGTCAGCTTGCTGGGAACCTCTCTGCTGTAGATTTCAAGCACATCCTGTAGTTATACAGGCTCTTTGTGTGTTACAGCTTGAAATATTGGTCTGATCCCATTAGGACTTGACTGCTTATGTTGGGCTTGGTAGCGTTTGGACATCCCTAACATGTGTCAGGTTCCGTCTTTAGGGGTTCTTACTGTCCGCCTTCAACTATTAATACAGTTTACTCTGCATTCCCCCTGTTTTATTATTTCACCCTCTCTATTCTAGACTGTCTTTTTCTTCGCCTTTACTTTCATAAAGTTCATACGGTGGCCGAGAAGACTCAACGCACTGCAAATTCACAAACGCGCTGCAAACAGAAAACACTTTCATCAAAACGGCAACATGGACACTACATTTAACAAACGTGCTGCCCAAACACGAACGCGCTGCAAAACCGTCCACAACACAACAGAAGTGTTTCCGGAGGACACTTAAAGGACGTGGAACCACATACAGCTACGCAATGTAAACAGAACCACGCGGAGCCACGGTAGCCTCTAATGAGAAGTAAGTTTGGCTATATTTGCTAACTATCCAGACTTGCTTCTCCTTAGACGCTAATGATGACCAAATCAGATGGCTCTTAAAGTGTTGAAGCTTTTCCTTCAGATGGTTAAAAAAAAAGGTTCATTACTGGAAGCTTCATATGCACACAAGCAGGGGGCTGGCCAAAACTTTTATTGTCATTTCCACTTTTTGCGATGGCCTCTTGCAACGTTGTCAACATAATAACAAGTATATACATAAAACACCTTCATTTCATTTTCTGTGTTTAATTCACTTGTTCATCTGATCTGTGTTTGATTGTGTGGGTCTGTTAATTAAAAAAAACTACCAGTCTGATTTCAGTCAGTAAATAAATCTAATAATACGTGAGATATTGATGTTGCAGTGGTTTTAAGAGATGGGGCAGTGATTGTAGGGTGATGGTGACTTTATTTTTACAAATAAACAAGAAATCATGCCAATACTTAAACCAAGTCCTGAACCAGAGAGGCTTCAGACATTATCAGTGACCTCACTCGCCCCTTAACGAAGCAAGCTTCCATAAGAGTTTCATAAACGACTTTCTGGATTTCTCGACACAAGCTCCGAAGCATTGGTATCATTTGCCCATCACTATTAGACGCTACCGTGGCTTCGCGTGGTTCTGTTTACATTGTGTTGCCGTTTGTGGACCCACATCCTTTAAGTGTCCTATGGAAACACTTCCGTTGTGTTGTGGACGGTTTTGCAACGTGTCCGCGTTATAAGTCTACCTCTGGGAAGCAACAAAATCAAAGTAATATACAAGAAAAATGCAGGATGAGCTCTGTTAAACATTCTCACTATGGCATGCTGGAGTTACCCATTCGTAATGGTGACAAAAGTCCAGTACCAAAATGGCACACCTGCAGTCCCCAGTTGGGCATGCATCAACAAGAGTTTGCTGTTATGTACCCTCATTGTAGCATTGTGGCAGATTCAGCAGTAGCCAAAATTATCCAAAATTCCATGAGATATAGGAGTGTTTTTTTTTTCTTTACATATATGAGTTGACATATACCTGAATTAAGATGCTGCAGATCAGTGATTTTAGGTTATTTGAATAATAAAATTTTTTACTAACTCATTGCATTGCGCCACATGCAGAACCTGCACACATGGAAGTTAATGGAACTAGAATTTTTGCCAAGCTATTTTGGAGAATTTCTATTGGTCCATTCATCATAAAATTTCCCCACAATGTAAATGGCAGCTGTTGCATTTAATGGATGTAGAAAAATAGAAATGGTCAAAAATGGAGATTAGACAGTGACAATATATACATATATAGGCCATTGTACCATTAGCTCAAACTGACATAATAATATAATAAACTATTTAAAATACTTCTTTTTAAGCCTAGGCATTAGTAGGAATAGTGATATCTTTCCACGAGAGTTTGCTGTTATTGTGGCATTGTCAGCAGTAGCCAAAATTCCATGAGATACAGGCTAGAACCAATCAGAGTGGTTGTTTTTCTGTAAAGATATGAGTTGACATACACCTGAATTAAGATGCTGCAGATCAGCGATTTTAGGTTATTTGAATAACAAAAAAATTGACTAACTCATTTGAACTTGCACATCGCACAAGCCTGCCTTGGATTCACACGTCTGGCTTACGAATCATTGATGACTCTTGTCCTATAGGTATGGACATTGTCAACATCACCAAGTTTGAACACTGAGGAGGATCTTAGGGCACCATTTGGGACAGGGATAGGATGGAACACCAAAGTTTAGAAGACCCACACCTGTGGGGGAAAAAGAAGACACTGAAAATAATACAGTAGCAACATACTTTTAATGTTAGTCAATGGAACGAGACGTTTTCCAGGCTATTTTTGGGCATCTTTATTGGTCCAATCGTCACAAAGACTTCATGCTGTGTGTTTAATTGACAAAAATGGAGATGCATCTTTTCTTTTGGACAGAGACGATATGTAGCATGTTCTAGGTGAACCAATAGAGTTTTAAGACAAATGAAGCTGACATATCACTATATTTCTTATATTATTTTATATTGTTTTATATTTTTAATTATCTGTGATTTAGTTATTGGTCTTACTCTTACTACATGGTAACTTAATCAGTGCTATCCTATAAGATTTTATTTGGCCTTTTGGTCATGATGGAAGAGTCTGAGACAAGATTTCAGGATAATAAGCTTTATTAATGAGGTGTGTGCTAGAGAGGTCATTGGTCTCAGTTTTATTGTCTATTAAAACATAAACCAGAATTTTCTTTCCATCTTCCAGAGACGTTTGCATTTTTTTTATTGATAACCGTTATTACTTTTCAGTACTCACTCTATATATATCACTGATATGTGTCTGAGTTAATTATTGCCTTGCTTTGAAGTAGTGCAGTATGATTTTCAGCTGTTGCTAGACAAATAAATGGACATTTTTGAGTTTTTCCTTGATGTGCTCCAAATGGAGAGGCTGCTCTGATTTTGTTCTTGTTAAATAATTAAGGCCGAGGACGCACCCAGACGAAGCCGGTTTATGTTTGAAAGGCCTGCATGGCTAAATTGTATTAGAGTTTCTGTTTTAAGTCGTCTCTGTTTGATGTGTAGGCAGTTCTCAGTAGGGTTCGCATCTCCTCTGGAAGACGTTCGGCTGGGGAGATTTTGTGTGGGTGAACATGAGGTAATTATTCCGCCAGGGATTTTCACTGCTTCGTCAATGCACATCCACCCCTGAGTGTGCGTGTGTGCCTTTGTGCACGGAAGCGAGTGTGCGCAAGTGCGTGTGTGCACGTGTGCGTGGCTTGTTTGCATGAGCACTGTCGGCACACATCACAATCACCAGTCAATGTGTTTAAATTAACTATGGCTTTGGGCGTAGATTCTGTATTTAGAAGTAATTACAAGAAAAGGAAGGATAGGCCTCAAGGGCATCTGATGTAACAGGGGACTTTGCATTCAATTTCGGAGGCCTGTGTGCCGTGCTTGAGTGTGCCAGAGAATCTCCTTGTGTGTGTGTGTGTGTATGTGTGCACGTTCACGTTTCTATCTTATTATGCACACCTGAGTGTGTGCTCATATATTGTTTGTATTTATGATATAATGTGTAGAGGTGGCATCTCCAAAATGGCAACTTTACAGTAGAGGCCAAAAACTGTCTTCACTTTTAATGGAAGTCAATGGAACCAGAATTTTTGCCAAGCAATTTTAGGGAATTTCTATTTTTCACAATGTAAATGGCAGCTGTTGCATTTAATTGATGTAGAAAAATAAAAATCATCAAAAATGCAGAGACATGTTTTTCATTAGACAGCGACAATATATACTTATATAGGCCATTCTACCATTAGCTCAAACTGACATAATAATATAATAAACTAATATAATAAACTATTTATTTATTTCATAATAAACTATTTAAAATACTAATTCTTTTAAAACCTAGGCATTAGTAGGAATAGTGATATCTTTCCACAAGAGTTTGCTGTTATATGCCCTCATTGTGGCATTGTCAGCAGTAGCCAAAATTCCATGAGATACAGGCTAGAACCAATCAGAGTGGTGGTTAGTAATAATAGTAATATCTTTCTATCGGTGGCTGTCCTAAACCCTAACCCCCAGCTTATAACAATGTGTGATGAGCATTGCCTGCTTCTGCAATGAAAATTGAAAGTGGCTCAGGTGGGAGCAACCAATTTGCGAAATGTATAGGATCCTGGGAAGGCCTGGGTACCTTAATTTATCTCTTTGTATTTTCAAAATGACAATTCTGGTGGAGAATTCGTATGACTTTATGATACAAATTCAGATACAAAGTCTACATTCTAGATACATTCAGATACATTGTTTGACTGCTTCACCCACAATTGGTAAGCTTTTGTTTCTGGTAATCTTAACTAATGAATGAATTTAGGGTAAAGGTTTATTTATTTAAGTAGCGCATTTTATAACAGATGTCACAAAGCAAAAATCTGACTCCCCAGTGAGCAAGCCAGGGCAAGAAAAACTCGAGAGGAACCTGACTCAAAAAGAACAACACATCCTTCTCTAGTCCACACAGGATAGCAAAACAAGTACAAATAGAATAAGAATGAAATTGACTACTTTTTGCATAAATGAATAAAGAGACAAAAAGTCATGGCAGAGGAACAGCAGGAACCAGCTCAGTAAAGTAGGAGAAGAAAACATCACTGATTAAGGAAGCAAACAGAGTCTTTGGAGGTCCCAGTGGCAGTTTAGTGGAAAAGGTGAATTATTTCCCATTTGTCAAACCAAAGAAGTGGAGGCGTGTAAGATCTCTGACAATACATGAAGGGCTGCATTGTCAAGCTAGACATAGAAAACGTTTCTAGAAGAAGAACTTTTAAACTAAACATGTTGCTGCCATTGAAGCATCAGCACCACTGTGGTGAGTGAGTTAGCCACCAGCTAACACTGGAGTAGTCAGCCTCATTAGACCCTACAGGCCACACATTTCTCAGACACGGTTGTTAGCAAAACTACACAAACTACTTCACTACTCAGCTCCAGTACTCTTACCGGAAGCAGGGCACAACCTTGAGCCTGTGGGTGCCGCTGCTCTGCATGGCTGTGCATCTATGGGCGAGCAAGTCAGTAGAAGGATGCTAGACGTTGCCCAGGAACTTGCTTTGTAGGTGATGTTAAAAGTCTGTGACAAGACCGAACTCCACACGGCAGTAGGCCCTGATATGAGCTTTCCACCAAGTCCTGGATCAAATAGATACGGACCCTGTTATTTTGCAAATCTATATCTGACTTTGGCACATACTGGGCAGCTTGGTGAAAGCACGCACTAGCTGCGGAGGTTTAATATCTAATCTTTGAAGAGCAGAGAAATGTTAGAACATGGTCACAGGTCAGTAGAGTCTTACATGCCTTTTCCAACAAGGATCGCATGGCTAGCCTTCAGAACACCAGAGATACTGAAAGCAAAATCATCAGGTTCCTCACCTGTTGTCTTGTCTGAGGGGTCCATGGTTGGGATGGATGGATGGATGGTTACTTACATAGATAGATACACACACAGAGATAGATAGATAGATAGATAGATAGATAGATAGATAGATAGATAGATAGATAGATAGATAGATAGATAGATAGATAGATAGATAGATAGATAGATAGATAGATAGATAGATAGATAGATAGATAGACAGACAGATAGATGCATAGATAGATACATATATAGATACATACATGGATAGATAAATATATAGATAGATACACACACAGAGATGCATACACAGATAGATACACACATAGATAGATACGCACATAGATACACACATAGATAGATACATAGATACACACATAGATAGATACACACAGATAGATACACACATAGATACATAGATAGATACACAGATAGATGATAGATACACACATAGATAGATACATAGATACACACATAGATACAGACATAGATAGATACATAGATACACACATAGATAGATACACACATAGATAGATACACACATAGATACATAGATAGATACACACATAGATAGATACATAGATACACACATAGATAGATACATAAATACACACATAGATAGATACATAGATAGATACTCAGATAGATGATAGATACACACATAGATAGATACACACATAGATAGATACACAGATAGATGATAGATACACACAGATAGATACATAGATACACACAGATAGATACACACATAGATAGATACATGGATAGATACTCAGATAGATGATAGATACACACATAGATAGATACACAGATAGATGATAGATACACACATAGATAGATACATAGATACACACATAGATAGATACACACATAGATAGATACACACATAGATACATAGATAGATACACAGATAGATGATAGATACACACATAGATAGATACATAGATACACACATAGATAGATACATAAATACACACATAGATAGATACACACATAGATAGATACATAGATAGATACTCAGATAGATGATAGATACACACATAGATAGATACACACATAGATAGATACACACATAGATAGATACACAGATAGATGGTAGATACACACATAGATAGATACACAGATAGATGATAGATACACACATAGATAGATACACACATAGATAGATACACAGATAGATGATAGATACACACATAGATAGATACACAGATAGATGATAGATACACACACAGATAGATACACAGATAGATGATAGATACACACGTAGATAGATACACACATAGATAGATACACAGATAGATGATAGATACACACATAGATAGATACACACATAGATAGATACACAGATAGATGATAGATACACAGATAGATGATAGATACACACATAGATAGATACACAGATGGATGATAGATACACACATAGATAGATGCATAGATAGATAGATAGACACATACATAGATAGATACATAGATACATACTTTATAGATCCCAGAGGGAAATTCAAGGCATCTGATCACGTGATCAGTGAGTTGTTGAGTAGTCTGTGCAACCCCTACTTCACGCCCACACTTCGAGAACTGGCGGTGAACTTGCTGTCTAAAATATCTGTGAGCGATCATAATTTTTCTGCTATATAATATACTGTATATAATTTATATGGGTCATTTGTAGGACCTTATGTCCTGATATGTTTGAAAAACCAGTATGCGTGTGTCTGTGTGTGTGTGAGAAAGCTGTAATTATCAAGTGTCTCATCCTTCTATGTGTTGCTCCTTGCTAGCTTGCTATCTCTATATATCTGTGTGGGTGTGCTCGCCTATGTGTCTAAGAGAGAGAGGGAGAGCCTGAAAAGGAGAGGAGGAGGAGAAGAGAGAGAGAGGGGAAGTGAGAGTGAGAGAGAGAGAGTGAGAGAGAGTATGTCCTAGTATCATCACCCCAGATGCTCTATATTCAGTCAGTCAGAGGGACGTGAGCTGAATATGTGGAGGGTAGCATGGCGCACCTGTGTGTATGTGTCAGTGGGGCTGGGGGGCGGGAGAGGGGGGGCTATAAAGTCCTGGCGCAATTCCAAGGACAGATTGGCTGTGCTGGGAGGCCAATCACTCCCCGGCATTTCCAGCAAAGATTAGTGGAGCCGGGCGCAGTGTCATGGTGACGGCTCTCTCTTGCCTACGAGGGTCAGGAAGCGTGATAGTCAGAGGAGGAGGAGGAGGTAGGAGTGTGTGTGTGTGTGTGTGTGTGTGTGTGTGTGTGTGTGTGTGTATGCAAGTCTTCCTGCCTGTGTGTGTGTATATCAGTGGTATATTCCCTGGTATATATTTTCTCTATATAGAATCTCCTGTAGTGATTAAATGCTACAAGTGTGATACAGTATATTTAGAGCAAAGCAATGAAGCCTTGTTGTGACACAGTTAATGATCGGACGGTATTATCATTAGTCTAGTGGGTTGTGTGCATGTCCACGTTAGTGGTCATAAAATGGATCAGGTTGTAGATTTGGAGATTTCTGCTGTACCGCTGTGGCTTCTATCAATATAAAAGCAGCTGCTTGCTGCCTTTATGGTTGGATGCACTGTAGTAGTTACTGAACCACTGTGGTGTGTACTAGAGGTCTGCATTCCCACAGGACACCTCCACAAGTTTCCAAACCCCACAAATAAATAAATAGTCTATATTAAAATAGTGAATAATTAGCATGCATGATTAACATGGGAAAGCAGGTAAATAATCAATAGGAAAGTAATACACTCATATTTGAGAAGCAGCCAATCACACGAACGACACATGAATTGCATTATTGAGCTGCAGAAATGGCGGAGGCTTTAAACAGTCTGTCAGCCTCAGCTGGTGCTCTTAACGAACGGTGAATACACCACAATTAAGCCAACTAAAAGCAAGTCTAACATATGGCAGTCATTTTCAGTCCAGGTACATGTCTATAGGTGGGCTGAGGTGGGCGTTGCCAACCCAGAGATAAGCTAGAGGAATGGTCTAGCCATCCAATGAAAAATAACAATTCATAGTTTTCTTTAATTTCGTCATTGGTCATCAAACATGCCCTGCTTTCCTATTGGCCGTTTTAAATGTGTGGTTGGGATTAGTCAGTACTGCTCCTTGTATATTTTCGCCGAGCCAAAGCAACATTTTATGGTTGCCAACCCATGGATTTCCAAAGCCCACTCAAAGATAACATCCTAGTAACACCTCTGTTTCAGTTGTGAATAGAGTTTTAATATTGCAGGTCATTTACCCTTGTATGAGATGCACGTGGGGGTGGGAGAAATGTAGCTGGTTTTCTGTCCCGTGCAGACCTCTAGTGAACACATTATGGGACTATGGATTATGGAAACATTTATTATTGATCTTTTCAACAATAACATTATTGCTGTTGCTATTAGAAGCTATTATAGCATACGTGACTCAAGATTCTTTAATTGTCATTGCACAGAGTACAACGAAATTGAACAGCAGTCCTTACAGTGCAGTTAACAGGACATTTAGCATAAAGTACAGTGCAAGGTAGAGGCTGTATAATTAAAAAAAATAAAATAAAAGAATATAAATATAAAAGGATATAAAAGCATATAGCGTCTTTGGTTTTGCATATATTGCACATGTGAACTTATACAGATACTCATTGGAGTGAAGATATATATTATATTATATTATATTATATATATATATATATATATATATATATATATATATATATATATATATATATATATATAATATAATATAATATATTATATTATATTATATTATATTATATTATATTATATTATATATATATATATATATATATATATATATATATATATATATATATATATATATATATATATGCGCGGCATGGTTGTGTAGCAGTTAGCACTGTCGCCTCACAGTAAGATGATCCGGGTTGGATTCCCAGTCCGGCCTGTTCTGGGTGGAGTGTGCATGTTCTCCTTGTGCTAGAGTGGGTTTCCTCCGGGTACTCTGGTTTCCTCCCACAGTCCAAATACATGCATGTTAGGTTGATTAGTCACTCTAAATTGCCCGTAGGTGTGAGTGCGTGAGTGAGCGTTGGCCATGTGATGGACTGGCGAACTGTCCATGGTGTACCCCGCCTTCGCCCGATGATGCTGGGTTTGGCGTGACCCCAACTAGCTGGATTTAGGGGCAGATAATGAATGGATGGATATATAACATTTTGCACATCATGAACTGATGAACTGTTCATTTGTTAAGTTGAGGTTTTGGCTCAAAGCTTCATATTAATGTGTTTTCTTGCTCAAAGTAAATGACATTTATACACTGATATATACAGAGTTTTGGGCACCACTGGTGAAAAAAAAACTATTTAAATCATTTTCTTAATTTTTTATATTTCTATTGTATTTAAATTCTTGTTCTTCTTTCCTTCTTTCTACCTTTTTTAAGACAAATACTTCTAATAATGCATTTAATGCACTTGTCTATTTATTGTTTTACATATATACATATATATTATATACTGCTTAATTTATTTTCACTTCAAAAATCCAAACTATATGTCATTTTTTGTAAGTTTTTGGCTGTTTTTAATTTTGTGAAAATCCTATGATGATTGGACCAATAGAAACGCTCCAAATTGCAGTGGATTAAAAACTTTTAATTCTATCGAAAGTAAAGAAAGTTTCTGCTGTCTCCTGTAAAGTTATCATTTTGGAGATGCTTGTTTTTCTGTGGAGCACAATCTGATTATATTTATAGGACTTGTCAGAACAAACCGAGAGAAAATGGGATGCTTTTTATTTAAGGAGAGAGTACATAAAGGAAGGAGAGGATTGCTATAGATAACTTCTGTCCACATTCTCTTTCTGTCCCTCTCTTTCTCTCTCCGTACCCAGAGGCTATTCTGAGAGGCAGCAGTAAAAGTTTGTGAGGCGCACGGAAATAAATAAATAAATAGGAAAGTGTGCCGCTGTCTCCATGGGATGGACAGGGAGGTATCCAGTCGCATTCCCCAAGGAAATAAACCGGCTTGGGGATTTATCGACATCTCAGCAATTATAAGAGCACTGTCACACATCACCAGTTAGTCAGCCGGGGATTTGCGAGTCCCGCAGACCTTTTTTTTTTTCTTTTTTTTTCTCTCTCCCTTTTTTTTTTTGAAAACGCCTCAGGGATGAAAATCTGGCTCTGTGGCTTTTCAATTTGTGATGTTTATGTGATTGTAAAGAATTCATAGGCGGTGTTGGCCAAGGCAGTTGTCTATATACTGTGCCTATAAACTCCAAATATCTAAATCTCCTTCTCTAACTCTAACAGACTCATACAGGCGCTCCAGATGGACACCACTGCCCGAATACATGCATAACAGAAACAGAATCCCTATGGAAAACACAAAACATTCCAAAGATCGCTAACTTTCTCACAGATGGGGAAGTTGTAGAACTGGTAGAAAGCTTTTGCTTACTTGGATAATTAACAACAAAGAATCTGGCGGTTTAGATATATAACACAAACTAGCTGTACAAGGATGATGGAGTTTAAAAAGATCTTCAAATGGAATGATGTGCCTCTACAAGACGAAGATTAGACTTGTCCAGGCTTTGTTGCAGTGGCATTCAGCTCTATGAATGCCAAAGCTTAGCAATAAAAAAGAAAGACATAAAAAAAAGTCCATGTCTTTGGTGCCTTGGACTGCAACAACGAATGGATTCTCGACCAAACTAAGCCTCACATCTCGCTCAAAGCCCAGATAACTGAACTGAAGATTTGGGCCTAATGCAAAAGACAAATAATGCTTGAAACAATTAAAAGCAAAAGACGAGGAGAACAATAACCAGCCACAGGAGTTATGGACACCCTCAGAGATGCCATGAACAAGCCATGCAGGAGTTTGAAGACCCATACAGAAGACAGGATATCCTGGAGACACACTATCCCAGATGGTCATTGGGAGTGAGAACCAAATTGATGGCACTCAACCAGTGAAAAAAATTCCTGCTCCTCGTTTTTTATAATATAAGGATTATAGCGGAGCCCGGTTTACCCACAAGGCCAAGATGTACACAGAACATGTTCTCATGTTACAGCATGTTACATTTTAATGAATGAATAAATTAATTTTTTTTTTTTTTTAAGTGAACCCTGGCTGGTAACATTTGTAAGCCTTAATATGATGACTCTAAATTGTTAAGACATGTTGCAAAATAATTACAAAAGTAGCAGATTTATTTGTAAATTAGCAATTTTATTCTAAATATTCTTTAACGTATGGACATATGGAGCAATTATTTCTGACTGTGGTTGGAAGGAGTGAATGATAGTTAGCTAACCTAGCTTAAAGAAAACCATGTACATGGTGTTGCTGTTGGATGTTGTTTCCAGTAGAAAGGAAGTGAGTCTAAACAGCTTTCCCCAAACATAAAAAAGGAGAATAGTTAGTGAAGCAGCGTGTGGATGAACACAGCTACAGAAAGACCCACCGCTCTGCTCTCATCACTTCAGTCCTGATGCGTTTGAGTTGTTCAGTAGACCACCACTGGTGAGAGACTTGACGGATGCTGTTGGTTTTAGGTGTAGACTAAAACACAATGCAGTGCCAAAAGCTCCAGCTTATAGAGAGAACCGCGTGAAGAAACGTGAACATGCGCTAGACTCTCTCCTGGCATCCCGCCAACAACGTTTAGCGTTAGCGGCAGCTGCTTCTCCTTGTTTGCGGATTCTGAATGTGAAAGTACAGTCTTAGTAGTGAACATACTACTTCACTAATAAAGAAGTGTGAAGCTCAGAGAAACTCCCGTTCAGTGTATCTAGCTGTTTACTGAGCGTGAATGTTTCCTGCTAGAAAGCGGAGCTCCTTTAACAGACACTCTCCTTCTCCGTCAACACCAACACACAGCTTCACAACAGCTCCAGCACTGTGTCCACTCTCTCCTCCACGCCTCTCTGTTCATCATTTTGATTCACTTGGTGTGTGTTGTCGCCGCTGATGTCAGAAATGTTGCGCTCTGGCTCAAACTGTAAAGACTGAACAGTAGCATGTTTAGCTATCTAGCTGTGCTCAAGCGCGACGGCCAGTTACTGCAACCATTTTACATCACCACCCGCTGAGCACATCAGTAGTTACGACAATGACGACCTACGTGCAGCGGGATTTTACAGAAAATCTAATAAATCTGCTACTGCTACTGATTTTTTACATTTCTTAATAATTTAGAGCCGCTCCACCATATTAAGGCTTACATGTGTTACCAGCTCGGGTTCCCTTTAAGAACCATCTCTTATTGTGACAAGACCCCAGAATTTGGTGGTGAGTTTTAAGACCACAAGTGGGCTAAGATTAATAACTACTCTTAAAGAACTGCAAGACTTTTGTTATAATTGTTATAATTAATTAACTATTAATGTAATTCTATGATAAGATATCACTGCCCAATATCATTTAAACGCAATATATCCTGTGAAAGTTTCATGATGAGTGGACTAATAGAAACGCTCCAAAATCACTTGAAGTAAAACCTCCTTACATTATCCTTACAATAATGTAAAGAATGTTTTCACTCTCTCCTGTGAAGGATCTCTTTTGGAGATACATGATGTAATAAAATCTGTAATGCAAACTGAATATATAGCAAAAATCCAGCAAGACCTCTAGAGCTTGAAGTCTGGAAGCTGTTGATTGTGATCAGACAGACAGAGGTTGCTGGATTGCTGTAGTTTATGGTTAGACAGACAGAGAGAGAGAGAGAGCGACAGAGCGAGAGAGAGAGAGAGAGAGTCAGTCAAAGACATTGATTGCAGGTCCGCTAAGTCAGCATGTCCTCTGTGAGCGGTGCAGATAATGCAAAGTCGCAGAGCTGGCTGCAGTGCTGCTGCAGGGAGGTGAAACACTGACATAGAGGAAACGCACTAAAGCTAGTTCACACCTTGCTCACAATACAAGTTTTATTGCTCAATTAGTGGTTTTTTTCTTCTCAGATTTAGTTATGCCCCAAATAGGCCCAGATAACAACCCATACAGGCAACACAAGCCATGCTAACAATAGCCCATTTGGCAGAACGGCAGAGTTGGGAACAAGGATCATCACATCACATCACTTTTCAAAGGAAAATAAAAAAAACGCAGGATCAGCTCTGGTGTCTAGTACACTGCATCTAATGTGGTAGACTTTGGAGACAGCAGACATAATGGCATGACCTAACATGGCTAACCTGCCTGTTTAAGTTCACGTTAGTGTGAATGAATAGTATCTGTCATTAGAGTGAATACATCACATGTTTACATTTTGTTATCATTCATTTTTATTGTTAGCTGCTGCCGATTTGCAGTCATCACTGCATGGTCAAATACTGGCTATGCATCCCAACTAGGGCCACATGTTAATGCCTAATGAAGATGCAGTTTTGGTGTTGATGCATCAGAACAAAAATAATATTTGTACATATTTGTGCCTAATATACATTTATATTGTTGCTGTCCAATGAAAAACAAATATCTCCAAAATTGCTTTACAGGAGAGAACAAAAACATACTTTACTTTCAATGTAAATCAATGGAACCAGATTTTTTTCCAAGCTGTTTTAGAGCACTTCTATTGGTCCATTCATCATTAATTTTTACACAGTGTAAACAACAATTGGCGTGTTTAAATGATGTAGAAAACTCCAAATCGACAAAAATGGAGATACACATTTTTTATTGGACCGCGACGATACGGTCTAGAGGAGTGTATGGTTCTGTGGCACTTCTGCCCATGAAGAGATATACTAGAAGAAAAGCATTGGCCATAATTGCAGCAACTAATCCACTGAAAATGATAGATATAGAAACATATCATTGCTGTCTGTTGTAACTTCTTTTCTTGCTGTCAACATTCAGATAGAGACCCATTCTGAGTATTTGCTTTATTGTTTAAGATACCATGCTACAGATCTGCTAATGTCTAACTCAATCAGCAAACACACCCTATTTTAGTCCAGCTGACTACAGATCCAACTGGTCTTGTCCTGTATGGCCAGGTCGTTATCCCCAGGGCTTGGGGCTGATTTCCTTGGGAGGTTCCTGCTATAAACCAACAGGTTCTGCTGAGTCATACACTATATGACGGTCATTTATCTATATATCTATCAATGTAGTAGGCACGCATGGTATGTATGAAATATTTACAATATGTCCCTCTCCATTTTTGTCTATTTTGTCAGTTAATCTAATAGAAATGCTCCAAGATAACTTGGAAAACCCTTGGTTCTATTGACTTACATTATAAAGGCTGTTTTTGCTTTCACCTGTAAATTTGCCATTTTGCCCGTACTTGTTTTTCATTGGACAGCAAAGATACAACCTCTTTGCATTCGTCATCTTCTTTAGCCTTCTGTGATTAGACAGCTCTCATGGCTGCTCCGTGTAAATGCTGAAGAAGGGTGTCAAGCAGACCTGGGCTTTTCACCTCAGCTGATCCATTCAGATTCACTCTCAGCCCTGCTCCTCACCACGTCAGACTAAACCCCCAGTCGGCCAAGCCTCATTAGCCCGCAACGGCCCGATAACGACCACTGGATCTCGCCAGTGCCACGGGAACACCCAGTCTGGCCAAACACATCAGGCATGTACGGAGGAGTCTGCGGCCGGGGCTGGAGTGGAGAGTGGCTGAGCCGGGCAGTAATGAGGAGCAATGGGCCTCATTGAGCAAAGCTCCAGTCTGTGTTAGACAGGCCTGAGCCAGAGGCCCAGATCCACAGCCTGGAGCCCTCAGCCAGAAGATCCAGCCAACAGCAGCCTCCAGTCTCCAGAAGACACAGCATCAACAGAGTGAGTCACCGCCGTCTCGGTGGAGCCCCAAGTCGCACTCTGTCACACATGCTCCGTTTCAGAGCTCAGCAACTGCCCTGGATTACCGCTTACGTGCTTTGACAGTGAAATGACATGCAGGCCATACAGGTCTTAACTAAATCATACTTAGCATCATAGCTCATAGTAGAGAAGTAGAGAAATTACACCAAAGCTCTACTGTTCATGCAATGCCGATTTTTCATTCTCAGCACTGCAGTGACATTGACATGGTGGGTGGTGTATTAGTGTGTGTTGTGCTGGTGTGAGTGGATCAGACATAGCAGTGCTGCACCATATATATTATGTCATGATGTTTATTTTTTATATATTTTATTAACAGAGAAAAAACTACAAAATACTACCAACAACTGAACCCATTGATTCATGTTCTGTATTTCACATACGGTGTTGCACTAAACTAAATTGAACTAACTGATGATACACACATTGAACAGCAAATCATATACTTTTATCTGACGCAAAACGATAGACCCTTTTCTGGAGGGCACACACCTCCCGCGGTGTCCCTGATCTTCCTCAAGAACTTGTAAAGGCCAGCACTGGCCTTTAGCACATATTAGCTTGCCAAGTTATCATTAGCATAATTATGATTATAAAAAATTACAGCTTCTGAGCAAATCTACTATTCATCAGTTGTTTCAACAAAATGCATGGTTGTTTATATGTGTTTGAAAATCTCTTATTATTTATTATTATTTTATTATTTATTTATTATCTTTTTTTTTTTTTTTGAATTTAATTGAATGCATTTTGAGTGAACCAAGGCCAATCAGACAGTGGAGCTCAATACCTTTAGACATCTATTGTTTTTTTTTTTTCTTTTTTTTTTAAGAGAGCACCTGTTACTGCTGCTGAGACTCTAACCGACTTACAACTGCAGTGGCAGCAGCTGTATAGTGCTTTTCTCCACTGGACCACACGAGGGCCTTATGTAAGAAGACTCAATGGGCGTGTTTAAGAAAACTAGACGTCTGACCACATGCACGTTTGAGAGTCGGACTTGTGCCAAGTGGTTTGGTGTAGGCTGATGGATGCTTCAGCCTGTGCCTGATTAATTGCTGCTCTTTTAGCAGTCAATAAGCACATCAGGGACTTCCCAGAAGGCTGAGGCGTGCTCCCGCTGCCCCTACTGCAGTCTACAAGCCACCCCACAGAGTCGCTGCGATGTGAGGATCGCTGTGTGGCAAAGAAAAAATCAATGGCTAACAAACCAAGTCACTTCAAAAGGCACGCCAAGCGTGTAGGAGCGAACACATGTCCAGATGCCTATTTCACTGCCCTTTTTCTTTTTGAGGGGGTTGGGATGAGGCGGACGGGGGAGAGTTCTGATGCAGCAGCAATTCAAAGAGAATCTCTACCATTTTTGCTCCAGTAAATTCTCATTGGCCTACGCTGCTATGTTGGCCCTGTTGCCCTGGGGCGAGCGTGGCTGTTAGACTCGACAGACGGGCTAATGAGAAGGGTGAGAGGAGACGATTTTCTCCTCTGTGTGTTGCTGTCAGGCCGTTAGGGCTGATGTGTTTGGCAAACACGTCTTCAGAATGTCTTCATCGCTGTGATCAAGGCCATGTGTATTCTATCTCATTAACAGTAATGCAGGCTGCCAAGGCTATAGACGGTTGGGTGGGGGGTGTGGGTGGTGAGGAGTGGGGAGGGGATAGAGAATGCATTGTACTTTACATGGCCAGTGGGTTTAACAAAATAACACTAGAATCTCAAGTGGCTTATGATCTCTTTCCTGCTCTGCTACAAGGGTCTCTTAACCCTTACAGGGCAAGAGCTGTTACTGTAGTGCTCCTATATAATGTAGCTGTCTGAGCTTATTTAGGATGTACTAATTGCTGCTATAATTATAAAACATTATTTTCATTGAGTGTATTCTGAGTGTTTTTTTACAGAGTTAGCACAATTTTCAGTGTTTATTACTTATGCCCAGTCAAAGCAACAGTGGCTATACAGTGGCTATACATATTCTAAAGAGTGTATGCATCATATCTGTAGTCAGTGTTTTCAACTAGTGATACACAGACATTAAAAATTCCTGGCTGAAATCAAAACCAGAAAGAAAATAGTTTTTTTTCTTGTTTTGATTTTTAAAAAATACTTTCTAATATAAACACTAAACAATAAAACCACAATGTTATAAAGAAAACACCCAAGTTTACAGCAAACCTAGGTGCCCAAGTAACTTGATTACTAAAAATCATCAATGCTATTTTTGCACTGAAGATCCATTTAATCCACAAGTCTATATACAGCTCACAAGGGCCAATTGTAGGCTTAAAGGTTTAGGGGTGCTGAGCACCCAAATGAGAACAGCTCGTGTATTTCATCTAAGAGAAAAATAAATACATCTATATCAATTTAACACATTTTCTTATTGAATAGGGTGAGTGTGTCATGACAGAATAATTAGAATAATTTAGATCAGACACACCAATTCTTATAATCAGTTATCAATATTATTACAATAATCAACCGATTCTGAGATTTTGATCAAGATCATGTCGGTCTTACTTTCTCACCTGAACCTGCCTCTTTTTTTCTGGGAAATAATCAAATATCCACAGCTGACCACACACACACACACACACACACACACACACACACACACACACAATAGTTACGTTATAGCATCATATCTTCATATCTTATCATTCTATAACATTAATTATCTAATACACATACAGACAGCACTACTCTAGCACCCTAGCTTTCATAACAAACAGACTAACCAACAGCACAGCAGCTACAGCTTCTCTCACTCCTTTATGCACAGTAAACAGACCACCTGCAGCATTAGCCTGCTAAATGAAAAAAAATAAATAAACGTCAGATAGTCACTCCTAGCTAACAATAACAGAATAAAGAGTGATCAGAAATATGGACTGCTGATAATGACTGCAGTGTGTTGGTTCTAATTGATACAGTACAAAAATATTCCTTTGCAAAACTAAAAACTACTAAACACACAACACCAGTCAAATAAAACACTGACTAACGGTGTGTGTGTGTGTGTGTGTGTGTGTGTGTGTGTGTGTGTGTGTGTGTGCAATGCTGCACTGAGAGACAGAGAAGCTGGATCATACCATTTTGCAAGGGGAGCGGGACTGCTATATTTTCGTTGTAAAAGTAATTGGTTTAACCATATACTCTCTTTGGTTTTAACATTTCGAGCTTGTCAGAGACAAATTAATGTAAAACATTTTTCTACTATAATCTTTAGCGGTGCTGGGGCTCAATTCAGGGGTGTGTTTTAGTGGATGATTCTAACTTCTAACTGATACAACATGCTTATGCTGTGAGCTCATGATCAGATGGCATGTTTGCAAAATGGTGACAGACAGACCAGAGAAAACAATAGAAAGTGTCCAAAGTTTGGGATCATTTTGTGCTTAAAAAATAAAAAACCTGTGTCCGGTGTATCTATTGTAAAACTGAACTAGCATCACAAACACCAGACACACAACATCAGTGCTTTAGCATCTCAGCAGAAAAGGTGCCAAATCTAAACATTAGGTTATGTTGACATCAGGATTTAACATAGTTGAGATAAAGGCTAGTAAAGAATACCTATTGGTTATATGTAGTGGTCAGTAATGAATGAAAATGAATATGGTATCTAGTTAAGCTTTGCATTTGTGTTATTATTAAAGTCCAAAATGTACAGCAGGTGTATTCAGGTTAGTCTGACTGCAGTGAGAAGGTCAGCAGGTGCAGGGTGACCCTAGTAATGCATGTACATTAACCCCAAATGTATTACGGCACTCTAATACACTGCATTGTTTAGTTTTGGCAGATAATAATATTGTAATGCAGTTGAAGCTATACAAGTTGAGATATTTTTTAAAGGAAACCAATTAGGCATTTATTTTAGGAGACTTGTCTTCTCTTTTGTGTATCTTTCTTTAATAAAGCAAGTATTTCTTCTCTGATTTCTCCATTAATTGGTAGAATCAATAGAATTCTTGATAAATAATTAAATAACTGCTGCAGCTTTACATACAAAGCAAACTCACTAAACATATTACAGAATGTAGGCTACAGTATATGACTGTGTAATGTCCACAACAATATAAAGCCATTGGTCATCCAAGGTAATGAATTCTACTGTGCCTTTGCTGCAGATAGTGCAGTTGTGTTAGCAGGGACCTTCCTTTGTCCTTTTTCTGTTTGCTTCTGTTTTGTTTTTCTGCTGTGTTCTGCATATCAAGCAGGATGCTGTGTTGTCCTGTGGTATTAAACCTGTGGTGGAGATGTTCTTGGGTGTTCCATCAACTAATACTTTGCATGAACAGTGATTTCAAATAACTTGCCCAATGTTCCTTGTGAAATTGTGGCATGTGGCAGTTGTTTTTCACCCTGTATCTCGTAGGTAACTGCAGCTTTCTACTTCGCTGTTGCTTTTCTAAGTTCGCTGCTCATAATTTATCAATATGCCTCCCACGAGTGTTTTCCCACATAGTCTGCCAACAATACAGAAGCTTTAAAAGGAATTTAAACGCATGTGGGGATGTGGATGTGGGGGCTACAAACACGGAATCGGTCATAAATATAGACATTGTGCGAGCAGCTGGGTTTCCACTGGCACTACTATGACTCGGGTCAAAATCTGAAGATGTATGCACATGCATATCATAGCTGTTAACACTTGTTAGAATTTAAAACTGCTAGTTTTGGCCCACAGAGGAATTTGCCCTCCACACTTTCAAACCTGTTCATGCAGTGAAACACCCACACATACACACACACTAGGAGGCTGTGAGCACACTTGCCCAGGGGTGTGGTCAAGCATATCCACAGGACCTAAGAAGCAGTTGCGGGGTAGGTGCCTTTCTCAAGGACACTTTAGTCATGTCCTCTTGGTTCAGGGAACAGAAATGGGGACCTTCCAGTCACAAGACTGGTTCTCTAACCTCAAACCCACGTATTTACATACTTACCCTGTTCATCACACAGTTAGATGCATAATAAGTTTACTTTTACTTACAACCTGCATCAAGGGGTTAAGACTGCAATTAGGTCAACTTAAGTTATGATGTTGTCCTCAAGGCAAGTCAGGTTTATTTATATAGCGCTTTTAACAATGATGTTGTCCCAAAGCAGCTTTACAGAGTTTTGAAAACAGACAGTTACAACATATATATCCCTTGTGAGCAAGCCAAAGAGAACAGTGGCAAGAAAAACTCCCTCAACTGGAGGAAGAAACCTTGGGAGGAACCAGACGCACAAGGGGAGACCCATCCTCCTCTGGTCAAACAGTGTTTACAGTTTAATAAACTAAACACCAAAGAAAAGAGTCTCTGTTTGAAATCTGGATAGCAAAGCTTTAGAAGCTGCCCAGATAGTGGCAGTCTCTGACTGAGGCAGTCACTGACTGAGTCTTTATGTAAAGTGGGAGCTGAAACAGTCCCATCCTATCTCAATGCGGGTGCATCTGGATGGTACAGTGATGTAACTGAGGGTGTAGCAGTTGACACATATGGACAGGAGAGCTGGCTGGTGATGGGTGGGGAGGAGGCCCTGATGGTCAGTCCTTCAACAGCATTTAACAGACGGGAGGACAGTCAGGAAGTTACTCAGGAAGAGTAAAGACAGAAAGTTAGTTACTCCATCTATTAAGACTATACACATGCATTCATTGGTCATTCAATTCAAACGTTCTCTTCTTACAAACAAACTGTGTTATGAATTGAAAGTTCAGAATCTGCACGTTCAGCAGAACTCCTCCGCTTCTTTCTGTGAGATACGAGTGAGAACTAATTAATATCGAACTACACCATTACCGGCAGCAATAATGATGGCTTTTTAAGGCTTGAAACAGGCACACATAGACACAGGCATTCATTAGCTGAAATTGTTTGCTCAGTGCTTATCGCAGTAACGCTACGATGCGCGGCTGTTCCGTCGCTACTTCTACATCATCAGCGGCTGCGCGCGCCCCCGGTAGTATGATGCATTGCTTGCTTAAGCCGAATTTGCATGCTATGCAGAGCGTCCCTCCGTTGCTCACGTCTCCGCAGGTAGATTCTCCATCACAAAGCTGTCAGGTAAAGTAAAACTGGAGCAGAAGAAAGAAAAATATGACTCAGGCCTCGTTCAATTTTAGATTTTTTTATTTTAGCAGGAACTCAATGCTGTCTTCTACAGCTTTACAAAGCAGTCACTTTGTTCTATTGTATAATGGGAGATGAGATCGTTTGGGTATTTAATGGACAGGAAAGCCTTGTTCTCATTTAAAAGCTTACCTTTTAATCAAGCCTCATTGAGTCAATGGAAGAGAGGGGGAGGGAGGAAGAGAGAGAGAGAGAGACAGGGAGAGACATAGAGAGAGAGAGAGAGAGAGAGAGAGAGAAGATAACAGTCCCTTTGGAGACGCGGTTTTAAGCAATGACAAGAGTGATCAATATTTGAGTGGTTACCATTTCTCAGTGGCGAAGTTGTGCGGACATGCCATAGCTTAATGCACTTAGGGGCTGCCGCCGACACAGGAGACGGATCTACCTGACAAATGGAATCAGGGCGCTGTCTCCAACTCTGCGGCCGCACTGGCAGCGATGTCAGGGTTGGTTTGGGTGTGCTGACCCACGTGGCTCTGCGCCAATTTAGTAGACCCAATCCCAGCTCCCCGGACCCCTCTAAACTCCATTAATGTGTTTTAACCAGGAGTGTCAATAAAGCCATTAGGAGCAGAGAGGAGAGACGAGGAGAGAGGTTAAGCGAAGGAGGGCAAAGAAAAAGAAGAGAGGAGTGAAGAGAGTAACAGTGATGGTACAGCTAAGGTTTTTTTTGGGTGGGGGTGCTATTTATTTAGTTTTTCTGCGATGGAAAAGGGTTGGCACCAAATGGGGTGGGGAGGGCACCAAATGGGTTGAGGTGGGGTGGGGGAGGCAAAACACAAGACAAGGTTGGGGGAGCATCACAAGAGGTGAGGTTGGAGGAGCATCAAAATTGATGAGGTAGGAGGGACATCAGAAGGGGTGAGGTAGGAGGGCCATCAAAAGGGGTGAGGTTGGGGGGCATCAAAAGTGATGAGGTTGGAGGGGCATCACAAGGGGTGAGGTTGGGGGCATCACAAGGGGTGAGTTTGGAGGAGCATCACAAGGAGTGAGGTTGGAGGAGCATCACAAGGAGTGAGGTGGGAGGAGCATCACAAGGAGTGAGGTTGGAGACATTGCAAGGGATGAGGTTGGAGGGGCATCACAAGGGATGAGGTTGGAGAGGCATCACAAGGGGTGAGTTTGGAGGACCATCACAAGGGATGAGGTTGGAGGGGCATCACAAGGGGTGAGTTTGAATGAGCATCACATAGGGTAAGGTCAGTGTGGGCAATTAAACCCACAACACCACGCCCACCCCAACCCACCCCACAAACCCTGTCACTGCTTTGGCTCTCATCAGCCCCAGCACTGTGTATGCTCTTAAAACAGAACGCCACCTTATCTGAAACAGTTACCGCCTGTATAATTAATCAGCCGGTCCACACCGGTTTGCCCCATTCCATTTCAATATTTTACAATTGCCTGGATAAATAAGTCAACAGCCTCTAGCCGGCGCGAGTGTTCCACAGTCCCAACCGCACGGCTGTTAGCACAGCGAGGGCAAGGCTGGCCCGGCCTGGCTCCTTCATCCGGGCTTTCCAGGTCGTCCTTCACTCAGGAGGTGATGAGTAGATTAGATCCCGTGTCGTCTCTCACACCTGCTGCCAAATCAATCTTATCAGCGAGGCGAACACAACAGAGAGAATAGTAAGGCTGATCGATCGCAATGGAAATGTATCATACATATAAGAGACCTAAAGCCGACTAAAGCCCTTTAAAAATAGATCACTGGCCATCTTGTCTTCTGCTTTCTTTCCAATGCCATGGAATCCGCCTGCACTGGGCCTCTGGCTGCTGTACGGATCAACACTCTTGCAAGAAATGTCCTTGGGTAGGGTAGGCAGCCAGAAGTTACATTTCTCAGTCTGCGTTAGAAGTCCTGGGCAGAAATATAATGAAAGCATCAGTCTGTCATTACAGCATTAGAAAGGACACCGCAATCAGCCGCTTTGACTACAGTATTTCAGGATCATCAACAGGCCATTGATTAGGACTGGCACTCTATTGTACGCCAGTGATTAGAGCACAAAGGCACAAACATAGGTTATGTAAAGATGCACATTACAGTGGATAAAATAGGAATGTTTGCAGGAAGACTGCTTTGTAGGGAAACAACAGGGAGGAAATTGCAGTGCCATGTCTTTGGGGATCCAGTTTAGATGAGGTCATGTGACTGTCTGGTTCTGTCCCCATTGCCGGTTCCTGCTGGCTTGAGTATTATATAATTATTATTTACACAAACTAATGATCGTTTACTATACTTTAACCATACTTACACTTACTGAGTACTGAAACTGCACAGTTAATCATGTTTAATCATGTTAATCAAGACTTCAGAAGGTGCCTAGTGAGATCAGGTGGTATGGCAGATCCTTTAAATCCCGAAAACAAGAAAACAAAAAAGAAAACAAGACTCGTCAGACCAGGTGACCTTTGACTACTGCTCCAAGGTTCATTGATGTGGCTTTCTGTGGTGGGCAGGATTTAGCATGGGCACTCTGACCCTCCCCGGGTTGTGGTTTATTCATCTTTGAACCAATGTTGGTAGCTACTTACCTTTGCAGAAGAGGAGCATTGCACAAGGCTTGCAATTTCAGAGATGTTCCCGGTCAGCAGTGGTGGGTACCTGCAGACAGTGGTCCAGGGTGGGATAAAACAAGGACCTGTGAGTCACAGTGCTTATGTTAACTCTGATTCCCATTAGTTCATGGTTTATCTGTCTTCAGACCACTGTCAGGACCATGATCCAGTACTTACCACTGCTGACCAGGAGCCCTGCAGAAACCTTGCAGTTTTCAAGGGCTTTCCTGGTCAGCAGTGGTGAATATCTATGGATAGTGGTCCAAGGTGGGATAAAACAAGGCCCAGTAAGAGTTACAGTGCACATGCTGACTCTCACCAGGTCATGGTTTATACATTCTCAGACCACTGTTCGTCAGCACTCACAACTGCCAACCAGGAGCACCTTATCACATGCCTTGTAGTTTTAGAGATGCTCTGACCTAGTTGTCTGACCATAGTGATTTGGTCGCTCAAGTCTTCACGCCTGCCCATGTCTCTCATCTCTAACACTACAACTGACTGTTCACTTGGTGTCTTATATGTCCCAGGCTTTGGCATGCACTGTTGTTGTGGGATAATCATCATTGTTTGCTTCATCTGGCTGTGAAAGCCCTGTTGTTGTAATCATAATGTCACAATGTCCGACAACTTGATCCAACTTGGGTTTCCATATTGCATAGCCCTACTCTGTAGATTTAAAATCTACATCAATCAGAAATTTTAATTCATAGTTCTTCCTTAACGTCTCTACTTGTGGGTAGGATAGGAGTCTTATGGTTTTGATTAGATGGTGAAAAGCAGCTGTTCTGAAATGAAGATGGAGTCAGCAGAATTGGTCAGCAGAATCCACCTGTTTAAAAGATAATAAAAAGAACCAGATTTAAAAAAAGAGTAGTGCAGTATTTTAATGTGATTTTCCTGGAACAGTTCGTAATTTGTTGCAAGTTTGATTTTAATATGCATGATTTACTTTTCAAGGCATAGACAAGGCCAGATAGCCAGTGTTGCTCTCGCGTTTCATGGCAAAAATCAGCCTTCCTCTAATGATTGACCAATCAGTCATTAGAAGGGTGATGGAGGGGGAGGGAAAACATGGTGAGATGTTGGTTAGTAAGTCTAAATTTTCCCAGTCGATGATGCACATGATGGTACAACCAAACATCAGGTGTTTAAATACAGGCAGAAGTGACTTTGCTCCAAATTACAGAGAAAGAAAAGTTGTGAATGATGTGACTTAATGTGACTGAAAATATGAACTACCGAGCTAATAAAGGTTCATTTTAATTTCGGAGTTGACTTTAAGCTATGCGTGTAACCTTTAGAAGCCCCATTTATCAGGAACAAAACAACAATAATAAATGAAACACGTTGCAAATTGAGTCATTTTTCCCTCATACCTTGTTTCACCCAGCAGAAAAGTTATGCTGAAAACGAGGCTCCTGCACTTCAGTGCTTACTGCGTTTGTAGGTAGAAGAGAACATTTTGTTTTGATTTAAATTTAAAGAAAGGTTTTCATGCAGAAAGATAAAAGGCGTGTTTTCCATTTTTTGCTATCTTTTTCAATGCCATTTTACAACTTTAAAACCAGTGAAAAAGAAAGGTTTAGGCTCAAGCTTGTCAGAATGAATCAAGTCTAAATGTACCTTATCACTATATAAGTATTTATGTAATTATATGTAAATATGGTAATAAATACAAGGCTCAAGTTAGTGAGCTTATTAGCAAAATCTCAAGAAAACATACACATCATACATTGCAGTGTACCGAGAAGCTTTTCAAGGCTTGCTTGTTGTTGATTGCCATGATTACTGGTGTTATGACCCCACGTTGTTTTGTGTGCCATGGGAATAGTAATGTGGCATTAAAACCCTGAGCCTGCACTGAAGGAATAAAACCATGAAGAACAGCTAAAATAGGGTTTGAGAAGCTCTAAAAGCACTGTGCTATGATACCGAACACCTTACCAACACTCAAACTGTGGACAGCACCAAAGGAAAGAACAAAAACCCAGCATAACCAGCAGTGGTCCAGGGTGGTATAAAACAAGGACCAGTGAGTCACAGTGCCCATGTCAACTTTGGTTACCATTAGTTCATGGTTCATCTACCTTCAGACCACTGTCAGGACCATGATCCAGTACTTACCACTGCTGACCAGGAACACTGCAGAAACCTTGCAGTTTCCAAGGGCTTTCCATGTCAGCAGTGATGAGTATCTATGGATAGTGGTCTAAGGTGGGATAAAACAGTGCACATGCTAACTCTCACCAGGTCATGGTTTATACATCCTCAGACCACTGTTGGTCAGCACTCTCAACTGCCAACCAGGAGCACCTTATCACATGCCTTGCAGTTTCAGAGATGCTCCAGCCTAGTTGTCTTCACACCTGCCCATGTCTCTCTTCTCTAACACTTTAACTGACATGTCCTACATGTCGCAGACATTGGCATGCACTGTTGTTGTGGGATAATCATCATTGTTTGCTTCATCTGGGTGTTAAAGCCCTGTTGTTGTAATCATAATATCACAATGTCCAACAACTTGATTCAACTTGGATTTCCATGTTTCGTGTGCAATGGGAATAGTAATGAGGGATAAAACCACGAAGAACAGCTAAAATCGGGTTTGTGAAGCTCTAAAAGCACTGTACTATGATGCTCAAACTGTGGACAGCACCAAAGGAAAGAACACACACCCAGCATAACCACCTTTACCAACTCTGGAATAAAAGCCCACCTTCTAACCTAGTGGAGTAGGTCGAATATACTCCCGTGTGTTGTGAATGTATGGGCATGCCCCTCTTACCCCTAATGGTCCAACAATTAGACAGCTCTTGTAAACTCAGTTGAGGGTGCTGGTGGGATTGACCCAACATAAGCACACATCCCTTATACAAAGAATAGAGATCTCCTGTAATGAAAGTCAGGCTGTGTGCTTCTAAATCCTCCAACTAAAGCACACCGAACACAAGAGGTGCCAGGTTACAAGCATGCAGGTACAGTTAAAGAAGTAGGTGCTGGCAAATCACCTAAACAAAGCACACGCTTAACACAAGAGATTAAACTCTAAACCATAGCACACATGGTAATAGTCATTAACCTCCCCCCAGCCAATTACAGCAGCCGGTATTCTGATTGGTCCGTAGATTTGATGAGGCTTTTAATCAGTTTGCAATCTATATGATAAGAATCGTGCACAGTCTGCAAATCAGTTCAAGCTTTTGTGAAAAGACAGACCTCCCACCTTTAAATGGCAGCCTGCAGCTTTGTTATTGGCGTTAATGAACAGGAGCACGGGTGCAGAGAAGGTTATGTGAAGTGGTCATGTTTGTGGGGAAATAAAATCTAGCCAAACATTTAATATATGTATTATCTGCAGTAGTGGGCTTTGGATTAGTTGTGTTCTTTGTTTTGTGAGGCTTTTACTTACGTTATTTGCGTCTACACAGTCAAAGTGGAAGCCAAAAGAATCTTCATTTGATAAGCACCATGAAATCTTCATAACCTTCCATCAAATTCTGGCCTCATAGGTCTGAGACCCTAAGAGCGTAAAGGCAGGAGGTGGTGCTGTATAATGCAGGAAGGTTGCGAGCGTCTGGGATGATTTTGGCAGGCTCCGTGTCTTATCTCCAACCCTCCAACTATTCTAGCACACCAAAAGCTTTCTCCCGGACAAAATGGGCCTTCAATAATGAGTAAAGACTATAAGGCAGATTGAGGAGAGGGAGAAGAAAGAGAGGAACTGGTGATCTGCGGAGAGGCAAGGGAGTGTGGGCTTTGCCATCAAGGCCAAGCTGATGGGTTTTTGAAGCCACATGGATGAATATCAAATGGTGATGCAAGTTTCATGGAGATGGAGGCTCAAAGTGTCTGCTTCCTTTTAACTGGATTAAAAAGGCAGATGATCACGCAGAAGGGTGAGCCTTCGCTGGGCCTAGACGCTAACCGCAGTCCTCGGCGCGGCCCTCATCGCTGCTGCCTTACTCCTCACTTAACGCTCTAAACTGCTTTATTTCATTCCTCCCACATTGTTTGTGCACCTGTTTTGGGAAACATCTCCCTCCTCCTGTTCCTGACTGTATAGAGCGATGCTGCGCCGGCAGCGGTAGCGGTTTGACTGGAGCTGAAATGAAGCCCTGGATTAGAGACTTGTGTGGGCGTCTTCATACTCGAGCTAAATGCGAGTTCGGGTTTGCCTCTATTTTTTACACCATGATTCCGCCAGGGTCACGCTCAGTTCCACACAGAAAGGCCCAGTCATGCTGGATTTTTACAGTGAAATTACGTTTGTTTCAATGGAAATTGCCCCAATCGAGGGTTTCGTGTTACAACCGCTGCAAACTTTGGCACGTCTTGTTGAGTTTAGTAGCACTCAGCAGTAGTAGCATTGATCTCTGGGCGTTCTTCATGTAGAAGGACTGGTACAGTATACAATCTTATTTATATTAAGATTGTTGGTATAGTGTAGTAGGTTACATTACTGCCCTCCATGCTGTAGACAGGGGTTCGATTCCCCACTTGGGTAACCACCTTACACTGTACCAATAAGAAACCTTCAGTAACGGGTGTACATGTAAACTGTAACACTAACTTCACCTACCTGTGTACATGTAAACTGTGACACTACCTTCACCTATCTGTGTACATGTAAACTGTAACACTACCTTCACCTACCTGTGTACATGTAAACTGTAACACTACCTTCACCTACCTGTATACATGTAAACTGTGACACTACCTTCACCTACCTGTGTACATGTAAACTGTGACACTACCTTCACCTACCTGTGTACATGTAAACTGTAACACTACCTTTACCTACCTGTGTACATGTAAACTGTAACACTACCTTCACCTACCTGTGTACAGGTAAACTGTAACACTATCTTCACCTACCTGTGTACATGTAAACTGTAACACTACCTTTACCTACCTGTGTACATGTAAACTGTGACACTACCTTCACCTACCTGTGTACATGTAAACTGTAACACTACCTTTACCTACCTGTGTACATGTAAACTGTGACACTACCTTTACCTACCTGTGTACATGTAAACTGTAACACTACCTTCACCTACCTGTGTACATGTAAACTGTAACACTACCTTCACCTACCTGTGCACATGTAAACTGTAACACTACCTTTACCTACCGAAGGCAAAAGTAATCAAATGAAACATCATTATTCATAAGTGACACATCGTGGTTGTCTAAAGAAAAACATGTATCAATCCAGCTGCTCTTAATATCCTGTGAAAGTTTCTTGTTGAATGGACCAATAGAAATGTTCCAAAATCACCAGAAAGGAATTCTGGCTCCATTGACTTCCATTGAAAGTAAAGACAGTTTTCGTTTTGGAGATGAATGTTTTACTTTGGATAGCGCCACCCCAAAACCAATCAAGTGGCTGAACTAAGCAGTGAGAACAAAATAAGAAAACATGACGACAGAAAACATTAACCACTACTGAAAGAAACATGATACACGAGCTAATAATCTTAAAATAGTATGATAAGATACAAACAACAAGTAAACAGGTGCTAGCCTGCTGCTGTGAAACCTTAACCCTAACACTAACACTAACCCTAACCCTACAGAAACACTCCCACAACTTTAGATGCTCGCGAGTGATTTGTTACTGCAGCTCGCGCTCCGGATAAATCCATGCTTTCAGTAGACGCGGCCATCTTAGCGACGCATCGACACACATTATGCTAATCGACGTAATAAGCGATAAAGATAAATGAGAACGCTGAGTCAAAGTTGACTTTATAACCAAATATCCTGAGTAGGAAACTTTATTTACTACTGAAAACAGAATCGCTAAATCGACTCCCCATTTGAGCAGACAGAGAGTCAACTCACCGCTATGAGTCCTTTCCTCAGCCCGAACTTAAAGTTACATTTATTTACTTTAATTTATTAGAAATACAGTTGTGTAATGTTCTATAGTACATTTGTCTATCTTCTGATAGAAAATAAATCAGAGAATATAAAATAATAAAACTTTTAAATTTTGATATCTTCACTTTTCACTTAAATTTAAAAGGCAATAGTGATTTGATATATATCATGATATAAATCAAATCACTATTGCCTTTTAAATTTAAAAGGGTTTTAAATCAAAATTTAAATGTTTTATTATTTTATATTCTCTGATTTATATATCGTGATAAGATATCGTGTTTTTCATATCGCCCAGCCCTACTCGGACCTTACATCTACCAAGTGGACCCACAAGGTAGACATGTCTGTTAGAGTGGACAGTGAGTGGACACATTTTATCTCCATCTATTTCATCTTCCAGGTGAAATAGGACCAGTTTTGTAGGTTCATTCATCATGATAATATAATTTTAACCAAATGTAGAGATGTGTATATACGTGTGTTTATTTTTGGCTAGTTTTCCAATCTGGTCATTAAATCTCACAGTGAGGTGATCTATGGTTCTGTGCCAGTGAGAAGGCCTGATCTACCACCACTGCTCAGATGATAAGCTCACACTGAAAGCTTCTCATCCAGTTTTCGTCTTTTCTCTTGTTTGACTTCTTTGTAGTCATAATGCTCGAGGCTCTTGACAGATGAGCGAGAAGATGGGTAAAAGTAACGGGACATTTGGCTGATCGCTGGTTTTAACCACAGACGCATCCATTTTACACTGACTGAGCGCATAACAGAGCTGTGAATGAATATCCTTGATTTAAACTTTGGCGTCCAAAGTGCATAGACGAACGTGGAGACTCAATAACTCTGCGAAACAAAGCTTCCTTCAGAACCGTAAATCAGGCGTGATGGTATTGTTTCAGAGCTGCGCCGAAGCATCATCCCTCCCTCTTCGCAATAAAACGCCTCGAGATGCGTCGGAGCGCAAATCACTAGTGCATCATTATACAACAAGGCTATCACTAAAATGCACAGCTAAGGCAACCGAATCAGATTCCTAATTTATATCCAGTCAAGCATCTACTTCACTGGAAAAGAACACCGCCATTAGAAAATCCACTACGCAGCCAAACGGCCTGCTCGACTGCGTGATGGTAGAAAATGCGATGTCTATCGCTGAGTTACAACCACAATTCCAAAAAAGTGGAGACAGAAGGTGAAATTCAAAGCGAAAACACAAGGTTTGGAAATCTACTTTGACCCTCATTTGAACTAAAACAGTGTTCCCTAGACTAAAGGTGGGAACCACCCTGGATAGGATGCCGGTCCATCAATGGAGAGCTAAAAAAAAAAACAGAAAAGTTTGAAAATGCCTTCAAAGCTGGGTCAGTTTGTGTCTTCGGTCCACAAACGGTTCTCAAATTGTTGTTAAAAGAAGCGGTGATGCAACGCGGCGGTAAACATGCTCCCATTTCAACTTTCTTTTGGAGCGTCTTGCATCATGTTGGTTATGTTGTGTTCTTGTACCTTTTTAATTTAATGTAAGTCAAATAGAATTTACTATTCACTGCTTTCTGTTTAGCTTAGCATTGTCCCAGCTCTTTGGAATTGGAGTTGAACTTGCTGCACAAAAGGCAAATAGCAACTTTCATTCTGCTGGATTTTACTTTCGTAGCTCTAGCCCACTTAGACTCGCGGGAAAAATGTGCGGACCGAGCACAAAAGCGAGCTCTAATTACAGGGCGATAAATAAAACTCCTCTTTTTCGGGTTTCCTCCTCAGTTTTCTGCTTTAGCCAAGCCTCAGCTTTAAGCGCGTCCTAAAAATCGGGAGAATAGAGTGGAATCAGCGCAGGGCTCTAATAGAGGGATGAAAAATGACTGGAAATAACAGAAAATAACTCGGAGAGTTGTCGCTGCTAAAAGAATTGACTCCTTCTTTCGAGATCGCAGCCCCAGGCCGTGTCTAGTAAAAGCACTTCTTTTGTGGGCTCTACAGCAGAGCTTGGGCCTGGAGTCTCATTCATGTCCAGGGGTCAGTGCTGATGGACGTAGCGGGGCTCTTATTGTGTTGGATATGTTTGCCATTGTTGCTGTAGTAAATGGATCTGGATGTTTCTCATTATTGCTGCCTGGCCGGTCAGGTACCCCAGCTGGTTAAACCACTGAACTTCTTTGTAGTTTCCTTTGAGTGGGCTGAGTGACCTGGCCATGTCCTGTAGATCAATGAAGTGTTCTGGCAGGTTTAATGCACATCATAGGAGGAGCCACGTCCCAATGTGTTTATATGAAAACGGGTAGATAGATAGACCATTGTCTATCACACACTGGGGTGAACCCTTTATTTGACCACTAACTGGAATCCTTACATCTCTTCTAACAAAGTCTTGCACCTGTTACTTGTAGAGAGACGCAATAACTTAAGAACTTAATATGCTTCAACTGTTAACCTACATTACTTCCTTACTTTGGTTCAGACAGCAAGAAGCCCATTGCACTGTATATAATAAGAGTCATGTGCAAATTTCTAGGGCAAATTAAATGCTTTGTTGATTTCCGTGTTGGTGTCATCTAGAGCGAACACTTCTGTACATTTCATGCATTATTATTATTTTCTTAGTTTAAGAATTAAATGCAATTAAACAGTGATGAATTCAGGATGAACTGTCATGTTAGTGACACACGCTAGTGCTAGGGAGGGTATTAGAAAATATATATACACTTGAGTATTACAATATTATACAGTATTTTGTGCTACTGCTTCAAATCTCAAACACAGCATTGGTTTTAAATTCACAGGGCATATATTTTTATTATATATTCACAGGCAGTGGTTTTATTTGTGTGTTGTGTTTAAACCTCCGATTGCTAGATAGCATGGTTGTAATCTGTCTTCAGCCATGAGACTCTTCCACTCCAACATAAACAAGTAGTGAAAAGATGCACCATGAATGTTAACAAAAGCAAACCAACTATACCATTAAAACCATCTGCTTTTATCAGCTCCACATACCATATAGAAGCAATTTATAGTTCTACAACTACAGACAATAGTCCATCTGAGTCGCTGCATCCATTGTTTATCCCCTTTCACCCTGATCTTTAACAACCCCCACAGGACCACCTCAGAGCAGTGTGTGTTAAGTGTGTGTTGTGCTCGTAACAACAACTATCAAAAAAAAAAAAAAACACCTCAGTGTCAAAGCTGGACTGAGAACAGTCCACCAAACAGCAACATCCAGCCAATAGTGTCCTGTGGGCCAGTGACCACTGATGAAGGACTAGAGAATGACCATCACACTCTGACTTTACATCTACAAGGTGGACTTGCACGGTAGGCGTGTCTATTAGAGTGGACAGTGAGTGGACACAGTATTTAGAAATTCCAGCAGCACTGCTGTGTCTGATCTATTCGTACTGGCACACACTAACACACCATCACTACGTCAGTGCTGAGAATGACCTACCACATAAATAATATATGTTCTATGGTGGTCCTTTAAGGGGTGCGATCATTGAAAAACAGGCTGAATATTTGAACATATTGATTCATAACCCCCTGTATTGATCTGTATCGTAATACCCAGTTCTTGCTAACACACAGTCCTTGTCGGAGGGGGGCTCATTATACCAAACTCCTAGTGAACCGTGATGTCCAACTCTGAATTCTGTTCACCGTTACAGTTGGATATGTGTTTCATTGCTCTATGCTTGCTTGCATGTGCTCAGATGTTGGTGTGTTTGTAGAGAGTTGGTAGGGTCACTATTTCTTGTTTCTCATGTGTGGTCATATCAGCGGGGGCTGGCAGAATCTACTGAAATCGAGGGAGGGAGGAGATATACAAGAGGCGGACAGAAAGATTGGGCTAAGAGGATTGATGCCTCACGGCAGGCTGCAGGCCGCATGTTATTTTTACACCTGTCACGTATGATGCCCAGGTTTGGCTCGTGCCAAGCAGCTAGCCATAATGCTGGTGGCCGCTGAGACTCTGTCATAGAATCTAGGGCACGGTGGTGAATGTGTGATCTAACTCCTCTGCAGCAATAGCCATGATACTCCATCGCTTCAGCAGCTGCGAGAAAAACAGCCTTGGCGATAAGCTACAAATCATCTACCCACATACACACGGCTGCTTCCTTTACGATACCTTCCTCATCCATTGTGCTGCGCGTAGACAAGGAGCTTTTACGCTGCACGCTTATACTGTCACTTTGCCTCTTCAGCACCCCAGTTCTATTCGTTTCTATGCGTTACCGTGGGGCTCCTGTCTGTCAGACCCAGCCCAAATTTATTCAGCTCAGCCCAAACGCAGTCGATCACCCAAGCCGTGTTGGGTGTCTGCTTTTTTCCTGTTTTGTGTTGCAGTTGAAGCTAATAGATAATGGAAGTTATTGCCCACCTACACAACAGAAACCACATCAGTAAGTTAATTTTACATTACTTATAATCATTCTGACATTCTCATTGAGGATTCAGACCCCCCCCAACCACATTCTTAAGGTGTCCCTACATGTATCCAACTAGTTTCACAAAGACTTCACCATTAAAGGGACCATATCCTACATTTTTAATTCATTTATATATATTTTTTATATTTTTATTTAATTTTCTTACCTCTCATTTTGTCTAAGAATGAAAGAGGCTGTTATTTTTAATTTCATATATATATATATATATATATATATATATATATATATATATATATATATATATATATATTCTGATTGGCTGTCCCATACTGTGCCTCAATCAGAAAGCAATCAGGAATGAAACACTGTTTGTAACTTCCATATATTGTTGCTGTTGCACCAGAAATGTTTGGAACTAGCGTTGCACTGATACCAATGCTGTGGGTGATGGGGATACTGATACGTGTAATTGACACCATGAAGCAATTTCTGTTTCACACACACCTGAAAACCTGAGCCAGGCTTCTTTTAGAAATCACTTAGTAGACACTTACATTCAAAGATAACATTAATCCAAATGGTTGTTGAGGCAACAAAAGAACCGCAGAACTTCTGGCATAATTATAGATTTTAGGCTTGATTGAGTGATTAACTAGCATAGCAGACTGCTACACTGCCTGTGGTGCTACTTGGTTGATCAGCAGCAGTAGCTCCATTTTAGTTAAGCCACAGAAGCAGCTGGATGCTTATACATACATTATATTTGACCACAGGAAGAATAGCTACTATTATAAGAGCTAATGGGGATTTATATATAGTTTGGGATCACAGTGAAACATTCTGAAATCTTCTTCTTAACACAACAATGGACTGACGGGTCTTTAAAGAAAGTTGTTTCTTTCTGGTCATTTTGAGTCGGTCAGCAAGCCATCAACTGCTGATGCTTCAGATACTAAACTAACCTAGAATGTTGTTCTCCCTTTTATACTCACTTATTAGTAGAATGTTTTTCAGCTGTGCATCACAATTGAGGAAGAGTGTCCTAACAACCAGTTAGCCCAATAACATCCTTAACCAGGAGATTTAGGCAGAGGACTGAGAATTGCTGATAATAGGACTATGTGTGTGATAACAAGAAGATGCCATTCAATCTGGCTGAGTATGTCTTATTTATGAAGTTTTCCAAAAATCAAATATTAAAAAAAAATTATAGATTTTAGGACTTTTAGTAAGGATAGACAAAGTTAGTATTATTATCAGCCTATGTGTATGTTGCAGGTATTAGTATCTTTACTGAAAGAAAAGAAGTTGTATCAGTGTGTTTGATTGATTGACTTCCATTACAAGTTAGCAATGTTTATTTTTTTTCTTTATAAAGTTTGTGAAGGGTTTGTTCAATGATGAGTAAATGTATTGGTTTTGGTGACATTACAAAAACAATGATCCATGTATGGATTGTATGACCTAGGTATGAAAGTCTTTTTCTGGACTATTTTTTTAAGATCCCGACTTAATTGTCTTGTGATCTCAAGATACTACAGATTGATTACAAAATACGATTGTGATATTGTGATATTCATATTTGTTGTGGTCTTAAGAAGACAACTTTTATTATTTTGAGATCACTAGACAAATTAAGTTGTGATCTCAAGATAAAGGCTCTGAAAAAAATCTGCCTCATATATTAATTGGTATTTTTTTAATATTAAGTAGTGATTATCTGCTACATCATGCTCCTATTTTCTGGTTTTCCATGAAATGAGCCTTTCAATCAACATAATGGTTTTAATAATTTAAATCTGGACAAATGGTCTCTATGTCTCTGTCTCCTGCATCTGTACCTAGAATGAGGACACTTGGTTAATGAAGCCCTGAGGTTAAGCTCCATCTACTTCTGCTGCTTCTTCAGTTTTAGGCTCCTGCAATGTTGACACTGAGTCCTCTTGCGGAGTGATAGCCTCTTGCTGTCTGGTTCTGCAGAAGTATGGAATGTTTTACGGCAGGTCAGGATACTTTTTGCCTGTGTCAGCGCTTTGTCTCCGGCAGTGTGGAGCAATGAGAGCTCTGGAGCGAAATGAATGATCTCATACCGACTGATATGACAATCAGGGGACTGGACAGAGGTGTGAGCCAGCAGTAGCCTGGACAAAGCTGTCACTCAGTGACATGCAGTCTGACTCAGAAACAGATCACTTTGTGCCTGTCCTGGAGTCTGTCATACCGCATCAGTTTGGCTATATTAATCAGACCGTCCTGAAGTTCCACACTGTTATTTAAGCACGACTGCTTTTCAGTGATTTGAATCAAAGAGAAACGAAAAAGAAAACTCAGTGTGGATCATATTCTTCCAGACAACAGCATAAAAAAAATAAATTAATGGTTAGTCTCTTTGTTCTGGTCCTCTGTGAATAAATAATGAACAAATAACTTTTTGTGTTATTTTTGTTTTTTTAACTCTTCTTTAAATGTGTCCAGGAATGTTTATTAAGTGGTATTATTAGCTAAATACAGCCAGAAAAGTTCTTTGAAATGATGCTACAGAGGAAATAATGGCCCGTTTTTGTGGGTGTGTTTTTTTACAAGTGTGAGCAACCTTGTAAAAGTTGGATGAACCTCCATGTAATGTAAAGGTTCTACACCAGTTTTTTTTTTTCTCGAACTGTACATTCAAGCCTAGAATCATTTGGGGAATTTTTTTTCTTGCAAATTCAGAGAGTGCTTTCAACAGGTGGTGGGATCTGATAGAATGAGGAAAGATTGATTGGGGGTGGGGAGAACTTGGGCTTCTACCTAGATCTAGAAGGCTTTTTATAACTGTGATTGATGTATGAGTAAGGAACAAGGAGGAGATGGGGTTGTAGTGGGGATTGCAAGAACTTCACAGGAAATGGAGGGTAGGAGTGGATATAGGGGCCAATATTTATTTATTTATTTGTTTGTTTGTTTGTTTGTTTGTTTGTTTGTTTGTTTGTTTATCACTGGCCACGCCTGTTCATCTGCTCGATAATGCAAATATCTAATTGACACACGTTGATTTGCTACTGTCTGTGTAGTAGATGTTGTGACCCCTGGTTCTTGTTATCACCTTCAATGTTTTTGAAATGGCTATAATGAGTGAGGTAATGTTTTCACCCACTCACTGTCCAAAGAAAACATGTATCCCCATTTTTGGTGTTTATTTTTCTACATAACTCAACAGCTGCCATTTACATCATCTGAAAAATTCATGATGAAAGGACCAATAGAAATGCTCCAAAATAGCCTGGAAAAAATCTGGTTCCATTGACTTCCATTAAAAGTGAATTGTGTTTGTGGCCTTTGCTGTGTTCTAAGTTCTATATTGAAAATATATGTTTTTATTTAAACAGCGACAATATATTAGAGTTACTGAAAGGGTTTGTGGTACGGCTCCTTAGCAGTGTGACTGCGTTCCAATGGATCAGAATAAAGGCCCCCATCCCCGTTGATAGAGCGGTCCCATTAGAAGCTGTGGATCAGCTGCTTAAATGAAATGACTGCAATTTCACCCCTAAGAATGCTCAATATGTCAGGCAGACGCCTTCGATCCCTGCATAAACTGGAGAGGTCATGCTGCTTTGAGGAAGAGAGAGTGCAGAGAAGAGCCGGCTAAGCCTGGGTTAATCCTGCCCAGTGACTCACCACTGCCTTGAGTCCAACAAGTGGCCCATATTCAGCCCTAAGAGAGAGAGAGAGAGAGCAAGAGCAGAGGACATCATAAGAGGCTTATGCAACAGTATGGGATAGACATCATCTCCAAGATGAGAGAGTAACAACATATGGAATTGTAAATTCTCCTCAAGGACATTCCTTATAGTTGACATGCTCGACAATGACATCCTCATCATTGCGGCCATGCAGTCCAAGCAGTTTGTTTAAAGTGATCTTATGCCAAACAGATCCCTGGATCAATCCAGACCACTGGAAAGAATAGAGTGAGCACACAGATGTAGAGTAGATATGTGATATAAGTGCTGTTGTCTGTGATATTATGGGCTGATGCTTATATAGGGCATTATTATGCTGGTAGAGTGAGAATAGAAGGAAAGAATAGTTTTTTATTAGATATGAGTGCAGGCTCACATAGGGTTGGGCGATATAACTATATTCTAGCACATTGTGAAGCTTTTCTTGCTGTCCATACCTAAAAACACTGACTGCCTGTTTAGTCAGATTAAATAATTAAGTATATACCGCTCAAAAGTTTAGGATCACTTTAGAATTTAATTTCATGCAATTTTCATGCAATTCACAAACAATATTGTCCATTTCACAATTAATTTAAGTGCATCAGATGATTTTTAAAGAATATAAATGTTTGTATTAAAGTCTATTTTTGTATAGAGGCTTATTTTGCATATAGTCCTATTATCAGCAATTCTCAGTCCTCTGTCTAAATCTCCTGGTACGGCCGCCAATCCAAGTTAAGGATGTTATTGGACTGATTGGTTGTTGGGACACTCATGCTCAATTGTGATGCACAGCTGACAAACATTCTACTAATAAGTGAGTATAAAAGGGAGCAAAACATTCTAGGTTAGTTTAGTATCTGAAGCGTCAGCAGTTGATGGCTTGCTGACCGGCTCAAAATGACCAGAAAGAAACAACTTTCTTTAGAGACCCGTCAGTCCATTGTTGTGTTAAGGAAGGAAGATACCCCATTGAAAACAAGAACATTTCACTGTGATCCAAACTTTTGAGCGGTAGTGTATATAATAGATGTGTAAGAAAATATCAATTCACTTGAATACTGCATTAGATTTTGTGATACCTTATCAATGCATTGGTTTTTAATTCCTAGTTTTGCATGCAGGACTGGTGATAGCTTTGTGTTTAAGACCCCAATTGATAGATAGCAGTGTTGCAATTCACTCCAACATAAGCAAGTAGCGTAAGGGTGCACTTCTTATTGGTAATTCTTGTTGGCATTGCCAAACCTGTGCATGTGGTGGTAGGTTTTGATACTATGCCAGTTTTCTAAATGCTTCTTTCTAGAGAAACTTACTGTGGCAGAATTCATAGCGGTGGTGATAGGAATCAGATGTCTGAAGCTCTTGATGCCTCTAAAAAGTTCCCCTGCAGCAAGTTATGAAATGAATTGGCTATGAATTCATCACCTGATGCTTGGGGAACCCTGTTTTATGATCGTTCTGAGATGACCTAATAGATATTACTTTAAAATGCATACATGGTGGTCAAGTTTATCTGTATGGCACTTTTTACAGCGATGTTGTCACAAAGCAGCTTTACAGGAGTTTAAAAACATTAAGTCTAAACATGTGACGGTGGAAAAACTCCCTCAAATCTGGAGGAAGAAACCTTGGGAGGAACCACGACTCACAAGGGCGACTCATCCTGATCTGGACAAACAGTAATTACAGTTTATTAAGCTAAATTAAGCTAAGAGAGTCTAAGTCTGGATGGTAAAAGCTTTAGAAACTGCACAAGTAGAGGCAATCTCTGACTAAGCCAGTTTCTGACTCAGTCTTTGTGGAAAAAGCAGGAGTGAGCTGAAAACAGTCCAATCTTATCTTAATGCTGGTACATCTGGATGACACAGTGATGCAGTTGAGGGTGTAACAGATGGCATGAATGAAGAGGAGAGCTGGTTGGTGTTAGGTGAGGAGGAGTTAGTTCTGGTTTGGATTATGATAAAGGATGTGAAGCCTTTCAGAGTGTGGCTGGCTTTAAACAGCATAGGCTAAAAGGCAGGAACCAGAAGGCAACATAGACATAATATTTCTATTTTTTCGTAATTCTGATTCTGATAAGAGCAGCCTGAGAGACTAGAATCCCAAAGTGTGAAGTGCTGGGTCAACAGTACCAACATCTCAGTTTACCATAAACCTCTGTGTCCATGAACCCCTGGACCTCCTGTTTCATCTAAAGGGGAAGATTAATCACCAAAAGCTAAACTAAACAGTATGTTTTCAGTCTAGACTTAAAGATTGTGACTGTGTTGGAGTCCCAAACATTTACTGGGAGATAATTCCACAATTTGGGGGCTTTGTAGGAGAAAGATCTTCCCCCCTATTGTAGTGGTATAAACTCCTGGTCCAATAATGTTTTGTTGGCTTTCTAAGGAAAAATAACTTAATTAATTTAATTTAATTACTGTTTCATTACAGGATTTAACATGTGCATAAGTTATTTACCGCATGTGAAGTAGCTTCACATCATTTGCTACCTGCAGCTATTTGCAGCTTCTACAAGCAACCAGTAAATGTCCAAGGCTGCTCCACCCACCCAGCCAAAACACCCACCAAGGATCCCAGTATTGTGTATGTATAGGCAGCATTGTGTAGCATTTCATGCAGTAGCATAAGCGATACTGGGGGAAAAAAAAATCCATTCCAACGCATCTGTAGTTTTCCAAAAGTTCCCCCCATCTTCCTCCCAAAATGCATCACCAGAGGTCGGTTTACATTGTGAAATTCCAGAGTCTGCTGAGGTGCAGCTGTAGGATGTGAGTAGGCACCGGTAAATTCTTCATCGTGGCTGGAGCTTCCCTTTAAGTGAATCCAAAGTTACTCAGCAGGAAAGAAGTGGTCTAAAAAGTCTTCGCACACTTCTCAGAACAACCGCAGGCATATACACACACGAGCAGGAGTGTTTTGTCCACACCTTTCTCTCTGTCTTTCACACACCTCACCTTCACATTAGTCTCACTCCAGCTCCTTCGTTCCTGGTACGCGCACGCAGGGTGTGAAGTGCCTCCAGTAGTAACTCCGTACCTGCCATTTATTAGTGCCTCGCCCACGTGTCACTACTTTCTCCCACAGCAGCCTGATGCTGTGTTGCCATGGCAACGTCCCAGGTGGTGTCCTTTGCTAATGCCATATACCCCCCCTCCCCTCCCCCGGCCCCTTCAGAGGCTTAGCAATGCGGTCACACTCGCAGCTTTTGGACAGTGCCTGCTTGCAGACTGGAATGAGGCTGAAAACAATAGTTAGAGCTGCTCTATGTTTTGTTTGTGAGGTCTAAAATAAATCTCTTGAACTGGGACTTGAAATCATCAAAAACAAACAAACAAACAAACAAAATACGCCATGGCGTGAGCAAATGGCAGGCAGGGTTTGGCCTGTCGATTATGCTGACCGGATCCCTGATCCTCCAAGTCCTGCTTGGTGCTTTTACAAGGGGTATTTAGAGGGGCATCAAAGGTTTATCCACCACTAAATAACATGATATGATGACTTGTGGTGCTTGAATAGTTCTGAAAGAGAGGGTTTCCAAATTAAACACTAAGAAGAGCCCCCTTCTGATGATGTATCATGCCATGGGGGAGATATGGAGGGCAGGTTGTTTAAGATGTTGTTCTTGCTTTCCTGCAAGCTGGCTAAGGCAGAGGGAAGTCATATAGCTATGATTTGTGGATTTCATTATCAATCCTAGTGGCTGTATGACATATTTGTGTAATGCATGGTGGGTATTGTAGTTTTAAAACCTACTTGGATGAAAGGAAACTAAGAAGAAAACAAAATCCCAAATTCCAAAAACATTTGAGGCTGATGGGGTTCAGGGCTGTGCTAGAGATGCCTGCATTACAAATAACATATTAAATGCTGGTTTCAGGTCAGGGAACACTTTATGCGTTTCTAGTTCTTATTTCTTTCTGTTGGCAGAATGTGGCTTTTAGTGCATGTAAACACTTTGCAAAGTTCTAAAGCCTCAAAGTACACGCCAGAGGGAGAAACTCTTTCCCACATAGACCACTTTTCTTGGCTGACTGAGGCCTTACTGGTTACAAGGTGACATAATCTTGTATTACAGACCCTGTTGACTGCCTGCCTAAGCTTGGCATGCCCTCACTCAACCTCTTAACATTCCAGCCCTTTTTAACAATTACCACCTGAAAATACATATAAATACTAAAATACTCCGTAAACTAGTGGAATCTTCATGATGTAATGTTCCTGAAAAGCCTTCAAATTTGTACTAGAAAGCACTCAAATGTATTGAAATTAATCTACAATGGTCAACATATGCTGATAACAACAAAAAAGCAGGTGCTTTTCTTATTTTCATTTTAGAATTAAAATTTTAGTGCCTACCAAAAATAGAGTTTATGTGCTCCAAGATTTTTTCTTTCAGAAGAATGTGTCTGCATGTATCTACAGTCGACATAAAAAAATTGGAGTTGATTTCTTTTACTGATCTGAAGTTATTCAAGCTGGAGTCAAGAGTGAACAGGTGGTATGTATGTATGTGGTTTAAACCTAAAGGCCACATACACTACCGCTCAAAAGTTTGGGATCACAGTGAAATGTTCTTGTTTTCAATGGAGTATCTTCCTTCCTTAACACAACAATGGACTGACGGGTCTCTAAAGAAAGTTGTTTCTTTCTGGTCATTTTGAGTCGGTCAGCAAGCCATCAACTGCTGATGCTTCAGATACTAAACTAACCTAGAATGTTGTTCTCCCTTTTATGCTCACTTATTAGTAGAATGTTTTTCAGCTGTGCATCACAATTGAGCAAGAGTGTCCTAACAACCAATTAGCCCAATAACATCCTTAACTTGGAATGGCGCCGTACTTGGAGATTTAGACAGAGGACTGAGAATTGCTGATAATAGGACTATATGCAAAATAAGCCTCTATACAAAAAATAGACTTTAATACAAACATTTTTATTCTTTAAAAATCATCTGAAACACTTCAGTTAATTGTGAAATGTACAATATTGTTTGTGAATTGCATGAAAATTGCATGAAATGAAATTCTAAAGTGATCCTAAACTTTTGAGTGGTAGTCATTTTTGTACCATGTTTAACATGTTTATTTTAAGTGCTAAACAAAATAAACTACTTGTAAACAACTAAGCCAGTAAATAAAGGCGTAGTTTGGGTCTATTTTGGTCTCGTTTGCAGCAGCTCAGCTGGTGTAAACTCCCTCTGCTGTCCAATTTCTGTACTTCGCCACGGTTACCCTTCCTTTTCAGCTCTGCTAAACAATTTAAAACATAAACTATCTTTTTCTTTAGTATGTGACTTTGCTTAGGGGTCATAGTTGTTGTTTGGCTTGTGGTTTTATGACCTGCACTTACTACTCTGAAACATTGTACTCCATTCTAGCCTGTAAACGTGGATCTATCAGCTAGTTCTCCCTGACTTTCAGGATCAGACTCTGACTCAAACTGATACAGCAGAAGCTGAGCCATGGTAAGAATAGCCACAGGTGTGCAGAGGAGGAGCAGCAGCAGAACCCACAACAGAGCGGGTGAACTGACTAAATTAATAGTAGCTAATAAATGAAGAAAAATGAAGTTTTATACTACCTTCATTATTGGCAAGTATTTACCTCCTGATGTTGTCTGTAGAATTTATCTGTGTGCAAAACAAAGAAGCTGTAGCATTTCTTAATTCTAGATGTGATTAAATGCTTTTCTGTTATAAAGTATATTCTATTCCTGTCCTATTAACATCTGATCAAAAAGCACTACAGCTCTGAAGGCGAGAAGCAAACAAGCGTCTTTCTTTCTCAGAATAGAGAAATCGACCCCAGCGCTGGCTTTAGGTTTCTCCTTTTTCATTTAGTTTTAAGCTGCTGCTATTTATCCAGCTCGCAGTGTTTGGAGAGTCTATCAGTGTGTTGAGAAAAACTCTGTGATCTTTCTCTGCAGCTACTGTATATGCACTGCTCTGTGCTTGCTGGCGTTGTTCAGACTGTACCGAGTGGAATCATATGGAGATATACAGAAACAGTTTGAAGGCATAACAGAGAATCTGGTTGAATTTCAAATCACTTCAAATCTTTGTGTAGTCTGTAGCGTCGAATGCAAATCAGAAGTAAGAGCTAAAGCTTTGTAACTCTGTTTCTTGATTTTAGTGTTGTTCTGTTCAGTAGACTGGGTTCTCTAACGCTGTCGGCTTGCTGTAACCGAGTGGCCTGTATGTCTATGGAGGCATTTTGGGTTTCTGTGATGTGTGCATGTCATGCTTATGGAATATGATCTGAAATTAATTTGTTATTATATACATTTTTATAAATTGTTAGATGAGTGTAAATAAAATGGCACCTCATAGTTCTACACTTACAGACAGTAGTCCATCTGTTTCTCTGTAAACTTAGTTATCCCCCTTTCGCCCAGTTGTTTAGTGGTCAGGTCTCTCACAAGACTCCCGCAGGGCATATATTATTTAGGTGGTGGGTCATTCTCAGCACTGTGGTGACACTGACATGGTGATGGTGGGTTGATGTGCATTGTGATGGTACGAGTGGATCAAAGCACTGGGTCCACTCACTGTCCACTCTGTTAGACACTCCTACACTCCTGTTGCATAGTTTGTGTTGGTCATCCTCTGGTCCTGCGGAGGTCCTGACCATCGAAGAACAGGTTAGCACAGATGAAACACAGAGGAACAGATGGACTGCAGTCTGTAATTGTAGAACTGTAGAATGGGAAGTGGAGCTGATAAATATCCAAAATTTAGATTTTTTTGGATATTTAACCAAATTTATAAGGCTGACGGATGAGTTTGTATCCCCCACCAACAAATATGTTTAGATAGAACAAAATATTAAATTTAATATAAAATTTAATCATATAAAATATAGAAAAACCTAATCTTATTGTGATAAAAATTTCTGATATTTAATATGTAAAATATAGAATTTCTTTTTTTTTCTTCTTTTCTCTTTTTTCTTTTTGACTATTGGAGTTCTTTATTCTTCTTTATTTATACTGTGTTATATACCTTTTGTTTTTTTCATATACCTTTTATATATATATATTTTTCATGTTCTGTACTGTGTAACTGATACTGGTTGCTAAATTTCCTTCGGGATCATTAAAGTATCTATCTATCTATCTGTCTATCTATCTATCTATCTATCTATCTATCTATCTATCTATCTATCTATCTATCTATCTATCTATCTATCTATCTAGAAAAACCTAATCTTAAATATTCTGATTAAATATTAGAAAATTTCATATGCAAAATATAGAAAAACCTAATCTTATTGTGATTAAATATCAGAAAATTTTAATATGTAAAGTATAGAAAAACCTAATCTTGTTGTGATTAAATATCAGAAAATTTTATATGTTAAATAAAGAAAAACCTAATCTTATTGTGATTAAATGTCAGAAAATTTAAATATAGAAAATATAGAAAAAGCTAATCCTATTGTGATTAAATATCAGAAAATTCAAACATGTAAAATATAGAAAAAGCTAATCTTATTGTGATTAAATATCAGAAAATTTAAACATGTAAAATATAGAAAAAGCTAATCTTATTGTGATTACATATCAGAAAATTTAAACATGTAAAATATAGAAAAAGCTAATCTTATTGTGATTAAATATTAGAAAATTTAAACATGTAAAATATAGAAAAAGCTAATCTTATTGTGATTAAATATCAGAAAATTTAAACATGTAAAATATAGAAAAAGCTAATCTTATTGTGATTAAATATCAGAAAATTTAAACATGTAAAATATAGAAAAGGCTAATCTTATTGTGATTAAATATCAGAAAATTTAAGCATGTAAAATATAGAAAAAGCTAATCTTATTGTGATTAAATATCAGAAAATTTAAACATGTAAAATATAGAAAAACCTAATCTTATTGTGATTAAATATCAGAAAATTTAAACATGTAAAATATAGAAAAGGCTAATCTTATTGTGATTAAATATCAGAAAATTTAAACATGTAAAATATAGAAAAACCTAATCTTATTGTGATTAAATATCAGAAAATTTAAACATGTAAAATATAGAAAAACCTAATCTTATTGTGATTAAATATCAGAAAACTAAATTATTTAAAATATAGAAAAACCTAATCTTATTGTGATTAATTGCATGCAAGTAACATGTAATAGAAAAATTTCGAAAAGGCTAGAAAAGTTATATGTGTACATGATTGTTTCACTTTCAACCAATCAGAACATGTCCTGCAGCTTTTCTTTTGGTCCTGGATATGAATGGGTTAATGTGTAGTTGACGGTGCTAAATAAGAGTAACATGTAATTAGGCAGTCCATAACAGAGGAGTTTTATTTGCACTTTAAATTTTGTTCTCAGTATCAGATAAAAGTCGTTAACAGTGTAGCCCTATAAACATCCATCCGCAGTGTAGGCTAATAAAAATGCCATGTTCAATGATTGTCTGAAATCGCATAGTGAATTCATTTGGTCGACCACTACAAACATTCAGAATGCAATTTCAGATAACACTAATATATTATAGGCTGTGAAAGAATATCAATTAGTGTCCCGAAGCCTTTTGCATGGCGGATGCTGATGAGGCTGAGACTGTGCCGGTAATAAACCGATCCTGAAAGTAGACTGATTTTATTTTGCGAAAAATGATTTCAATTAAGAAGGTCACTAAACTGTACAAACATGACCGCTCCTGAGTTCCTAGCTCCGGACAGGTAAACTGGAAAAGCATCTGCGGCCGCAGAAAATGTCTCTAGAGGGAAGGTTTGAGTGCAGCACTTATAGGAGCAGTTTAGGATGCCCAGCGCTCTGATAATGAGGCTGTCCCACTGCTGGGCTCCGCTGGAGCAGGTAGGCAGGCAGGCAGCCAGGTGGAGGAAGCTACGAGCTGGCTAGACCCTTGAGATTATATAGCGTCATCCCTCATAAGAGTTCCTGCAACCTGCAACTTTTTCTATTCCAAACACACACACACACATACATACACACACACACACTCGGCCTAAATGTTGAGCACTGTGCGAAAGTTAGAGACCCATCTGCATTTTTTTTCCCAGGTAAAACTCCTGTTTAATACAAGTTATAATTTTTTTTGTGTCAGAATAATCTAAACAGATTCACAGATATTTATTATTATTCAACTCATTGAAATTTTTTCTAATCCCTTACACATTCAGTGGTGTTAAGGTCCTGGAGTCTGGGGTGGTCAGTCCATTGTTCTGAGAACACCAGCAGCTTCTTTAACAGCTACTCACCAGAACTGAGGGGTCTTCTATCCATCCTTCCACTGTGAGATGTTTATAGATCTGGAGCAAGAGTGGAGCTTGATGTTCCTCCCTCTTTCAAAGATGACAGCTTTGAGTGTTTGTCTGATGGAGAATGTTTTGGTGGTCTATCAGGTCTTTCAGGTGGTTGTTAGGAGTCTTGTTTTTTCTGTAGCTTTATCATTTTATTTTTCTGAGCTCCTGTTTTTTTTCAATTGTTTTGCTATTAAATGCCTTATTCAGATTTGGATTCGTTTTATGTGAGGACTCTCAGTGATTTAAGTTCCATCCGAATGCTTCATAAAAGTAATTTCACATCATTAAAGTTTCCAGTCTAATACCAGCCTTTGAAATGACCCCGTGTGTCCCTATGTGAATCAACAAGATAATTAATTTTGAAGTATGCATGCGTTCCGTTAAGCATTTACTTGTATTCTCTGTGGCTAAAATCAAGCCAATATGTAGCATAACTGCCTTATCTCACATGTACAACTCATCTAAAAATGATAGAAGTTCTTTCTGTTCTTTTCTTATATGAAGGTGGTGCATACATTTAGTAGTCACTCCCATTTAGTTATTTTTAAGAGATTTCTTATCCCATTCATATTGGTTAGATACATTACAGACGACTTGTGGTAAACTAGTAACCCACTGCCCCATGGAAAAAAAACAAACCCCATGCAAATAGACCTCAAGTCTGTAAAACCAAACTATCCAACCCTGTCCAGGGAATTTTCTACCTACGAATTTTAGCTCCAACCTTAATCAACCCTGCTTGATTCAGCTCCAGGTATTGCCTTAAGAAGTCTTACATCATCTATTGGATTGGAGAAGAAACATACCGGACAGAGCTCCAGGCGGAGTGTTGGTGACCACTGGTTTAGATCTAATTGAATATATGAAATATATGTTCCAAGTTAGGCTGAAGCAAAGACCTTGGTGTCTCTGGGGACTGGTTTGAGGACCAACACCCTAAAAGAACCTTTCAGTGGGTGATGCTTTAAAGAGCCAGTTTGTAAAGTTTAGGGAGCTTCTGCATAACCACAGAACCATTTAGGAGCCTTTGTATTTTCTTTTTTATACGAAAAACAAGTTCGGCAGCTTAAAATGGCAACTTCACAGGAAAGAGCTATAACTTACTTTAGTTTTAATGGGAATCAGTGGAGCCAGATTTTTTTCCCAGCTATTTTGGAGCATTTCTATTGGTCCATTCATCATGAAAAAAAACAAACAAAAAAAAAAACACACACAGTGTAAATGGCAGGTGTGGCATTCAAATTATATAAAAAATGTATTAAAAAATATAAAAGATATATTTTCTTTGGACAGGGACGATATTGAAAGGAGTGGATGGTGAAGTGATGTTGTGTAGGCATTATGGATTTTAGTTGTGTCCTTGTATAAAAAGGCAAGAAGCCAATATTGTGTGATGGTAAGATGTTACCATTCGATCCAATGACGTCACACTTCACTCTGGCTTTCATTGGTAACAATGTATTAAGTCCTCATTCATACAAGACCTCGGTCCCTAAACGTGCACTCTAGCCCATTACTGCGCGTGGAAGCAGGAAAAGCTATCAAGAAGAAGTCGTCAAGCCTCTCCCCCACACCCCCCACGCCTTGTGATGATGTAGTCTATTATTTCTGATGTACTGTCAACTCCGATGGGAGCAGTCCATATTGATCGCCAATGTACACACACGTTTACTCTACCTCGTTCGCCCGCTCTCTCTCCCTCTCTCGCTCTCTCTCTGTCTCTAACACACAAAATAGTTTTGAGAAGAAAACAACATAACGACGGAAATTGCCCTCTTGACTTGGCGCGCTCCTATAAATTGTTTGACTGGAGTGACTTGTTAAAAGCATTAGAGGCCCAATACAGTGCAGACATCAATCATGTTGAAAGTCCAGCAGGGTTGGCCTCCGACATTTTTTTCCCTTTTAAGAGTCAAGAGTCAAGAAGTTCTTTATTGTCTTACCCTTCGTATACAAGTATACAGTAAATCGAAATAACGTTCCTCCAGGGCTTCAGTGCAACGTTCGAGATGGAGCAGTGTGCACAGAGAGTACTGTACACTAAGTAAACACAGCACCGCAGCCCAATACAATAAATACTCGTTGAGCCACAAAAGCACAATACCATACAAGTATCAAGGCCATTCTGAGAAGCATAGACATACCTATTATACATATATATATATATATATATATATATATATATATATATATATATATATATATATATATATATATATATATATATATACATATTATGTTGTGGTTAACACTGTCGCCTCACAGCAAGACAATCCGGGTTGGATTCCTGGTCCGGGCGGTTCTGTCTAGTGTGCATGTTCTCCCCGTAATGGAGTGGGTTTCCCCTGGGTACTCCGGTTTCCTCCCACAGTCCAAACAGTCTAAAATGTGTTAGGTTGATTGGATGAATAGATGAATGGATGAATAGTAATTCAGTAGAATTATTCAGTAATTTCAACATAAAATAAGTCTACTAAATGAAAAAAACATTTTTAATTATTTTTTATGGAATGTCCTTTATAGTGGACATCAGGACATTGTTTATGACATATTTCTTGTTTTCTGTTCTGCATCAGACCAAAAATCTATCTACAACATCAGCACCAACTCAATCATAGGTAATAATGTAAATGAAAACTGAGTAAGCGAACAGGTTTAGCTTTTTTTGATACCATTTCCACTTTTAGCACAATAAGAAATATTCCAAATGCACTGTGTATTAATATAAACAGGAACAAATAATAACCAATTTCAAAGGTTACAGTTACTTTGATTAAAATAAAATTAAAAAAAATCCATGTTTAAACAGTTTTTAGGCACACTAGCTAAACCTGTGTTAATCACTCCAAACCTTGAGCCAAAGTTTTACACTTTCCACAGGTGGTACCCAACTTCTCTTATGATCCATTTCATTTTAGTGTTCTATTTTTAATTGTACAATTATGAAACATTTACTAGTAAATTAGGAATCAATTAAATTGGTAATCATTTAAAAATAAATTAGTAATGAATTTACATGTTTACAGAGCTTATATGTTGCAAAATGATCTCTGCTTTAGTCAAATTCCTGTGACACCATTAATTTCACATAAAACCAGATTTAGTAAGTCCCACTGTCCACTACGAAGGACATCAAAAAAAGTATGCTGTTAAGTAGTTAAACTTTTGTGCATATAAAAAATTGCTTTGAGAACTAGCTACAAGTTTTATACCTAAAATATATCAATTATTGGTTTTAGAAACATAATATTTATTATTTGACAACGTACCCCTCTTGCTCCTATAAAATGTGGTTACTAAGAGGCAGCCATTTTTAAAAAGAGAGAACTTCTGTTGTGAATGACACACCCCAACACATGATAAACTATTGGAAAGGCCAGGATGTCCACTACATGGCAGGTTTTTAGCAAGGTAGCTTATTTAGTTTTTGAAATATCTTTTGGAGACTCATGTCCCCTCCAGAGGACAAAAATGAATTACCAGGTCTTACGAGGATATATATATATATATATATATATATATATATATATATATATATATATATATATATATATATATATATATATATATATATATATATAAATAAATGACTATTTATATGAGATGTCGAAGACTGCATATTTTATTAGATAGTAATATCAGCACAAATCTCAGCATAGTAACTGTATAGAATCAGAAAGGTGTGAATTTGTCCTTAGTGGAAGATGTGAACACTTCATTTCCCTCGCCATGTAATAAAGTGACACCATAGAGTAGGTGTTTTAATAAGCCTTATTAGCCCTGAGTCATTGTTGGTTTGCTGTACACTTGATTAACATCATTATTTAAATGTAATTGCTTGATGTGCCAAATGATTCCAATAATTAATTGCGATTAATCACAATGGGCCCCACTGACTAATATCCTCCCACGTTTTGTTCTTGAGAAAGGTCCTAAGAAATGTTTACGTCAGATTTATGACGTGTTCTGACATTGTTCACACCTTAGTGCTCTTGAGTGTGAGTCAATGCTGTTCTTACCAAAGAACAAACCCCAAAAAAGAAACTATTAGTGAATGTCAGGATCTGTGTAAGTGGGTTTCCTTTTTGAGAATGTTTGGTAAATGAGGCCCATTGTTTTCTGGTAATTGTGATTAATGACAATCCTTTATATTGTAGTGTGGAAAATTAGTCTTATGACTATTCTTTGTTTCTAGTATGTTGGTTGACTTTCAAAGTGAAAATAAGTTTACACATCCTTCTTTTTTATTATTATTATTTTCTTAATGTAAAAAAAAAGCAAACAGAAAATGCAATGTGCTAAAGCACTGAACTGCAGTACTGTGAATGACAGGGCTGCAAAGAAAAAGCTACTGCGCTCCAGAAAGAACTATGCTGCCCATCTGGAGTTCATGTGGTCAGGCCAGAAGGCTATTTGAGAAATGTTGTGTGGACTGATGAGACCAAAATAAGACATTTTGGTTTAAATGAGATGCGTTAATACAGAAGATACGACGCAAGACTGCATTCCAGCATTGGAACCTCATCCCATTTGTGAAGCATGGTGGTGGTAGTATCATGGGATCATTCAGTTCTGTTTTTTCTATAGAGGATGTGTAAGCTTTCACTTAAGTCATCAGTTAAATTGACTGGGAATATATTTATAACACTGAATATGAGTGGTTTGTTCATAGTATTAATTAAAATACATCATTTTTTCTGAAGTGAAGCTCATGTGAACACATAGTGGTACACTGGAATGTGGTTTCCAGTGTACATCACTGACGTCCAGTGAAAGCAACACAACTCCATGACCTCCACTTTGCTCTGTTGCGTTTGTTATTTAGCTGCTTGTTAATGTATCCTTCTCCTGTAAGCTCTGTTCAGTGTAGTATGCTGAATCATTGAAGCAGCTGATGTCTTTTCCTTGTAAATGATACTTCAGATGCATCTTACTGTGATGTGAATCAAATTCACCCTGGCAATAGCTGGAAATAGCTTTTATCCAGAGAGCTATCAAAGCATCGTGTCACTTAAAAGCTGCCTTTGATCGAGTCGTAGCCTCTCGTACAGTCTCTGAGTCATAGCAACAGTGTGTGAGCAGCTGGGCTTCAGCCGGCTGTGGTTTGAAAAATGCATTTCTTGCATTAGCAAATTATTATCACTGCATTAACATTCAGCTTACATTCGCCATTGCCAGGTTTGAGTCTGTTTGTTTTGAAGTGAATCATTAATAAAATGATGGATGATAATGTAAAGGACGTTTTCTTTTCTGGAAAACAAGATTGCACACCCAACCATGACTTCATCAAATTCAAATTCATAATAATAAATCTCTTTTATAAATACTCATACAAACATGACATGGATTCAGAATGGCAGCATGCTTTTAAAAAATTGCAGCCAGTAAATGTGACTACTGTGACTTTTAATAGCCAGAGTGTGGAATTCCGGTCCCGGAGGGCCAAATTCTGGCACTGTGTAGTGATTTTCTTACCGAATCACACCTGATTTAACATATACAGTTAACTTTCCATGTTTAGTTCATATGCTAGTGCAGTAAAATCACCAAACTGTGCGCCCTCAGTGCCCCCACTCCTGACCAATGAGGGTGATAACTCTGTGATTGGTAGTCCTGGTTAGGTTGGTGAGGACACAGTAAACGTTGTTGGTTGCTCTCTACCTTCCTTGCCTATTTCTAATACAGTGACTTCATGGCCAGTGTGAGAGAACCGAGAAGGGGACATTCTGAGCCATATCAATAGACGTACTTCTACAATACTGAGTATAAAAGAGTCGTGCAAATTTCAGTCTTATTGAAATCCATTCACAATGAGTTTCTGCTGCAGTTACATACAGACAATGAAGCATGGAGAGTCACGCGTCCCTGAAAGCAATATGCAGTTTCTGCCGCTTTGAAGAGTTACAGATGGAGGAAGTCATTTGCAAGACACCAGAATTGTAAATGTTTTGGATCGTCCTTGTTCGCTGGATGGAAATACCATCTTCTTTTTTTAATATGTTGGCTGTACTTGTGGTCCAGAAGGAGTTTTATTATAGCAATATCTCCAGGAAAAAAAAAATAACTACACAAATTACCTCCATTTTCACTGGAGCTAAAAAGATAATGCAGCTGAAATGTAATGGAAGCTTATAGCTAGCAATTAACACCATGCAGACTGCATGCTTAAGTCTCAGATAGTCTTGCTTATGTGGTTTCTGACTGTGTATGACATGCTGTTATCTATAAGAACGAACATAAAGATGCTGTACTGCTGTGAATTCATTCATCCCTTTTAGCTCATTAGCTACATTAGCTTTATAGCTCCGGTTCAATACAAGCAACCAAACGTGACTTGGTGGGATGGCTCAGCGGAAAGTTACCTACATTTAGCTGTGGCTAAAATAGCCCTTTAAGACCCAGTAGCCATATTAGCACGCTCTCTCATTTGTCATTTGTGTAAAGATGGGAGTGCGTACATGTGCAAGGTCACTTGGCACGTGCTCGGTCCACTCTAAAGTCCTCTAAAGCCTCTGAAGTTCTCCCGCTGTCTCCATTTCCTGATCCTCCTGGAGGCGTGAGCTGGATGGCGGTCTGCGGCGAGCAGGACCTCTTATCCTGATGCTCGCTGTCCGGCGGCTCATAAAAGAGTCCATTTCATCTCTGCTTCATCAGGTGATAGAGAGCAGTAAAGACTGTGGGGAGGGCTCGTGGCTCACAGTTGCTATTTGGAAGAGACACAAAGCCATTTCTGTGTGCTAGTAGCGCAGGAGGAAATGATAGAGTCGCTGAGTGGCGTCTAATACTGCAATCCGATCAGCAGAATCACGCAAGCACATAAACACAAGAACAAAAGAATGCCCATTTACCTGCCACTTCTAATTTGTCATGCACAGGTATTGGGCTGGCTAGCACTGAGTAGCACTGTGTTTCCCAAAGACATTAGTGTGTCACACGGAAGAGGAAGTTCACATGCTGGTCAACAGAAAAACCAGTATATGTTATGTTTGGATGCTGGTATGCTGGTCAAAAGCTATGGAAATGAATACGCTGGTCAACAGTAAAACCAGTATATGTTATGTTTGGATGCTAGTATGCTGCTCAGAAGCTATGGAAATGAATATGCTGGTTAGTAGCAAACCTAACATATGATGTGTTTTGGATGCAGGTCAACAGAAATGGAAATGAATACACTGGTCAAAAGCAACACCAGCATATGTTATATTTTGGATGCTGGTATGCTGGTCAACAGCAATGTAAATTATTTGCTGGTCCAGTATATGTTATGTTTGGATGCTGGTATGCTGCTCAGCAGCAATGGAAATGAATACATTCGTCAACAGCAAAACCAGTATATGTTATGTTTGGATGCTGGTATGCTGCTCAGAAGCTATAGAAATGAATACACTGGTATTTTCTTTGGATGCTGCTCAATAGCAATGGAAATGAATACACTAGTCACTAGCAAATCTAGTGTATGTTATGTTTGTATGCTTGTCAGCAGCAATGGAAATGAATACACTGGTCAGTTGCAAACCTAGCGTTTTTTTATGTTTTGGATGCTGGTATGCTGGTCAACAGCAATGGAAATGAAAACACTGGTCAGTAGCAAACCTAGCATATTTTGTGTTTTGGATGCTGGTATGCTGATCAGCAGCAATGTAAATTGTATGCTGGTCAACAGCAAAACCAGCATATGTTACGTTTGGATGCTGGTCAACAGCAATGGAAATGAATACACTGGTCAGTAGCATACCTAGCGTATGTTATGTTTTGGATGTTGGTATACTGGTCAGCAGCAATGTGAATTATATGCTGGTGAACGGCAAAACCAGCATATGTTAGGTATTGGATGCTGACTTGCTGGTCAGCAGCAATGAAAATTAATACACTGGTCAGGAGCAAACCTAGCATGTTTTGTGTTTTGAATGCTGGTCAACAGCAATGTAAATTATTTGCTGGTCAACAGCAAAACCAGTATATGTTATGTTTGGATGCTGGTATGCTGATCAGCAGCAATGAAAATGAATACACTGGTCAACAGCAAAACCAGTATATGTTATGTTTTGGATGCTGGTATGCTGCTTAGAAGCTATGGAAATGAATACACTGGTCAGTAGCAAACCTAGCATATGTTAGGTTTTGAATGCTGGTCAACAGCAATGGAAATTAATACACTGGTCAGTTGCAAACCTAGCGTATGTTATGTTTTGGATGCTGGTATGCTGGATAGCGGAAATGGACTTAAATACATTGGTCTAAAAGCAACACCAGCATATGTTATGTTTTGGATGCTGGTATGCTGGTCAACAGCAATGGAAATTAATACACTGGTCAGTAGCAAACCTAGCATATTTTGTGTTTTGGATGCTGGTCAACAGCAATGGAAATTATTTGCTGGTCAACAACAAAAGCAGTATATGTTATGTTTGGATGCTGGTATGCTGGTTAGCAGCAATGGAAATTAGATGCTGGTCAATAGCAAAACCAGCATATGTTATGCTTTGGATACTGATATGCTGGTCAGCGGCAATGTAAATTATATGCTGGTCAACGGCAAAACCAGCATATGTTGTTTTGGATGCTGGTATGCTGGTCAGCAGCAATGGAAATGAATACACTGGTCAAAAGCAACACCAGCATATGTTGTGTTTTGGATGCTGGAATGCTGGTCAACAGCATTGTAAATTATTTGCTGGTCAACATCAAAACCGGTATATGTTATGTTTTGGATGCTGCTCAGAAGCAGTGGAAATGAATACACTGGTCAAAAGCAACACCAGCATATGTTATGTTTTGGATGCTGGTATGCTGGTCAGTGGCAATGGAAATGAATACACTGGTCAAATAAAATAAAAATAAAAAAGTTTTTTTTTCTCAGATACATAGTCATACATGGTACAACTGCCTGTTCACATGAAACAATAAAATAATATCTGTATCTGTGTTAGAAATCTCGAAATAAGCATGAAAGAGAGTATGTCAATAGCAAAACTGGCATGTGTTGTGTTTTGGATGCTGGTGTATTGGTCAGCAGCAGTTTCATATATATTCATATATTCATATATATATATATATATATATATATATATATATATATATATATATATATATATATATATATATATATATATATATATATATATTCACGTATGCTGTGCTCTTTGCATTGCAGCACTCTTGCACATAAGCCAGATATACATATCAGAGGCATCAAAGCTCAGCCTCGGCTCCCTCCAACACATATGTACACACAGTTTATGTCCCCATGGACCTGCTTTTGCACACCTGGTATGAAATCCTTGTAGTTCCCTACTTGCTGTGATAAAATTCAAGCCTTTTCTTTTTCTTTGACACACCCCCTCCCTCCTTTTTCCCTCTCTCCATCTCTTTCTCTCTCTCTCTCTCTCTCTATCGCTCCCTCACTCTCTAAATCCTGGCCTTGTACAACAATGAACGACTTTGGCTCAAACTGGCAAACCACTAAATCCTTTTTCTTAGCTCCAGTTTTTGTCCAAGAGAAAGGTTTTATGTCGGCCTTATTTATATTTCTCTCTCTCTCTCTCTCTCTCTCTCTCTCTCTCTCTCTCTCTCTCTCTCTCCCTACTGTGTCCGGAGTGTGGGCTGTGGAAATGCGGTTAGGGGAATAAACGTGTATGTATGTATGCTGTAAAATGCTGAATCCGTTTTAGCTGAGTGCGCGGCACATCCACATTGGAGCCTGGACTTGCTCAGGGCTGCTGCATCCTTGATAAGCTGAGAGTCAGAAGGAGGAAAGAAAGGAAGGAAGGAAGGCAGCTGCTGTCTTAGGGTGGACAGTAATTGTGTAGCAGTGAACATAGAAGCACACTGGTGTTTTTGTTATTTGTGCCCTACAGTTGGAACATGTTTTTGTTTTAAGGTCAGCTTTTCTTTGTTTTGAAGTAGATGTTAATATTAAATTAATGAATGATCACTGGTTTCTTCTTAAACCCTCTTTAAGGCAATTAAGCAACTTAACATAAGAATTTCACTGTGCTGATATTCAGTATTAAGATATATCGTGATGTTAGGCACATACAATGTAACTGGAAACTTTGGTCTCTATTCACAGCTGCCTGCTGTGTGGTCGATGTGTGGTCCCATGCTTTAGCAAATGTTGGTAGAGCTGCCTTGGTGTGTTATATGTTGGTTTATATGGTGTGATATTGTGTAGTAGGTTATAACACTGCCCTCTATGCTATAGACTGGGGTTTGATGCCCCCACCAGAGTAACTGCCTTGTCTTGTCTCAAGGACCTTCCTGGTATTCAGGCAGTGATGTAGGCCAATTTACATACAAAAAGTAATAATAGTAAAACAAGTGAGTTACTAACAAGGTAACACAGCCAACCTGCCTGAAAATTGCTGCTTGTTTTGCTATTTATATGTACTAATATTTTAAAGTATATATATATAACCTACCAGTCAAACTTTTTAGTACACTACCAGTCAAACGTTTAAGAACACTACCAGTCAAACATTTTAGATACACTACCAGCCAAACGTTTTAGATCACTACCAGTCAAACATTTTAGATACACTACCAGCCAAACGTTTTAGATCACTGCCAGTCAAACGTTTAAGAACACTACCAGCCAAACGTTTTAGTACACTACCAGCCAAGCATTTTAGATCACTACCAGTCAAACGTTTTAGATCACTACCAGCCAAGCGTTTTAGATCACTACCAGTCAAACGTTTTAGTACACTACCAGCCAAGCGTTTTAGATCACTACCAGTCAAACGTTTTAGATCACTACCAGCCAAACGTTTTAGATACACTACCAGTCAAACGTTTTAGATCACTACCAGCCAAACGTTTTAGATCACTACCAGCCAAACGTTTTAGTACACTACCAGCCAAGCGTTTTAGATCACTACCAGTCAAACGTTTTAGATCACTACCAGCCAAACGTTTTAGATACACTACCAGCCAAACGTTTTAGAGACACTACCAGCCAAACGTTTTAGATCACTACCAGTCAAACGTTTTAGTACACTACCAGTCAAACGTTTTAGATCATTACCAGCCAAACGTTTTAGATCACTACCAGCCAAACGTTTAGATCACTACCAGCCAAACGTTTTAGATACACTACCAGTCAAACGTTTTAGATCACTACCAGCCAAACGTTTTAGATACACTACCAGCCAAACGTTTTAGAGACACTACCAGCCAAACGTTTTAGATCACTACCAGCCAAACGTTTTAGATCACTACCAGTCAAACGTTTTAGATACACTACCAGTCAAACGTTTTAGATACACTACCAGTCAAACGTTTTAGATCACTACCAGTCAAACGTTTTAGATCACTACCAGCCAAACGTTTTAGATCACTACCAGCCAAACGTTTTAGATACACTACCAGTCAAACGTTTTAGATCACTACCAGTCAAACGTTTTAGATCACTACCAGCCAAACGTTTTAGATCACTACCAGTCAAACGTTTTAGATCACTACCAGCCAAACGTTTTAGTAAACTACCAGTCAAACGTTTTAGATCACTACCAGTCAAACGTTTTAGATCACTACCAGCCAAACGTTTTAGTAAACTACCAGTCAAACGTTTTAGATACACTACCAGCCAAACGTTTTAGATCACTACCAGTCAAACGTTTTAGTACACTACCAGTCAAACGTTTCAGATCACTACCAGCCAAACGGTTTAGATCACTACCAGCCAAACGTTTTAGATCACTACCAGCCAAACGTTTTAGATACACTACCAGTCAAACGTTTTAGATACACTACCAGCCAAACGTTTTAGATACACTACCAGCCAAACGTTTTAGATACACTACCAGCCAAACGTTTTAGATCACTACCAGCCAAACGTTTTAGATCACTACCAGCCAAACGTTTTAGATACACTACCAGCCAAACGTTTTAGATCACTACCAGCCAAACGTTGTAGTACACTACCAGTCAAACGTTGTAGTACACTACCAGGAAAACGTTTTGGAACTGTTCTAAAACTTTTGACCAGTAGTGAAGTTTCGAATGTTGTGAATGAGGATGTGATCATGAGGCCTGGATTCACCAATGAGGAAAAATGTTAAATCTTACAAAGTACAAGTTTGACCCTGTAACGGTGGGGGGCGAAGCGACAGTTGTGGTATTATTGTGTTAAATTGGTTATTCAAAGATGTCAGCTGTTATCATATATTAAAAATCTGCAGGCTGCTTCTTTAATATCAGTCAACTGCTGGACTTCTTAGTGGGCTTCTTATTCAAATATTCAGTTCCACCTTAAATGGTGCTGCAGTTGGCTGCTGGAGCCCGCGGGCCTGCGTTTAAGGTGGAAGGGGACTTTGACTGAACAGCCTTTCCCTCTTCATCTCGGCTGTTAACATCTGTTCCAAGCCGTGTTGAGGCTGTTGAATAAGCAGATTTTAAGATCTCGGACTTTTGAAAGTTATTCCAAAGGAGCAGCAGGAGGATGCAGCACCACCGCTGAGCATGAATCCACCTGAAGGAGTCTCGTAAGCAGTGCTCTCAGCAAACAGACATGAACACGAGCATTTGCTCTAAAATTTGGACCCTCCATTTTGGTCTTAATGTGTGCTTGGTGGATGACTAATGCAGTTCTATGCATTGCTGCTTTAGTTTGGAGTTGTGGGACTGATAAACTCAGCACAACAGCTGCACTGCGCCATTTGTTTTAGTTTAACTGGAAACCAAATTACCTGCTAACACAAACAAATGGACGTGAAGAGCAAATTAATTGGAAGAACCTGGAAATGCGAAAAAAGTCCTGTTGGTCTGGGGACTGTTGTGGCTTATGATAATGGTTGCAGTGATTTCCGTTCATGCTTTCTGAGACGAACATGAAGAGATCTGATATTGTTCTAATGTAAGGCTAGCTGAGTCAGACACTAAATAGTTATATCATATGTCAGATAACCCTCTGACCAAAGTTAGAAAATGTGAGTGTTGTTTCTCCAGAGCTGGATTTCAGAATTAGGAGAACATTGCTTGTCTCAAATAGAGTTGAGCCAATAAACCATGCCATTGTCCATTGTTGATGGCTGGCAGACATCACTACATTGACCCTGCAGCTGGTTTTTCCAGAGCGTTCCAGTTTCTTTGACTTTACTAACATCATTACTAAACACAGTGGTTGCGTAAAAAGAAAAGATGAGTGGGCATTGAACCCACCAATGGTGTGTTTATCTAGCTGTTTCCCAGCAGAAGTTGTCCTCTGCCAGTTAGGTAGATGTCTTGTATTTGTTCTCTTCTCTGTAGGTGTTCCAGTCTTGCTAGGTATTACACTTATACTGTATGTAGTCTTGTATTTGTTCTCTTCTCTGTAGGTGTTCCAGTCTTGCTAGGTATTACACTTATACTGTATGTAGTCTGTATTTATTCTCTTCTCTGTAGGTGTTCCAGTCTTGCTAGGTATTGCACTTATACTGTATGTAGTCTTGTATTTGTTCTCTTCTCTGTAGGTGTTCCAGTCTTGCTAGGTATTACACTTATACTGTATGTAGTCTTGTATTTGTTCTCTTCTCTGTAGGTGTTCCAGTCTTGCTAGGTATTACACTAATACTGTATGTAGTCTGTATTTATTCTCTTCTCTGTAGGTGTTCCAGTCTTGCTAGATATTACACTTATACTGTATGTAGTCTTGTATTTGTTCTCTTCTCTGTAGGTGTTCCAGTCTTGCTAGGTATTGCACTTATACTGTATGTAGTCTTGTATTTGTTCTCTTCTCTGTAGGTGTTCCAGTCTTGCTAGGTATTGCATTGTCTTTTTTTCTAGGTATCAGCACTGGCCCTGTGTTTATGGCAGTGTTTGAGTATAAGAGTAGTTTGGACTTAGACCTGTTTGTACTAGATAGAGATTCATACTCTGACTGAACACTAAGCACATTTGTAAGTCGCTCTGGATAAGAGCGTCTGCTAAATGCCGTAAATGTAAATGTAGATGTCACCCAACCTTGGTCTCAGACTGATTTCTGGTACTATGTACAGGATCACTAAACGCAGTGGTTATGCCCTCTGGATGTAGAATATGATCAAACAGTAATGATTTTTTATTACAAATCCAGCAATGAGTCCTTACAGCACAAACTAATCTAACCGTTTGGTTTTTGTTACATAATTTATTATATTACCGTCTACAGCAAACCCAAATGTACTTGTTAATCATAGTATGAAAATTACAACACATCCTTTTTATCTAAAACATTTGGTGTCTACTGTTAGATATTTATTCAAAGTAGAATTATTCACAATTTCATCATTTCAAACCAAACATAACAAGTACTTTAGCTTTTGTGTTATCAGACTAAATTTAGCTGCCAGCACAAAATCTAGTACCAAAATTGGATAATATTACAATATTCACTATTCAGCTATCCTGAATAAACTAATTAACCTTAACCCTAACCCCAACCTTAAGCTTAACCTTAAAATTAACCTTATCCTTATCAATAACGTTCAATAACCCTCATCTTAATCTTAACTCTAACCAGCCCCTTACCCTGACTATTGATTTACATTGTGGGGCCCAGCTTGTGATCTCCACAAGGGTGGAGTTTAAGAACCCACACTGTGATGCACACCTGACCTCTACACACACACTGAAATATTTAGACCCTCGCCTCTGAGACCATACTGTTGCCATCATGAACAAAGGGTCTCACACACACAGAGACAAAACCTACACACTAATCAAAAATACTTGTAAATGCATACACACACAGACACACACACCCACACACACACATACACACTCACACACACAAAGACTCTCAATCTTTGTAATCCAGCTACAGGAAAAGGATGGACGGAGAGCAGAGAGATATGAGCAGTTGGAGTAAATCACCTCTTTTGTCTGACTCATGGAATCAGATGTAATCTTCTCAACAAGAAGAGACACACACACATTCAGACTAAGTCTTGAGTCCAGATCATATCCTTTTTTTGAGTCTGGAAAGTACGGCTATAAATCTCAGACCACCGTTTCATTCCATTCCATTAGGAAGTGATTCAGTGCATCACGAAACGTCTAATTTCCCTAAAACTTTTAGATTCCATTCATTTGCTAGAGTTATTTACTATAAAGTTGTTGTTTTTTTAATACAATGAACAAACAAATGTGCCCTGGGAAAATATATTACTTAGGAGTGAAATATAAAGTTTTAATATAACACTTCATTCATGACACATTAGTTTTAAAGTTAAAGAAAAACTTTACATTCATTTGACATGCAAGTCCATCTTAAAAATCTAGGATTTTCTTGTTCGAAATGTAATAAAAATGAAAACAAAGGAAAGTTATGACTTTACAATTACCCAACTTAAAAATATCACAATGACTAAACCTGATTTTTTTTAGGTACACAAACAATTATGTATGGTTAATATAACCTGAAAGATTTCAATGATTTTGATTAGAATGTTGATAACATTTACCAATTAGGGTGGTACCAATCAAAGTCTGTCAAAGACTAAGTAAGCTAACACAGGTGGTCTCTGATGTTTGCACCCCACTGTATCAACAAAATTCTATGGTAAATGAGAAAAGCTGAGCTTTCCGTCAGTATGCCTTATGGCAGACAGTACGTGTCATCAGTGAAAGCATTGATAAAGAAAAGAATTGATAAAGAGATAAATAATCACACACCTACACATAGACAACAAAGATTCTTTAATGAGCTTTCTAAATGGTTGATGACTTGTTTTTCTTTGGGTTTTTCATTCTAGTTTCTAGTTCTAGTTTTGTATGTAAAAGACAAGAAGTTCAAAACGTTTTGGCTTAAATTTGAAAATAACTTGTATTACTGAAAAAAATGAGCGCCTAATCAGAGTGTACAGTCAATAATATAACAATATACAGCCACTATTTAACATTCCTGGAGCATTCGCCTCTGTTTTACACCCCTGCTAGTACAGACTACGCTGATTACCGAGAAAGAAACAAAGGAAGAAAGTGATAATAATGGAACAGCAGGAGAGCGTTGAAAGGAAGAGAGTAGGAGCAGAAAAAGGATTGGCCTTAAGATAGAAAGAAAGAAACGGCAGACTCCAAACGAGGCAGAGTCCGAAAGTCCCAAGACATTGTAACGAGCGCTAAAGCTAGGAAAAGGTCAGTTATCACTGATTTTATCCTTATTGATCTTTTGCTTGCTTCCAGTGCTCTTTGTCTTGTCTACATCTAAATCCCCTTGTCTTTGGTGCTCCGCGATCAGATTATGGTTGTTTTTATGGGCATGGGCCTAGCGCAGCATGATAAAGTGTTGCCTGTTTTTTATTTACACTCCATCCGCAGCCCATGGGGTGGGGGTCTCGTAAAGACAGAGACCAAGGCTCTTGTTACTATATCTGCTGGACCTGGTCAGAAAGGGAGGGATGCTCACTGTGGATGCGGGTGTAGCAGAGGAGTCCTGCTTACACATGGGCTTAGTAGGGTGGAGCTCGGTACACAGTGCTGTTGATTTAGTGGTGGATGGAGTGTCGGGAGGCTTTTGTCTTTGTCGCAAAGGCACAAAGTGCCGTTGTGCTCTTTTCCGTTAAATAAAGGCAGCCGGGTTTGCTAGTTTGCTTGGAGGCTGCCTGGAAGCGTTTATACGGCTCCACCATTTAGTTTTACATTCTGACATGTGCTTTTATTTCCAAATCACGAAACGCCATCCTGCCGCGCTCTTTAACATAAATAGTAACATGTCCAGGCTCTACACACATATTTTAACGCTTTTATTTGAATAAGCAAAAATGGCACGCTGCTGTCGTCCTGATTCACAATTGGTATTTGCAGTCGTAGCAAGTGATGTGATTATAAGCAGGCAGGAAAACGTATAGACGCTCACAGCTGGCATTTGCATGATCTTATGATTTTATGGCTTGACACACATCTACTAAGCTCTCACAAGTCATTTTAGTGTATGTTCAATCGCAACTCATAAATACAAATGTGTATATATATATATATATATATATATATATATATATATATATATATATATATATATATATATATATATATATATACACACACACACATACTGACATCCACAGTGAGCCGCAAACCAGTGGCATCCATCAGGTCCAGCAGTTATAGTAACAAGAGCCTTGGTCTCGGTCTTTACGAGACACCCCATGGGCTGCGGATGGAGTGTAAATAAAATACAGGCAATACTTTCAACTCTATGTGTCTAATATTTCTCATTTTTCAGCTTATTTTAATATTATTAAGCTTATTTTGAGATACAACACTACCATTTGTTTTTGCACACAGTGGAATTTGACCTCTGCTTTAAACCCAACCGCGCAGTGATACATACACACACTAGTGGGTAGTGAGCACACTTGCCCAGAGTGGTGAGCAGGCCTATCCACATCACTGGGGTGGGGAGCAGTTAAGGGTTAGGTGCCTTGCTCAAGGGCGCTTCAGGCATTTTAGGTCAAGTGATTAAACCAGAAACGGGTTTCAAGGCAAATTATCTGACAGTATAATGAGATCATTGGAATGACTTAAATCACTTAAACTAAGTAAAAAAATCTAGAAAGAAGTTAAAGTATCTTATAATAAGCTTACAACACTCTCAAAATGAGAAATGGAAGATATCAACTATATTTAGGAGCATTTTACTGGCAAAGATATTAGTAGCAATATAAGCAATCACACTGCAAGTGTCATGTGATCACATGCGTTCCTAAATGAGTGATTGAATGACCAAGTGATAACTTCTTCACACACAAGATGTGTGTTAACCCTCTACCAATGTGCAATAACCCAACATTTTGTGTGTTCGAGGCCAAAGTATAACATATATAGTATATTATATATAGTATATTATATGTATTAAATACATTAAATAATATATATGTTGGGGCTGAGGTTAGTGTAACTTTGAGCAAAACATCCTCATTGTTCATGCTCTGTAAATGTTAATGAGCATTTACTCCTATTATTAAACTAGTTTATATGCAATTATTTTAATAACATTATGTTGGTGTCTAGGACCTATCATCTCTTTTCTTCTTTCTGATTAGTCTCAGTCTCTCAGCTAACCACACAAGTGAGTGAGGACACATTTACAACGAGGTTAATTTAGTAGTCCCAACTAGAACAGCATAACATTTTTCTATTCTCTGTTGTTGTTTCTTTGCCCTGTGTACATTACTTCTTAATTTTTAATACAATACTTACTTCAGTACTTCAGTCTTGAAATTACAGCTGGAATTTCTTTTTCTCGGCTATGTGTGCAGCTTTCAGCCATTCAACTTCATGTCATATTCCCGTTTCTCATTTCTTTTTTTTTTCTTTGTTTAATTGCCTCTTTCCATCATTACAATGCTGTTACAATTTTAGTGGCCATTGCCATTCAGTCCTGGGCTCACAGCTCACAGTCATTTGACATGACTAACCTTTAAAACTCACCCTTAAAACTTGTAATTATCATCTTTTTCTTTGCTAGGAGTGAACAGGGTCTTAGTAATACATGATAATGCAAGCAATTACTCTACACGTAACATGACAGTTACATGCAACAGAAACTAACTCACCAGATAACTACATGTGCAAATGAGTTATACTGAAAAGGAGATTTGGCTTTCTATAAAACAAGAACATTTCTACAATTCTAAAAATAGTAAAACAATCTCTTCTTCTACATACAAGCACAAACCTGTTATTGAATAAATCTTTAGGGTCTTCACTTTCAACAGAATGTCTCTGCTTGGTTCAGCGAGCTAAAATCGATAAACAATCATCATCAGATTACATTGATGCTATGATGCTATGGAGCCTAGTGGTCAGTCTGCCATCAGGATAGAAATCAATTTAGTTTGTTATCTAAGTTTTCTTCTTCTTCAAATTCCAACTTTGACTTACAGCTTTCACTCGTTTACTGGTAATTGACTTTCCCCCCATATGAATGAAAGGGGGGCACATTTTGTGCAGCCATCCTATTTTTTTGATGACGCACGTCAAGGGTGTATAATTAGCATGGACGAGTCTCCACCAATATCCAGCAATTATTGAATTGCCCCCACAAATAATTTGATTCCCTCCAAAAAAAACCCAGATCTGTCAGCGTCTCCTTAACCTAGAGGTGCAGAAGGGGTTAAATTACGTTCTATACTTGAGCCTTCTATACTTTTACTATTGCTGATTACTATTGCAGCACTATGGCTGAAGTAAACTGAAGTCTAAACTAGTTCTTTGTCAGACATAAGTTTAACATTAACATTATACAATTCATAAATTAAATTATGAGTTGTTTTTCAGAATCTGTTAAAAGCACGTAAATAAGCATATGTTGGACATCAGTCCTTTATCGTTTTATCTCGGAGCAAAGAGAAAGCAACAATAAGAAAAAAACAGTCCCTAGCAACTACCTGGGATAACCACTCTCTCAACTGTTGCTTAAGCTTAGAAATTGCTCTATTTCCTTCAGGAAATGCACGTTTCTGATTTGAATAAATATAAATAAATACAATAACTTCCACTGTTATTCTGCTATCAAAGAAACTAAGACACTGTTGGCTCTCTATGTGTGAAAAGCTGTGCCTGTGTTGAGCTGCTAGTGAGCAATAAGGTCCGACTGCAGAGATATTAGACCGTCTGCTATGAATATCATGTTCACCTCTCTGAGATAAAACAGACAGCATAACTGCAGGTTTCTCGATATCAAAACACAGCATGTACGCAATAAATCATAAATATTCATTCGCTTGTTCACTTTTCCAATTCCATTAAACATGTTCCATCAACATTGAAAATAATTTTTAAAAAAAACCTTGAACCGACAGTCCTCCTAAACAGTTAATCATTACATATGACTACTGTGGACGAGGGTCACCGTGACACCGTGATAACACGTTTGGCCTAACTGGAAGGTCTCATTGTCCGAGTCATTATTGAGGTGCATGCAGGGATTTATGGGTCATCCTGGCCTGTTATTGGTAAAAAACAGCTGTGGGGCTTTGGGATGCAGCATAGTACAGTACAGCTTTGAGTCAGTAACTGATGAGTGTAGCCAACATCCTTAAGAGGCCAGGCTGTGTATCGATTGTTTAGGATGGATGAGGAGTCCTCAGAGGACAGAGTCCACTTGAGCCCAGGCAAATAATAAAGACACCCTCTAAGGCTAGACCAATTAAACGACTTCAGTTTGCGCTAACAGCTTTAATTCATTTCCAGCATGAGAGAACAAACTAGGGGTGGGGTGTGTGTGGTTGGGGTGGGGGGGGTTAGGATGGCCAATAACTCAGCCTTTTTAGTTACTGCAGGAACTGCACACACACACACACACACACACACACACACACACACACACACACACACACTAGCAACTGAAAATATGCAGTCCAGGAGCTTCTGTATTTCTTTGCAGAGAATGCAAATTATTATTTTTTTAGGTAGCGTCTGGTAGCATTAGGTAGCATCCACCTCCGCATGACTGCAGGTATTCTAGGATAGTGACTCATTCTGTAAAGCCCTTCGGTTTCAGGGAAGAGGGGGCTGGTGATACTACTGGAGTCATATGGATATGACGCTTGGTCTAAGGGCCTCCCGAAAACTAGAACAGCATCAACAATTAAACCCTAATTTTTATTTCATTTTATTGCAATTACTACACAGAGATGTCTACAAGTCAAGTATAAGTAGAGCCCGTTGTCTCTGAAGTTGCAGACTAGGTCTTTAGTGGAGATTTGTATTATTAGCTGCAGGCGTTGCGTTGTACAAAAGTAAACGCCGATAAAAACCTGTCAAGTTTAACAGGGCTTCAAATAACAGCTTTACATTATAGGAAAACCTTCAGCTTGACAGAATACTTATACAAAATAAGTGCTGTGTTTAAGAACAATAGAAAAAGCGACAAGTGGTTAGTCTGCATAGCAAGTGTAGGTTAAGGGTGAGAGCTATTATGCTAAGCTAGTCTTAGTAAGGTTTTAAAGAATGTGATCAGTAACTTAATACAATTTCATTAATTAGCTATTGTACTTGAGAGTTTACTTGCTATCAGAACTATTTTGGCCGTTTGCAGTGGTTTTAACTTTGTTTTAACTCTTTGTTCTTTGAAAACAACATTTACTGCATGAAGTGCTTTGTTCTGTATTTATTATTTGAATGAAAGTTTTTCATTAATGTACCCATTGGTGGTCCTACTTCAATCAGTTCTGTTTGACTTTTTATTTTTCCTCAGGGTGAAATTTCATGAGCCATTAGTCTTCACACCAAGTCAGTTAACATGTGACTCAAGCAAGTGTCTGATTTGAGTCCCAAATTATAGCAATACGTTCCATAACCCCTTGGTTCCCTTTAGTTAATTAAAATGTACCCCACAGGATAGATATGCTATGTATATGTTGGCACTGTTAATAGTATTATGGACTAGCATGTGGAATTAGAGCTTATTTCTAGGTGCTACTGTGTTTTCTATACAAGATGTCCCAGGCTGCCTTTGTTGTTGAACTTATTTTCTTGCCGTCAGAATAAAGAGGGAGTCCAGTTCAGAGTATATGTTTTATTCTTGAAGGTACTGTGGTATAGACATGGTTGGAGAAGATCTGAGTAAAGGTCTAAGAATGGTCTGACTTCGACTGGCAAGTGCACAGTCCTATAGGCCTGCCTCTATGTTCCATCTCACCCATGTGACCCATCTGGTCAAGTGGTTATCTCCTGGGTTTGGGGCAGATTTCTTTGGGAGGTTCCTGCTATAAAATGACGGAACTTGCTGAACCGTGAACTTCTCTTAACCTCTGCAGCCTTTCGTGCAGCAGCCATCTGTGTCTTAACAGACTACTTTTAGCAGACAGGCATGGTGCATAAGAGATACTTACAAGAGTGGCTTTGCAGCAGTTTCTGAGAGAATGCGATTCTTTAGTATTATTATTATTATTATTATTATTATTATTATTATTATTATTATTATTATTATAATTGCTGAAGGGTGGGATGGTTAGACTCTGTTGTTTACATATCAGACATTATAGCAGTGATAGTAGTTAATTCAAACTATTGGAGAAAAAGAGTCATAAATTGTGAAAATAGTTTATTGCCCCAGTATTGTGTAAACAACAACGCACACAATATGATTTTGTTTGTGTTCTTCACTGTCTTCTCCCTGAACTGCACAGTAGCAGCAGTGTTAGTAGGTATCTAGGTGGGATATGCATGTCATAAAATGCTTGGATAGTAAATATTATAATCCTAACAACCACCATCTCTGAGAAATCTAGAGGATCCAGCACTGTGCTGCCAGAGTAGAATTCACAGTGATGGCAAACTGAAGATTTAAGATTTTGAGATTTATATATATATATATTTATAGAATGAAAGTACGAGGGTCTTTAGACTGAAAGACAATATCTTTATAGCAGTTAGTAATGTTAGCTGAAGTTTTTCATCCAGACTTGTGAAGCTTTGACTTGAAAGGTCCAGTACTTTACATAACACATGGTAACTCTTCAGTGTGGTGGTGATCATGTATAGATGTAGGCGTAGTAGAATGTAGGTACCAGTGAACATCTCAATGTTTGAAGATTGCTGTAAGACTTATTTACTACTCCTTTAGTGTTATTCACTGTTCATGTTTGTACAGGCTTGTGGGTATCTATTGACGCGGGTCTGTCTATCTGTAGCCTGAGTAGCTGAATAGTGAATACGGTCAGTTATTAATTGATTTTGAACTTCCTGTTTGCACCCTATAGATTTCCATTATGAAGGTCGTGCCAAATGCAGTAACTCACTGTATGTGAGAGGAGTAGAGTGAATGTGCCAGTGGTTTCACACGTTTAGTACGTTTTCAGCACATGAGAAGCTACTTCAGCATATTTGTGCCAGTAAAACTTAAAGCTTTTAAGATTATTAAAACCACATGCTGATTTTTGTTTTGTTTATTTACAGACTTTGTGTGGCAGACTTTGAGTTTTGGTCATGTTGGTTTAGCATATTTTTTTGCAACAAGCACTAAATGGTCTACCAGTGCAAGAGTTGACTGAAATTTGTATAATAAGCTGACAGCAATCTCAAAATGAGAAATTAGGCCTAAAATAATTTCACTTGCTAAGATGTTAATATTTTGTAGTGTAGTTTTATAGCTTCATAAACAAATTGCAATCAAATAAGCCAAAATATAATCAGGGATCATGTTTTATGAAGCCAAATTTTCAATTTCTTTTCACTTTAACTGGAACACAGGCCTTGTATACACACATCATGGTTCAAAATGACAGAGACAGGAGAAACTGGAGACACCAGTATTTTACAGTTATTTAACAGTATTGTACTGTAAATTGAATTACAGTACATGACCGTAAATTAACAGTAAAATACTGGCAGCAGAGACGCCAGTACTTTACTGTTATTTTACAGTGCATCTACTGTAATGTATTTTAACAGTATTGTACTGTAAATTGAATTACAGTACATGACCGTAAATTAACAGTAAAATACTGGCAGCAGAGACGCCAGTATTTTACTGTTATTTTACAGTGCATCTACTGTAATTTATTTTAACAGTATTGTACTGTAAATTGAATTACAGTATATGACAGTAAAATAACTGCGTATTTATGGTACTAACCAACTAACCAGCCTGCTATCTAACTAGCTAACACCGTTCAAGCTACAGTTTCTTTGCTAAATTTAATCACTAAATGAAACAAACCTAACTAACAACATCTTATATCTTAAAAGTTAATAATAAAAAAAAGTAAATAATTATACTGACAAAACCATATCACTGCAGACATTAGGAGACGTGACGTTAACAGCTACCTTTTTCTAGAGTTTCACGAGGACCACCGCAACTACAGTCCAAACCTGTCAGTTGTAAATGCACCAACAAGCGCCTCCTCGTCTAAGAACCGATTTAGATTATCTTTCTTTATTTTACGAATGAACACAAAACACGCAATACACAATCCTGCACTGACTGAATGAGCTGAAAGAATCTTAACTCAGCTGAGCCCAATAGGCTGGCCCCACCCACTGCACATATTTTGTCACTTAAATGAGTAGATGCAGTTTATGCTGAAAAAAATAGTTATTAGCTGTTATTGGGCAACTGATTGCATTACTGTTAATTTACATACACTGTGTGATTATTTGACAGTATTTTACAATTATTATAAAAACAGTAAGATACTGTTGTATATCCACAGTAAATTTACAGTAAATTCATTAGAGTGTATGTGTTTTTGTACATTGCACTGCACTTGTGGCGCTTTCTTGTTGCGTTTCTGCATCCTTCTACATTAAAGTGGATCTGCTTCTTCCACTTTGCTTTATCTTATTCACACAATCAGAGGACACATTCTCATTAAAGGAAAGACCCCTGATTGTGCAACAGCCCGTAACTGAACACGTACAGCAAAGAGGGAGATTCGGCGCAGGCGACACCGTATCGATTGCCTGAAGTCTGAGAGCAAGTGAGAATATTGTATATGAAGAAAGAATGTAATGAATGCTCTGCAGAGGACCTGAGGATAAAGAGTAAGGGTGGGGGGCGTGCTTGGGAAAATCAGAATGAAAGCAGTAAATCTATCACCGGGACTGATAAGGGGGCTTTACGCCCTGCCCGTCTGTCCTGCCCCTCCTGACCCTGCGACTGCTATGAAGATTAAATATCCGCCGGCTCTCTTTGTTTCGTTGCTTCGGCCTGTCATATTTCCCCCATTTAGATAGGACAGCAGCGAAGGGCCGTGAACAATGCGAACAAAAGAAACATGGGAAGGAACGAATGGGGGGGAGGAGAAGCGGTGGGGGCCGCCGAGGTGACAGAAAAAGAGATGAAACAAACCTTGACTTTGCCGACACTGTTATTGTCGCTCCCGTGACAGTGTAAATTAGCGTGATCGTCAGGGCGCGTGTCGGAGCTAGCATAAGCGTATTAGCACTGGCCCCGCGGGGGCGCTGCTAATCAAGACCGTTTGACAGAGGCAACGTGGGGGGAACTCTCAGGAGTCAGCAAGCCCACGTGTTAGGATGCAGTGGGACTTATTTTATTTATTTATTTAGTGTTTTGGCAGCTTGCTCCACCTCTCCTCCCATTACAGTCATGAAAGAGTGCTCTGTCAAGGTCGTAGTTAGCTAGAAAGCCTTTGAATAATTAGGTTTCCAGTTGAGGTTGAGGAGGCAGGCTGTTGGTTTTAGTGTCGTCTACCTTTCAGACCGATTACAAATTTATCGTAAATATCTTGGCTTGTAATTCTGATTTCTGGCCTGCTGCTGTCAACAGTGGAAGAGTATCGGCACGCTAAAGACACAAAGAGATTTGAACGGTCGACTAAGGATAGATTTGCTTTGCGGGTCCTGCTGGATTCAGTTTTTGTAGGTATCTAGGTGGGATATGCATGTCATAAAATGTTTGGATAGTAAATATTATAATCCTAACAACCACCATCTCTGAGAAATGCAGCACTGTGCTGCCAGAGTAGGATTCACAGTGATGGCAAACTGAAGATTTAAGATTTTAAGATTCTTCTATATATATAATATATATATACTACAGCTCAAAAGTTTGGGTTCACAGTGAAATGTTCTTGTTTTCAATAGAGTATCTTTTTTCCTTAACACAACAATGGACTGATGGGTCTCTAAAGAAAGTTGTTTCTTTCTGGCCATTTTGAGTCTGTCAGCAAGCCATCAACTGCTGATGCTTCAGATACTAAACTAACCTAGAATGTTGTGAGAATTGCTGGTAACTATATGCAAAATAAGCCTCTATACAAAAATAGGCTTTGATACAAACATTTTTATTCTTTAAAAATCATCTGATACACTTACATTAATTGTGAAATGGACAATATTGTTTGTGAATTGCATGAAAATGGCATGAAATGAAATTCTAAAGTGATCCTAAACTTTTGAGTGGTAGTATATATATATATATATATATATATATATATATATTACACTGAAAGACAATATCTTAGTGAAGCAGTAAATAATGTTAGCTGAAGTTTTCCAACCAGACTTGTAAAGCTTTGACTTGGTCCAGTACTTTACATCACACATGGTAACTCCTCAGTGCATATCTGTATAACATACCATTCATTTTAACCTATAACATCAACAGCACCTCCCCCCATACCCCCCACCAAAGAACGACAATAAAAGGGGCAAACATAAATTGCTGTAATGTCCTGCTAAAAAGTATTTGCAGAGATGAAATATGCGTTCTTAAAGAAATGTAATGCATCTTTGGATTGGATGGTTTTTTTTTTTTGGTGAATACAGGTGGTGATTATGTGTAAATGTAGGTGTAGTACAATGTAGGTACCTCAATGTTTGAAGATTGCTGTAAGACTTCTTTATTCCTTCCTTAGTGATATTCACTGTTCATGTTTATACAGGCTTGTGGGTGTCTATCGATGCAGGTCTGTAATTAGGTTTTTCATTTGGTTTTAGTGTCGTCTACCTTATAGGCCGATTACATATTAATTGTAAATACCTTCACTTGCAATTCTGATTTCTGGCCTGCTGTTGTCAACGGTGGAAGAGTATCGGAACGCTGAAGACACAAAGAGATTTGAACGGTCGACTAAGGATAGAATTGCTTTACGGTTCCTGCTGGATTCGCTTCTTGACTAAGATGAAATCCGCTTCGGGGTTGCCGAACACACTGAAATATAAATCTTGTTGAATAAAAGAAGGCTTTATGTTCCTGTTGGGGATGTTTCATGATTGTGAATTATTCTAAACATCCATTAACTTTGGAGTGGTAATTTAGAAAGCGCCCAGGAGGTTCCTTTTTGTCGTCTTTTGTTTCGCTCGTCTCTCAAAAGTCTACCCTCTTCGACAGGAAATCCTCTGTTCCATCATGTTAGTCTAATTTGTAAGTAGCCTCGCAGGTCTGTGCCTCGTGCGCTCCGAGCAACAACAGTACTAAATTATACCGCGCAGAAGACCACTTCTCTTCCACCCTCACAGAGCAGGTCCATCAATTTCAAACAACCTACATTTAGGATTATAGGATTATTATTATTGTTATTCGGTCCACTTAGGATATTTGTGTGGTTTTGTGCACCAAAAACAATCGTAATTCATTTCAATTGCCATTTATTCAACCTCTCAACATCCTCTAGAATTATGCAAAACTATTTTTCTTACGGCGCCTTTAAGACAGCTGTATGCAAATTACATGCTTTGTTGATTTTCTGCATGAAAGTAAATACACTGACTGATAATAGGGAGACTCTGTCATTGCCACTCCAGGCCTGCTGTGGTGCAATGTAGCTTTTGGAAGAGCACCACAAGGCACCATGTCGCACACCAACAATTATTGGCTCTTAGCTAACTATAAGTAGCAGCTCACTCGGTATTCCCAGCATGGACATCAATGACAGGAAGCAAGGATGGGAAAGAAAGAGAGAGTGGCCGAGCAAGAGACAGGACAGGAGTAAATCTCGGACTTGTTGGCGAGAGATAAAAGGATGCCAGACAGTCTATTGGCTAAGAGGAACACAAAACATTTCCAGAACAGTGTTCCTCCTGGTCAATGTTATGTATGAAGGATTGTAATGTGGGCTGTAACTTTCTCTGTATTATTCTCTCAGCTTCTTCGATTTTCCAGAGTCCAATCTAGGGTGCGTCTGAAATTGCCTACTAATCAGTAGGTACTAGATTAGAGTCAGTACGTACTGCTCGAGCGGCAGATTAGTAGGTAATTTCAGTAGTTTTAGTAGCCACACAAGCTCGAACTTACTACGTCCACCATATTGCCAGCGTATTGTGACGCAAGACATAAGACCACCACCGTAAAAGTCCTGCTATTCATTTAAAAGCTCAGTTTACTGACAGATTTAGCTTATTGTGACACTGATCTGTGTTTTTGTCTGATTATGTATCAGACAGTGTTGAGCTGTATCTCAAGATGAATTGGGAGGAATGTAATCATTGTTTATCTCAGCAGTAGCGCTAGCTTCTGTAGCGGCAGTTCACTAGCCGTAGCTGCGTACACACAGTCGGCGTTCCACTTTTCACTGTTTTTTACCTCTGCTTTGAATTCATCCACGGCTCCAGGTGAATCATGGGATAGCGCAGTGAGCTGTGTTTGCCTACATAAAAATGGCTGCCGATTCAGGAGGTCATCCAGGTACCGTTCTCCTACTACTCGATACCTACTGAGTATTCAGACATACTAGCCGCACTCACCTACTGATTTCATTACTGAGTAGTAGACAAGTAGACGATTTCGGACGCAGCCCTAGTCTAGAGGCCAGCATACAGTGAATTAAAATAGAGGTTTGGTCAGGCTTTGTCCATTTTACGTTTGAAAGTTTGAATCTCCCATAATGAAACCCTGTAATATTACTTGACCTTGCAAGACCAGGTTCCTTCTCTTGTGATAAAGTCTTTGCTTGGTGTTCTGATGGACTTCCCGGTAGAACGTGCATACAGACATATAACACAGTTGCAAGTGTACTCTATAACATCTATATGTCTGCCTATTGTTCATGCATTTGAGAGGGGGTCCTCGTAACTCCATTTCATTTACAGCTTGTTTTCATTCATGTACATTTACATTCCAATAAAGCAGGGGTCACTAATAGGCGGACCGCGGTCCGGATCTGGACCCAGATGTTGTCCAATGCGGACCCAAACCGATAAACTGTTTAGAAGGATTTAATTCTTTGTGGTGCAGTAAACTCACAGACCAATCGCGTGCGTCGTAAGATCCTCAAAGGCGCTCCTCAGCCAATCAGATCTTTGCAGATTCGGGAGTGCGGCGCGTGCACACAGGCGAGGTACAAAGCGAGAAGCTGCAGTCGGAGTATAGAGCGAGGCAGAGAAAGACTAATTCAGATGGTTTATTCCACAATGGACCTTACTAAGAACAAATATCATTCCAGGCTCACCAACGAGCACCTTCATATATGTAAGAGAATGGCCCTGACACCACTTTCGCCCAGATTTAAAGACAAGCGAAAGCTTCGCTCACTAAGCAAGAGAAAGTGTGAGAGGGAAATACAAGACGGGAATAAACTTTTAAGATGTGAAAGAAGTTTTATTTACTGTTTCTATAAATAAACACTTTAAGATGCACTTTTTTCAAAAGCATGCTGTTTTATAAAAATCTATTCAGTTCAGCATTTAAATAAACTGAAATATACTGAATGGTATGTGTGATGTGTTGGACTTTCAATTGCTGATGGCATAAAATGCTGATACTAGGCTACTTCAGGATATGGCACTGAAACATAACACACATTAGAAATAACGATGGTCTGGACCTTGGCCTTAGGACATTTCCTCTAATTGGACCTTACTGAATTCTAATTAAATACCCCTGCAATAAAGATTATTGATAACGTGTTTGAAGTTTTTCTATGGGCGTATATGCGGCTGAAACAGGAAGCCTAGTGCATCCCAGATTTATCAACATTAACATTTTAATATAGCATTATAGTCATTATGGAATGGGGTTTTTGTGGAGGTGGGCTAGTGCACTATAGACCCCTGTGGTGCGGCCTAAGCTTTTGTCCTTAATGGCATTTTCCCCCTTACATTACTTTTATACTTTAAGTAGTTCTGAAGGCAGTACTTTTCCACTTTTACTAGAGTAAAAAGTTTGAATTGATACTTCAACTTCTACAGAAGTATTTTTAAACCCTAGTATCAATACTTCTACCTGAGTAATGAATGTGAATACTTTTGACACCTCGTGTATATATTACGAATCACAGATACATCGAATCCCAAACAGCTTGTGTTCGCAGCTTTGTTCCCATACAGGATTGAATAAAGTGTGAAGTTCCCCAAATTGTTTGATCTGATATATTTTTACATGACGTGGGCCTTTAACTGAAATTTCAGAAAAAAAAGTAAAAGCAAAGAAAGTTTCCAAGCAGCCCAAATGAAGCATTGCTTTCACGTATTAACCTGCTGGCTTTTCCGACTCTGAGCTATAGAGACAATTATTCTCCACTTAAACGTGAACTTTACGGCGCGCTATAAAGGGGCACGGTCACATGGGTGGCCGCTCCCGCAGTACCCACCCACCTCGGCCGTGTGTGCCTTCCTGCCTTCGCAATGCGCCAGTGCCGTTTCATATGAACCTCTTATCCTGTTAAAGACTTCCAATGAGCAATTAAGATTAATCTAAGGGAATTAAATTCAGCTCCATTAAAAGCCATTCCAGGCGGATATTTCCCTCCATTCTCCACGAGCGCCTGGTCAGCTGGCTTAGCTGAACAAAGACAGGTTGAACTAAAGCGTTTATAATCTAATTTCAATTCATCAGAAATTAAGTCCATCATTAAGCCTTTACTGATTGGATGTTTGATATATAAGGCATGCGCACGTGTGCAGAAAGCATATGTACTGATTGGCCACATTATTAGAAACCCGTCTCCCGTAGCTCCATTTTGCTGGTGTGCAGAGGCTTTAAACCATCTGTTGAATGTCAGTTCATGCTCCGGTCCTTTGTGAGTGGTCAATTTCTGCCTCTCTAGGCTGAATGATTTTAGGTGGTGGTCTACCCTCAACCTAGCAGTGACATACTTAGTACTTAGTCAACATCATTGGGTATCATGTGAGACGTGTACTGTACATATAAAAACATATTCATTTGACTGACAAGTATGAAAGATTGTAAATGCTAGCTACATGCAATACATTTTTTGCTACCTTCTTTCTGGGGGAACGTACTGGACATTCTCCAACAGTGTAATTATTATTTTTTTGGCCCACCACCAACCCCCTCATATTATTTATTTACTTATTTACAGCATGTAACATTCTCATTCTTAAGCTATGTATCATTTTGGAAAGGGCTGAGGGGGAATGGGGGAGAGGCATAGATGGTAGACACATACAAAATGCAAAAATAATAATAATATTAAATATTAATAATATTAATAATAATATTAAAGTGAAAAATATTATTGAAAGTGCAAAGAAGACGGGAAACAAAAAAAAAACAATGTAATTAGTCTGCACTCTATGATAGCATAAGTCAGCCTTGTTTTTTTTTATGCCTGTGTTCAGATCCCGATGACGATGAGCAGAAGGTGAAGACCCAGAGGCCCAGGTCAGCTGACCAGCCGGGAGTGTTCCAGGCTCAGACAGGTAAACATGAGCTCCACCCTTGACCTTTAATGGAAAACAGAATGGGAAAAAGTGGGAAACCCCTTAAAACAACAACAACAAAAAAAAGCCCCAGCAGCCTCTTCTGTCCCTCAAGCCCCTGCGGAGGAGACTAAGCCTTGACTCACCCGCATGCAAATGACGATGTAATGCGATTATGAGACGTGCAATTAATTTGATTTGCCCGTTCACTCTGTGATGTTGCCTCCACGCAAGGACGCGGCTTGTGCAGGCGACAGAAATTCACCCCCTCCCCACCAGCCAGCCGTTTCTAGGCCTGTCAGGCAGGCAGCGCTGAGGAAATGGCCAGCTGGTGGGGAAGGGGCGTGCCAGGACACCCTATTGCACTGCTACGGGCAGCATACGTACGCAAAAGGAAGAATCTATGGCCCAGAGCATCTGGGCCTTTTTCTTAGCTGCCTGCTTTGCTTAATGTCTCTACACTTCTCCCCTTACCCCCCCAAAAAACAAGGACTTCTGGCTTGGTAGCATGTGCACATGAATGTTTGAAAATATGAGTCACCCACTGCGCACAAATGCTAAAAACTAACCTTACCAGCAATCAGGGAGACTTTTGCTTACCTAGGTCTTTCCTGCTGGACAGCTGTCAACCCCGCTGGTAAACCAGTTTTATATATATATATATATATATATATATATATATATATATATATATATATATATATATATATATATATATATATATATATATATATATCAAAATTATATAAAGCTTTTATGTCTTATTAAGAATCTGGACTTATAAACAGTGGTGTTATAACACATGCAGCCTTAGTCCTGACTTTTCTTTGGTCATAAATCAATGGCCTATAATCTATTATTTGTATCTCACTGCATATTCTGAATGTTTGTGGAGGTCTACCATCAGTTTCCATAAGTGGCCAACCGTAGCATTCAGTGAACCTAACTACTAAATTGTTAGTGCTTTTATCTGAAATCAAGAAAAAGTAAAAGTGTAGATATCCAAGCTGATTGGTTGATTGTTTTTTACGGTATTAAATTGATTGTTTTTTACGGTATTAAATTATTTGTGCCTCCAGGCATAAATAATACTTTATTATCTCTATGTTGCTGTATTTCTAATTATTTGAGCATGTATGTTTGAATATTATTTTGCTCATATTTAAATATTTAAAAATATTTTGATTAAGTACATTTAACTCTGTGTAACTGTAGACATGTGTTTGAGTTTAAATGGTTTGTCTGCTAATTTCCAAGCTTTAAGAATTTAAAGGTCTATACAGTGAACAAAAAAGACAATAAATAGTTAACTACAGTTATGTAATTGCTACATTTCTGGGAAAGCTTCATGATCATCACAGTCCTGTTTACAACCTGCATATAGGAACCAACACAGCTCAGCAAAGTTATCACCATCAGGAGAAACTGTTATGTACAAACACAGGAGTTGTTGAAATGCTGTGCAAAATGTGATTACAAACAGAATTTCATAATTGTTATTAAATTACGTTCATCAAGTTAAAATGTATTTAAAATATTTTATTTAATATAGTACATGGTACCTGTGCTCGACAGAGCTCAGTCAGAAATAATAGCATTCAGAGCATAATAGCTCTATTGGCAAGACGTTGCATATTACTGCTGTGGAGGTCTTTAAAACCCCCTTCCATTTCAATGTGGCTCCGTGATGTCATGCATTTTCTTACTATGGAAAAGATAAGATCTACTTTGAAAGGCAACACTGCAACATTTTATTCTATATGGAATAATTTTCTTATATATTTTAATTCACTTTAGTTTATGCAGCTGACTGAGGGGATTTTATTTATTTATTATTATTATTTTTTAATTATTATTATAAACAATAATGTTTTCCAATGATCTTGTTACCAAGTAGCTCCTGTATCGTGATAATGCAATGTACTGGAGAATCTTTTCTGATACAGAGGTAACATCTAGTGACTGTTCAAATAAACAACTTTGCTGAGCTAAAGCCTCTACGCACCAGCAAAACAGAGCTATGAGAGACGGGTTTTAAACAATGTGGCCGATCAGAGAATATGTATTCTATACACATGAAAATCGATAACTGAAAATCGATAACTGAAATATTTTAGTGTTTTTTGAAAAAAGGATTTGTGGTGAACTGAGTGAAAATATTTCTGCCCCTGAATGAGTGAAATGACAGAAGAGTGGATTTAGAACTGTTTAATTGCATTTTCACAGTGTTTTAAAGACCTAAAGTGACATTCACTGAGCCCACTACAGTCCACTCACTCTCCCATATTACATAATATAGGACCACACAAGGGTACCGTCTGCGGCTCAGTTATTCTGAAACCTTACAGCATAGCCAAAATCCTTTAGAGGAGTAGAAGCAATGGCGTAGAATTAGCATGCACTGAAGTGACATGTCCCCATCAATTTCAGCGATTGCTGAATTGTCCCCACCAATAAGTTGATCCCTTCCAAAAAAAAAAAAAAATCCCGATCTGTCAACATCTCATTAACCTAGCGTGGCAGAAAGGATAAAATCATGTTATCTACTCGAGTCCTGCCTCCCCATAACACATATGGCCAGTGTGATAAGCTGTGCTGTTCCCTGTTGTCACATAAGACTCTCTAGCTACGTTTTTTAATTGTTAGCAGCACCAAAACTGGAAAGAAAACTTTCCAACCATATGCGAGACTCAGGTACAGTGTAGGTGACACATGGGTCTCAAAAGTGAGTGAGGATGGCAGCAAAAAAGAAGAAGGTGGACATAAAGAGCTGTTTCTTAAAGAAACATGTAAGTGAGTTAAAGTCAAGTTAGCCTATTAAGTCCTTCATGATAACGTTAATGGCAATGCTATTCTTTGGCGCACAGGAGGTGAAGGATGGTGGATTGATAGGTCTCCACCAATGTCGAGAGCAAATCTACGCCCTTGAGTATGAGCAATGAGAGTCCACCTAGCAATACAAACTGTAAATTATTTTAAAATAACGTGATAATACGATAATAAATGCAGTACATATGTAGAGCTTTCTTAAAACTGTAAGTTATTACACATACAAAATGCTGTTCCAGTCTAATTTTAAATGCAGTTACACAGAATATTATCGCTGTCCAAAGTAAAGCATGTATCTCGTGTATATACAAGAAGGACAGGAGAAACAAAAAGAACTGGTAATACTGGGCAATACTGTAAAAACACCTGGTTAAACATCTCACAACTAATTAGGTTAACTGGCTACAGGTCAGTGGATTGGGTTCCTTTTGATTGGGTTTAGAAAGAAAATCCTAAAGAGGCGGAGTCTTTCAGAAGTAAAGATGGGGAGGAGTTCACCTGTGTAAGCAAATACAATATTTCTCAATGTAAAATAGCAAAGAACATGAGGACTCCATCATCTTCAGTAATAACATCATTCAAATATCTGAAAAAATCATTCATTAAAAAAGGCTGAAACAGTACTGGACGGCTTGGGATCTTCAAGCATTAAAACCAGACACTATTCTATAGTGGAAATCACTGCAGGAGCTCCGGAACACTTCCCAAAACCTCCGTCCTGAACCGTCTGTGTGTACAGCTTCCAGTTAAATATAGGTTTTAAATGATTTACATTGTATTTTTGTTGTAATTACCAGACGTGTGGACTCAAGTCACATGACTTGGACTCGAGTCCATCTCGAGTCACCAAACTGATGGCTTGTGACTTGACTCGACAACATCACTAAAGACTTGCGACTTGACTTAGACTTTACCTTTACTGACTTGGGCTTTAATCGGACTTGAGCTTTAAGACTTGAAAAGACTGGCCATCCTATTTTTACATAATAAATAAGGAAAACTGAATCAAATAACTGATCATTTTGTATTAAATGGTGCTGTAATGCTAGGAAGCTGAGCTACGCCACTCAGGTTATCTGTAACCTAGCAACAGGTGAAATTCTGCAGCCAATCACGGGAAGCTTTGGGAAGTAATCCCATTCAACTACAAATATTATGCTGCAGTAAATAAAAAAGAACTGCGACATGCAGGACACGTGGAGTCAAGATCACAGATGGAGCTGCAACCACTTCAAACTTGGTTCAACTTTTGAGGCTGCACAAAGAACAGCAAGTCTCTGCTATGTATATATCACATATAGCAGTTAGCTAATGATAAACAACTGCTAATGTGAACAAATATCTCTCTCTGTTCATTCCTCCTAGATATTCCACCGTCCACTCTGAATTTTACTGAAACATACTGAAACAGCCTTTAGGAAGCTCAGCATCTCAGACAGGAAGTGTTCAAGTAGTGCAGAACAGTACAAACACTGATCAGTACATGCAGAGCTACTGCAGAGTTCACACATGCTGTTAGAACTGAAAGACCCGTCCAGATATTAATGCTTATGGGTTTAGAATGTGATTATTAAAATTCCTGTAGGTGTAATAAGTACTAATACTTTCATACAGTGCAGTGTTTCTCAGCCTTGGTCTTCGAGGCCAATGCTTCACATTGTAGTGTTTTTCTGCTTTAACACCTGTTTTAACTGGGTAATTAACTGCTAATGAGGTAATTAGTAATTAGAACTGCTAGAAATGATCTAATTTCATACGCAAGTTATTTTTTTTATAATATAAACTTTAAAAATGTTAATGTTATATTAATGTTAGTTTAATATACTACTAATCTACTGCACCAGTTGTGTTAAATACTGATCTGACGTTATATCAGGTGACTTGACTAGGACTCGAAATGTAAGACTTGGGACTTGACTCGGGACTCGCTTGTATGGACTTGGGACTTGACTCGGGACTCGTTTGTATTGACTTGGGACTTGACTCGAGACTCGCTTGTATTGACTTGGGACTTGACTCGGGACTCGCTTGTATTGACTTGGGACTTGACTCGAGACTCGCTTGTATTGACTTGGGACTTGACTCGGGACTCGCTTGTATTGACTTGGGACTTGACTCGAGACTCGCTTGTATTGACTTGGGACTTGACTCGAGACTCGCTTGTATTGACTTGGGACTTGACTCGGGACTCGCTTGTATTGACTTGGGACTTGACTCGGGACTCGCTTGTATTGACTTGGGACTTGACTCGAGACTCGCTTGTATTGACTTGGGACTTGACTCGAGACTCGCTTGTATTGACTTGGGACTTGATTCGGGACTCGCTTGTATTGACTTGGGACTTGTCTCAGGACTCGCTTGTATTGACTTGGGACTTGACTCGAGACTCGCTTGTATTGACTTGGGACTTGACTCAGGACTCGCTTGTATTGACTTGGGACTTGACTCAGGACTCGCTTGTATTGACTTGGGACTTGACTCAGGACTCGCTTGTATTGACTTGGGACTTGACTCGAGACTCGCTTGTATTGACTTGGGACTTGACTCGAGACTCGCTTGTATTGACTTGGGACTTGACTCGAGACTCGCTTGTATTGACTTGGGACTTGACTCAGGACTCGCTTGTATTGACTTGGGACTTGACTCAGGACTCGCTTGTATTGACTTGGGACTTGACTCGGGACTCGCTTGTATTGACTTGGGACTTGACTCGAGACTCGCTTGTATTGACTTGGGACTTGACTCGAGACTCGCTTGTATTGACTTGGGACTTGATTCGGGACTCGCTTGTATTGACTTGGGACTTGTCTCAGGACTCGCTTGTATTGACTTGGGACTTGACTCGAGACTCGCTTGTATTGACTTGGGACTTGACTCAGGACTCGCTTGTATTGACTTGGGACTTGACTCAGGACTCGCTTGTATTGACTTGGGACTTGACTCAGGACTCGCTTGTATTGACTTGGGACTTGACTCGAGACTCGCTTGTATTGACTTGGGACTTGACTCGAGACTCGCTTGTATTGACTTGGGACTTGACTCGAGACTCGCTTGTATTGACTTGGGACTTGACTCAGGACTCGCTTGTATTGACTTGGGACTTGACTCAGGACTCGCTTGTATTGACTTGGGACTTGATTCGGGACTCGCTTGTATTGACTTGGGACTTGACTCAGGACTCGCTTGTATTGACTTGGGACTTGACTCAGGACTCGCTTGTATTGACTTGGGACTTGACTCAGGACTCACTTGTATTGACTTGGGACTTGATTCGGGACTCACTTGTATTGACTTGGGACTTGACTCAGGACTCGCTTGTATTGACTTGGGACTTGACTCGAGACTCGCTTGTATTGACTTGTGGCTCAACTCGGGACTCGATTGTCAAGACTTGAGACTTACTTGTTACTTGCAACTTAGAGACTTGGTCCCATGTCTGGTAATTACACAGCCTCCCACCTGCTTTGGGAACAGGGCTGTGTTTTGTTTACAGTGTTTCGACTGTAAGTGTGCAGCAGAATGCAGCTACATTACCTACTTTTTGTGGCAGGTGATCCGGCAGCGGAGGAGTGGTCTCAGTGGAGTGTGTGTTCACTCACGTGTGGGCAGGGCTGGCAGGTGCGGACACGGTCCTGTGTCTCCTCTCCGTACGGGACGCTGTGCAGCGGCCCGCTAAGAGAGACGCGCCTCTGCAACAACACTGCCACCTGCCCAGGTGAGCCTCAGCATCAAGCAGGTAGAGTACCCCTCCCCCTCCCACCCCAGAATAAACACACACACACAAACTCACTGCACTGCATGAGCACAGCACAGCACAAGCCGATCGTCTGACACCACATTTAATTAGCTGTCCGTCACCACATGAGAGAGGAAAAAGAGAAAGGCATGACAAAGGCTGCTCAAACTGCGGGAGATGTTCCCTAAACATGGCACAGAAACTGATCCGCTCAGTCCGCTGATGGCTCTTCATCCAGACAAGCTCAAACTCTGTCTGTGTGGGAATGTGTCTGAAAGTAGGCACAACTTTTCCTACTTTAAATCCCACCTGTTCTGGAGCTCACAGAGCCACGACACTGAAAACTTGAGGCTTGTGAGCTCAATGGTAGCTTGAGGAACACATTGCTAATGCAGTCGCAGAAACCAAAAGAAAAGAAACATAGAAAAGAAGAAAATGGGTTTATTCTGGTTTTTAGGGATTTATTGTGGTTCTTTATCTGTTTTTGAACTCTATCTCTGGTTTTTAATGTCAGCGCTCAGCTTTAAATCTGAATCAGACTCAAAGGCCAGGAATGGACCCCCAACCCACAATATCGTCGGTCTGCAGCAGGGGGCGTTCCTGTTCTCAGGGCATTACTGTTCCCACTCGCATTCATTGGCTAAAACAAGAACGTCCTCGCTTTTTAATTCACTTCAACACACAACCACCCTTCTTCTCCTTATTGGCTACAACATGATCCGTTCCTTGTTTTGACTGGTTCTGCTTTGAACGTCTCCTATCTTTCACTTTCAGACGCTCAACAAATCATCATCGTTTACAACAAATTGTAGTGTTGATTTATGATTTAGCTACGTTTTATTACCAAAGTTAGTCAAAAGCGGCATGACTGACATTTTCCAGTCATTCCAGAGTTATTATTATTCGACTGTGTGATTTCAGGGTACCTTAGATTGTAGAATTATTAAATTATAAAACAAATTAACTGTGATGAATGTGTTATATATAGTTTCTGGAACAGTAGGTGGCACTAGTGCTAACAAACGCAGACCACACCCACATGTAATCTACAGTGAAGCAACTAGTAAAGAGAAGTAAGAGCAGCCTACTGTGGTGTTCGTGTGTACTTGTGCTACAAAACACTCCTGTTGTCCATATTGGCCTGTTGGGGGCGCTTCTGTTCAAGCCGTATTGGTTGAGGGTGCGGTGTTTCTGCTTGTACAGGAAGGCCCCAACCAGGAACGCCCCTGGCTGCAGCTGGACCCTTCTCAGAATGGGTGACTGCCAGCCACGATCTAGACCGGATCGTTTATTTATTTATTTATTTTTTGACAAATAACGAAAATATGTCTAGTTAATTTTACACGACATTAACAACTATTAACTAATTAATAAATTAGCTATGTTTTATTAGTATTAATAAAAACAAGTCTTTATTGGGCTCCACAGTGTCAGTTCTGGAAGCAAATGAAATTGAGGTTACTTCTTATTAACCTTATAGTTGAAAGTAAGATATTTCTCTATGTGCTGTTAATCTTAACATCAGCTTTATGACATGCATGTTCATTAATTGGATTTGGAATGAGGAGAGTGCAGCGCTGACCTGTATTTTTTTTGTCCAGCCTTATTTTAAGCAGAAAGCAAATGCGTTCTCTTTGAATGCACTGTTAATGTTACAGTCGTTGTGTTGGGAAGGTTTCAACACGGGAATATCTGAGTGCCTCCCCTGATGTTATACAATGTCTATTGGTTAACAGTACATGTCAACAGTCAGGCTAATGTTAGCCTGTTTTGCACCATAAATCTGGATTGGAGGTAAAGTAGAGTGGAGTGAAACATTTCTGCAGCTGAGTGAGTGAAATGTCAGAGGAGTGGATTTTGAAGAGGCAGGGCCTGTATTTCTATTGTTTACTGTTTAGGTGTGTTTTCACTGTTTTTTATGGCATACAGTGACATTCACTGAGCCCACTACAGTCCACTGACTCTCTCATTATGTAATTGAGGACCACACAAGGGTGCTTTAGGGCTCAGTTGTTCTGAAACCTTGCAGCATAGCCAAAACCCTGTAGAAGAGAATGAGTGAGAAGAGTCCACTTAGCAGTACAAACTGTAAATAAGGTAATAATATTATTAAAATACAATCAAGGGCATAGAATTAACATGGATGAAAGTGACGCGTCCCCACCTATGTCCAGCGATTGTTGAATTGTCCCTACCAATAACTTGATCCCCTCCAAAAAAACCCTTATCTGTCGTTGTCTTATTAACCTAGAGGTGCAGAAAGGGTTAAATCATGTTCTCTAACAAGTATGGCCAGTGTGATTGGCTGTGCCGTTCCCTGCTGTCATGTGAGACTCTGTAGCTACGTTTGGTTGTTAGCAGCACCAAAACTGGAAGAAAACCTTCCAGTCATATGAGACTCACTGTGCAAGACTCAGGTACAACGTGGGAGACACATGGGTCTCAAAAGTGAGTGAGGATGGCAGCAAAATAGAAGAAAGTGGACATAAGGAGCCAAATGAAATGAATCCATCATTATAATGTTAATGGCAGTGCTAGGCTTTGACGCATACCATACAGCAGGCTAACATCATCTGTAGCTATAAATATCATGCTTTGGAAATTAACTGCACAACAAACTTCCAAACTGGGGCAGGGCGGGGCTTGGGGTAGATTCATAGGTCCCCACCAATGTCAAGAGCAAATCTACGCCCTTGAATACAATAATAAGTGAAGTACAAATATAGAACTTCATAAGTACTGTTATTAGGCTATTACATGTGAAATGCTGTTCCAGTGTAATTACAAATGCAGTTACACTTAGATTATTACCAGTGTGTTATTAAATGGAGAGAATATCGTTGCTGTTCAAAGAAAAACATGCATCTCTATTTTTGTCGATTATCTTTGTTTTACTCCATTTGAACACAGCAGCTGACGTTTACATTGTATGAAAATTGTATGTTGAATGGATGAATAGAAATGCACTAAAATAACTTGGAAAAACTTCGGGTTCCATTGACTCACATTAAAAGTGAAGTAGGATTTCGTTCTTGTTCTTATATACACATCTAATACACTACTGTAATCCATCTGCAGCAGTGGCTACATCAGTAGCAGTTGCATTGGTGTTACATTGGTGTTATTTATTTGTAACTACACAGACACTTAAAAACACTTAATATAAAGTGGGAGCAGAACATTGGGATGATTTGCTGATTTGTTTTATTGGACTACATACATGATTCACATCAGATCGTAGTGTTTGCTTAGAATTGTTACATGACGTCAAATGCTGTACAACGAAGCTCAATTATATAAACTAGAAATGAGACAAATTGGACATGATGGTGACAAATTTACTTGATGGATCATGAGCTAGACAGTGATATGATCTGGTTGTGTGGGCTCAGTGCTGTAACAGTGATTCCTGTGCTTTATTTTTCATGCAAATGATAGACATCCTGCACTTTAACCTCCAAACCAACAGAGCGCTTCAGATTCGGTTCTGAGCCAAAACGGCGCGAGTGTCATTGTTTGCTTTGTTTGTGCAGATTATGTATAAACGAAGTGGACAGTCTCTATCGGGAAGAGCAATAATGCCAAATTAGGGTCAGCATTTTCATCTCTATAATCATATTGCAGAGGATATGGAAATAAAGTCTGGGCCTGGATCAGCACTCATTCTCATAAAGTTTGATGCATGTGACCCCAGGGCCAGCTTGAGACTTCAGTGCCTTTAAACGCTGAATAGATGATGCAAATTCTTCCGTGCTTGCGAGGCATTTATGGATTACCATTTGTTTTAGGGTGATCATCGCCTATGCAGGTCGTTCCATATGCTAATTCCATATTTATGCAAATGAGCTAACTCAATTTATCTGTCTCATTTGATATTCCGCAGTCGTATTGATATCCACAGTCTCCGCTTTGATGATATATCGGCTGCTCTGATTAGTGTTTGATGTATTTTTAGGTTGTTGTTTTGTTTTGTTTTTTAAACTCCACCAGTCTGTGGATTGGTGTTGCAGCATCTGGTTTCAGGACCAGTGCAGATGATTTAAGGATGGAGCATACGAGCTGAAAATACATTAAGTACAGACATTTTGCATAAGCCTGAATGACTTGTGTAAAGTGTGAAATGTGTAAAGTTATTAAGTTATATATAAATTATAGAAGATAAATTATATATAGAAAGTTATTCTGCATATAGACTTATGTGAAAACTAATCTATCAAGAAATGCATTCTTTCCAAAATATATTTCGACCCAATAAAAAATTGTAGCACATTATTGATGAAATTGCTTCATTTACAATACATGGTTAATTTTATCCATAATCTATAGACATTTCTTGTTGGTACATTTTGGCATAGGGAAATGGAAACACTCCGGGGTGTAACTAACCAACCACAATATTAATATACATTAATATACACACTCTAGTAGCCAACCATACTAATATACTGACACTGGTACCAGATCAACAACTATAGATCAATACAGATTACCAGTACCAATACTAACTCTCACCCAACTAACCCTTACTTAGTCCTGATATTTATACAATTACATTTTTAAAAAATTACAAATAAAACATACTTTGCTAGACTGTGGGCCAATTACTTGTTGGATTATATACAGTATAGCAGTAGAAAAATCAAACCAACGATTTGTAAGCAGTGATGATATGTAAGCACCCAGTTTCAAGTCCTTTGTCTTATACATGCATCTTGTTCGAATGCAGTATATCTCAGGGCAGGCTCTGCTGGACTTTAGTAAATATTACCATTGTTCACACAGTCACAGATACTTCAGCTATTTTTCTAGCTTGGTTAAAGTATTAACCCCACCTGCGAGACCCTGCTGCGTAATACAGCCATTTGTCCCAAGGATATGTTTATATATGTTCTAGAAACACTGGCATTAGAACAACCATCCAATTCCTACTTATCTAATCAATGCTTCATTAAACTAAATCAAGTGCTGCCAATAGAATTGAAGACATCCAAGCGATAGCTGGAGTTCAGCAGGAATCGGTAAACAAAGTGTAAGTGTTCTTACACTATTCATTTAATCTTCATAATAAATATATTCTCTTCCGAACAATATTTTATGTTTACTGTGTTGTGACGATTTGCATGTCTGGAGAGCATCAACTCGTTGGAGACAAAAATTTACAAATAAACACAGGAGAGTTATTGATTACTTTTGTCTCTTATGGGCCCATAAGATCCTAGTTATGCCTCTGGTAACACTGATCCATTCTCCCTATACAGCACTACCTCAAAGTGTTTTCCCCCTATTAAAATCCTGTATTAATTTTTAATCAGGGTCCCACATGCACTACCAAAATAAATAGCACTGGAAATGAACCGTAGAATTGAAGTTGAGACATTTTGACCAAAACTCTGTGTTGATTCAGTTTTTCTATGATGTTGAATGAAAGTTTTGCCTTGAATTAAACACAAGAGAGGATAAAAAATATGTGATCTGAAAGAAAGAATGCACTTCAACAACTGAGCTTCTCAAGTGACTCTGTAAAGCTCTTCAAAGAGTATATCTGTGAGTGGGCTATGGACAGTGACATTATTTAGTTTGTCTGGTTTCTGTACCACAGAAAATTGGATTTAGCATGAAGCACTGGCTGTAAAATTGTGTTTTAGGGCCATTTTAGCTCTCTTAATGTCCAGATTATGAATAAGCGAGAGTTTGAGGGCACAACGATCTCCTTTAAATGTATTTGTAATTTATAGTGAATGCTATCAAACACTGCATCAGCTGAACGTGTACCAAAACGCACTGCGAGTCCTCTATTACTAAGCAGTGGGAATGGGAGGGGATGTTAACAACACCACACCTGGCTGGGTAGGAAGGCCCTCCTCCAAACCCATATCACAATGCAAGCCAAAGTGGGATTCAGTTAGCTTCTCCTTCAGTTAGTGTTCTCCTGCAAATGTGTTGAGTACCATCCAGTGCAGTAGAAGCAGCAGTTTAACTAGGTGTGCATCAGAGAAAGAACGTACTAACCATCACCTTCCCAGCTAGGTAGCCCCATGTGATGTGGAAGATCTTGGTAATGGGTGGAATTGCATTTGAGAGGACTTTTTCAATTGTCTACAGCTCAACACTCATGAGAAATCCATAAAGGGCTGTGATTCATACATTTCATCCCTGGCGGTTAGTGTTAAGCACTATCCAGTGACAGTGCATTGGAAACAGCAGTTTAAATAGGTATGTCTTGGAGTTAGGACAAACTAGTCTTCACTTTCCCAGTTCGGTAGCCCTGTATGATGGTGGGAGATTTTGCTACAAGATGGAATGGGCTACATAAGAACTTTCTCCAGTGCCTACAGCTCAACACATAAATGAGAAATCCATACAGGTCTTCACATACTTTTAATCATTTATTGTTTCCTTGCAAACATGTTGAATACTATCCAGTGACATTGCATTTGAAGCAGCAGCTTGAATACTTATGTTTTAGAGTTAGGATGAACTAGCCATCACTTTCCCAGCTTGGTAGTCCTGTATGATAGTGGGAGATCTTGCCAGTAAATAGAATAAGCTATAAGAGAACTTTTTCCAGTGTGTACATCTCAACACACTAATGGGAAATCCATAAAGGGCTGTGATTCATGTACTCCATCCATGCTGAAATCTCCAATTCTTCATTTAATTTGAGATCCAATGTAGAGATCAACCAATATGGGTTTTTCTATATGCCGATGTTTAGAGGTCAAACATCCGATATATGTTGCCGATTTTTAGGGCCGATATCTAGACGTTTTCTGCTTTATTTGCTGCTAAAATGTCTCACTGTTAACATCAAGTGGATGCACAGCATTTCAGAACATCAATTATTGAACATTGACTTGACAAGAAAAAACTAATTTTTTTTATCTGCTCGTCCAAAAATACAGTATGACCATGTTTCTACATATGTCCTTGTGCATATCTTATGTATATATCTTGTGTATGTTTTGTATAGTACTTTTATATTTCAGTTATTACTAAATGTATATATTCTAGCTTATTTTTTACTTCATTATTGTCTATTTATTGTATGGTTGTACTGTTTTTCTACTATATATAATTGCTGCCCTGCTGTAGAGTTGTATCTGACCCTCACCCCAGCATTTCAATGCATGTTATGTCCTGACTTCTGAAAAGAGTGTAACACACTCGCACACGACGTAATAGACAGAGAGACGCTGATATGCTGTAATGACTGTTCTCTTTACTCTTTCTTTAGTTATGTTTGACTCGAGTGCTGGAAGCAGAGTAATGTCTGGGAAGCTCTGGCTGCTCCGGAGAGACTCGCTTTGTAACAGTAATGTGTTAACGTGTGTATTACACTAAAGCAGTTAGCTTTAGCCCCGGTGCTAAGGAGTACAACATCTGCTCTGGTTCACGTCTACTGCCGGAACTAGAAACACGTAACCGCCTCATTAAAAACATTATTGTTCGCTATAAATTATAAATTTTCACTTGTTTGGCCGAACTGTTCCAAAGGTTTCAGCCTTTACATTCGGAAGCAGCACAATCCACCGCACCAATAACATGGGGCTGTCCGCATGCCTAACTTTATATCTAATCCAATGTAGTGTAAAGCCAATCCGATGCTAAATTTCACTGTCTAATTACGTTAAATTGTCGTATTTAAAAGCATCTAAAAGCATCAAGCATCTAAAACAAAATGGCAACTCACTTAATCTTTAGTGCAAGTCACTGGAACCAGAATTTTTTTTTCCAAGCTACTTTGGTGCTTTTCTATTGGTCCGTTTATCATCAAATGTTCACACAGTGTAAACAGCAGCTGCCACGTTCAAATGATGGAAAAAGTAAAACCACCAAAAATGGAGTTGCATGTATTTCTTTGGACAGCGACGATATATTGTACGTATGAAATATATGACTACTGATGTCTTATGCTAAAGACGGCATGCGGCTTTAGAGCCGTGGTATACTAAAACCCATTACTTTGTTATTTGTTTCCCTATAGTGATATTAATCATGTAAAAAAGGGGGGAAGTCACAGAATAATGGGTGCTGCTGAAAGTATTGGCAGCCGCCGTGATTAAAATGGACAGTGCTATTCTGCACTAGCTCAAGCACGCCCCTGACGTCTATTATTAAACAGCAGTGCTGCGGCAATGTCTCTCTCTCTCTCTCTCTCTCTCTCTCTCTTTTAGTATGGATAAAAAAAAGTGTGCAAGTGATTTACACTGACCTTCTGTGTATCTTATTTATAATTCAGTGGCAACCACCATGTTGTAGAGATGAAGGCTAAGATCAGAAAGCTGAGGTGATTCGCAAGCGTCGCACAGGCTAGGCTAGCATAAGCTTAGCCTCACTCGTAAAGGACCCACAGTCTCAGAGAGTGAATGTAATTAATTGCCAAAAGCAATTATGGCCAGGTTTATTTAGTTTGGAGAGGGATTATTATTCAAGATTGTTCAAGCGTGAGCTTTAGAGGAGAGGAAGCACCATTACAGTAGGACAGCAGCTCCTCTGCCTGTGGCCTTTCTGTCTCAAGTTTATTTATTAGCCAACCTCTCACGGTTGCTTATTTTAACCATGGGCATCAGAAACCATCTTACTATAAATTAGCTTTTCAAATGTATTCCTTTTAAAGTGGAATTCGAAATCTTTACATAAATTAATGATTGAGAGGTAAACAAAGGTAAGTAATGGTGGATTTTAGGGAAACGGATGTGCTACAGCAGTGAACAAGGTCATTATATTCATGTTAAGGCTTATATTCACTTTTCCATAAATGTCTTCAAGCCAGTGAGGCAGGTGGCAGATAGAATTGAAACAATAGTCTGAAACAAACAGCAGCACTGTTTAGCCTAACAGCTAACATACTCAACAGTGCATTGGACCTGTTGACAAAGCTCTCCTATCTGAAGTGTGGGTCATATTTCTGTTTCCAACCTTGAAAAATAAACATATTGCTTTGTTCCTGAAGCTGAAATTGGCTTTATTTTACCTTAAATGGTGTAATAAAAACATTGAGATTTAAGGTGGAAGGGTAAATTGGAATACAAAGAGAATAACAGCCTCCTGCTGGGTTCAGAATTGGTAGCTAATAAGCTGTTGGATGTTTAAAAAACATTCCTGTACATATAAATACCTAATTTAAGCCAAAAACAATTGTTGTCTTTAATTTTTGCTCAGCCATGGCAGTTAGTTTATTACTAACTGGGCTGTACATGGTAGGAACTGTTGCATGGGTATCTTAAAACTTTTGAATGTGCATTTTTATTTACTGAATCCTGCAAATATTTAACTTAGCAGTCTTAGCAGCCTCAGTGCTTAGTCTAATATAACTGATAAAGGATATGATTGATATTATTTAATTGAACTTAATGTCATAGAGCTTGGCTTGCCCAAAACTGGAGGCCAATGTTGAGGTGAAAGAAATGGATGTGCTACAGCAGTGAACAATGTTCAAGGTCATGTTCATAGGCTTATATTTACTTTCCCCCAAACTTCTTCAGACCAGTGAGGCTGGAAGCAGATAGAATTGAGACAATAGTCTGAAACAAGCACATAGAACTTCTAACATACTCAACAGTGCATTGGTCCTGTTGGAAAAGCTCTTCTATCTGAGGCATAGATCGTATTTCTGCTTCTTACCATTTAGAAAAAAACATATTGCTTCGTTCATTAAGCTGAAATTGGCTTTAATTTGCCCTAAATCATGTAATGAAAACAATTAGACTTAAGGTGGAATGGAAAATACAAAGAACAGAAACACAAAGAGAACAACAGCCTCCTGCTGGGTTTAGAATTAGTAGCTAATAAGCTGTTGGATGTTTAAAAAACATTACCAGACATATAAATACCTAATTAAGGCCGTAAACAATTGTTGTCTTTAATTTTTGCTCAGTCATGGCAGTTAGTTTATTACTAACTAGGCCAAACATGGTAGGAGCAGCTGTATGAGTATCTTAAAGCATTTAAATATACTGAATTCTGCAAATATTTCAAATAGCAGCATATGTGCTTGTTCAATTATGGTTGATATGATTGATATGATTGAATTGAATCTTATGTCATGGTTTGGCTAAAGCTGGAGGCCAGTGTTGAGGTGAAAGGAGACCAGCGCATTGTTCAACTATAGCATTAAGTACTTATTGTCTGACTGAAGCACACAAAGAAACGGTGCTCACTGTACTGACCACTATGTGCTGTAGCAATCCAGAGTGCAATTTTCTAAGCATTCAGAGAATGAGTATAAACGCTTGTATCCACGTTTCAGCTGGTCGCCAATGCCAGTAAGGGGGCCTTCAAGCTCATCTAAAGTGTTTTACCTTTGACAACAGATTTTAGACCCAGACTTCTGAGTAATATGACAAAAAAGAACAGATCAGGCCATAGCATCCATGTAATAACATTCTGAGAGGTGCTCAAAGTAGTAAACTCTATAGATGTCTGGTTCCTATCACCATCACTGTGACTCATGTGCATGTGCGACGACTCTGTTTACATCTTAAAAGGCTTCATCTTATACAGAGATCTGAAGTTTACCCGCCAGAAATGAGCCGCACTGAGCCGTCTGTGTTTTTGTCCCCGTGAAAGACATGAAAATGATATTTTATTCAATATCACAGGCCCAAAAAAAAAAAAATTGGCCCGGAATGACTTTTTTTTTTTCCCCATGAAATGATTTGTATGTCACGCGAACATTGCAGACACATCAGTCATCAGTCTTGCTCAGTATTAGAAAATGTGTAATAAATACAATGCAATGGATTTTTCTTTCAACCTAGATATGAGTTATATGATATCTTTGGTAACGGCAGAAGTTCCTTTGTGGGAAGGGAAGCTTCGTGCCACCACAGCAAGCCTGAGCGCTGAATTAATCTCCCTGCGATCGTTTAAAGAAACCCCTGCCATCTCTTCACAATGTGTGTGAAGAAACGTCTTGTGTGCCTGCCTCTCATTATGGCGGGGCTCTCGCCTATTCAGGTGCCAAGCAGCACTAAATGAAAGTCACTCGGCTCTTTTTTAATGAAGAAATTCAATTCGGAGCTGAGGGGCTTCCGTTAAATGAAATCTCACGCAATTATTTGAGGGAGATAAAGTCGTTCTCACCTCCTGACACAGTGGGAGACCTGGATTATGCAGATAGTATGTTAAAGAGAGCTTAAGGCAATCTAAATATTGTGCTCTACTCTTTAACCCTTTAATAGACTGACAAAAAAAAACCAGCTCATTCTAGCTTTACTATGTTTATCACATAGTTACCAATGCGATGTGAGTTGCACGGAACAATCACAGTGCACCAACAATAAGATGCATGTGGAGCTTCTATTATGCATTAATAGGAAAAGCACTAGCACTGAAGGCTCCAATTACATGTGCTGATCCTTTTTACTATGACAAGCATGACCACTAACTGCTCCGGCAGTTACATTTGAATGAGTTAAAGAAAGCAAACACTTTTTTTTCATAGATTTCATAGATTTTTTCGTAGACATTAACACACCCATATGTGAAAAGTCACATTGAAGTAGTGAGTGATATAAGATGTTGACATTGAAGTGTGATTCGTGAACATGATGTTTTTTGTGATCAACTTTTTATTGCTTTTAACATATTTCACAACCGGGATGGGGGGGTGGGGAGGGGATGGCAAGACTAATACAAATAATAAACAGGATTACATACTAAAAATACATACTCAAACATTAATTAAAAAAAGAAAACATTTAATAGAAGACAATATCTTGAATAGAATTATATACATTACAATATGTTGTAAGCTGAAGTAATTAAAATTATGGTATTTTTTGTTTTAATTAAAAATAAAAATAAAAGTTACTGTTTCAGAGTCAGAAAGACTTGGGCAGCTAAAGCTAACCCAGCATTACCATAAGCTAGCGATGTAGATGACCTTTTAGTAGCTGCCTGTCACCCCTTCATTCCTCTATTGCTTTGTTTGTTCAATTAAAAAAAATCAGAAACACACTTTCTTCAAACATTTGCCCCAAAACATCTGATATACTTCAAAAAAAAATTGATATACATCAAAGAAACTGTGATATACATCACAGGAGGTGGATTTTCTTAGCATGTAAACTACTGTGACACTGTTATTATTATTATTATTATTATTATTATTATTATTATTATTATTGTTACTGCTGCTTTCGTCCTTGGGAGATATAGCTTGAAAAATCTTTCCTTTTTCCTCGTTGCCTTTCGTAAGAATCTGAAGTTTCAGTAGAGTTTCATGCTGCTAGCGCACATGTAGCAACTTGAGCACAGTGGCATCAAAGCAGCATTCACCACCACACTGCTGCATGAATTAATACTTCACTGATTCGCCATCAGCATCGCAACATGCACAATTATCATATCACTATTAGCAATTATTTCATTAGCTCGCTTCCCATGCTGCACACTGGGTGTGTCTGTTATTTATTTATTTATTTGTTTCTTTGCTTATTTATTTATTTATACCTGCTAATACAGCCCCTTGATCACTGTTCCACGATTCCTCAGCCTGCGTTTGTAGTACATGACCGTGGAACTGCTCTGGAGTGGACTGAGGGCAAATGGGGCAATTGCAGTGCTCAACCAAAAGGTGGAGCTCTCCGTTTGCTTTTGCCCTTTGGAACCTGTGACTCATCAGAGGCAGAGCCCCGCCTTCATTAGGCCAGGCAGCAATGAAGCTGTCACTTCTTTCCGTAGCCCTATCTGAGTCATAGGAACATTTAGTAAAGGCTGAGCACGGCGCCGCAAACCAGCAGTGGATAGTTAAAAAGAGAAACCAGAGCACATTTATAACAGGAGCCAATGGGGGGGGACGTTTCATCAGCTGCCTAAGTTTGTTTCAGCTTAGGAACGGTCAGTATGTTATAGAGGGGATTGAACGGTTGAGGAATGCTATTGAATTCCTTTAATGGGCAGTATGTAGGGGCATTCTCACGCTGGATTGCTCAGAGGCTCTTTACTGTCAGGATGTTTGTTCAAGTGGGAAAAGCTGTTTTAAGCCATGTAGAAAACTGATTCTTCCCTGGTCCTCCTAAAGCAGTGGTCAAAGAATCGTTTTATTTGACCCTGTGGGGTCATTATACTCTTTATATCATCGCTGTCCCATGAAAAACAAGCATCTTCGAAATAGTAACTTTACAGGAGAGGCCAAAACTGTCCTTACTTTTAATGTAAGTCAATGGAACCAGAATCTTAATAGCTATTTTGGAGCGGGCAAATAATGTAGAAAAATACAAATCAATAGCAACATCATGTTCTTTAGTTTGCAGTATAATTGATGTTTAAGAGTTTTTTTAAGGGAGAGTTAATTCTTTTTATTACTTCTTATTTACTAACAAGGAAAAACATATACATTTTTATTCCACATTGAATTATTTCAGCATTAGTGCAGCAGTACAGTGGGCTTAGCTATGAGCTTCGGTGCATCTTCATCTTCTGGTTGTTTAAGGTTTCGCTTTGAGGGAATCCACTTCTGGGAAGTCTTTCATGCATTGAAAACATAAGATCTAGACCCCTCCCCCATAATGCCCCCAAACTACCATTATAGTGTTAGTTTGGTTTTTGTAAACATTTACTAGTTAGCATCTCTTCTGACTTCTAATATATTGTTCACTAAAATAAGCTCAGTTTGCATCGGGGTGAAGGGGGTCTGTCTAATGCTGGGTCTGTGCAACTTCCTTTTAAAATGTCTTTGTATTTATTTCAGTTTGTTTTAGCTGATCTGACTAAACTAACACCATTTTAGTCAACACACTTGTGCACATGTGTCTAAACTGGCCAAATGACACGTTTAGCTGATTTTCTAAATGAAAATAAATTAACGCATCCTCATTAATGAGGGAACACACTTACATAACATTTGTTTGTAAAACGTGGTGCACAGTTTTTCATTCATGCTGAGTTTAAAAAAGGTGGAAAAGGCCAAACCTAAAATATAAAATATGGGCCTACAGGGCAAAGATCAGGTTGCAATGATCCATGGTTCTCGCTAACCTTTCTGAAGAAGAAACAATTTGGGAACCAGACTTTGTGTGCTGACTTTATTTAGTGGAAAAGGCACCTGTGAAGCATATTCCTTCAATCTCATCTCCTTAACTGATGTTTTGGCCAGTTAACTCATTACCACTGAGGTTCACTTACCTTTTCTAGCCGGCACAGTGGATGTTTACTCATTGTGCTCAATTAAAGACAATAAAGGTACAACTGTTCTGAATATTCTTGGTTATTTAGATTGTGTTTGCCAGCAAATGAAGCTAATAATACTAATAATAATAGATAATGAACAAGTCACAGTCTGTTAGTAAACAGTGGTCATTTCAGTGGGTTCACTTAATTTTTCTTGCAACAATTTTTCATCCAGCCTCTGGTTTGGCTAATCTGTGCTATATATAGCCTAAATCTGGGAATAAACTTGAAATTAGCTCACAAAATATAATTTGAAATTCATAGTTTTTTCTTCTTTAAATGTTTATGTGCACATTCATTTTATACATACACATATAAAAAACATATATATATATATATATATATATATATATATATATATATATATATATATATGTATATATAACTGCTAAAGGAATGCACTTATTGTTAAGATAAACATTTTAAAATGTACATTATTATTAACATAATTGTTAACAAATATTATTTTTTTAATCATTTATTCTTAAATAACACAAATGGTTTTTTTTTTCTTAAATAATTGCAAAAAATATATATTAGCGTATATTGGAGTAGGTATAGGCTGCTTCTGGATCTCAGTGAGAGGGTAGGCAGACAGTGCTTTGATAGATAATGTAGTCTATGATGCAGTCTGTCATACTCTGGATACATTGTTCAGCGCAGAGTCACTGCCAGTAGAGTGTTCAATCAATCCAGCTTAAAAAAACAAGCTCCCACTTTTGATTTTTCCACCTCAAGCCTCCTCAGCAGCCTAACCAGGATTTCTACACAGTAGAAGATGCAGAACTGTACACAGTGGAAGTGATAGGAACCGGACGTCTGGAACCGGAGTTTAACACCACTGCAGTGCTTACAGAAAAACTAATTACATGGGATGGCTACAATTACATTGCCTGATGTCTAACATGCTGTTATGTGTCAGATATATATATATATATATATATATATATATATATATATATATATATATATATATATATATATATATATATATATATATATATATAGTTTTGTGATAGTTTGGGCTTAAAATAAATTTTAATCAGTTTTAATGCAGATGGGTACATGTGGGGTGTTAAAAGGGAATATTGATCTAGCTTTCTGCTGCAGCTAATCAAGTTTCTACTGTAATGTTTAAACACCCGCTATTTCATTATGTACACCCTCTTGTATAACACACATTGTTCATTTTATCAGCTTCACTTACCGCATAGGAGCACTTTGTAGTTCTACACTTAAATAGAATGTTTCTCTACATACTTTGTTACCCTGAAATGATCAGGACCCCCACAGAGCAGAGCAGGTAATTATTTTGGTGGTGGGTCATTCCCAAGACTGCAATGACACTGACGTAGTGGTGACGTGTATAGTGTCACTGCTGGACTGAGAACCAACCAAAACTATCCAACCAACAGTGTCCTGTGAACCGCATCCTATGACCACTGATGACCAAAACAACCAAAGTCTCTGACCTTACATCTACAAGGTGAATCAACAAGGTAGCAGTGTCTAATAGAGTGGACGGTGAGTGGACACAGTGTTTAAACACTCCAGCAGTACTGCTATGTCTGATCCATTCAAACCAGCACAACACACACTACCGCCATGTCAGTGTCCACCACCCAAATAATACCCATCTGTCGTGGTCCTCTGGTGGTCCTGACCATTGAAGAATAGGGTGACAGAGAGGGCCGAGGCTTAACCCTTGTGCGAGCTTAACATTCTGTTCACTGTTGACCCACCCTACCAAAGCCCCAAAATAAAGCAGCTTAATTAAATTTGTAAATCCAAAATTGATTTTGCATGATGAAACTACTTGTTATTTATCAATTCAACTTAATTTAATTCATTTATTATCATGTATTTTTGTTACACAATACAAAAAGTCAGCAATGAACAGTATTACACTTTTTTTTTACCACAAACCAACAGTTTTCAGTCTAAATCAATCATATTGAAAGGGAAAAAACTGTCAACAAACAGTTTATTCTTTTATATTCTTAGAAAGTGAAATAATTCTCTCATAACACAATAAAACAACAAAATGTTGCCAGGACCTGTTTGGCAGTGAAACGTCTTCTCATGGCAACTAGGGGTACTTAGATTCAGGGTACCTTTATACCCCTATACTGAATTTGATTTTATTATGTCTGAGATTTTTGTTTTGTTTGGGAGCTGTGTGATTGGGTTAGCTGCAGACCAAGAGTGCAGGTGCAGGTCAAATGCAAGCTCCAGTTTCTTTGTGTGTGTGTGTGTGTTAGAGAGTTTGCATGTAGCCTTTGAACTTTTTTCTGGTGTTTAAATGCTTTTATAATTAACGGGTCAAAAATGACCCATAAGACAATCTTTGTACTCTAGTGGTGTACAGCCCACATGGAAACATAAACAAAAATAAAGTATCACTTTTTCTAATGATGGGATCCCTTTAGGAAAATTGTAATTGTAAATAGGAAATTGTAAAAAGATAGTTTAAGGTATTTCTACAGCTGAACATGGTAGCGGATCACTTTTGACCCGCAAGACAACACAAGGGTTAAGGGTCACGGTTCACTACTGCTGCAGAGTATATGCTGACCTCGACTCAGAGAGAGCAGATTTAATGGTTTCACTGTAAAATCAGCAGTTATATTAAAAAGCTCACCTGGAATGTTCCAGTAAAATGTGTTTTTAAGTGCTGTGTTTAGTCAGAACTAAAAATGCCACTGCAGCTGGAACGAACATGAATCTATTCGGTGAACACACATGGGTGAGTGAGCTTTGGTGAAACAGCTCAGAGGTAAATTAATTGGGGGACTTGTAGAAGTGGATGTGGGATCAGAGTTATCACCATTGACTACTTCACAGCGTTCGCTAAATGGTGGCACTTTTTCAGAGCGAGTCTCTGTTTGATGCTTTAGATGCTTTAATTCTCTGTACTGGCTCAACTTGTTTGCTAAAATCTGTTACCTGGTTTTAACTTTGAGTTGCCAGAGCATCATCCCGTCCATCCATTAATCCTTCTGTCTCTCTCTCTCGCTCACTCCCTCAGTAACTCTCTCTCTCTCCCTCTCTCTCCCCCTGTCTCCCTTCCTCGCTCGCCCACTTCATGTGAGTTTTTCTGTGCTCTGTGTGCAGTTTGAGCCATGACTCCTTTGAGCTTAGCACTACAGAGTGCGATCAATTATTCATCAGCATACATAATTCACACTACATCCCTGCTCAACACAGGGGAGGCAGCTCTCTCTGTCTGTCTGTCTCTCTCTCTCTCTCTTTTTCTATGTCTGTCTGTCGCTCTCTGTCTGGCTCTCTTGCTCTCTCTCTCTCTTTTCTAAACTAATCTTTTTTTAAAAAAACAACTCTCTCTCTCTCTCTCTCTCTCTGTCTGACTCTCTCTCTTCTAAACTATGCTTCTCTGAAAAAATACGCTTTCTCTCTTACTCTTCCTCTCTCTCTCTCTCTCTCTTTCTCCTTCTCCCATGATCCCGTGTCCCTCTTCTAAATCTCATCCATCTCTCTTACACCCCACTGCCTCTCATAAAATCTCTCAGTCCCTCCTTCACAATCTCTCTGCTCCTGCCTGCTTCTCTCTCAGCATCTGCTGACTCTCTCTCTTTATCTTCATTTCTGTCTTCCATCTCTTTTTATCTTTCTCTCATTCCTCTCTATCTGTCTATCTATCTATCTATCTATCTATCTCTATCTATCTATCTATCTATCTGTCTGTCTGTCTGTCTGTCTGTCTGTCTGTCTGTCTTTAAGGTTAGGCTTTTTTTTTTTAGGTAAATAGCTTTTTGGCATGACCTGTAATTAACAGCTGTGAATAGAATAGACTGGTTATTAATAATGATAATATAGGAAAATAAATAAATGAATAAATAAATATATACATTTACATATAGAATGTATATTAATGTGATTAATCTATTTGCAGTGCTTTATTGAGGCGTGGGACTCTTTTCTCTCAGGATGTGGCAGCTGTGAACAAATGTAGCTGATAATTTATTACATTCTGGAATTGAAGGGGATCTTCATTTTTCATCATTTTATCTTCTATATACCTCTTTTCCTATCTATCTATCTATCTATCTATCTATCTATCTATCTATCTATCTATCTATCTATCTATCTATCTATCTATCTATCTATCTATCTATCTATCTATCTATCTATCTATCTATCTATCTATCTATCTATCTATTAGATTTAAGGTTCCAATTAAAATAGCTGTTTGGCATGACCCATAATCAACAGCTGTTGTCAGACTGGTTAATAATAATAATAATATAGGAAAATAAATAAACGAATAAATAAATATATACATTTACATATAGAAAGTATATTAATGTGATTAATCTATTTGCAGTGCTTTATTGAGGCGTGGGACTCTTCTCTCAGGATGTTGGTCTGTCTCTTCCTGTGTTTCTTCTTTCTTTCATTCTTCTCTCTCTCCCTCTCACTCTCTTTCTCTCTCCCCCCCCCCTCCTCATCTACGTTCACTTCATCTTCGCAGATCCATTTCGGTCTCTCCCTCTGGCTCCTCAGCTCAGAGCAGTGTCAGTGTGATCTAGCGTGGGGTTGCATTGTTAATGTCCTGATGGCTGGTCTGTTCTCCACTAAAGCCAATCTCATCCCCAAATGACCAGGAGAAATGTGCAGGCTGCTGTGTGTGTGCCCTATGGGCTGTGTGTGTGTATATATATATATGTATGTGTGTGTGTGTGTATATGTGTGTGGTGTTCTCCTGCCTGGTTGGCTGACTGGCTGGGTGTTGCTTTGACGGTTGTTGCACCACAGTGGTCTGGCAAGGACCTCCACACTCCCACCTCAAGCAGCATCTCATGACTCACTCACTGCCATCACACTGCACTTCGCCACCATCTGTGCATGCGTGGATGGGATCAGATAGTAGAACAGCCTTGAAGTCACATCAGGTCTTCGCTTATAGTTGCATAAAGCATGACATCCATGCAGTGCATGTTCTTCTCTCAGGGCATTTCTGCTTACTGTCAAAAGATTCAAAGAGATTTCACGCTCACTGTTACCTTTTTGCAAAGCATCCTCTCAAAATATGGATTTAAAGGAGCCACGTCATAAAAAACAAACAAAAAGTTGCTGTCCTTTGATCCTAGGTTCATACCATCCATACATGGGCCAAAAGTCTGCCTGCATATAAAATTGAAGCTTGTACCAAAGACTTTAAGACCTGACTTAACAAAACCTGAGCTATATTTGAATTGTGAATCAGACAGGAACCCACTCATATTGCTACAGCTGCATCCACAAAATGTGTATCCCTGAAGAGTTTCAATGTCTCCACTATTGCAAACTCTGCACTGTACATGACCAGTGTGATTTTATCTGTTATTACAAGCAAGTCATAAAGCTCGTACAATAAAGATTCCTGATTCATTCGGAATTTTAAACAGTTCATATTTCCGTCCAGTGGTGCCTGAAAGTTTGTGAGCTCTTTAAAATTTCCTGTATTGCTGCATAAATAGGCCCTAAAATAAGTAGATAAAAACAGGCCAATGAAATAAATGAGACCAAAAATATTATACTTGGCCACTATACTTATACTTGGTCCAGTATGCATATCTGTGAGTGGGAACTTTTAGAAATAGCAATTAATATGGAGGTGAAATTAGAGTCAGGGGTTGTCAGTCATTGTGTTGACAATAAGATGTGAGTGGGCAGCCTGTTTTGTTTAAAGTACAGGAATCTATTGAAGTCAGATCTTCATAGTACATGTTTGTGGAAGTGTTTCGTGACATAAACAAAAAAAAAGATTTCTAAGAATCTCAAAAAATGAGTTGTTGACTGGAAAAGTCTTGAAGCCATCTCTGTACACTGAACAGCCAGACAGATTGTGTCCAAATGAAAGAAATTAAAGACTATTATTACCCTCCCCAGAAGTGGTTGACCAACAAAGCTCACTCCAAGACCAAGGGGTGCCTTAGGCTGTCAAGTCACAAAGGAATCTAGATTAACTTCCAGACAACTGAAGGACTTTCTCTCATTGGCTATGTTCACATATAATGTTAATGGGTCCACCTCCAGGAGCAGGGTGGCAAGGAGAAAGCAGCTGCTCTCAATAAAGCTACTCTCTTGCTTAGACACTTTAAATGAAAAGCATTATGTCTGGAGAACGGAGAACAGACCCAAACTGTAAGGCTACCTCCACCATGTTTTACAGATGCCGTAAGGTTCTTAGACTGGAATGTACAATTTTGCTGCATCTGGGCCAGTATAACTTGTTCTGTTTGATGGAACATCCAATTCTGAATTATACAAGTTTGGCAATGGCCAAGGCAAAGTCCTGACATATTCTTGTAGAAATATTGTGGAAGATCTCAGAGTTGAAGGTGTCCTGTACAGAGGAATGGTCTATAATTCTTCCTAGCCAGTGTGTAAGACAGACGGTCAACAATTCAACACTTACCAGAAATGATTAGTTGTAGTTAAAAGCTGGCCATACCACATACTAAAAGCAAAATTTATATACATTTGCCATTTGTACAGATAAACAATATTCCCTATCAATCAATTTCCTCAATAAATAAATGACCATGTACATTATTGTTGTCTATCCGGGGATATCTGGGGACTTTCATCTGGGGAAAAACTCATGATGTTACATAAAAGCAGAAATATGGAAAATTCTAAAAGCTTCACAAACTTTTAAGAAATATTGTACATGTAGACTAGACTACGTGGGAGAGAGCATGGCATGCAGGACAGAAACTGTGATTAATTTTAATTATTTAATTAAATCTAGCCCAAATATTGTACCTAAACAATCTGCCCACTGCATTTGGATTGAATAATCAACTTCTAATATGGACAGTAGGATGATGTCCCAACCCTGGACACATTTTCATATGACTGCCCATTCTAGTTAGAGCAGCTTAGCCTCATTTAGCCTTGAAGGGGTCAGCCAATCAGACAGAAGCAATGTATATATGCCAAGCTGTTTAAAAAAGCAATTTTATGTCTTATGGATCGACCAAGATGGCATTGTTTTTGAAACTGTACGCTGACTCCTGTATAAGATATCTGTATACAGAGCATCTATATTGCTGCCGGATGGAACGACTGTGTTAAGAGAGTTGCTCTAAAGATGTCAGAGTCCGAGGTAAACTGCTGGTAACTGTCAGAAATGTGTGGTCAATAACTGACATGCCTGTTTTCATAACTAGCTGAGACAGTACCATCGATCTGTTCACACGGCAGCATTATGTAATGTGAGATCAAGCTACTTCAGATGTGCATCATGAGAATATATTTTTTTTATATTTGTTCTCAGTTGCAGTCCCAGCTGGCTTTACTGACAAAGTGTTAAGACTGACAGCGACGCAACTTGGTGAATTATTTAACATTCCTGATGAGGACCTATTACATCAATACTCAGTGCTGCAGAGTAGCACATAAGCAGCTCCTCTGAAGTCCTCTGGCCTTCATGAGGGCTTTTCTGATAATGTTTATCCTGATTTGTTGCCAATGTTGGTGTTGTAGTTTTTGTCGCTTCATTTTTTCTTTGCATATTTTTAATTTGGCTTTCTGTAAAGTACTTATAGGAGAGTGACTAGCATAGGCCAACAGCTTCAACCAATATGGCCATGTGTGGTCACCTGAGCATAACATGGCATTGCCCATGTATGGACGCCATCCCTACATATAAGCCTATGAAGTGAGTCTTTGCAGGTGAGTCTTTGTTATGAGCCAATGACAAATCACATGCCTCACTTACTGCTTCTTTATTATTACTTAATTCTGATTATTGTTGGTACATACAACCTTTGCTGCATCTGGACTTCAAGATACACTATGCAGGATGTGGTTCCTTTAAATCCATCATTCAAAAATAATAAGAATATATTCAGACAGCCACGTCATGATGTTAGGATGCACCTCATCAACTCCTCTAACATTTCTTCATTCCATGTTCTTGTTAAATTTCCAGCAGGGTTCATTCCAGCTCTCTCTCATAGTCCAAGCGTTCACGCCCCTAAACTTTTACTCCGTCCCACTCCATCCCAACCTTCCCTCAGCATTCCCAGCAAGGAGGTGGGGCTTTCTGAAGAAGGTGGAGCTTCCGGCATGGTGGGTCGTGTCGGCACGTTGTTTCATCCTCTAGGTGGGCGGAGTTTGTTCCGCTTTACACCACGCCCCTCATGGGCTCCCATTGGCTCCCGTTGGCTCCAGTGGAAGTCTTTGGCCCCGCCTCCTACCATCTCGTCTCATCCTGCTGGTGGATTTGTTGGTGTTTGCAGTGCATGGGCTGTGGGAGGAGTGGTCTCCGTGGAGCCTGTGTTCGGTCACGTGTGGACGCGGCTCTCGGACGCGGAGCAGGAGCTGCGTGGCCGCTCAGCACGGAGGCAAGGGCTGCGGAGGGCCCGAGGTGCAGACCAAGCTCTGCAATATAGCTGTGTGCCCTGGTTAGTACCATTCTCCATTTCTTCATTACTCTGCAGCAGGGGTGTCAGACCGCAACCCTGGGGGGCCACAGCAGGGCAGAGTTTAGCATTCTCTCTCATTAAGCATGCCTGGTTCAACTCAGTAGCTCATTACAAAGTCCTTCTTGAGTTGAATTCAGAGTGTTAGAGGAGGGAAGACGTCGTTACAGAGCTGTGGCCTGGCAGGACCTGAGTTTGACACTCCTGCTTTAAGGCCAGAGACATTAACCATGCAAGTACCCAAATGCAAAAGCCATAACAGACTTATTCTGGGAGTTACTGTATAGTAAAATAGTCTGATGGGGCGATATAGTGGCCATAACTCATAAAACTTGGACAAAAGTGGAAATAAAAATACAAAAAATGTTCTGAAAGTAATTTAATGGCTATTAAAGTAACAGCAAATCTGGTTTACAGATGCTCAATGGCCTTGATTAGTTTGACCTGAGGAGGTGCTGTAATTTTAGGATCTGTGGTTTTATTCTAGTATGGATCCTCACTGTAAGTCTGCTACATAATTTCTCCAGAGCAAATTACCGTCATTAATTAATTGTTCCAAATGGCTCCCTTGGTAATAGTAGACTTTTTCAAATCAATCTCTTGATCGTGTAATAACAAAGCAAGACGGCCCAGTTACTGAATTGCATTAAAACGCCTCCTGTATGTGGATATTATTCAGAGTTTAGAAGCACTAGGGGGCAGTGAGCACACTTGGGGAGCGGTGGGTAGCTCTATATACAACACCCAGGGAGAAGCTGCGGGTTAGGTGTCTTGCTGAAGTTAATTCCAGTCATGTCTGTCAATTCAGGGGCTCGAACCTGCAACCTTACGATGACAAGGCTGGTTCCCTAACCTTCAGCCCATAATTCCCCAAAACAGAACCCTGGTCACTCATGGGAATCAAACCCAGGTCATCATGGCTGTGAGTCAGTGGAACTACCCACTGTGCCACCACTGCTTGACCAACAGAGCTTATCTAATAGTATGTGATATTAAAAGACAAGTGTAGCCATATTTGTTACCGGAAGGTGATCTAGTTGTTCTTCTCCTAACGTAACTAAGCGTAGTCTACCACATATGATTCACCCACAATATCGTTCCCACCTCTCTCGTCAAGCATATCGCCTATGTCCATTTAAAAACATGTTTCTCCATTTTTGTTTATTTTGAGTTTTCTACATCATTTGAAAACGCGAATGGTAATTTACATTGTGTGAAAATTTCATGATGAGTGGACCAATAGAAGTGCTTCAAAATAGCACAGAAAGTAAAGTATATTGAAAGTAAAGTATGTTTTTGGTCTCTTCTGTAAAGTTGCAGTTTTGGAGATACTTATTAATTTTATTGGGCAGCGACAATATTATTTTTGGCCATTAGTGTATTTAGATTGTGGCCTTCAAGCAGGAATGTGAATAACAGTAGTCAGTTTTCTCACTCCTGTCAACAACTTTTTTTTTTAATTGTGTTTTAGCTCTGGCTGCTCACCAAAACCTACACGACTCACTGTTTAATAACTTAAAAGTCTGCAAACACTGCCCTGTAATTGCAAACTGTTTTATAAAGCATCAAATTACTGTGTAGTTGGTGTCTTCTCCAACATCTCCGCTCTGGAGGGCTGAATCCCAATCAGAATCAGGCTGCGGAAGCTACATTCACAAAAGGGAAAGTGTTAGCGTCACTGGATCACAGCGCTAGGATGCGAATGCTAAATGTATACAGAATGCATGGTTTTCTGGACGCTATACAAACGTAAGCCAATTCGAGACTATAGTCAGCAAACCAGACTAAGTTAAAACTGAGAGACAAAGACAAACAGGTAAATACACACAAGGCTCAATTACAAACAATCACATTGCATATTCAGAGGAGTCTCCTGAGTATTTGAGCTGCTCCTCAGAGGCTTTTGCACAAACTCATTGGGTCTGTGCAGCTTAAACTCACCTTGTCATTAAAGCAAAAGAATAACATATCAAATACTGAGTTAGGTAATTCTGAGATTCTACGTCTCATTCAATTTGTTAAGCACTTGTAAAACAACTTTTGCGAAGGTTAAGCAAAGCCACCTCTCACAAGCTTACATACTTTCATAAGTTCTCTGACTTCTGGAAAACTGCTAGCTATGTACGAGTGAGAAAGTTACTGCTGCACAAGAAACTGCTGAATAGAAAGCAAAATTCAGCTTCAGTTCTTTTGTGACCCTAAAATAATGATAACTTGTATGTTTTGGTGTTAACTACTGGTTAATACTAGCAAATTACACACTTAACATATACATTTAGGAAGCATTTGTTGGTTTAATTAACAAATGCTGAAGCATTTAGCCATTCATCTGTATTTTATGGCTCGTCTTTTTGTTCGTGTGCTCAACACGGTGAGCAATGCCTCTGTGTGACATCTGCAGTTGTTTTTTTTTCTCCACAATTTTGTCATTTTGTCTGCCGAAGCCTGGTCTTTGCAGGAAGTATGCTGAGGCCTTTATGCTGATAATAGATCTATATTGAAAATCTTTCTAATTATTTAGAAAGGAATGCCAGAAAGAAGCTTTTTTTCCACTAGTGACCTCAGACTTTTGGGCCCCACTGTATAGATGCGTCCAAAATCGCCTACTTGTCTACTACTCAGTAGTGAAATCAGTAGGTGAGCGCGGCTAATGTGTCTGAATACTCAGTAGGCATCAAGTAGCAGGTCAACGGTACCCGGATGACCTACTGAATTGGCAGCCATTTTTATGTAGGCGAACACAGCACACTGCGCTATCCCATGATTCACCTGGAGCCGTGGATGAGTTCAAAGCAGAGGAAAAAAAGTGGAACGTCGTCTGTGTGTACGCAGCTACGGCTAGTGAACTGCCGCTACAGAAGCTAGCGCTACTGCTGAGGTAAACAATGATTAAATTCCTCCCATTTCGTCTTCTCTGAGCTACAGCTCGACACTGTCTGAGTACAGATTCAGACAAAAACGCAGAACAGTGTCACAAAAAGTCTAAATCTGTCAGTAAACGGAGCTTTTAAATGAATAGCAGGACTTTTACGGTGGTGGTCTGATGTCTTGCGTCACAGGGCTTTGGCAATATGGCGGACGTAGTACATCCGAGCTTGTGTGGCTACTAAAACTCGCCTACTGAAATTACCTACTAGTCTGCCGCTCAAGCAGTACTTACAGGCTCTAATCTAGTACCTACTGACTAGTAGGTGATTTCGGACGCACCGTATGTCTTGTAAGGTAGTGTAATGTCTGTCTTGTTGGCGGGCTTTTGATAAATGGATGGAATGAGTCTACTTTACCAGCCTAATGCTACTTTATACTGCAGGAATTGACCAAACTAATCCTGACAAATTACATCACTGGACCTCCTCAGGTAAAACAGAGCTTACCCAATAGAGCTTAATTTGTACTGAGTCATTTTAACCTCCCCAGCAACATTAGCTGCACAGTGAATAGCAGGAACACAGGCTAGCGTTGTCACTTGCATGGTTTATGTTTACAGCCTAAATCTCTTTCTTCCTGCTTTGTCTCTGTCTTTCCCACTTCATCCTCAGCCTTTGTGTTCTGTCGTTATCCCTGTGTTTTATTCATGGTCAGCCACTCTTTGGGTGTGTCTCAAAACCTAGTGAGTGTCTAAGTAGCCTGTCTATGTAGGCAGCTGTTTAAGTAGCAGTGTTCTCTCCTCATCTCTCCTCATAAAACAGATTACTGAGACACTCTAGTTAGAGAGAGACTGCGTCATGGCTTGTTCCAGCCCACTGCAGCACGTGACCAGTGGTTTAGCTGGTTGCTAAGCTACCGGCCGGCTTCCAAAACAGTAGCCCGAGGACAAAAAAATCGGCTAGCATAAATGCTAAAGGCTCGAGTATAAAACTCATTACAGAGTTGCTAATAAAATACTGTTTTGTGTGATTATATGACAAGAAACACATTAAAACACCAGAGAAAATCAAAATAACTCACATTTTAAAACCACTTCTCTGCTCGTAGATTTGCCTGCGGTGCATCATGGGATTGCCTTAGCGGTTGTGGGAGCGTTCGATGCTTCCTTAAAATCAGGTGAAAATAAGGTTTCTCAGTAGACAGCATGTTTAAGGTATGTAAGAATTGGGACAGTCTACATGTCGGGAGCGCATACTATGATGTAAAATGCTGCCTGTGTAGGCAGCTCACTAGGTTTTGAGACACAGCCATTTTCTCTTCTAAAAAAGTCAGCTGTCTTCTGTCCGGTGACCTTTCTCCAGTCTGGTTCTGTTAATCTGTCCTGCCGTCTTTGCTCTGCTTATTGCTCCTTCTGCTTTCTCTCTTCTCAGTTCTTCTCTACATTTTACTCATTGTGCCAGTCACAGCTCGAGCGTGTCCGGAGTGAGCTTCCAGCCCGGCTCAGACAGACGGAAGTGAGCCGGGCTAACCTTATTTAAACAAATCCGCAGATGTGCGCGCAGCTGCTGGGGTTTTGTTGACTCTCCGTTAGAGCGGCGCCGTCGCCTTACTGAGTGGGACGCGGATCTCAGATTAGTTATTACCTCGCCGAGATGAGCAATAAATCATTTGACTGTTACATTTCAATTTGGTTTCAATTTGAACAGTCCCCTCTTGTTGAAAACCTCCATTACGCTGCCAACTCGAGGGTTAGAGGTGACGGGCAATCACTATGATTGCCTTTGATTCGAGGAGGCGCGAATGAACAGTCCGGCCAATCTGCGCGAGTGCCGTTTGACGGACAGTGATTACGGCCTGTCAGCGAGCAGATCCTTTGCCTCTCCTCTCTGGAGTTTCTCCACCGTAACACCGGTCTCACCTTCCTCATATTCAAATCCCATCCCGCCGTCAGGCCGCGCGACCACCGCTGACATGCAATTCGCTCATGGCAATTAAAGTGAGGCAGGGTTAGGTCACACTAATAGACACTTCTGCTACTCACTGAAGCGTGGTGGGCCATGAGAATCTCTTTAGGCATGTTGAATTACACCGGTATCATTGTTATTTTAGCCCCACGGAGCAGCAGCACCTACAGACCACGTTCCTTAAGAGCCGTATGTGCTGTTTTTGGGTTTTCAGTGTTTTAGGAGTTCAATTTAAGGAGCTCGGTTTGTCTGCATATACACTGACCGGGAAAAATGGATCTTAATCAGCAAATAATTAAGAGCCTTTGATTGGATAATTACCACAGCGAATAATAGGTTTCAACTGGGAACTATTATTTCTTTTCCATGGTCATGGAAAAGATGTAAGTGTGTTTCAGAGGGGTCAAATTGTTGGCCTGCATCAAACGAAAACAAGAACATTGAGCCGATATGGATGGAATTTAATTATTAATGATTTAATTCATTATTAAAACCTGGAGCTTTGTGATGAAACATGATCAGAAATAACCGAGATTGGAGATTACTTAAACTTGTTTTAGTCAAATGTACTGTTGAACTGTCTATGACCATAAGAATTTAGTAAGGCTAACCAAAAAAAGATATGGAGTGATGGAAAAAAGGTGATCATGTGATCTGATGCATCCTGATTGACCCTATTCCAGAGCAATAGTAGCATCAGGGTAGTGCAATAATCAAAGCCCCTGTCATGCATAGTTCCCACTGTACAAGCCTCTGGAGGCAATGTTATGACATGAGGTTTCTTCAGTTGGTCAGGTCGAGACTCAGCAACATCAGGTAGCAATAAAATGAACTCCGCTGACCAACTGAATGTCGGATGACCAGGTTACCCCAAGATAAGAACGATATGTTATAATAACAAGTTCTATAAAGAAAACTGATGATAAGCGTAAAAAAACAATTACTGGGAAGCTCTGACCCTTTGTGCTCTGATGTAGGTCTGGTCAAGGCATCATTTAGAAGACAACAACCTGCCCAAATATGACAAGAACATTGAGCTGGTATGACTGGAATTTGATTGTAAACTATTCAATTCATTATTAAAACCTGGAGCTTTGTGATGAACATGATCAGAATTAATCTTGAGTCACCGAGATTGGAGATTACTTAAACGCTTGGTAGTCAAATGGAACGTAGAACTGTCTATGATTATAAGAAGTTACTAAGGCTAACCAAAAAATGGCTTTACTTTGCTAGGGAGAATCAAGATTGGACTCTGGAGTGATGGAAAAGGTGATCATGTGATCTGATGCATCCTGATTGACCCTATTCCAGAGCAATAGTAGCATCAGGGTAGTGCATTTCAGTTAGTTTTGTTTTGTTGGACTTAATTTTTCTACATTTCCACATTATTATACATGTTACGTACTACTGATACTGAATCTGTTCCTAAATAAACTACTAAGAGATTAGTGGATTTGTACATTCCAGATATGTTTGTAGATTTGATTCCAGTATGCATGAATGGGTTTCAGGATGTAACCTAAAAGTAATGAATGAGGTATTAGATTACATATTCCAGGAAGTAATGAGTAATAATTAGATTACATATTCCAGGCAGTAATAATAATCCCATTGCAATTTGTAATGAGTAATAAGTAATCAGTAATTGAACCTGACGGCACTTGGAGAAAAAAAATGCATTCAGAGCAAAGTTTACCATACGGTTCAATATCGGTGATTTGTGGAAAAACAAACCCAGAATTCCTTAAAAGGTCACTCTGCAGAGTGATGCATGACCTGAAAGTCTATTTGTGTCATTAAAAACTTTTAGACTTTCTGCTATAAATAAGTAATGGTAAGTGCAAACTGACAGTGGTATTAGTTAAAGCACAGCTGAAAACTTTCAGCTCATATAGTTAGTAAAGTTTACCCAAAACTATTGCTGATTTTGAACCCTATCAAACAAACGGTGTGTAAGATTTAATGGCATCTGGCGGTAAGTTAGACTGTAGACTGAATACCTTCCCCTTACTTGCCCAGAGTGTTGTAGAACCTACGGTGGCTGCCAGGTTTTCACTTCTTTGATGACAAGGATTCACCATGCTTTGCTTTTTCTTGATTCTGTTTGCCAAAACTTGGTTTCTCAAACTTCTTAGACACAGAATGGTTAGCTGGTATTGGCAGCAACTGCCGCTGCTGCTTCTTCTTCTTTCTATGTTTTCCAACTGTGTTAGAGTGCCACCAAATTCAAGCTGTCCTTTCAGTATAAAAATGTGAAGTGCTCTCTCTAGAGCCATTTTTTCATTCTGGGGGACTGTAGAAACATGCTGGTGCAACATGGCTGCCTCTGTGGGAAGAGGACCTGCTCCTGTGTAGATCTGAAAGGCGCATTCTCAGCTGACAAAGACGCAATGATTTGTAATTACAGACGATTATACGCTAATCAGGCATAGTTTTATATATTATATTCCATTTCTGCCTTTAGACCCACTGCCCCTTTAAATCTTTGTAACGATTGAAAATTGCTCATGTTGCTCATGTTAATTATGTTATCAATCTAGCTCAAGTAGTTACCATGCAGTGCCATGTCTGACTGTTTCTTTCACAGACTGTACTGTATTATAATGCGGTCCTGCAGACGGCTATGCAGTCAAATTATTATGGAAGTGGCTTAAGACGGCGTGAATAATATGGGTCAGTGAAGGTCAGAAAACTTTACAGAGTTAATACCTCGGTGGTACAGATCAGTGTGATCTTTGTCCTCAGCCAAATTCTCCTTTCATGGAAGAGAAAGCAATGTTCCTTGAACTTTTTATGCTTAGAAGTTTTATAATGTCATTTCAGACTTTAGCTGAGTACGTGATACTGAAGGAATGAGACTTCAGGACAGTTTTTTTTTTTGTGACAGCTTGTCATCACTGATTTATTCATTTATTTATTTTCTGTATTTTGTTTTCCTCTTGGCAATTAGTCAAGGGTTAGGCAGCGATATCATAATGGAAGAGGCCGGAGCATCTCACTGGATAAAGGAATAATTATAGACCGCAGGGAGTCTGCAGGGCTCTGGATCAGAATAAACTAAAGAGAATTGGAATTGTTGTGGGGAGCGAGTCTGGAGAAGCCATGCAGAAGAACTGATCTGCTTCGGTTTTGTTTTTTTTGATAGGAAATGAAGAAAAAATTATAATTAATTGTGCCTATGAAGAAAAATTGGGATTGGTAAGACAGACACGTTCTATATGGTCGTTGCAGAAGTTGTACAGACCTGCACACTCTGTGCTGTAGACACTATGTTCTTGCTGGAATCATGAGGAGGTATAAGGAGAGGAAAGTGCAGCGTTGGCCAGAGGTCTGCGAGGAAATGTGCTTTCTCCTGCTTTTTCCTGCTCATTTCAGAACACTGGACACCCCTGGATATCGAGGTTCAAAGGCAAGAGGCCTTTGAAATGATGAGCACCAGCACAGCCCTTGTGGTATATGGAGATGGATAGTGGACTTCAATAGCTTATAGATGCAGTCTCTCTCTCTCGCTCTCTCTTGCTCTGTCTTTTGCTCTCTCCCTCTCTTGCTCTGTCTGTTACTTTTTCTCTCTCTGTCTCTCTCTCTCTCCCTCTCTCACTCACTGTCTCTCTCTCTTTCTCTCTGTTTCTCTCTCTCACTATCTCTCTTTCTCCCTCTCACTATCTCTCTCTTTCTCTCTTGCTCTGTCTGTTGTTTTCTCTCTCTCTGTCTCCGTCTCTCTATCTGTCTCCCTCTCTCTCTCTCTTTCTCTCTCTCTCACTCTCTCTTGCTCTGTTTCTTGCTCGTTCCCTCTCTCGCTCTATCTGTTACTTTCTCTTTCTGTCTCTCTCACTCACTGTCTCTCTCTATTTTTCTCTCTCATGCTATCTCTCTTTCTCTCTTGCTCTGTCTTTTGCTCTCTCTCTCACTCTCTCTTGCTCTGTCTCTTGTCCTCTCTCTCTATTTCTCTCTCTCGCTCTGTCTGTTGTTTTCTCTCTCTCTGTCTCCCTCTCTCTCTCTCTTTCTCTGTCTTGCTATCTTATTCTCTCTCTCTCTCTCTCTTGCTTTGTCTTTTGCTCTCTCTCACTCTCTCTTGCCCTCTCGCCCTCTCTTGCTCTGTCTCTTGCTCTCTCTCTGTCTCACTCCCTCTTTCCTCACTCTCTCTTTCTTCCATTATCTCTCTCTCACACTCTCTTACTCTGTCTCTTGTTCTCTCTCTCTTTCTCTGTCTCTCTCTTACTCTCTCTTGCTCTGTCTCTTGCTCTCTCTCTGTCTCTTTCTCTCTGTCTCTCCTCACTCTCTCTTTCTCTCTCTCTCTCCCATTATCTCTCTCTCACTCTCTCTTGCTCTCTTTCTTGCTCATTCCCTCTCTCGCTCTGTCTGTTACTTTCTCTCTCTTTCTGTCTCTCTCACTCACTCTCTCTCTCTCTTTCTCTCTCGCTTCCTCTCTCGCTCTGTCTGTTGTTTTCTCTCTTTCTGTCTCCGTCTCTCTCTCTCTCTCTCTCTCTCTCTCTCTCTCTCTCTCTCTCTCTCTCTCTCTCTCTCTATCTCTCTTGCTCACTTACTCAGTGGTCTGCATTATTTTTGTACAGCATGACCTCAACTTCATCCTCATCTCACTGGCAAAGGGCTTTTAATCTTTAATTGATGTTGTGGTTGATATTTAATAATTAATTTGTGTTCATTTTTATGTATTTTGAATGTTTTTATAGTCCGCTATAGTATAAGCCAAACAGTTTCAGACATAACTGTTGACCAAAGCCGACGTGTTTACACGCAGCCTGAAAATCAGCCTCAGTCGGAGAATCTGATTAAACGAGCTGGATAATCCTGTAAATCAGCCTTTAAATAGAAGAATAATAGCCAGGTAGACACATGTACCTGGTCCCAGTCACAATGTTCCAGTTTGTGTCGTTCAGCATTGCAGGAGAGAGAAAGTGGTCTTCTGAGATTTTATTCATGGAGACAGAGAGAGAGAGAGAGAAATAGAGAGAGAGAGGGTGATGTGTCCGAAGCTGAAGGTGGCTATGCTGTCTGTACTGTCTCATAGGTCAGTGCCTTAAAAGGCAGCATTGTCTGCTATTTTTACCTAACAACATTTGTGCTGACACAAAGTATTATGGGATATGTAAGGCAGCGAGGAATGCATCTACACTGACGTCGTCAACAACAACAACAACAACAAAACCTCTGCAGGCAGCGTTTTATACAAACATTAGATTCGGACATGACTGGGTGCCTTCCTGCCTCAGAATGCTGTCTGTGGAGGCAGCACGCGTGACGTTTCAGACACAGCCCTAATGTAATGGAGTGCATCGTCTCAGTATATCAGGAGCGGAGCTTGCTGTATTGTTTGTGAGCATGTTGCTGTTACCATATACTGCCATTCATCAGCGCAGACATGTGGGTGAGTTCCACACTGGAGCTGCCTGTATATGCAAATATGCAGTACTGTGCAGAGGTTTGAGGCACTTGGGGACATTATTTTATTTAAAAAGCAGGAAGCCTTTATTTGCTCAGGCAAACATTTTATATTTTAAATACTAAACTAGTGTTAATACAGTAAGAGGTGCTTTTACATACCATAGTGTGTTTATTTAACCCTTTCCAAGCTTCTCCTTGTGGAAACAAACCCAGTATTATTTACAGTTCTCATCTAATACCTGCTTTGACTGCTCAGTACTTCATTAAGCTAAATCAAGATTGCTGCTGAAGGAATTCATCTAAGGTCTGGGGCGTCCAGGAGAAATGTTGAGCTAAACTTTGTTCTGGTGCATAAGATATTATCTGTTTCTTTCAGAATAAGATATTTATCATCACTATTTAATGAAAACATGTATCTCCATTTTTTTCAGTTTTGAGTTTTCTACATTATTTGAACACGCCAATGAACACACCAAAATTTCATGATGAATGGACCAATAGAAGTGCTCCAAAATAGCTTGGGAAAAATTCTGGTTCCATTGACTTCCATTAAAAGTAAAGCATGCTTTTGATCTCTCCTGTAAAGTTGCAATTTTAGAGATACTTGTTTTTCATTGGACAGTGACGTTATGCTACTATGGGTGTGTCTCAAACCCTAGTGAGTGTGTAAGTAGGCTGTCTAGGTAGTCAGCTGTGTAAGTAGCAGCGTTCTCTCCTCATCTCTCCTCATAAAACAGATTGCAGAGACGCTCTAGTTAGAGAGAGACTGCGTCACGGCTTGTTCCCGCCCACTGCAGCATGCGACCGGTGGTTTAGCTGGCTGCTAAGCTACTGACCGGCATCCAATACAGTAGCCCAAGGCTTAAAAATCCACAAGCATAAATGCTAATGGCTCGAGTACAAAACTGCAAAATGGTAACGACTCCTTACAGAGTTGATAATAAAATACTGTTTTGTGTGATTATATGACCAGAAACACATTAAAACTCCAGAGAAAATCAAAATAACTCACATTTTAAAACCACTTCACTGCCAGTCTTAGCGGCTGAGGAAGCGTTCGATGCTTCCTTAAAATCAGCTGAAAATAAGGTTCCTCAGTAGACAGCATGTTTAAGGTATGTAAGAATTGGGACAGACAGTCGGGAGCGCATACTATGTAGACCCTCACTAGGTTTTGAGACACAGCCATAGTGTTGTATTTGGGATTATGTACATCTGTTCTAATGATATCTGGTGAAAATATACTTTGCTAAGATAAAAGCTTTCAACCAATCAGCTTAAGGCATCTAAGACTTTTGCACTGAAGTGTGTATGCTGGTGCTGAGGCCTGGTGAGGGAATAGGATGAAGAAGGGAACGAGCAGAGAACACATTCTTTTTCTCCTTTCGCTCTGTCTCACTCTCTCGCTCAGTGTTTCGTCTTTCATTGAGTTCAGCTGTGCTTTGTAGGTGTGAGTGTTGCTGCCTAAGGAAGGAGTATGAGCAATGAATGAAAGTTGGTGAGAAATGTATTCATCAGCAGTGAAAGAAAGAAACGGTGAATATTAATACACGGATAGCGGGCGTGTCTCCAGCCGACAGGACGGCACAAATCTGATTGTTGACTCGTCCTTAAAATGTATAGCAGTTTATTGCCGTAAGTAAACCCCCCATCTCTCTGTCCCTCCCTCTCTCGCTTCCTCCTTCCCTGTCCTCTCATTCCCTCTTTTTCTTTATTGTCAGCTCACTGTCCCTCTCTTACACTCTCTCTCTTCTCACTCTTTCACTCCTCTCAATCCTTTTCCTCTCTCTATCTCTCTCTCACACTTATTCTTCTCTTCCTATCTCTATCCCTGTTTCTCTCTTTTTGCCTGATCTCTCTTTAAATTTCTGTCTTCTAGTATCTTTTTTCTCTCCTTCTTTCTCTCTGTGCTGTATTTCTCCTTTTCCCTTTGTTAACGTCCTCTGTCTGTTATTCTTTATCTCCCCATCTCTCTCTTTTCTCTGTTCTCTTTCATTTCTCTTTCTCTCTTTCTCCTTATCTCTTTTTGTCTCATTCTCCTCTCTCCATCTCTCTCTTTCCTTCTTTTTCTGTCAGTTTCTTTCTTTCTTCTCTCTCTCATACACTTCTCTTTCTCTTTCTCCTTCTCTCTCTCTGTCCCTCTCCCCTCTGACTGTCTCTCCTGATCCCTTTTCTCTCCCCCTTTCTCCTCTTTCTCCCACTCTCCCTTTCTCTCTCTGAGTTTCTTTCCCTATGTCTATTTTTCTTTGTCTCTTTTCCTTCTCTCTCTCTCTCTGTTTATCTTACCCCCATCTCTCTCTCCCCATCTCTTTCTCTCTCTCTCTCTGTTTTTCTCACCTGATCTCTACCTCTATCTCCCCATCTTTTTCTCTCTCTAACTCAGTTTTGCTCCCCCTCATATCTCTCTCTCTTTCTGTCTCTCTCTCTTCCTTTCTCTCTCTCTCTCTCTTTCTGTTTCTCTCTTCCTCATCTCTCTCTTTCTCCCCATCTTATTCTCTCTCTCCCTTAGTATCTCTCACCCTCATCTCTCTCTCTTTCTCCCCATCTCTCTCACACTCAGTTTCTTTCTTCCCCATATCTCTCTGTCTCCGTCTCTCTCTCTCTATCTCTCTGTGTCTCTCTCCCCATCTCTCTCTCTCTCTCTCTCTCTCTCTCTCTCTCTCTCTCTATCTATCTATCTCTTTCAGTTTCTCTCTTCCCCATCTCTCTCTCTCTCTCTCACACTCATCTCTCTCTCTCTCCCCATCTCTCTCTCACTCAGTTTCTCTCTTCCTCATATCTCTCTCTCTCTCTCTCTCTCTCTCTCTCTCTCTCTCTCTCTCTCTCTCTCTCTCTCTCTCTCTCTCTCTCTCTCTCTCTCTCTCTCTCTCTCTCTAGTGGCTTCAGGCACTCAGCTGTTTGTGCTTTGCTTCAGTTGGAGAGGCGACGCAGGCCGCTTTTCCGCAGCTGCCGTCTCTCCTGGCAGCCGAGACATGCACATGTCCTTTTCCGTGGCTTGTTTCAGAGAGCGATGATAAGCGTGACCCCCCGAGCGCTGATGATGAAGGTGCAGACGGACAGGCCGCGTTCCTCAGTACTGATTGAGTTTGCAGGCCTGAAGATTGTTGTTATTTATCAGAATCTCGGGGCCCGACAGGTCCGCTTAACCTCAGCTGTGGAAGACTGCTGCATATGCAATAAGCTCTAACTGTATGCTTTACTCACCGCATAGGTCAGCCTGACAGCACTGCATGACTGATCCACAATAGTTTCCTCTAATGTATCGCGTTAGTCCTTTAACCCACTGGAATTTTTGAGTTATGTGGCACGAAAAAAAAAGATTTACAGTAGGCTTGGTTTTGAGGTGGCGCGGGCGTTCTTTCCGTCATGTGACTTCTCTTCCCTGAAATGCATTTAGAGTGAATTTGAATTTAAGTTCTGTCATTAATCATATCAAGAGCAGTTTAAACACAGTACGCACGAATACACCTTCCATATTTCCTCGTTCAGCTCAAGTATATCAGAGGAGTGATACTAGACGCTCGTTTGCATGAAAAGTGTCACGTTTAAAAGGACAGGACACGTTTTCTGCTGAGAGATGGGTAATGTAAACATCATTAGAGCACGGAGGCGCTCATCATTTAAACTTCAAACTCGAGGAGGCTTTAAGATAATATGAAAAGATCTGGCGGATGTAGTTCGAGGGTAATTTTGTGTTCACCAAGAGGATTTGCTTCACTGAGTACAGGTGCTGCTTCAGTAAGTCCAGGGGGGAAGGTGTTGTGGGGGGCAAATTCCACAGAGGAGTGCGGCATTATCTGCTGAATACGCATGAGAGTCATACAAGCCAAGCGTTTAGCACGGTGGCTGAATGCCCAGTGAGTCCTGAAATAAGATCCACATTACTGCAGTAAGACTCACAAATTTAGGAATACTGATACTCTAGAAGTCGTATAGTCTATACTATGTGTATATATATATATATATATATATATATATATATATATATATATATATATATATATATATATATATATATATATATATTTCGTCGCCGTTCAATGAAAAACGTTTCTCCATTTTTGTTGATTTTGAGTATTCTATGTCAATTGAACACGTCAATGGTTGTTTACATTGTGTAAAAAATTCATGATGAATGGACCAATAGAAGCGCTCCAAAAGAGCTTGGAAAATTCTGGTTCCATTGATTTACATTGAAAGTAAAGTATGTTTTTGGTCTCTCCTGTAAAGTTGCAGTTTTGAAGATGCTTGTTTTTCATTTGACAGTGCCGATATATATATATATTTATTTATTTGGGTTTTTTTTGGGTATTTTTGTGTGTGTGTAATGTAAAATGTATATACACTATCAGTCATATATGTCATATAAGTTTGGATACATCCACACAGGTTTTTCTTATTTTTTACTATATTTATAGTATTTATATTAGTGAATAATTGTGAAGAGATCAAAACTGTAAAATAACACTGATGGAATTATTTCTGGTTGTGGTTTAAGGAAAGTTTATGGTCTCTTTTAGAAATTAGAACACAGCTCTGAGGCAGTTTTACTTATGTTTAACATTCCCGCCAGCAGCTTTACGAGGAGCCACATGAGCTGCTTTTCTAACAGGACTGAAGTCTAATAGTATACACACTGAGGTCTTGTTGTGTGTGACAAATAGTTTTGGGGGTTATAGGTTTGATTAAAAAGTTTAAATTAAAATTAAAATTGCCTTCCAGTGTATTACGATCAAAATGTTTTTATATTTATAAATATAGGTGTGTCCAAACTTTTTTGACTGTTAGCATAAATATATGGGCCACTGACCCATTACTTTATGGTGTGCAGTTTTATTACTTTGCATTTACATCTATGTACATTTTATATCCTAATTATAGTAACACAGTGTTATCAAAGCTTTTAATTGATTTCCATTCTGACCAAATTTACCCAATCATGTGAATGACCTATACCACTTGACAAACATTTTGACTGAAAGGCTTGTAAATGCAAAGCAAATGTATTGCTAAGACGAATAAAAATAGTGATCTATGTGCAAAATTATGTAGAGATGCATTTCATTATTTATTTTCCTGTATTCTTATTTGTTATTGTTTTGTTATTGCTATTTGTTTTGAAACCATGAGGTTAAATGAAACCTCATGATTTTCTTTTTAACCTACAGCTATTAAATTGCATGCATATTAAATTGCATCCAATGACTCCTCTGGATGAGAAGCAACCCCACACATGAATGGTTTCAGGAGGCTTCACTGTTGGCATGACACAGGACTCATAGTAGCGCTCACCTTTTCTTCTCCGGACAATCATTTTTCAAGACGTCCCAAACAGTCTAAAGGGGGCTTCATCTGAGAAAACAACTTTACCCCAATCCTTTGCAATCCAATCCCTATACTTCCTGCAGAATGTCAGTCTGTCCCTGATGTTTTATTTGGACAGAAGTGGCTTCTTTGCTGCCCTTCTTGACACCAAGCTATCTTCCAAAAGCCTTCATCTCACTGTGCGTTCAGATGCACTCACACCTGCCTTCTGCCATTCCTGAGCAAGCTCTGCACAAGCTTCTGATCTCGCAGCTACATCCTCTTTAGGAGACGGTCCTGATGCTTGCTTGACTTTCTTGGGCTCCCCGAAGCCTTCTTCACTGCAATTGAACTACTCTCCTTAAAGTTCTTGATGATTGGATAAGTGGTTGATTGGGGTGCTATCTTACAAGCAGCAATGTCCTTGCCTGTGAAACCCTTTTCATGCAATGCAATGATGACTGCTTGTGTTTGCTTGTAGGTAACCATGGTTAACAGAAGAAAACTTTAAAGCACCTCTACCCTTTTAAAGCAACCAGTCTGCTCTTCTAATCAGCATAACAGAGCGATATCAGCTGCTCATTAAGCTTTTCTCCTGAGCTAAAGAGATCATTACATTGTGTAGGGCTGAACTGCAGTGACTGGAATTAAAATTATTTTTGGGATGTGATAGTTTTTCATGGCAGCGAATGACTTTGCAATTAATTGCTATTCATCTGATCACTCTTCACAATCTAGAGTTAGTACAAACCACCACCATAAGATCTGAGGCAGTAAACCACTCACTCAGGGCAGGTCCCCAAACTCAAATCCATTGACATACTGATCCGCACTCCTCTATTTGTTTTTTATTCATCCATCGTTCCTCCTATATGGTCCCATTCATTTTCAACCGAACTTAAACGATATGGTTTGGTTAAACCTACAGCCACCAAACTGCCTGTACTCACTCAGGATAGATTCCCAAGCTGTAATTCACAAACCTGTGTTTCTTTCAGGAATCTATTTTTTCTAGTTCTTCGTGAGCTTGTAATTGGCCAAAGTTGTTACTGGGATACCTTGCACAACATCATTTCATTAAACAGAAGTTGCTAGTCATAAATAACACATACAGGTCATAACATTTTGTCTTAAAGCATTAATTACTGTTGTTATATCTGTTCCCGCTCCTGTTGACCATATGGATGGTGGTGTTCCAGAATGTCCTGCTTCTTAATACCATGATGAATAGTGGCCATAGTTGCATGTTGGTTTATTGTCAAGTATTATGTATTTACTCCATCAGTTTACAGTTACATCCACGAGAAAGGTGCTGGAGTGAGGAAGAGAATCAATAAATTTCCTCACGAATCCACTCACGAGAGGTTTCAAAGCCTGAGAACTTAAACTGGATCTGTTTTTCAGCCTTTCATTATATCGCCGTGCCTTGTTATGCAAATAACCCGGCTTCGTTTCACTGAAGAAGAAAAGAAGAAAAAATCTTTTATAATCGCATGAACCTCCTTTTTTTTCCCCTCTCCCCTACAATCTGGCGTGCACTCGCAATATCTCACTGCTATCAAAGTCAAAAAGAAGCTCTCATTAATTTCTGTGTTGATGTTATCAGAGTTCTATTTTCTGTTTAATTGCCTTCAGATATAAATCTGCTTTACCAGTTCATTTTTTCATGCTTACCTTTTGAAATCCACTTTTATTTCACACTGTTTTTCCCTTGATAACAAGTCACAAGATGGTGCGATATTAAGACCACCATAACTCTATAAACAAACAGCCCACATCTCTCTTCCAGCGCTTCTGCTGTTTGTTCTAACCGCTCACATACTGGGACTGCCAGCTGTATCTAATACTCGCAGGATGAATCGGCAAATCTTGACCACACTTTAAACCCATTGGTCTAAAACTGCAAACTCCTGCATTGGTTTTACTGTCGGTATCTGTTTCAGCATGTTGAGGCTCTGTGATCGTTGCAGCATCTCACTTTAAGGCAGCCATTCGGAGCACAGCTCTGTAATCTACATCTACTGTAATTATTTATAAGCTTACTAAAAGAAGAGAAATCCAGCTCATTTCATTCTAGGACCAAACTATAGGGTTGTAATTGGGTAAATGGTAATCCACATATGGGCGTTTTCACCCTGACCAAAATCACATACCTTTTATGTGAACATAAGAAAATATCTTAATTAATTTGAATACTTATTATTCAGTAATGCCAAGGAAAACAGTTTAAACACAATGTTTGTAAAGTTAACACAAAATCAATGTTTATGTTTTCTGCCTTGCTTTCAAAAGACCATCTCTTAATGTTTATTAAAAATTATTTTGCCCATTTTTAAATTTTTTTGATTAAATCACTGTGTACCAGGGGGCAAGTAGGAACAACTCCACCCAATAACACTATATTTTACTTCCTTCTCATACGACTCCCACATATGTTACCTTTCCCCGCTACTGCCTCCCGAATGTGGTCACGACGACTCAGGGGGAGCTGCTTTCCTCAGCCGAACTGCCGACCCGTTCTGGGGTAGTACCCCAAAAAAATAAGTTGAAGCTCAACTCCAACGAGTACTTGGCATTTATTAAAAAAAAAACTTGTGGCCATGTTTAAAATAAAAGACAGAAGAAGGAAAGAAACGGAGAGCGACTACAACTGGCGACTACAATTACACACACAACAACACCCACAATGCAATGTATTTCACAATGTTAACACCTTACTCTCCCAACACATATCATCTAACTCAGAGACCCTCCCTGAAATGCACTTCACCTGGAAGTATGTCACAGTAGAGTGAACAACAGCAGTATGATTTCCGATCATGTTGCCGGAGTGAGAAATGCAAGTCCGCACCCACCAGCAGCTCATGGCCGTTTAAGGAGTTCCAGCTGTATAAGTTTGGTGGATCTTTGGTGGAAATGTGGAAATACAAGCAACTTGCATTTGTGTAACGTTGTGTTGTGCTCCTAAGGTGCCAGTGTGTGAAACAGCCCTTGATATTGAAGTGGGTGCTGATGCTTCACTGGCAACAAAATGTTTGTTCTTTTTTTGGAATGAAATGAGTAACAGTTCACTCTTTTCACCAGTCTCTTGGGAAACTGGCCAAGTTTTCAGATTTACAGATGTATGTATGTATGTATATTTATATCATCGCTGTCCAATGAAAAACAAGTATCTTCAAAATTGCAATTTTACAGAAGAGACCAAAAACTTACTTTACTTCCAATGTAAGTCTATGGAACCAAGCTATTTTGGAGCACTTCTATTGGTCCATTTATCATGAAATTTTCACACAATGTAAATGATCATTGGCGTTTTCAAATGATGTAGAAAACTGAAATACATGTTTTTCATTTGACTGCGACAACATATATATATATATTTGATAAGTTCCAAGTGGTTAAATAGTAATGATTTATTTGTTATTTTGAATATAACAACATACATAATTGCATGTTTTATTAAAAAGAGAACATAATTGGTCCTGATTTATTTTATTTAGTACAGCCCCAGTGTTAAATGAATCATCATAGAAACCTCTGAAAATCTTGATACATGTTTTATGTCAAGATAAAAATATCTTGAGGTCATTTTTTTTTTATAGCTCGCCCCCACAGTGCCCTCCTGCGTAATTAATCTGTGTTATTAGACTACAATTCTGAAGTGTCCTTCACTTCCAAAGAGTTTTGCTCAATGATAATCAAATGTAATATTAGTAGACTAGCCCGACTACTCTATTTTTCTAGCAATGGCGGTCCAGGATGGACAATGAAGCCTTCAGTCTTCTGTCGCTGGGTAATGGTGTTATCCGCTATGCTATCACAATACTGTGACTCATATCAGCAATGTGAGACTTGGTTATCCAGCTCATACCGTTGGACCTTCTGGACTACAACAGCAATGTGCAAAGATGTGAAGAACCCAAAAAAAAAATCTGCTCTGATTTGTGGATGCTTTACAGGTTGACTCCAGTTACAGCCCCACAGGCTCAGTAAAGGGTGTTGTATATGTCCTCCGTTCAGAAGTGGATTCATATACATGAGTGTATTGTTTTAGTGAAAAATGAACTTCTCACTATATACAGACACAGCCTAATTCTAGCATCTGTATCAATGTCTGCTTGTTTGTCGTGGTCTTTCTATTATTATGCTCTGTTCAGTTGCTTCTCTCCTTTGTCTGCTGTATGCTTCTGCTTTCTGGGCCGTATTTTTTATTGTTCTCTCTCTCTCTCTCTCTCTCTCTCTCTCTCTCTCTCTCTCTCTCTCTCTTTCCCTCTCTCTTTCTCTGTGTTTCTCTCTCTCTCTCTGTAGTGGAGGGTCAGTGGTTGGACTGGTCTCCATGGTCCCGGTGTTCTGTTTCCTGTGGTGTGGGGTCTCAGCAGAGACAGAGGCGTTGCAGTGTCTCTGTGCATGGCTGGGCTGAGTGCAAGGGTCCGCATGCGGAAACACAAGACTGCACTAACCCATCCTGCGGGGGTATGACCCTACCATGCAATTTCACTGATAAACCCAGCTATTCATAGAGGACGAGCTGTGCATTGTATAGGTTATTATTTTATCTTAGTGCTCCAGTACACTATATTTTTTCATGGGTTTTCAAGCTCCACTCTGTAAAGCTGCTTTGAGACAACATCGTTGTAAAAAGCGCTATATAAATAAAATTGACTTGACTTGACTTGACTTGACTCCACCTTCCAATGAACCTAGTGTATTCTAATGGGCCAGCTTCTGAACTCTGTTCTGATTGGTCAATCACCAGAGCGGCTTTCTGCTACAAGTTCCGCACCCCACGTGTGGCTCTCCTATATATTTAATTAATAACATTGCAGATCATTTACATGCACACAAGCTACATAACACACTAAAGGAAAATCTGATAGGTCTAATAGATCCCCTTCAAATTAATGTTTCTTATTAATAGCAATAGTTAAGCAATGATTTATGTCAACTGTTATTAATTGCTTGCATGTCTGGTTTTCACCCATATTAGCTAAATGCACATTCTCTGACACACAAAATCAGTAAAACTTTTAATAAAAAAGATTGAATAAAAAAATTAAGACAATAAACTGCTACATATGCATCTGTATGTATTATATTATATTATATTATATTATACTGTATGTGTGTATGTGTGTGCCTCCACGTTAACCCCTTCACTCACGTGTTCTCTGTTTCTCTCAGGTGGGGGTAACTGGGGGGCATGGAATCACTGGAGCCTGTGCTCTAAGACATGCGACTCAGGCTGGCAGCGCCGCTTCCGCATGTGTGAGAGCACGGGGGTCCAGGATTACCCCTGCGATGGGGATGGGGAGGAGGTGCGTGCCTGCAATGACAAGAAGTGCCCAGGTGAGTTTGTGCCTGCGTGTGAAAATATGAATGCTAAACTTTTAATTAAGACTAAATTTCTATTGATGAAATGTTTGTTTTTGTAATTTTAAAAAGTTTAAGGCTTAAGTTATGTCTTTTAATGCACATATTAAAAAAAATCTATCAAGTTTATCATCATAGTTCATCGTACACGGTAGAGCACAGCACAGATATGAAGGTAAAATGAAATGTAATTGTTTTGCATTGTAATTAATTGCGAAACTCTGGATTTTGTTGTGTTATTGCAGGATTTTCTTTAATAGTGTAGCAGATTTACAGTAATGCAGCTCGGGAAGCATGGGGCTGGGGCATTGTAGGAATGTGACCCACTCTTTTAGCTTTTACACAAAGTGCTTTTTACCGTGTCCTTCTTTTCTTATCATCTCTCTCTTCTCTTAGCTGTCTCTGGGCATCTGTCTTTTTTGTGGCATCTTTCCGTCTACCTCGGGCGTCTCTTCTGTACTGATTCTCTCTCTCTTTCTCTCTCTCTCTCTCTCTCTCTCTCCCCCCTCCCCACGTCTCTGGGCCCCCTGTCCTTCTTATGCCTGTCTGTCTGCTGTGTACCTGTAGGCCTCTCTCCTTCTTTCTCTCTTTCTGTTTGACAGCCGCCCTCCTCTCTTTTTCCTTTCTCCTCATTTCCTCTCTCTTTCCGCAACGGCAGGTCCTCCTTGGCTGGGGCGAGCTGTTCAAAGCTGCGCTGCGTGCGATTTGTCAGCGTATCAGGCAGTGCAGCAAACAGCAGATTTTAATAAGCGCGTCTTTGACTGTAGCTTTGGGAGGCTATAGATTAAATAAATGTCAGACATCGCCGCAGAGCTTATATCAGGCACGAGGCTTTGATAGCACTGTGCCGAGATCCCGAAGACGAAGATCCGTCCAATAGCTTTGTGGGGGAGCATATATTTAGATTTTTTAAAAAAAGAGAAGAAGGGGTTCTCATGGATGTCTTTCTACTTTTTCATCCCTGCCCCCTTTTTTGACTCGTTTTGATGGGAGTCAAACAGGGAGATATGCAACTTGGTGTGGTGACTAAAGACAGCCTGCAGTACGTTTCGAGTGAAGCAAATAAAGTGGAGAGTGGCCCTCTGTGTTACATACCCACCAAAACAACTGACAGTTGAATGTACCTGCTTGCATTTATGGATTAATACAAATAGTCTGTCCTGGAGAAAGTTTAGATCCATCACACCTGGCTCTAATATTCAGATGCCCCTGGTATATAGATAAACTCTACTGGATGGTAGACCTCCAGGACCAGTAAGGAGCACCCTTGGTTTACATGATCATCATCTCACCTTTTTTGCTTTTTTTTTTCTCAACCTAAGCCTAACCTTAAAGGAGCAGTGTGTAACCTCTAGTGGTGACGTTCCGTATTACAACCTACTGATCTCAACCACTCATCCCTCCCCTCCCTGAGATAATACATTGCCTCAGTGCCTATCCCAATTTTGTTTAGCTTCTTTTAGTTTTCTCTTCTTTGATGTCAAAGATTCACCCACCTTTACCTTTATGTACTTAATAATCAGTACAATCCTCTAATTTTCAAAATTCTCAACCTTCATATTACACAAAATGTAGAACTTTGGTTCTAGCAATGTATTCTATGCATTGGGAGGTTCTACCTATGCTCATATTGGTTGTGCAGTGTGATAACTCAGTGTTTTTAAATATATTATTATTATTATTATTTTTTTTATTATTATACAATTTTTAATGTTAATTCAGCCAAAGCCTATTATTACTGCTGCCCCCTGATAATCTGATTTATCAAAACATGCTAATTAGGCTTTTAATGCTTCTCGTTTAAAGTTTTTTGTTCCATCTGAAATAATCTGGTGTTTGGGGCGGCATAATAACTGCTGCATCATTTAAAATGAAACGGGAAAATCTGATGAATAATCAACAGAATGTAACTGCTGGTAGTATTTTTAAGAAGATTTAGGTTATGACACTATCCTACCTGGAGGTTTATACACAGATCTGCCCATAAATATGTGGTATTGAAGGACATTTCAACAAGAGCTTTTCCTCTTCCTACATCTTCAAGCCAGTGCTACAGCGCCACCTATTACAAGCTGCAACTTTAGCATAGCACTCGCTACAGCCAGTATGTTTAATTCCATTCTGGGCTACTGTGGAAATGTGGCAGCTCTACCCTGCGTTCCTTGTTGAAAGATAACCCATACATTTTTAGATAATGAAATAAACCCCACTTCTAATAGATCCTCCCTAAAACTTGCACACTGCTTATTTAACTTCAGTAACTAAAAAGTGGTTTTGATAAAAAACCTTTCAATAAAATACACAAGAGCTATTTGATGGAAAGTTGGTGGAGTGGGTTTCCACAACATATCACCAAGTCTCGGGTGGAGCAGTGACGCACAGCACCGTTGAACGCTGCAGCAGTGGAAACACATTCTGTGGAGTGAAGAATCGTACTTCACCATTGAGAAGTTTGATGGATTCACCTGGTTGTGACGAATGACATGAGAACCTGCCTGCCGGAGTGTAAAGATTGGTGGAGGTGGAATAATTGTCCAGGGCACGTATTTCCTTGGCCTCTTAGTTCCTGTGACAGGAACGCTTAATGCATGAAATGACTTTGTAGATGCTTGTAGTCTTTCAACGTTGTGGCAAAAGTTTGGGGAGCAGTCTTGCTTGTTTCAGCACGACAAAGCAAGGTCTGTAAAGAAATGGCTTGCCGTCCTAAAAGGACTTGACTGAGCTCTTCACAGAGCCCTGATCCTTGGGCTTAACTGCGAGCCACTTTGGGCCAATTTATCAGGCGTCGGTTGAGTTTCTAAGGAGTGATTTTATTAGAGTACATTCGTTTCTATTAAAAAAAATTGAACTGTGATAGCCAGCAGGAGGACTGGAATGGATTGTCCATAACACATTGACCGTGGATGCGGGCGTTAAGCTATTAAGATTGGGCTCGGGTTTTAAACTGAGTAGTATCATTCAGGCCAGATCTGGGCATTTCTGAAAGTATGGTTTGGCCTTAGGCTTTGGTTTCCCATGTGAACCTTTAAAGGAATTGCAACACTGTCCTGCTGTCTCACATTCTCGTGTATTTTTGTGCAGCACCTCATGAGATCTGCAGGGACGAGTACCAGGTCTCTATGACGTGGAAGAGAGCTTCGGCTGGAGAGACTGTCTACAACAAGTGTCCATCAAACGCCACTGGTGAGCCGCCACACACACACACGGATGCACGGTCTGAGCACCTCTCTATTAACTAGCAGTGCACTCATTCTCACTAATTCTCTCTTTGTCTAAGTGCTAATCAGAGTATTCGCTGTTACACTATCCTCATTAGACAGAAAAGGAAGTCATGAGGATTAAAGTCTTACTAAAGATTTTATCATAGTTAATTAAGCAATATGCCATGAAGGGGTGCTCTTTGATTTGACATCGTGTGTAGATAGGCTGCTGAGTACACTGTTTGCATCAGAGAGGCTGAAAATAAACCTTCAAAGCCTGTGCCAATATAATTATATATAACATTATATATATTATGTTATATCATCGCTGTCCAAAGAAAAACATGTATCTACTACAGATCTATCTATCTATCTATCTATCTATCTATCTATCTATCTATCTATCTATCTATCTATCTATCTATCTATCAGTCATTTGGACATCATTTGTCTTTAGACCAATAGAAATGCTGCAACGCTTCATCTGGTTCCATTGACTTGCATTGAAAGTTTTTCTTTGGACAGCAATGAAATACAAGGATGTTTAAATATTTTTATATATTGTTAAACATATGTATCTCTTTGGAGATCATTTGCAGATATAATTTATAGTGTGGAAAAGTTCATGACACAAATTTATGGACCAATAGAAATGCTCCAATTTTGGATGCTATTTGTTTTGGGCTGGCAATGATATTCGGTAATAACTGCTTTATCGCTAACAAAGTGATTTCTACTGTGAAAACTCTATTGGATGGAAGACCACCAGGACCAGGATGGAGCACACTTCCTTTACGTGAACCTCTTCTCATCTTTTTACTTTTCTACTGTGACGGAAAATACAAATGAACAGAGATGCAATTCAGCAAACAAGGCTCTGAAATGATTTACATACTGACAAATTGACAGTGCATTAATGTTGTTTTGTGCATTTAGTTGCATTTCTTGCAAAAAAAATGTCTGTGAATGATCATACTTGCACCCCCTCACCCCCTCACTCCTGAGAAAGTACATTTCCCCGAACATAATGGTTTGAAAGACTAATCAAGCTGCCTTAGTCATTAAGGGACTGTCAACAAAGTGCATCAGGTGGATTTCTTTCTATTGATTTGCCATCTATTTAACTGAATGTAGGTAAAATCACAGCAAACCACTTGCAGTAAAGAAAGAGTGGGTTATTTTTAAAGGTGACATACCGCTTTTTCATGAGTGTGACGTTCTTTGATCAAAATACCACAAGAATAAAATACCACAAGGATGAAGCACCACGGCACTATTCTCACTCGGTCTTGTTCAGGGTTAAGTGTCTGTTCCTTTGATAATAAGCCACTGCTCACTCCCTCCACTCTCTGAAGAGTGTGCTGACCACAGGACAACATTTTACTTTCACACTGTTATTCAGATGAAGTTCATCTTACAGGCATTCAACTAACTAACTATTAGTGGTAACGCTATTGCGGATCCTGCAGTGAGATGATCACCAAAATCTCATTACAGTAAGTTTGAGCAAACTTCAGGTGTACATCAGTTTTTTTTAGGAAAAAAATATAACAGTGAATATTACAGCTCTCAAAAATTTGTGTACTAAATATGATTCACTTGGTGTTAAAGGCTTAATGCACTGTAAAAAATGTTTTGAGGGTAAACTCATCAGATTACTTTGATTGGAAACATTGTTTATTTAAAGTAGGTGTTTACGTTGAATAAAGTTAGTTAATTTAGACCCAGAGGTTATAGCCCATACAGATATTTGCGGATTATAGCTGGACGTTGTCATTAAAGATAATCTTTGCTGTCGACATCAGAGCAGCTTGCATTATTAGCTCTAAGCTTCCACATAATGCTATCAGCACTAGTGCTTACGCGAACACCTCGGCAGAGGTAGCGCTGAAGCCGTGAGTGAAGATAACTCAGATGGCAGGCAGTGTAATTCCAACAAAAGTCTCAAAAGTATTCACATGCATTACTCAGGTAGAAGTATAGATACTGGAGTTTAAAAATACTTCTGTAGAAGTTGAAGTATCAACTCAAGCTTTTTACTCCAGTAAAAGTGTAAAAGTACTGCTTTCAGAACTACTTAAAGTATAAAAATAAAAGTAATGTAAAAGGGAAAAAATGCTGTCAAGAACAAAATCACAGGGGTCTATAGTGCACTAGCCCACCTCCCCAAAAAAACCCTTCTTCTAAAAGGCATAATGACTATAATATTATATTAAAATGTTAATGTTGATAAATTTGGGATACGCTAGGCTTCCTGTTTCAGCCGCATATACGCCCATTGAACATGAATGTATTTAAGTACAATGTAAATATATAGGATAGATAGAAGATATGATCACTAGTTGTCTATAAGTATTGTAATGGCAGTCAAACTTCAAAGGCATGTTATCAATAACCTTTACTAGAATGTAAATGTACATGAATGAAAACAAGCTGAAATGAAATAGGAGTAACGAGGCTAGTTTAAAATGTAAGGAGTAGAAAGTACTGATAATGGAGTGTAAATGTAAGGAGAAGAAAGTACAGATAATGGAGTGCAAATGTAAGGAGTAGAAAGTACAGATAGTGGGGTGTAAATGTAAGGAGTAGAAAGTACTGATAATGGAGTGTAAATGTAAGGAGAAGAAAGTACAGATAATGGAGTGTAAATGTAATGAGTAGAAAGTATTGATAATAGAGTGTAAATGTAAGGAGTAGAACGTACTGATAATGGAGTGTAAATGTAAGGAGTAGAAAGTACTGATAATGGAGTGTAAATGTAAGGAGTAGAACGTACTGATAATGGAGTGTAAATGTAAGGAGTAGAAAGTACTGATAATGGAGTGTGAATGTAAAGGAGTACAAAGTACTGATAATGGAATGTAAATGTAAAGGAGTACAAAGTACTGATAGAGGAGTGTAAATGTAAGGAGTAGAAAGTACTGATAATGGAGTCTAAATGTAAAGGAGTAGAAAGTACTGATAATGGAGTGTAAATGTAAGGAGTACAAAGTACTGATAATGGAGTGTAAATGTAAGGAGTAGAAAGTACTGATAATGGAGTGTAAATGTAAGGAGTAGAAAGTACTGATAATGGAGTGTAAATGTAAAGGAGTACAAAGTATTGATAATGGACTGTAAATGTAAAGGAGTACAAAGTACTGATAATGGAGTGTAAATGTAAAGGAGTAGAAAGTACTGATAATGGAGTGTAAATGTAAGGAGTAGAAAGTACTGATAATGGAGTGTAAATGTAAAGGAGTACAAAGTACAGATAATGGAGTGTAAATGTAAGGAGTAGAAAGTACTGATAATGGAGTGTAAATGTAAGGAGTAGAAAGTACTGATAATGGAGTGTAAATGTAAAGGAGTACAAAGTACAGATAATGGAGTGTAAATGTAAAGGAGTACAAAGTACTGAGAATGGAGTGTAAATGTAAGGAGTAGAAAGTACAGATAATGGAGTGTAAATGTAAGGAGTAGAAAGTTCTGATAATAGAGTGTAAATGTAAAGGAGTACAAAGTACTGATAATGGAGTGTAAATGTAAAGGAGTACAAAGTACTGATAATGGAGTGTAAATGTAAGGAGTAGAAAGTACAGATAATGGAGTGTAAATGTAAGGAGTAGAAAGTACTGATAATGGAGTGTAAATGTAAAGGAGTACAAAGTACTGATAATGGAGTGTAAATGTAAAGGAGTACAAAGTACTGATAATGGAGTGTAAATGTAAGGAGTAGAAAGTACAGATAATGGAGTGTAAATGTAAGGAGTAGAAAGTACTGATAATGGAGTGTAAATGTGAGTAGAAAGTACTGATAATGGAATGTTAATGTAAGACGTAGAAGTAAAAAGTCATCTGAATAATAGTTACTCCAATAAAATATAAATAACCAAAATTTCTTAAACCTCTGAATTCCAATGAACCCCCTCACTTGACGTAGGAAGGGGAGTGAAATCGGAAAGGCTTGTTGAATCCCATGTTTTCTGGTCCAAGCAGCCCACAAAGAACTGACTGGGCTGTCTTATTCCACAGCTTGTGGCCTGGTAGGCACTCCAGCTCCCCCTATGGATGGGCAGTAGGTTTTCATAGTAGGTCCTGTTAAAACGTGCTACAAACCCTAATTAAGGAAAGCTGCTCTCTTTGCTGCAAGTGTTTTGATGTGATTTTGACTTATTTGATCTAAACACACGAGGACGGTCTTTGCACTGTTTAGGCAGATCATTTACTCATGTTTATTTCATGAGAAATTAAAGAAAGATAGTGGAACATCAAAGATTTTCCAACGCAGCCCCTATTTAACCGCACTGGCCGTAATGCAAAACGGTTCTGGCTTTCTAGTGGAAGGATTTGCAGACGCTACAGCATAATTGATAAACAGGTATCATATTCCAGGCTTGTTTGCTTTACATTTTTAATCGTTTTAGCTTGAGTAACATTGTGACTGTGGTGACGGTGATCAGCTCGTGTATGATGTTATTTGTGATAGCAAGAACTCCCACTATTTCTCTAATGTATTACGTAAAGATCGTTTTTTATAACATTGGCCAGGAAATGTTTATGCCATGGTTTTGTGAGTGGTTTAAATAGTAGGGATGAAACAAAATGTTACCCACCACTGGTTGAAAACACTAAAGCAGCGGTCACTAATAGGCGGACCGCGGCCCAGGTCCGGACCCAGACGTTGTCCAGTGCAGACCCAAACAGTGTTTCGACAGTGTTTATTTTAAGCGGAGGAATGTTTCTTGCCTTTATGGTATACGGGCTTTGCGGTGCAGTAAACACACTGATTAGTCGTGTGCAATGTAAGATCACCAAACGCGCTGCTCAGCCAATCAGATCTGTGCAGATTCGCACACAGGTGAGGTACGAAGCCGGAAGCAGCAGTCGAAGAAAGGCCCATTCAAGCACCGTGCTATAAAAAAGAAAACTCGACAGTGAAAAACGACTTTTCAACCAGGAATGGACCGAGACATGTTTATTCTTCCCACAGGCAGCTCCAAACCAACATGTCTCATATGTTCTGAGACCGTGGAGAATTAAAAATAGCCACGTATATATCTCTTATGTGAGTGAGAATGGCCCTGACACTAATTCAGCCCAGGTTTAAAGTCCTGGCTGGACAACCAAGAGCTCACTTCTCTCACTAAACAAGAGAAAGTCTAAGAGAAGAATACAAGAGAGAAATAAACTGTTAAGATGTTAAATCGAGTTAACAAGAAGATGCATATTTTATTTACTTTTTCTCACTTTTTAAAAAAAAGCATTCTGTTTTTTTTTTTTTTTTTTTTAATCATTCCCTTGTGTTTACTTCAAGTGAGGGAAAAATAAATTATTTGAAGTTTTATAAATAATTAATTCAGTTCAGCATTTAAACAGTAAATATGCTAAAATATACTAAATGGTATGTGTGATGTGTCGGTGTTGTGTTTCAGTAGCTGATGGTATAAGATGCTGATACTAGACTACTTCAGTAAACAGGATACACCACTGAATCATAACACAAGTTAGAAATGATGACGGTCCAGACCTTGGCCTGAGGAGATCTCCTCCAACTGGACCTTACTAAATTCTAGTCAAATACCCCTGCACTAAAGTAAAGGACACATGAGCTATAGTAAGGTCAGGAACTGAAAGGTAGAATAAATAATTAATTAATTAAATAAATAAATAAAACTGATGTGCTAGTTCTGAAGTCATGAAAAAACGCCTTTATTAGGAGATTTTATGATCAGGAAACCCAGACCATGAAATACTATCAGAGATGCAATTAGTCATTTCCAAAAATGTAACCACAGGCAACAAACCCACCACTGCAGTCAAAACAAGTTGATTTCTTTACGCCTTTAATGAACATTCATTTCGGAGCCCATTGAAGAGCAATGCGTGAATGGAAGCTCGATGTTGATTAGCAGCCCAGGGCATGTAAACTGACTGTAAACCAGGCTAAATTACAACCCGAGGAGGTTTTAATGTGATAGTGAGCACTGAGGTCTTATCATTACCTTGGACTTGGGGTCAAGGTTTAAGCATGCATATATGGGCACCCCTGCCTAAGGCCCAATCCCTGCTGTCCTAAAGCTCCTAGCCGCACACATTACTTCCTTTTTGTTTTTGTTTGTTTTTTGTTTTTTTGAGTTGTTTTAACCGTGTTTGCGTTTCCGAAGTGCGGTGTATGATATATCTTGTATCAGGCTGGAAACAGCCCCAGGGCTCTCATTGATTTATACCTAATAAAAAACACAGACGGCTAATAAATGATGCCTTTGAAGTGTTGAGTGCCGAGCGCAGTGGTGAATGAGGTCAAAGCTGGAGTGTGATATATCCTTCGTGAAAATGAGCTGAAAAAGAAAACAACTAAACCTTTCCTGCAGGCAGGTAGGCTAGCGTAGTTTCCTTCCCATGAGACTTTGCTAGTGTTCCCCCGTGGATTCGAATGGCAATGCGGCTCCGTCCTGCCCACTGCAGACGGGTGATAGTGCGGTCACGGCCCATTGCATAGAGGCAGCATGATGCAAGTGTGAGTAAACTGGCTTTGCAACAGGGTTTGCATGTTTTGAAGAGATTTTTTTGGCTTTTCTTGATCTTATCTGTTAACCGGGGGGCTGAGGAGGGCTTTTGGATCAGTAGAAAAGGGGCTGTAGCTCTAGTCTGCTTATTATTCAGCATGGCTGGACATGATCGCATGTAAAAAGGGGTCAAAGGGGGAATTTTTACCATCTCAAGCAAAGATGTTGAAACATCTACCGTGTTCTTCTCTTCCCCTCTCTCTGTAGGATCTGCTAGTCGTCGTTGTTTGCTGGACTCTAATGGAGTTGCTTACTGGGGTCCTCCGAGCTTCGCCCGATGCATCTCACTTGAGTATAGATATTTACATTTATCTGTAAGTGCCATTTTTCTTCTTTCCTCTTCTTTCTGGTTACTAACTTATCAAATCCAGTTTAGAATGTATCAGTAATTAGGTTTACACACAGTAGCCTGGGAAAGATCTTAGTATTAGGAACTGGACAGAATGACAGTGTTTACAAGAGCTGGATAAAAGACTAGTCAGCTGTAGTCATGTTTCCTTTATGGTGCACCTAGGTATATCCTCTTTGAGTTTGCTGCCGTGGAAGAAAAATAAGTTGTTAACTCGCTGATGTAAAAAAAAAAACACCTCTCTAAGTTTAATCTGCTTCAGTAGACAGACCAGATCCACTACTTCTAGTTGTCCAACTTCAGCCCAACGCAAAAAGCATAATGTTAACACTGCAAAAGAACAAAATGTAGTCTTTAAGCCTTTTCCTCCCCGTTCTGTCTTGCTTTCCTCAGTTATTTGACTCTAGATTTTATTTTTGAGGCATAATTAACAGTTTTCTAACCCCTCATTACTAGAACATGTTATGTTGAGATCAGACAACACAATTTCAGCCCAATTTTTAATGAATCTTTGCCATAGACGACAAATTTCTAGTGCTTGGGCCAAAACTTAGCTTCTTAAAGAAGAAGTGGACCATGCAGTGTGATATAATGGAAGAACAGTGATGTGATGTTTTGGTATTTTCCCAGTTTGACATCCTACAACGCGTTCTTTGACGTTGACCAGCGCTTTATGATATAAAGTATTTGTTACCTCACGTTATCTTTGAAGAATAGACAGCTCGTTCTCTCCTCTCTGTGACATTTCGAAGTGGCTCAGCAATCACTTTTCTGTCTTTTCTCTTTCTTTTTTGGAAGACATAACCAGCAGTGTCACACACAGCACTGACTGGCAGTATTTTTGACTGTCATCTCTGACAACTGAAATGCGTGAAAAGCGTGAACGAGGATTAGTCAGCAGTGTTTATGAAGAATGTATGGCACTCTGACTGCTTGCTCTCTTAAAAATGGTGTAGTCTGATCAGAGAACATAATAAAACAGTAATAACCCAGCAGTCAGGGGGCTGCCTTGTGGCTATGAGGTTAAGTAGATGCTTATGTTGGTGCTGACGCTGCTGTCGAGCCCTAGCGTCTTACCTGACTCCTGTTTATTTTGGTGTCAGATAGCCATCATCACACATCACACACAGTTTATTTGGAGCTTTATAAATAATTCATTAAGTTCAGCATTTAAACAGTAAATGTACTGAAATATACTGAATGGTATTTGTAATTAGTTTGTCTTTCAGTAGTCGTTGGTATAAGATGCTGATACTAGGTAATTTAAATATACAGAATAAGACAGCATAACACCAGTTAGAAATGGCCCCTGATATAGAACAAGGCCACAATGAGCATCCGAAACAATTGAAGACTGTAGTTTTTGGCATTAGTTTTTTGCATAGTGTGTCACCACTTGATATCTTTTAGGATTTCAGCACTGTTCAGTGTCCCCAAGCACACTGTAAACCTGGATAAGTTGATTGTACTTAACAAGTTTGAGGCAAGTGATTGCCTTAAAATATTTAGGTAATGCAAACTAGAGAAAATCAAATGGTTTGAGTAAAATCAACTTAAATGTCAAATAGACGGGAAGTAGTCATTAGAGTTGAATACAAAGAAATTTAAATTGTTTGTACCTAAAATATTTTGTAAAATCAAACCTACCGACCAGTTAATTCAACTTAACATTGAGTTTCCTGTAATCAAAATTAAGTTGTGAAAAACTAGTCTCTATAAAAAGCTGATGTTTTCCTACGTCAAAAGTACACAGACAGCAGTTAACTTTAGTTTGATTTTATTTCAAATTACATTACTGGGATCATTTAGGATGATCCTGTAGTGATGATGACGTTTTGATTGTTCTAGTTAGAATATTGTTTGTCTTACAATAATTCTTCAATGCAGTTTAATTGAAATGACAAAAACACAGTAAATTACATTTTCTAACTTTAGATAAGCAACAGCTACAGCAGTTTTACATGACTTGAACACGGAAAACAACTTACCAAGTTCCAGAATGTGAAAAAGAGAGGGCGCCTTGGTTAATTGTAGTCCTCTGTAGCTCTTCAAGAAAAGAAAACAATGGAGAAAATGACATGGTCCACTAAACAAGCTAAAACTAGTCTTGATTGAACTGACCAATGAGAATCTGGCAAGGTGCTACAGTAAAACGTGATGTTTTAAGTTTGTTCAACTTAAAAATATTAGCATACTCAGTTATTCTTTCAAAATAGAACATACTAAAACATTAGTAATAAGTAATGCAATAAAACTTTTGTTTTTAAGCAATCATTACACAAACTCTTCGCACAGAAACTAATTACGGGTTAACAATGCATCACAACGCACCGCTACATGTTTGGCTGTTAAATTAAATTTGTGCATTAAATTAAAGCCACAGAACTGGCTCACAGAAATGGAATGCAGGTGGACTGTGACTTGAAATGTTCGACAGGCTCTCAAGTTAAAAGCACATAATGCTAACACCTGTAAACTCTACCTCACATCATAACCTCATCTCGTATCTATAGCTTGAGAATAGTTTGTAAGGAGGTAGTTGGGTGATGGTCAACACAGTTAATGCTGCAGATTGCATGTAGTTCCATGAAATCTGTATGAGTTGAGTTGAGTGCTCCCACGACTATGCCAAGTAATGCTTTCGGGTGTGCAGTAGCTTTCATATATGTCCCAAATAGTTCAGCCAATATTGCCATGGACTGTGTTCTCTCACTATATCTCACTATGCTTTGGCTAACTAGGACTTTAGTTGGACCAGTTCAATCTAACCAGGCTGTTTACCTGATCATAGCTTAGTTAGGCTAGCAGTCCTAATTAGACTTATGTTGCACCACTGGTGTGCATGTAAATATAATTAATGATAACGACCTTCTTTGAACTCTTCCCATCTGTTTCGTATTGAGTCCTGATAGCATGAGGTGGCTACAGAGCTTTATTATGATTGATTCACTGTTTGACATTTTTGCATTGCCTCTTGGCATGCACTTGACATTTGTGCTTCTCCTAATTTCTAGTCGTTGAACTCGTGACCTTGTGCATCATTGCATAAGGTATGTAATGATGTCAGCCAAGAGAGTCACTAAGTTGACTAAAGCACGACGTGATGCGAATGATTGCTCTGTTAACCTGTTCGCTAACCTCTCATTATAATCACACAGTGTTTAGTTAGTTCTGATTGCTATTGTCTGCTGCCTTATGGACCAACAACGCTGTTATTAGTTAATCAGCGCCTACTCTCTTCTCTTTAGAACATAAACAAGCACTCCGCAGTCACATAGGGGAAGCAGTTCCATCAGTTTGTCCACAGTTTGCTTCATTGGCGGCAGTTGTGGTGGTTTTCGATCCTGTGAACAGCACTTTGCTCTCAGATCAATGAGTTTGATGCAGTCACAAAGAACGAAGCCGTGCTTAGTTGCTTCTGTTGTTGGCCTGACATTATATGTTGTTTGGTCAATAACATTGGGCTTATTTTCTCTCTGTTAGTGTGTTTAACCTCTTCTTATATAGGCTTATTATTTAGTTATTCATCCTACAATGTATCATTAGTATTAATAATTCTTCCAAAATTTTCGAATCACTTTTGTAAAATTTGCTATAGCTGTTCCAAGCTTGGAAGCAATGTTCAACATTTTGGAACTAACCTTTGGAATTTCTGTCCACAAAAGTGAAGTTCCTGTTAAATATATTTAAAATTAAGTTTGGGATCGGTGTTCAAATGTTTGGAATGGCTGTTCAAATTTTTGGAAAGGCTTTTTGGAAGTTTGTAATCCATGTTCAGAAGTTTGTAACCAATGTTCAAGTGTTTGGAATTGCTGATCGAAGATTTGGAAGTAAGGTAAAAACGATTGGAATATCTGTCCAAAATTTTACAATTGCTGTTCAAAAATGTGCAGTTGTTGTGCAAAGGTTTCCAGTGTGAATACTGTAATGTATGGAGTCATAAAGATTTTGAGTTTGTAAAATAATAGTCACAAAGTACTAAAACTTGCAGCTGCGTTTAAACAACAACATTCACGTAAAATCCAAATCCACAAATGAACTGGAATGTGCAAACTTGTAATAAAATAATATTAATAATAATTGAAATGTACAAATGTGGAAACATTTTTTAAATATATAAAAATATATATTTTTTTATTTGTAGAAAAGATTTGCATTTGTAAATCCAATGTTGTAAATGTGTGAATTAGTACTGCTGAAAGTGTGGAGGTAAAAATTTTCACATTCATCTTCTCTGCTGTAGTTGCAAAACTCTTGCTGCAGTTGTAAATTTTGACCCTGTTTTGAGGCCTATTTCATTGACCAATAGGAAAGAGTTTTACAAACTCAAAATTATTGACTTTTTTGACTTCATATGTAGGTTATTACACATTTTTTAAATTGCAGTTACACTCATGTTGTTACCAGTGTGTAATTACATAAGAGATAATTTGCTGTCACAACTATCAAAATACCCTTCTGTAATTATATGAGGCAAAAAAATACAACACATCTGATTGCATAAGTTATATCACTGTTGTCTAGAGATGGACCAATCAGCATTTTTGAGGCCAATTGCGATCGCTGATCACATTTCAGCGTCAGTCGATAGCCGATACCGATCGAGGGCAGGGCTGTATGCCACGGCAGGGCTACATGTAGTTATTTGCACAAGCAAGTCATTAAACATGATCTAAACTGGTTTATTACTATTTTTAACGAGCTCATGTGAAACAGCATCATATTTTAACCAGTAAATTAAGTAAGTAAGTAAATTAAACAAATATCCCCAATACTGAAATCAGTCAATTTAGACTCTTAATTTAAAACTAAAAATGCTAATTAAATAAATGCAGTAAAAATTGCAGTCATTAAATGCAGTAAATTGCAGTTCGTACCGGTCAGATCTGGTCTGTATGGTGTTCTGGGTTATTTGTTTAGTGCTAGCTGCGTGTGCTAGCTCTGCTGTTTACTGATACTCACTGTATTCAGTTGTGTGCAGTGCTGTATCAGATTAGTAGCACTAAAGGTCTTTGTCTTGGTTCGACCACGAGACACATTAATTTTACTAATTTAAAAACGTCCTGGATGAGTGTGCGTCACATACGGTAAACACTGCCAGACGGATGACGTTTTCTCTCAGCGCATGCTTTTCTCATGGCACCACTGCTTTAGTCAGTCTGTGGAAAATGAAAGGGTGTGTATTTCCACCTAGTGGTTCAGATAGGAATTGCAAGGAAGATGGCCGGAGGGCTCCTCTTCCTGGATTAAATGCTAGCTGGAAATACAGAAATTAAGCTCATTTGGAGAAATATCGGCCGATCACCGATCGCATATTTTGATTAAAAATCGGCCGATACCGATACATAGCTGATTGATCCTTCCATCTCTACTGTTGTCCATCTGCAACAGTGGCTGTGTCACTAGTAGTTCCGTTGTTGTTGTTGTGTGTTGTTCATGTATTACTACACAGTTTGGAGAAGTTTAGTTAAAAACATGTGCGTACAGTACAGTGGCTGGTAGTTTAGTGGTAAAAGAGTAAGACTTGAATTTGATGAAAGGTTCAGCATCCCTCCTGTCACTCCTATAGACTGCAAATGCAGTTCCTATGGATTTATAGTCTTAATAACTAAAGCAATGACTATAAACTTTGATACTAACTGTATCATATATACAAGGCTTCAGCTTCTCCTCTCTTCTGACAGTTACGAGAGCATCTTGCGAAGGGTCAGAGGACCCTGGCTGGGGAGGGCATGTCTCAGATCGTGAGGAGTCTCCTGGAGTTAATGTCCCGTCGCAACTATTACAGCGGTGACCTCTTGTTCTCCGTGGAGATTCTCCGAAATGTGACGGACACCTTCAAACGAGCAACCTACATCCCAGCTCCCGACGACGTGCAGGTGGGCCGGCATGAGACACAGAGAAGCACACACACACAGAACGCGTTAAGGGAAGATTTTATGATGCATATTTGATTACAGTAGTGACATAAGCATATATAAACATATAACACATTTGAGTCTGATGTTATTGGTTGAATATTAACATATTATATCATATAATAATATTATAATCTACATCACTGTGTAATAACACTGCTAATGTGACAGCCTAAATATTATATAACTCACTTTATCTGAGGGTGGCAGACGAGGCTCACTTCTGTACCGCCAGCCTTGACGTGGTGGGCTGTGACATATTGCTGCCGTTCTGTCACTGTGACCTACACTGAGCTACGAACTCTATGCAGTGTCGGAAAACAACCCTGGCACAACTTGACATCCAAGTGGTTGAATTTAGCCTCAATAGAGATGTTTTATTATAGGAATTTTATTAATAATTGAAATGTTTATAAATATTTATGTGGGTATATGTCAGGTTTCATTAAGGATGTATGTGTCCGGTCATATGCAGAAGTTTGGGCACACTGGTGTTGAATCCAAACTTAATATATCCAAAATGATAAGTTAAACTGAAAGAAATGAAAAAAAGTACATTGCTTATTAATGTCAATGTAGATTTTTTTTTCCCAAAGTAATTTTTACTCCATTTCCTTTGATCCAGTCATCATGATATTTATACACAAAGGAAAAGACCAAAAGAATTGAGCCACAATTTGCAGACTATTTTGTGCACTAAGATGTGCAGAAAAATGTGGATAATTGTTCTTATGCAATCATAATTACCTGCAAAACATAAAGCAAGAGTAAATGATTTTATAATTTATGCTTAATAGAGATGCTTTAGTTTTGGAATTGTATTAATAATCAAAATGTTTATAGATGTATGTGTCCAGTCATATGCAAAAGTTTGGGCACACTGGCATTGGAACCAAATCTGTTATATCTAAAATTATAACTTAAACTGAAGGAAAAGGAAAAAAAATACATTGCTTATTAATGTAAGTCATTATAGACTTTTTTTCACAAAGTAATTTTTCCTTTGATCCAGTCATCATGATATTTATACACAAAGGAAAAGACCAAAAGAATTGAGCCAAAAAAATTGCAGACTATGTACAGAAAAATGTGCATAATTGTTCTTATACAATCATAATTACATGCAAAACATAAAGCAAGACTATATTAATTTATAAAGTCAGGTTCCATAACATAATCTGTTCCGGTTAACAGTGTTGTAAATAGTAAATATATCTTACATGCTATGCCATCGTTTAAAAAGCTTGTTTATAAAGATACCCATCATAAAAGTTATGGCTCTGCAGGTCCTGTTGTTTTAAGAAAGGAACCGCCCAAGAAAATCTGCCCCAAGCCCAGAATATAATGACCTGGCCATACTGACCAGGGCTAGTTGGACCTGTAGCCAGCTGGACTTAAATTGGGTGTGCTTAGCTGGTTGTATTAGACTATGTTCAGATCTACTTAGAGCATGTCTATATTGTGGTATCCACAAGAATAAAGCTACAGCACCAGTTATACATAAATTATATAGTCATACTATATATAAACATTATGTGGTTTCCTTAGTTTTACAAAACATGTTCTGGTGCTGCTGCATTTTATCTAAGATGGTAGCCACAGTTGTGATGGGTCCAGGCGTTATACAGGAAATGTGGCAAAACCCTGTTTTGGTGTATCACCATATACATTTTTTCTAATGAGAAGATATTGGGTGTCTCAAAACCTAGTAAGCTGCCTACATAGGCAGCATTTTACATCATAGTATGTGCCCAACATGTAGTCTGTCCCAATTCTTACATACCTTAAACATGCTGACTACTGAGGAGCCTTATTTTCAGCTGATTTTTAGGAAGCATCAAACGCTTCTTCAGCGGCTAAAGCAATCCCATGATGCAACGCAGACAAATCTTTTAGCAGTAAAGTGGTTTTAAAATGCAAGTTATTTTGATTCTCTCTGGAGTTTTAATGTGTTTCTTGTCATATAATCCCACAAAACAGTATTTTATTATCAATTTTGTAACGATTCTTTGACCTTTTTACAGTTTTTTACTCGAGCCATTAGCATTTATGCTAGTGGATTTTTAGGCCTTAAGCTATTGTTTTTGATAGCTTAGCAACCAGCTAAACCACAGTTCGGTGCGGCAGTGGGTGGGAACAAGCCGTAACACAGTCTCTCTCTAACTAGATCGTCTCAGTAATCTGTTTTATGAGGAGAGATGAGGAGAGAACACTGCTACTTAAACAGCTGCCTACCTAGACAGCCTACTTAGACACTCACTAGGTTTTGAGACACACCCATTATAATGCCTTATAAAAGCTTACAATACACAGCCGCTCTTGCTTCATAAAATGTAATGTATGTAATTAAAGTACCTACAAACAATTTCATAGGCTTATGCCAGGCCATTATAAGGTACTGTGCTTTCTCTCATGCGTTATTAATGTGTTCGTATAGCATTGATAAAATACAGGATTTATAGAAAAAAAATGTATTCACATCTTCACAAAGACTAATACCAAATTTAATGCAAGTTTAAGCCCACTGACATTGTCTTACTGATTATTGCTTCTTTCCTCCTCCACAGAAATTCTTCCAGGTAGTCAGCTTAATGTTGGACATGGACAACCTTGAGAAATGGGAAGATGCTCACCAGGTAACGTCCGACTTCTTATCACACACCTACACATGTATCCATCTCATAAACACACTCCATCACTCCTGTCGGACATTACTTTTATAGTGTTCCTTAATTTCCTCTTGACAGTAGATGGTTATTGGAGTCACTGCCACTTGTCAAAGTGCAGATTAATAATTGGGCTAATTACGCTAACATCTAATATCCAGTGGCTGAGTACTGCGTGGGATACGTTGGTCCGAGTCTGCCACACCGACTTGGGCACATCCATTAGGCAGAGCTGGTGTTTGGGTTACTGTCTGGCCTTTTAAAGCTTAATTGTACATCAGACACGAAACGAAGTGTAGTGCTGAAGCTGTGTCCATGAAAGGACATGACTTTCACGCTACATGACTGTGCTTGAGCTGAAAGCATCCAGTCGTATGTAATTAATTATGTGAGAATCAGTGACAGCACATCGGATCAGAGAGAGGACACAAACTGAAAAACGGGTCTGCCAAATACATAATATGCTTCATATAAAATGGACTATATATATGTGGTATATCGTCGCTGTCCAATTAAAAACATGCATCTTCATTTTTGTTGATTTCTATTTTTCTACAATAATTAAATGCTGCAGCTGGTGTTTACATTGGGGGAAAATCTCAAGATCAATGGACCAAAAGAAATGTTTTAAAATAGCTTGGAAAAAAATTTGTGGTTCCATTGACTTTCATTAAAAGTAAAGTTTTTGGCCTCTCCTGTAAAGTTGCCAATTCGGAGATACTTATATGTATATATGTGTATATATATGTATATAGTATTAGGAGTATATACAGGGGTTGGACAATGAAACTGAAACACCTGTCATTTTAGTGTGGGAGGTTTCATGGCTAAATTGGACCAGTCTGGTGGTCTTCATTAATTGCATGTTGCACCAGTAAGAGCAGAGTGTGAAGTTCAGTTAGCAGGTAAGAGCACAGTTTAGCTCAAAATATTGCAGTAACACAACATTATGGGACATACCAGAGTTTAAAAGAGGACAAATTGGTGGTGCACGTCTTGCTGGCACATCTGTGACCAAGACAGCAAGTCTTTGTGATGTATCAAGAGCCATGGTATCCAGGGTTATGTCAGCAAACCACCAAGAAAGACGAACCACATCCAACAGGATTAACTGTGGACGGAAGAGGAAGCTGTCTGAAAGGGATGTTTGGTTCTAACCCGGATTGTATCCAAAAAACATAAAACCACGGCTGATCAAATCACGGCAGAATTAAACGTGCACCTCAGCTTCTCCTGTTTCACCAGAACTGTCCGTCAGGAGCTCCACAGGGTCAATATACACGGCTGAGCTGCTATAGCCAAACCTTTGGTCACTCGTGCCAATGCCAAACGTCGTTTTCAAAGGTGCAAGGAGCGCAAATCTTGGGCTGTGGACAATGTGAAACATGTATTGTTCTCTGATGAGTCCACTTTTACTGTTTTCCCCACATCCGGGAGAGTTACGGTGAGGAGAAGCCCCAAAGAAGCGTACCACCCAGACTGTTGCCTGCCTAGAGTGAAGCATGAGGGTGGATCAGTGATGGTTTGGGCTGCCATATCATGACATTCCCTTGGCCCAATACTTGTGCTAGATGGGCGCGTCACTGCCAAGGCGGTAGTCCATTCTGGAGGACCATGTGCATCCAATGGTTCAAACATTGTATCCTGAAGGCAGTGCCGTGTATCAGGGTGACAATGCACCAATACACACAGCAAGACTGATGAAAGACTGTTGAAATGTTTTGTTATGTCATCACTATTAATTGCAGTAACATTTCAACAGTGCAGTATTCAAAATCTCTATCACTCCGAAGGCCAGGAGAAATCTGGAACGAAGCTTTGTTCTTCCAACTGGCTCACAAGATGATCTACTTATTTCACAATAAGATATTCATACTACTTTGCATTGTTTTAAACAATGAGTTTAGGCCTCTGGCACAGTAGTGTAGCCAAAACTGAAACATGTTTGGTTGTGCCCCTCTCTTCACTACTGCATAATGTTTTTTACACTGTAGAGAAGAAGAGGAATTAGGTGATACTGTGATTCTGCTCAGGGAAGCTATTTTTATTGAAAGAAGCAAAAAAGGAACATGCCCAGAAGCAAGAATGGCGGAGAGGTCACTCCTGGCCTTAAAATCCTTGTTTGCAGTGACCAGGGGCTTCAGTAGAGATTTATGGGTAGAAGTGCTAAGCTTGTACTATGTGTGTTGTGGGGGATCTGGGCTTCTGTGGTTTGGTGCCCTGAGAGAATTTTTTTATGGCCCCAAAATGTCTGTTAATCATGAACTTCAGTGTCGCAACAGCCAGCTCTGTGTATTAAACACAGAGGTCGTATGACTTAAGCACTAAATCCATTCACAGGCACAGATCAAGCACAGAGATGAAGTGAAGCGATGCTGTCTATGTTGGATGATGGAGTAAACATGATTTTGGTGAGGGCTTATGCCTCCTCTATAACTAGGCTAGCAATGCCCATGACAGGAAATACTTAAAAACACACCCCAACCCCACAACACAATAAACACAATTAACAAATACACACGCTTCAAATTAAAGAACGGCCACATAACAGCCATACAACAACAATAAACAGTCTGTTTCGCTTCCCATGAACCTCCACAGCAGCGCAGCACTGGGCACAGTGCCACAATATATTATGCACAAATATTGTAGTAGGTTAATTGAAGACAGTAATATGTTGAAGAATTATATTTAGCTCATACACATTTAAACCTACGAAATTGAATCGCCCCTTTCACTGTGGGTAGCTTATGCTGTTCTTCATCTTTGGTGGCCATTAACTGGCCCGCAAACAGCAGATGCCGAAGGCCAGAATAAGCAGAATTGGGGCCGTAAGCAAACGTGACTTCCTCACTGAGAGAGCACCATGTGGCTTGGCTTGAAGTGACTTATCCATCACTTGTATGTAATTCAGTGGAAATCAGTGTCATCACATCTGACCCAACTGTGAAGAACAGAAAGGAGGTGCTAATGAGAACAGGTTGCGTCTCCACATGGATTGGGATGATTAAAAAAAAGGTTGTTTAAAATGCAGTTAATTTGATGTTGCTTCACAGCCCTTTAGGGATTTGAATAGATGCATTGTTTTCTTTGTTGTTATTATACACACATCATATCACTATCAAAGGTTTGTTTTTCTGCTCTATGTATTAAACACAGAGGTCATATGACCTAAGCACTAAATCCATCCACAGCCACAGATCAAACACAGTCATAAAGTCAAGCGATGCTACATATACATACTAGTTCAATCTAGTAATCTACTGCAAGGCTAAAGATGATGTGACCTATTAATGTACATCTATGTTGGAAGATGGGGCTAAATATCAATTTGGGGGCACTAAAGCCTCCCCTAAAACTAGAATACTCAAAAACACACCCACTACTGCACAGCACAACACAACACAATGATTGACTGTATGTTTTTTTCTGAAACTTATGCTTGGAATTCATTTGCAAGACAGATAAAACAGTGAAGTTGCTGTTTAACATCATTCACAAAGCCAAAATAATTACAATTGGTATTTTAAAATTCTCCCTACCAACAAGTAGATTTCAGCAAGTAGGTCTCAGCTTGGAATGTGATGGTATTATAATTATTTATTAACACTACCAAACCCAGAAACACTACTGTTAGCTTGTGCCATTATAGTATCTCTGCACAATGATAGAGTTCCCAGACATATACTTATAGAGGTGAACCTGCTAGGCCAGTTTCCCTTCAGAATTATTGGTTTTTTTAATGCTTCTCCACTTTTTAAATGAATGTACAGCCTCTGTGAATTCAATTTCCCCGTCACCAACATTCACCTCATCTCTTATATGGACGCTACAGATTCTACTCTTCGTTTCAGTAGTTTCTATGTTTAAATATCTGCTTTAATTCTCTAGTTTGGACCAGTAAAACACTGACGTATCACATAACGGCATCACCTTAAATCCACGTTTAGGCCACAGAAAGCTGTGTTAGATAACGTCAGTCAATCTTTTAGATCTACACATCTCGGCTTATCTTACAGCCCACTCTTTTTCAGTTCAATACCAGAGAGCTGTCAGGGAAGTAGTGAACCGATTTCAAGCATGCTTTATAACAGTGAATCAATTTCACCAGCAAAGTAATTAAATAAGAATAACCAATGTAGTGATGATGTGATGATGATGATGATGATAATGAACTCTGAACAGTGAACATCACATAAGTGTTGTTATCATCACAGCCCTAGTCTCAGCATATGTGGAACTTAAATCTCAGGTGCCCCCCTCATGGTTTCATGGGCTGCTATGCTTCTTTAAAACTTTTTGAACGCTGTGGGTTGCTCTGTTAACAGGTCTTGTGTGTTGACCACTTTGTAATCTTGAAAAGTGGCAAATCAGAAGATACAAGAAAAGCCCAGTCATGAGTGAGACCAGACTTTTTACTCCAGCCATAGATTTTGTACATCTTTATGAAAGCTATCAATAGCATTCAGTTCCATGTGTGCTATTAATTTGAACCCTAATTAAGCAGACCTGATCAGGATAATGAGGTTTTTCATAAGAATCTAAATGTCAAATGAGATTCGTGGCGGATCTGAACTCCTACAAGAACAGGTGTTGACACTTCGGGGCTGTTTCTGTATTCAGTAATGTATTAACACTATACCCTTCCACATGTGGCTGCATTATAAGCACATGGTTGTGTGTTTGAGTGCACATATTGAGTTCAGTCTTGTAAGCTGGTAAGTCATGGTCAGACGAGGTCTTGGCAAGCTTGACCTGTGTTGCTCACCACACCAAAAACAATGTAAATATTCAGCATCCGCATCTCAGCAAACTTTGTGCTGATCTTTTCAGCCAGAGAGAGACCTCCACTTAACATATAGGTGCACTTTATAGTTCTACAATTACAGACTGTACTCTACTTGTTTCTCTGCATACTCTGTTTCAACCTTTATACACTGTGTCCACTCACTGTCCACTCTGTTAGACACTCCTACCTCGTTGGTCTGATGTGTAGATGTTAGATCAGAGGCAGTAGCTTACCTGTTGCTGCACAGTTTGTGTTCCTCTGGTTCTTCATCAGTGGTCACAGGACGCTGCACCCAGGACACTGTTGGCTGGATGTCGCTGGTTGGTGGACTATTCTCAGTCGAGCAGTGAGATTGAGGTGTCCATTCCAGCAGCGCTGCTGTGTCTGATCCACTCACACCAGCACAACACACACTAACACACCACACCAGTGCTGAGAATGATCCGTCACCCAAATAATACCTGCACTGTGGTGGTCCGGTTGGGGATTGCACTTAATGGAGTGGCCGGCCTGTGTAGCATGAACTAGACTATGCATAAAAAGAAAAAGTAGAAAAAGAAAGAGAGATGAATAAAAGTCAGCTAAACTGAGAACTAATTGCTAGATATGATGACAGAGAAAAAGCCAGACAAAGAAAGGAAGAGAGAGAGGATTGTGACAAGATAGAGAGAAATAACAAGACAGAGCGAAAGAAAGGCCAAGAATAGATAGGTAGATATAAAAAGAGAAAAAGATAAAGAAGGCAACAGAGGGAAGATGAGAGATAAATAGAGAATTTATTTATTTAGTAAGCAAACGGAGATACAAGCCTTGACATATCAGTGAATGAGAAATCTGCATAAGGGCTCAGCGCTTAATGAGCAGCACGAGAGGCAGCGTTGGCTCCAGTCACTGGTTTAGTCGCAGTATCTAAAAGCTGTGTGCGGTGATGGTGGCAACAGAGATGTGCTATAAGTGGCCACATGTGTGGTTAAAGTGTGAGGTCCAATGTGTGATGATGTGTGTGGTGGTATCTAAGGTGTGCTGTAAGTGTTGATGCGTGTGATGGTAACTGAAATGTGTTACAGACGTGTGTGGTGGTAACTGAGGACTGTTATAAGGGGTGGTGATGTGTGTGGTGCACTGTGTGGTGGTATCTGAGGTGTGCTGTAAGTGTTGATATGTGTGTAATGGTAACTGAGATGTGTCACAGACCGAGATGTGTGTGGTGATAACTGAGGACTGTTATAAGGGGTGGTGATGTGTGTGGTGATGTCTGACTTGTGCTGTAAGTGACAGTGTGTGTGGTAGTAACTCAGTTGTATCTTATAGGTGGTGTGGTGGTAACATGGATGTGCTATAAGTGGGGATGTGTGTGGTAGTCACTGAAGTGAGCTATAAGTGGTGAAGTGTGTAATGATGTGTGTAGTGGTAACTTAGTTGGATGTGTTATAAGTGTTGATATGTGTGTGGTGGTAACGGAGATGTGTTATAGATGGTGATGTGTGTAGTGGTAACTGAGGACTGCTATAAGGGGTAAAGTGTGTGGTGGTATTTGAGGTGTGCTATAAGTGGTGGTGTGTGGTGGTAACTGTGGTGAGCTATTACTGGTGAAGTTTGTGGAAAAGTGTGTAGTGGTATCTGAGGTGTGCTATAAGTGTTGATATGTGTGTGATGGTAACTGAGATGTGTTATAGATGGTGATGTGTGTGGTGGTAACTGAGGACTGCTATAAAGGGTGGTGTGTGTGGTGAAATGTGTGGTGGTATCTGAGGTGTGCTATAAGGGGTGGTGTGTGTGGTGAAATGTGTGGTTGTAACCGAGGTGTGTTATAAGGGGTGGTGTGTGTGGTGGTATCTGAGGTGTGTTATAAGGGGTGTTGTGTGTGGTGAAATGTGTGGTGGTATCTGAGGTGTGCTATAAGGGGTGAAATGTATGGTGGTATCTGAGGTGTGCTATAAGGGGTGGTGTGTGTGGTGAAATGTGTGGTTGTAACCGAGGTGTGCTATAAGGGGTGGTGTGTGTGGTGAAATGTGTGGTTGTAACCGAGGTGTGCTGTAAGTGGTGGTGTGTGTGGTGGAACCTTGTAGGTGCTAATGCTATTTTTTATTCAGAGTGAGTACGTTAATGCTGTCATGGTTCACTGATTCTAATGACATTATGTTTTCATCATTATTACACACTCATAAAATAACACCTGTTCCCTCTCGGTCATGAGCACAGACTCCACCTTTCACTGTGTGTGTGTGAGTGTGTGTGTGTCGTTCTTTGTGTGTGTATGTTTGAACAATGCATTTGAGTCAACAGCAGTGCCCTTCAGTAATGTTGCGTTTCAACACCATCTGGACTCTTCCTAACTGGACTAACAATGTGACCTACTAAGACTGGAGCAGACACCCCACGGGCAACAACGTGTATACAAATAAGCTAAGAAAAAAAAAATCACTTTTTTATGGTGATAAATACGCGTGCCAGTGTCCGCTGAATACAACTCATTGATATACATGCAGGCGTGTGCAAATGTCCTGGTACAATTACAGTTGAATTACAGTAATATATAATTTGACAAAGTGGAAACCAACCTAAACTACATCTAAAACTTTAGATGTCTATTGGTTTTCATGTTGCTTGAGCACAAATCTGAGGAAATTACTCACATCAGTCAAAGCACAAGTTTTAATCATTTAGTTAATTCTGTTAAAATGGAAAATCCACTAGTTTCTAAGAGGTTACTTAAAAAAATTATTTGTTTGATTCATTTTAGAGAGGCTTAGAATGTCAACATTGTTTACAGTGGTGGTCAGAGGAACCAAACGTCTCATTTAACCTGTCGTATTTATACTCGAAACAAACAGGGGGCAACATATCATCAGGAAGTTGTGGTGTCCACCCCTGGCCTTGGACCATGCACCCTTTACACCATTGAACTTGACCAAAACACACACATTTTAAGAAAACCAGACATGCACAGTCCCTTCTCCTCCCTCTTCACTCCTTACCAGTCTAGAAGAAACATTGTGAGTTCAGTATTAAACTTCAACCCTTTACTCATCAAGTTCTTTTCCAGCAACACTGGAAAACAGCGCTAATGTTAACTCTTGTTCTGCTTTCACTTACATCTTGTCTTTTGTTTGCTGCCGAATGTGAGTTCTTGCTTGGAATGTGTGCGGCGGTACTAGTGACCTGCCAAGAGCTTCAGCTGTTGTTACTTTTAGTGTTCATGTATTGGCATGTATCTGTTCTTTAAAAGATCTAACCAGGAGCAGGACGTTCAACATGATTGACTAGAGGTTAGAATACTACTGTGCTGCTTCTTCATCCTCGCATGTAGGACTGATTCAACACAGCACTACAGTGGTTCACTACCGCCTCTTGAGTTGTATTACGAGACAGGACAGGCCGTGGCTAGCTGATTAGTATACTAACTTCAGTAGATATCTCTGCAACCTGATCAGGGATGTAATGATACACTCTATCACGATGCTGGCCTCATGATACGATTTTCTCCAGATTTATATTTTTTTTACTATGTCAAGCTGAACACAGTGTTGTATCTTTGTTTTTTCCATCATAATGAAGAGGGAGACCAGTTCAGGGAGAAAGCTTTTTATTCTTGGGATTGCGGTACTGATGTTGCTCTCACACCCTGGTCTACCCTGGTCTCAATTATGTCTCCGTCTGCATTGTCTTTATAGGCCCGCCTTCCTGCTTCTTTACGTCGTAATTCTTTTGGGTGGACAGTGGTTCTCCCACAGAAGTCCTAAAGATAACGTTGCAGGGTATGTGGCCCTATATGGCTGGGGGTCCCAAAAAGCCCTGACCTTCTTGCAAGCTTTCTTGGCCACCTTTCTCTCATATACTGCTATAGTGGTAAAAATCAACAACAGATTATGATTGACTAAGTTTCCTTTTCTTATTTATCTACAACAAAATTACAAAATGTTATATTTTGCTTAAGCTTTTCTTTTTCAAAGTAAGCTGAAGAGAATAGGTGCTTATAAGAAGTGATAAGACTATTAAATCACTATTATAAATGAAATAAACAACACGTTTAATCTATCTCTCCTATTGGAAAAAACATTAAAGGATGCGAGTGCAGTTCCTTTTTCTGTGCTCGTGAATTTCACATTTGCGCTCACGAGTGAAAAATATACGTGCACTAAATGTTAAAACGTGCAGGGTTATATTTTTACACCTTGTGTTTTTGCAAGAGCTAGTTTTGACCCTCATGTGACGTCATACTAATGTGATGTACAGGCGCCAAACAAGCAAGGTCGACAGCGCCCTCTGCTGTTGCAAAAGATTATCGATTCATTTTACATCAGTCAATTTCAGTCGTGGCGATGCATCGGTACTTCCCTAAGCCTGATACATACACTCCTTTGACATGCAGTGAAACTGGTTATTTTTTCATATACTATAGGTCATTGTGGCATTTAAAATTTAGTTGAATTAAAAATAATGTAAATTGTACCTTTAAATACCTCTAAATGCTACATTATGAATGTTATTACACATTGCATGATGCCTGGGACTTCCTTTTGTGATCATTTTGAGATAAATCGTCAACTGTTTATTTAATAACTCAAGTAGGTTGCCTGCATCGTATGCAGTATTGTTACTCTGTTGTGTTGTAAAATCATTGTTTTGACTGTAAGCGTCTTTGGGTTCCTGAAAAGCGCTATATAAGAATAAAGTATTATTATTATTATTATTATTATTATTATTATTATTATTATTATTATTATCTTTTGGATGATAAATACATTGGTCTATATTCGATTGCTGTCCGAACAACAACATGCATCTCCAAAATAGTAGCTTCACAGGAGAAGCCAAAAACCTTCTTTACTTTCAATGCAAGTTCATTTTAGTTACTTTTAGTTTTAATACAAAGGATTTTGGAGCTTTTCTATTGGTCCGTTCATCATAAGATGATATAGAAATATGAAAATCAACCAAAGTGGAGATTGGACATGATTTCCTTTGGACAGTAATGACTTGTGTTGTAGACCCTGGTTCCTATCACCACCACTGTAAAGAAATCAGAGTCTCTGTGAGTTTCTCTGCAGTGCAGTAATTTACATGAGCCCACTCTGGATGACTTGAACATCGGCTTACTTGTTGGACATGAATGGCTTCAATAAAAAAAGGCTGTAAAGGAAACAGAGGGAGTGAAATAACGCTGTGGTGACAACGCGAGTTTATTTGCTCGTGCACAGTTAGCAGAGCCTCGCTCACGGTGCCAGGAACAGAGCAAACAGCCGACAGAGCTCAAAGCCCCGATATTACACACGCCAAAGAGCTCCAAAACTAAAGTAAGTAAATGAGATGTGTTCCCTGCAGGAGAGCAGAAAACAAGCCCCGGTTCCGAATATAAGGAAGTCTGTTAGTGCTTCAATTATTCATCACAAACAAACAGAGCAGACAATCTACTCCGTTTCTTATTTGGCTCCATATAAACCACCATCTGCTGCATATTAAAGTGGGTTTAATTGGTACAAAAAAAAAAGAAAAGAAATGTTGGCCAGGAAAAAAAAGGTAACAAATGATTTGTTGCGCTCTGTCCCCTCCCCTCACACACTAACGCGCATATCCCCTATAGTGGAGCAGCGAGACCCCCGCTTAGACATTCATAAATTCCTTCATCTGCACACACACGGAGAAAAGGCAGAATTCCAATTAGACTGAAGAATGGACTCTTTAGCCTCATGAACATCATAAGAGAACGCGGATGTGACACGCTTCCCCCTCAGAACAAAGGCTGCGTAAATTAAAACCTCACAACAATCCGTACAGACGGGCTTTGGAAAGATCGAGCGTGGGAGCGGTGGAGAATGGCTCGCGCCGATCGGGTAGTCTCTGTGAGCTGTGAGTCATGGGCGCGCCACCGGCTCTGTTAAATAGCGTGCACTGATATCAAAGTCAAGTGCCTGTGTTAAAGAACTGGTGCTTTTATTATGGCTTTAATATGTGACTGAGGTTCGGTGCTTAGACTTTCTTTGAATCTGCTCGAGAGGTGGCAGGTGTTGGCCTTCGCCTGAGCACCAGAAGGCACTCAGAGCCTTACTGCCATTAAGAGAAATGGATATTGTGATGATATGTTAATAATTATTGTGATAAATATTGAGATATTGTGTCGTAATCCACTTTTCTGAGGGTGTTGTGGAAATCGGTAGTGTTTATAGAGCACCGATCAACTACATTGCATCTCCAAAATGGCAACTTTAAGTCAATGGAATAAGATATTAAGCTACATTGGAACATTGGTGCATATACTACCACTCGAAAGTTTAGGATCACTTTAGAATTTCATTTCATGCAATTTTCATGCAATTCATGCCATTTTTTACAGAATTCACAAACAATATTGTCCATTTCACAATTAATGTAAGTGTATCAGATGATTTTTAAAGAATAAAATGTTTGTATTAAAGCCTATTTTTGTATAGAGGCTTATTTTACATATAGTTCTATTATCAGCAATTCTCAGTCCTCTGTCTAAATCTCCCGGTACGGCCGCCAATCCAAGTTAAGGATGTTATTGGTTGTTAGGACACTCTTGCTCAATTGTGATGCACAGCTAAAAAACATTATACTTTATATACTTTATATACATTATAGCATTTTGGTGCATAGATTGGAATATTTTGGTGCATATATTGGAAGATTTTGGTGCATATATTGGAGCATTTTGGTGCATATATTGGAGCATTTTGGTGCATATATTGGAAGATTTTGGTGCATATATTGGAGTATTTTGGTGCATATATTGGAGCATTTTGGTTCATATATTGGAACATTTTGGTGCATATATTGGAGCATTTTGGTTTATATATTGGGACATTTTGGTGCATATATTGGAGCATTTTGGTGCATATATTGGAAGATTTTGGTGCATATATTGGAGTATTTTGGTGCATATATTGGAGCATTTTGGTTTATATATTGGAACATTTTGGTGCATATGTTGGAGCATTTTGGTTTATATATTGGGACATTTTGGTGCATATATTGGAGCATTTTGGTGCATATATTGGAGCATTTTGGTGCATATATTGGAGCATTTTGGTTCATATATTGGAACATTTTGGTGCATATATTGTTGCATTTTGGTGCATATATTGGAGCATTTTGGTGCATATATTGGAGCATTTTGGTGCAAATATTGGAGCATTTTGGTGCATATATTGGAACATTTTGATGCATATATTGGAGCATGTTGGTGCATATATTGGAGCATGTTGGTGCATTCATCATGAAATGTTCTCACATTGTAACTGTCATGTTCACAAGATGCAGAAAACTAGAAATTGAGGTTGTCTAAGCATTAGAGTTAGTGGAGATTGGAAACTTGATCCGGATACACATCAGTAAATCTGAGCAGATGTTTATTACAGGAGCTATTATTTACAGAATCCATACAAAACAGTTAGATTCAGTTCAAGTATGAGTTTGAAGTTCAGGGTGACCACTATGGTTAATGAGAGTGACAGCTCTGGGGAAAAAGCTGTCAGCATGTCTGGTGGTGCTGGTTCTGATGGTCCTGAGGCTTCTGCCAGAGGGAATAGGTGTCTGGAAGAGGTGATGTCCAGGATGAGAGGGGTCAGCTGTAATTTTGCTAGCACGTTTCTTCACCCTGCTGGTGTAGATGTTCTGAATGCGCTCTGCTGTCCTGATCATTCAATGGAGTTTGGCTCGTTTTTTCATGAGGTGGAAGAACCAAACCAGACGGTTATGGATGATGTGAGGATGGACTTGATGATCGCTGTGTAGAACTGGATCATCAGAATCTGAGGCAGGTTGAATTTCTTCAGCTGTCTCAGGAAGAACAATCTCTGCTGTACTTTCTCGGCTATGGAGACCGTGTTTCTGTCCCACTTCAGGGTCCTAGATATGGTGGTGCCCAGAAACTTTAGTGACTCCACAGTGGAAACCACAGAGTCATTGATGCTGAGGGGCAGCAGGGAGTCCATTACCGTCTCTACTGTGCCATATATGTCCACGGGCGGTATAATTGGCATCCTGCTTTTTCTAGAAGGCCCTCCTTTTTCTAAAATTCATTACCATAATATTAACCATAATAATATTGTAGGCATGACAATATATAAGCTGACATGAAAGAATTGGCAGGTAGCGTTCTCTCCTAAGCAGGTTGCTCATAGGAGGCACAAACTAGCCTTCATCTTCTTAGCTGGGTACTGTCACATGTTGGGAGAGAACTTGATGGTGGACATAACTGGCCATATATAAAATGTGAATATTCTGTCCAACCTTGCAGGCGTTACCATGAAAGACTGTTGTTGTGGGTGGAGCATAGATAGATCATATATTACAATAATTCTGTAAATAACAACAATCAGTTTACTGTAGCTGTATAAACAGCTTAGCTGATTTGAATGAGCTTGATATGCAACTATCACATTTAACTTAGACCACTTCTATTGTTGTTTCTCAATTAGTTTGTTTTATTTCTCAGGTCTCTCCAGGTGCAGTGCTGCTAATGCGAGTCGTAGAAGACTTCATCCATCTGATCGGGGAGGCACAGAAGCCTTTCCAGAGTTTCCTGGTCGTCACCACTAACCTCAGTGAGTGCTCTGAGAAATCAGAAACGTGCTGGAAATAAGGATGGAGTCGGATTTGAGACCTCCTGTTTTATGTCTGAAAGATGTTCATACTGTATGAGAGGAACTTTGATCCTGTTAATGTTCACTGCCAATGCTCTGTCTGAGCTGTTTCTCTCTCTCTCTTACTCTCTCTCTCACTCTGTGTCTCTGTCTTTCTCTCAGACTTAAATTCAAAACTGCTTTAAAGCATAAATTTCAGTCTATTATTCAGTAATGCTTATTACAACTACTACAAATAGTTGAGTATTACAATATAGTGAAATAAATCAAGAGTACAGCAAAACAATACAGAAATAAATTTATTCCAAGATGTTTCATGAGCAAGAAGTTAATAACAAAGCTAAATAATAATATGCCAAAATTATCTACTGTGTTTAAAATATGATTATTTCTGGTTAATAGATTTTATTATTATTATTATTATAATTATTATTATCAGTCATTTTTAATTCAAGCTGTAGAAGACTAGTCATTTTTGCTTACATAATTTTACATGCAATCAAATGAGTTTCATATTATTAAAAAAAGTTTAATGGTAGTTTAATTCTTCAGTTATGAACGTGGCTATTTAAAATGTAGCATCGGTTTAAAGAAACACATCACTGTTGTATGTTGTTTATAAAGATACATAACACCTACATAAGACTGTATCTGTTTCTCTGTGTCAGTTACCACTATCCAGCGTGAGCCGGTGTCGGCCGTCTCCAGCGACATTAACTTCCCTATGAAGGGCAGGCGGGGGATGAAGGACTGGGCGCGGTCAGCAGAGGACAAACTCTTCATCCCCAAAGAGGTCTTCACTCTGTCCTCTGATGGTAAGTGTTGGGTGGCGGGGTGATATAAGGCCTTTTTTTATTTTTTATTTTTCTGGATTTGTGCAATATATCATTTCTACCAGCTGCAGTCTGTAAAAAGAAGTGGACGCATTGTGGACAAACAGTGCTAAACGCTGACCGGGGCTCAAACGGCAGGTGTCAGAAACATGTTCCGGCCTGGCTCTCCTTTCAGCTGATTTGATCTGAGCCGGGCATCAGTTCCTTAGGTGTAATCCTTGTTGGTGTTATTACTCAGCTCCTATTCCTCTGCTCCATCCATCCTAGCTTCCCCACATCTCTCTCTCTCTCTTTCTCTGTCTCCCCTCACCTGTCCCTCGGCCTATCTCTATCCTACTATCTCTCTTTCTGTACCTTCCTGCCATCTCTCCCTTCAAGCTGCGAGCACCTCAATCACCTGAGGTCTGAGGAGGAAAATCGATTGTGTTTCAGAGAACGAGGGCGCAGCAGAGAAGGGAGATGGAGGGAGTGAGTTTGGGAGAGAGAGGAGGTGGAGGAGGGGGTAGGAGCCTGGGGTTTAGATGATGGGGAAGATGCTCAGTCCTTCAGGTGTTGGAGGAGGAAATTAAGGCAGAAGAAGTTGCAGACACTGCCGGCGAGAGAGCGAGAGAGAGAGAGAGATTGAGAGAGAGAAAAGGGTCCCGTTAGAGCGGGGGGCGTTTGAAGAGGGAGATTGAGGGTTAAAGAGAAGCCCGAATGTCACCGAGAGAAAAACAGACAGAGATAGAGGAAATGGTAGTCTGTCGTCTCAGTCGCAGACGGCTCCTCCTACTCCAGACTGAACCATTACTCCCTGAAAGATAATAAGAAGCTGGCTCCTCGGGTAAATACACGCTCTCCCCCCACCCCGCCGCTGCGGGCGATAAGATGCCCCCTTGTCCGACACTTTGTCGAGCCTCTGTTTATTTTGTAGGACAGCAGAGAACTTTGTCTGAGCGGCATCTTCTTGCCGACGCCGGCTTTGTTAAAGTGAAGGCAGTGTAAATGAAAGGCGTGGACCGGCGAGTCTCCATCCAGGACTTGTCAAGAGCTGGGCTGCGATTGTTATCCCTTAATGTGGTCAGTTTAACAAGCAGCCGGACTTGTGTTCCGATTGATTGGCGTTTGATTGACTCTGGCCTTGCTGTAACCGTACAGAGCCTTCGCTCTTTCCTGCCGAATTCTTTGCCTGCTTTTGTGTTAGTCGAGAGAAAGTTTCCCGCCTCCCCTCGGTCACGCTGACCTCCGACTCCGACAAAACAACACGAATAGCACGGAGGGCGTAGCTCTTTAATATGGAATCACTTGGTCGTCAGCTGGCTGATTGCTCTCGGATTTGTTTTTTAATGGTCCTGTTGTGTCGAGACAACAATCAGTGCTCTTATTTCACTCTCCTATTAGGTTCTATCAGCATGTGTGGTATTTTTCACATGCCTGATTCAAACTCAATAATTACAAATGAGAATTTCATAGTCTTACTGCAGGGACAACAACCGCTGTGTGAGCTGTATAATAATAAGTATTAAAGTGGAGCGGTTTCCAGAGCTTGTTTCTATTTATATAAGCGACATGGTCACATTTTCCATGATGAACGTCCAGGTGAAATAGTTATTTTCCTACATACTGAGATGTATTTCTGAGGGTGAGCTAGTTGAACATTTCCTCATGATTATAGTTTGGTTGGTCGGGTGGGAGAGGTGGGGTGACATATACCACCACAAGACTAACAATTATTACTTGGGTGGTGGATCATTCTCACCACTGAATTGGTGGTGGTGTATTAGTGTTAGTGTTGTACTGGTGTGAGTGGATTAGACACAGCAGTGCTGCTGAAATTGACTTGAAGGAGGACTTTGGATACAGGACTTTTGGCACAAGGTACTGGGCACACAGTTGGAAATCCTGTTATTAGGGGTTGCATGTCTTTATGCGAGAGTAATGTGATAAAGGTCAAGTTGATGTTGATCAATGGCTGATGATAATAATAATAATAATAATAGGTTGCACTTATTATATAAGCTGAACAAACGAGGGGGAAAAAAAGTTAAAAGAATAGAGTGAAAGAACGTTAAAGAGAGTGTTAAAAAGAAGAGAAAAGGTGGGACTTGAGCTGAGATTTAAACATAGAAACAGAGGATAGAAAGAGGTAGGGCATTCCAAAGAGTGGGGGCAGCAACACTGAAAGATCTGCCACCCATGGTAGATAGCCTATACCTAGGAACAGCCAAGAGAGCAGAATCAGAGGACCTGAGAGAGTGTGATGGAGCGTAGGGCTATAAGTAGGGCTGGGTGATAAAACGATAACGATAATTATCGCGAAATAACGTTTCCCCGATAGAACTATAAGACGTAGTCGATAGAATTAAGTTCCGTCCATGTTTTGAGAGACAACACGAACAGCCAATGAGAATAGTGCCGCCCCCAAACCAATCAGGTGGCTGAACTAGAGTTCCAGCCATTTCTTGTTTGGTTGAAGCACAGAGCGCAGAGTGTAGGTGTAGCGGCAGCTTAACCCACCTGCTAGTAATTTGTTTACTGCAGGCGTCACAGTCAAGCAGAGAGAACAAAATAATAGAAAATGACGACAGAAAACGTTAATTACTGCTGAAAGAAACATGTTTACGTTTTAATAATCTTAAAATAATCTACTATGGGATGTTTGTGCTTCAAGTGCTCGGGTATAGCAGTTTTACTGTTTGTTGTGATCATCTCCACTGTGACATTTTGATATCTTCACCACCACGTAAAGGAAAAAGGCAATAGTGATTTGATTTATATCGTGATATATATCGATATCGGCTGATATGAAAAAAAAAATTATCGTGATAAGATTTTTTCCCATATCGCCCAGGCCTAGCTATAAGAGGGCAGAGAGATATGATGGAGCTAAGCCATGTATAACCTTATAAGTCGACAAAAGTACTTTATAGTAGATGTGTTCAGAAACAGGAAGCCACTAAGCTGACGGAGGACAGGTGTGATGTGAGCAGATTTTTTGGAACGGACTAAGATTTCTGAATATAAGAGTTCTGAATATACAAATGATGTAAGGTATGATGATGTAATGTATACAACTGTAGAACTGTAAGGGAATGCTTTGCAACAAAACAAAAACATGAAGAACCCTTTCCAGAGTGAAGGAGTACACAAAAAGAAAACCTTGTAAATTTGTATTTGTATGTGACCGGTGGTCCTGAAATGTATTAAGTAATAACTGTGATAAATGTAAATGCTAGGCTAATTGTAAACACTGTAACCCCGTTTGGCTGGGATTTTGAGGGCTTCAACGATTTTTGTCCACCTTTTTTCATTTTCCACTCTGTGGTGGTATGAATGTGAAGACACATCAAAGAAGCACTCGTGCTCACTCCACAGCTCCCTCCACAGCTCAGTTTCTCCTCCTTCTGTACAGTCCAGTAGAACCGCAGTTTCCAAGCCCTCGCCCCTCCCCTCCCCACCAGACATTCCTGTACTTGCCTTGCGGCTTCCCGTTTGGTGGTGAACAGAGCTCTCCTATTGGCTGACAGCATTATTTGCGTGAGCCAAGGCTTAAAACTTATGATAATATTAAACACTGTTTAATATTAAGGACGAGAAAAAAGGTCTGGCTTAAACCTGCAGTCTTAACTACCTTACACTAAACGATTGATATAAATAATCAACTGCGAAATGATAGAATGAAGTTTCCGCAGGTCAGTAGAGCTTGCCGTAAACCCTGGATCACACTGTTTGTCTGTCCATATGAGTATCCATGTTGATAATCACATGATCAGCATCTAGTTGACATCAACCTTAAAGCATCACAGTAAATTCGACAAGTTGTATAGTCCCTATTGGCCCCTATTACTGCACCATGTGTTGCGTTAAAGACAAAGCCTAACACTGACAAACACAATAGTGTATGAAAAGAGGTCCCAGTGAGGAAATCCTGGCCACTAAGTGAATTGAAGTTTAGGTAAGATGCAGTTACCCACACAGAGCCCACATTAATGTGGGTGTAAAGAAGTGGTAAACTCACTACTGAGCACTGGGTTAAGAAATAACATGGCCCTGTGTTCCTTGCCCTGGGTATGCGCAAACAAGGAGCACAAGACAACAGTGCCATGGGAAAATGCTCGTCGTGCCTCCTCTATGATTCTCTTATCTAGTTCTCCACTGCCTCATTCCCGCCATCCATACCACTTTCTTCCGTCCAACGTGATGGCATTCACCTAGACACAGCTCCAGCTGAGAGCACAGCCGTAGAGAAGAAGGGATTGGCCAGAGAAAAATCGGGGAGCAGGAAGAAAGGCATGTGGAGAGAAAACAGCCTCATGCGAACAAAGAAAGATGTGAAGAGGTACACAAGGAAGAAAGTGTGTCCTCTGATGGTGAGAACAAACCCAAAAAGATGGATGAAGTACAGAAGTGAGGCGGAGAGCTGAAAAAAAGAGGCAGGGACAGACGCTTGGAGATTCAGACGAGTGGGTCACTTCACTCCCTCTGCCTCGCTTCGAAATGTCACTCTTTGTCCGGACCGACTCAACGTCCCGCTGCTGTCGGACAACTTCTTAAATCCCGCTCGGCTGCACTTTGCGTGTTGCTCCTTGTCTGTCTGTATGAAACGGAATGAAAAACCCTGAATGTCAACTTGACACAGTGGCTGCTGTGATGATGGCATAACCAGGAACATGTGAAGTGGTCAGATTGTGAAAAAAATCTAGAAAGCTTGTGGGTTCAAATGAGCGAGAGAGGGAAGTAGCATGTCTTAAAGGGCCCAATATCGTTGAAAATATGTAATTTTTTATATTTTGTTTTTTAAATTGTGAATGTACAATTCACTTGCCAGTTTACAGTCCATACCATGAAAACTGCAGATGTTCTTCTGGATGAATGAACAAGAATCCCCACAGACCCACTCCAGAATCTAGAGGAAAAGCAGCTCAGAAGAGTGAAAGCTGTTATAGCTGCAAGGCCTATGGATGTATGAGGTGTCTCAATACTTTTGTCCATAAAGTGTATGTAGGCATTTGGGGCAAGACATGGGTGGGGCACTAATAATCACCAACACCAATAATCAAGAGTATGAAATCATGGCCACAAACAAAACCTCAACAAATGTATATATATATATATATATATATATATATATATATATATATATATATATATATATATATATATATATATATATATATGATGAATAAATAAAAAGTCTTTTAACGTTTTCCAAAATGACTGTTGCACATTCTTGCGACATAATTCTTGTAGTGCACGTCATAAAAGTTACATTCGCGCTGAAGGTCATCACTTGGAGATCTGATTTAACCAGGTCTTTGGGCACGGAACATCTGACTTTGACCATAATAATGATGCATTTTCAGCTAGATGAATTAGAATATGTAAAAGAAAGAGTTACTGACCAAAGACATTTAAATAATTGAAAGAATTTAAAGAGATACACAGCAGGAGGCTCACTAAATTATGTGTTCATTATTTTTTGTATGGCTGTTTCTACACTCCGTCACCCCATATTTTACCCCAAGGCCAAAACACATGCACAATCATACCTGAATATTTATGATACCTAAAAGTCCCCAGGACCTGAATGTAGGATATTGACCCTTGAAGTGCTCATCATGACATTTGCCCCAGGGTGATGTAAAGAGAAGATGACAGTTTTTCATCAGGGGTGATTTTTGTAGTTTTACCTTTGACCACAGGGGATGATATTCCTTCACATCCTCTTTCAAATGAAGCCCTGGATGTGTGTATGTAAGTGTTTGGGGGAGTGAGTCTGTTGAAGTAGTGTAACTTGAGGTGCTACTTTGTATGCTACTTGGTTGTGTTTCAGCAGGCACTTTGCATAATGCTCTGTGACTTCCAGTAATAGGCCTTTTGCTAGTCGACTGAGCTGCTTTTAATGCTGTCCATGTTGCCTGTGTCCCATTTGTAGAACCAGATGAGGCGTCTTACTTTGTCATCGGAGCGATCCTGTACCGCACCCTCGGCTTCATCCTGCCAGCACCCAAGTAAGTCTCCCTGATTACAAAAGCGAGCTTAAGAATAGAAGAGAGAGCCAGCGATAACGCTGGCTTAACCGCTCCACAAAACAGCTTAGCGTCTAAGATGTCCGTTTTAAGGTCCTAACCTTTAAACATGTTAGACTTGTACACAAGGCCTCCTGCGGCGCTCTAGCGTTACTTTCACATGACTCATGACTCAACACTCTACTGTAGGGTAAAAACTACATGACATCTACCTAAGCCAGTCATTACAGCTGACATAAGCCTCCATGGATGCTTAGAAATCTTTATTTCAAGTGTCACCTGCCAAGGCTTCATTACCAAATTCTTCATTTTGTTGATTTACATTTTTCTACATCATTTGAACACAACAGCTGCTATAAACATTGTCCACAATTGCCATGATACATGGACCAATAAAAATGCTTCAAAATCACTTGGAAAAAAATTCTGGTTCCATTGACTTATATTGAAAGTAAAGACAGTTTTTGGCCTCTCCTGTAAAGTTGCTACTTTGGAGATACCTGTCTTTCATTTAGCAGCGACAATATATAACTTTATAAAGTGAGGCTCTGTAATGCACTATGGTATCTGTTTAGTATTCTCACCCAGTATTAGAGAAAGATGTTTTGTTTTTCCTCCCTCTATTTTCCTGGAAGCATTTATTTTGTTTATAATTTACTATAAATAACTAGACTTACTGCCTTGCAATAATGACTTCTTTTCCCAGGTTTTTTGACTTTTTGTCCCAAAATTTTGGCTTAATTTCCCAATAACTTAGTGCCTTGAAATAATGACTTATTTTCTCACAAATTGCTAATAAATAATATGGCATATAAATCACTTTATATATATATATATGTATATATAGCTTTCATAAGTCAGGTTTCATAAGGCACTATGATATTTGTTAAATTACTGGTTAATAATAATAACAACAATAACAATAATAATAATAATAATAATAATAATAATAATAATAATAATAATAATAATAATAATAATAATAATCAGCTAATTAGGTAATGATAAATTACTTTGTCAAATTTGTACCATATGAATTGCTACACTACCGCTCAAAAGTTTAGGAACACGTTAGAATTTTATTTCATGCAATTTTCATGCAATTCACAAAAATATTGTCCATTTCACAATTAATGTAAGTGTATCAGATGAATTTTAAAGAATAAAAATTCTTTAAAGCTTATTTTTGTATAGAGGCTTATTTTGCATATAGTTCTATTATCAGCAATTCTCAGTCCTCTGTCTAAATCTCCTGGTACGGCCGCCAATCCAAGTTAAGGATGTTATTGGACTAATTGGTTGTTAGGACACTCTTGCTCAATTGTGATGCACAGCTGAAAAACATTCTACTAATAAGTGAGTATAAAAGGGAGAACAACATTCTAGGTTAGTTTAGTATCTGAAGCGTCAGCAGTTGATGGCTTGCTGACCGACTCAAAATGACCAGAAAGAAACAACTTTCTTTAGAGACCCGTCAGTCCATTGTTGTGTTAAGGAAGAAGATACTCCATTGAAAACAAGAACATTTCACTGTGATCCCAAACTTTTGAGTGGTAGTGTACATATTGTTGCTTTAAGTGCTAATTGTCTGATGTGGAGTTTGAGTGGTTTACCAGGTCTTGCTCAAAATGCGAGAGCCTTTTTATCATATCTGCAAAAAAAAAAAAAAAAGAAAAAAACAGGTGGCCTTGCGATATTCCATTGCATACAAGGCCCCTGCCTCACCTGCTAGAGCCAGTATTAAAATCTGTATGCTGTAATATCCTCCTTGGGGATGTAGCTTACAGCATTTGGCTTATAGTGTATTACTTAATCCTATAATCCCTCAAGAGACAATCTATAGTGTTCAGCCCCTTCTGTTACCACTCCTCTGATATGACTAACTCATCTGGTGAGGCCAAGAATAGCCCATGTCCTTAACAATGAATCACGAACTGACTCACCAACTTCGTCCCAAAAGTGTTCCCTCCTCTCCTCCCATCCTGCCGTGTGGTTCAAAGTTCATAATGCAGTGAGAGGAGGTGAAGCAGCGAGGTGTGAACGCCAGTACCGGAACATCCTCATCACTTTCACACCATCTAAACTTAATTTACCATCCACCCATATAGAAATCATCTGCGGAACAGGAGAGTGCTATGATAACCCAGATCATATAACATTACATTCATTTAGAAACGACATTGGTAATGAAAAACACTTACTATAGCAGCCAATGGGCAGTTACTGAAGGAGTTAATGGCTTTTCTATTGATTTCTAAGTGCAGGGAAATTATTGTTCATAATAATGCCATATGCTACGGCTACAGCAGGTAGTGATTAGGCTGAGAAATGCTGGAGAATCCCTTTAACTGTGCTGTGTGACCATCTGAGGAGACTTTTATGTCCTCCCCTCATGCCCTCTAGTAAAGAATCACTACTTAGTGTAATGAATTAGCAAATATTTCCTGAAGAAAAGATTTAAAGTCTGTTCACACTAAGTATTGGAGAAAGATATTTAGTTTTTCCTACCTCTCGTATCCTGGAAGGGTTTATTTTGTTTATAATTTACTATAATTAACTTGATTTACTGCCTTGAAATAATGAATTTTTTACTTAATTTCTAGTAATTACTAATAATTACTTATTTACTTACAATTTTGACTTACTGTCTCACAATGATCACCTTTTACAATATCCTGACGTACTGCCTTGAAATAATTACTTTTCTATATAGTTTTGAATTAATATTCTTACTTTTTATGACAGTAACTTATTTAATGGGCTATTTACAGAGTTAGCCTGTTTGTTCAGACAGAAGTTATACTGGAATGACCTCAATCCGAGTAGAGTTTTCCAACAAATGTACATAATCTATTCCGATGAAGCTATTAGTCAGATTATTAATGTGGCAATTGACTGAGTTCTCTTTGAATACTCTTTCCTAGCACCTAGCAAATAAATCATTCTAGTCATCCACAGTGTAGCACAGCCTTATGGCAAAATTTAGAGAAAATAAGCCAGTATTTATTATTACAAAGAATAAGTAAATACTTTAAAGTATAAAGTAGACGTCCATGAAAAATAGTGATGTGTGACAGTCAAAACTTTGTGAATATATGTGATTATTTCAAAATGCTCCTCTACCTGAAGAAAGTAGGCTTTTGTAGGGATGTAACCAAACGTGGAAAAGACTTTCCGAACCCACAGTCCATAACACCCGCTATACTCAAACACGCATGCACAAGAATTTCATGGGGTTTCATATAATGAGCTAGCTCTAAATAGCATAGCCGGCGTGCTAGCAGAACATTGAGTCTGAATCGAGCTATTAAAGGCTGCTTAGTGCAGCGGAGGTGCCATTTGAACAGATCAGAGCGCTGGACGTTTCAGGCTCCCCAGGAGAGCAGCTTAATTAGGATGATGTACTGAGGTGGACTAAGGGCCAAGCAGAGTGACCCTCGTCCTCTCTCACTCTAAACCTGCAGGCTCTGCCATCCACACTCAACTAACTGTGTCAGAGGCCTTTACCCCCTCGCCTACTCAACCGCCCCCTCCCACTGTTTCACTTCCTTTCATTTCCAGCACTAAGCCCCGCCCGTGTTCCATTCATTTTATACTCCTCACTCCACATTTCTCTGTATTCCTCCTTCTTTAGTCCTTACCTGTCTCCCTGCCCCCCCCTCTCTCTCTCTCTCTCTAATTCTTTCCTTCTTTCTCTTCCTCACTCTTCTTCTTCTCCTTCTTAATCATTTTCTTCTTTCTCATCCTCTTCTCTCTGTCTCTAACTCCCTCCATCTCTCTCTCTCCTCTCTACTTCCTCTCTTTCTTTTCCTTTTTTCCTTCTCTCTTCCTCTTTCTTCGTCTTCTCTTTCTTCATCATTTTCTCATCCTCTAAGTCTTTAACTCTCTCTCTCTGTCTCACTTTCCCTTCTCTCTACTTCCTCTCTTTCCTTTCCTTTTTTCCTTATTTCTCTTCCTCACTCTTATTCTTTTTCATCTTCTTCTCCTTCTCCTTTTCTTCTGCTGTTTCTTCTACTACATCTTCTCTCTCTCTCTACTTCCTCTCTTTCTTTTCCTTTTTTCCTTCTTTCTCGTCCTCACTCTTCTTCTTCTCTTTCTTAATCATTTTCTTCTTTCTCATCCACTTTTCTGTCTCTTTCTCTCTCTGTCTCTCTCTCCCTTCTCTCTACTTCCTCTCTTTCCTTTCTTTTTTTTTCTTATTTCTCTTCCTCACTCTTCTTCTTTTTCTTCATCTTCTTCTCCTTCTTTTTTTTTCTGCTGTTTCTTCTACTACATCTTCTCTCTCTCTCTCTACTTCCTCTCTTTCTTTTCCTTTTTTCCTTCTTTCTCGTCCTCACTCTTCTTCTTCTCTTTCTTAATCATTTTCTTCTTCCTCATCCACTTTTCTGTCTCTTTCTCTCTCTGTCTCTCTCTCCCGTCTCTCTACTTCCTCTCTTTCCTTTCTTTTTTTTCATTATTTCTCTTCCTCACTCTTCTTCTTTTTCTTCATCTTCTTCTCCTTCTCCTTTTCTTCTGCTGTTTCTTCTACTACATCTTCTCTCTCTCTACTTCCTCTCTTTCTTTTCCTTTTTTTCTTCTTTCTCTTCCTCACTCTTCTTCTTCTCTTTCTTAATCATTTTCTTCTTCCTCATCCACTTTTCTGTCTCTTTCTCTCTCTGTCTCTCTCTCCCGTCTCTCTACTTCCTCTCTTTCCTTTCTTTTTTTCCTTATTTCTCTTCCTCTCTCTTCTTCTTCTTCTCTTCCTTTATCCTTTTCCCATCCTCTTAGTCTCTAACCCTCTCTCTCTCTGTCTCTAACTCTCTCTCTCTCTCTCTCTCTCTCTCTCTCTCTCTCTTCTATCTACTTCCTCTCTTGCTTTTCCTTTTTTTCCTTCTTTCTCCTCCTCTCTCTTCTTTTTCTCCTTCTTAATCATTTTCTTCTTCCTCGTCCTCTTCTCTCTATCTCTAACTCTCTCTCTATCTCTCTCTCCCTTCTCTCTACTTCCTCTTTTTCTTTTCCTTTTTTCCTTCTTTCTCTTCCTGTTTCTTCTTCTTCTCTTTCTTCATCATTTTCTCATCCTCTAAGTCTTTAACTCTCTCTCTCTGTCTGGCTCTCCCTTCTCTCTACTTCCTCTCTTTCCTTTCCTTTTTTTCTTATTTCTCTTCCTCACTCTTCTTCTTTTTCTTCATCTTCTTCTCCTTCTCCTTTTCTTCTGCTGTTTCTTCTACTACATCTTCTCTCTCTCTACTTCCTCTCTTTCTTTTCCTTTTTTCCTTCTTTCTCTTCCTCACTCTTCTTCTTCTCTTTCTTAATCATTTTCTTCTTCCTCATCCACTTCTCTCTATCTCTAACTCTCTCTCTATCTCTCTCTCCCTTCTCTCTACTTCCTCTTTTCCTTTTTTCCTTCTTTTTCTTCCTCTTTCTTCTTCTTCTCTTTCTTCATCATTTTCTCATCCTCTAAGTCTTTAACTCTCTCTCTCTCTCACTTTCCCTTCTCTCTACTTCCTCTCTTTCTTTTCCTTTTTTTCTTATTTCTCTTCCTCACTCTTCTTCTTTTTCTTCATCTTCTTCTCCTTCTCCTTTTCTTCTGCTGTTTCTTCTACTACATCTTCTCTCTCTCTACTTCCTCTCTTTCTTTTCCTTTTTTCCTTCTTTCTCTTCCTCACTCTTCTTCTTCTCTTTCTTAATCATTTTCTTCTTCCTCATCCACTTCTCTCTATCTCTAACTCTCTCTCTATCTCTCTCTCCCTTCTCTCTACTTCCTCTTTTCCTTTTTTCCTTCTTTTTCTTCCTCTTTCTTCTTCTTCTCTTTCTTCATCATTTTCTCATCCTCTAAGTCTTTAACTCTCTCTCTCTCACTTTCCCTTCTCTCTACTTCCTCTCTTTCTTTTCCTTTTTTTCTTATTTCTCTTCCTCACTCTTCTTCTTTTTCTTCATCTTCTTCTCCTTCTCCTTTTCTTCTGCTGTTTCTTCTACTACATCTTCTCTCTCTCTACTTCCTCTCTTTCTTTTCCTTTTTTCCTTCTTTCTCTTCCTCACTCTTCTTCTTCTCTTTCTTAATCATTTTCTTCTTCCTCATCCACTTCTCTCTATCTCTAACTCTCTCTCTATCTCTCTCTCCCTTCTCTCTACTTCCTCTTTTCCTTTTTTCCTTCTTTTTCTTCCTCTTTCTTCTTCTTCTCTTTCTTCATCATTTTCTCATCCTCTAAGTCTTTAACTCTCTCTCTCTCTCACTTTCCCTTCTCTCTACTTCCTCTCTTTCTTTTCCTTTTTTCCTTCTTTCTCGTCCTCACTCTTCTTCTTCTCTTTCTTAATCATTTTCTTCTTCCTCATCCACTTTTCTGTCTCTTTCTCTCTCTGTCTCTCTCTCCCTTCTCTCTACTTCCTCTCTTTCCTTTCTTTTTTCCTTATTTCTCTTCCTCTCTCTTCTTCTTCTTCTCTTCCTTAATCCTTTTCCCATCCTCTTAGTCTTTAACCCTCTCTCTCTCTGTCTGGCTCTCCCTTCTCTCTACTTCCTCTCTTTCCTTACCTTTTTTCCTTATTTCTCTTCCTCACTCTTCTTCTTTTTCTTCATCTTCTTCTCCTTCTCCTTTTCTTCTTTTCTTTCTCCTTCTTCATCATTATCTCTCTCTCTCTCTCTCTCTCTCTCTCTCTCTCTCTCTCTCTCTCTCCCTCCCCTCCATGTGTGTGTAAGAGTTGGGGTGAGAGGTATCCAGGTCATTGCTCTTCAGTGTGCTTGGTTGCAGTCGTGGCTGTTGAATATGGATGGGATCACGACTGTTTGTTTAGTTTTGGTTGGCTTTTGGTTTGCGTCTCATTAATTTTCTCGAGAGAGCACACAGTCTCTCTCTCTCTCTCTCTCTGCTGCGGGCCAAACAAGCCTGTCCAGTCTGTTCCACTCCTCATGACCTCACTTTTACCTCTCTCTCTCTCTCTCTCTCTCTCTCTCTCTCTCTCTTGCTCTCTCTTAAACACACACAAACAAACACACACAAACAAACAAGCAAACAAACCTGAGTAGTGAGTGTGCAGGCAAACAGACCCATATAGCTTGACCTAACAGCTGAACTCTTTGCGCTTTGTCTTCGTTCTCATCACTTTCTCTGCTGTTCTGTGTTCCGTCAGAGAACCGATGGTCATCAGCTCAAAGATACTGACGGTCACAGTGCGTCCTCTGCCCAAACCCACTGAGCCTGTGGTCGTGGTGGAACTGGCACCTCTGCTGAACGTGAGTAACCAAACCTCAGTTATTGCATTACATCATCTACAGTTTACACTGTCTATTCAATTTTCTGTTCTTGTTCTTTCCTTATCCAGCTATTGTTTTTAGACCAGAATGATCCAATAGAAATGGTCCAGAATTACTCTTTATTTTATTACAGTTTGGATATTAAAGGGGCAGTCCTACCTAAACTAGCAAATCGTCACTATCAGAACAAGACCTTTGTATCTGCACTTTGAAATTGAAATTTGAAAATAATCGCTGTTCTTTATATTGTTTTCACAAAAAAAGTAGAATAAAATCTTATATTTGAAGTTAAAGGAGAACTCCAATTGTTGCATAATTAAATAGTTGAGATGGTGTAAACAGAGTTTAGAGTGTTGGTGAATGGAACCAAGCATCCACCTCTAATCCCAAATAAATATATATGTATGTAGAGAGAGAGAGAGAGAGAGAGAGAGAGAGAGAGAGAGAGAGAGATTGAGAGACAGGAAGAGACAGAGAGATAGAGATAGAGATAGAGAGAGAGAGCGAGAGAGAGAGAGAGAGAGGAAGATAGAGAGAGAGAAAGATAGACAGAGAGAGAGGGAGAGAGACACAGAGAGAGAGATAGACAGAGAGAGAAAGAGAGACCGAGAGAGAGCGAGATTGGCAGAGAGAGCGAGATAGACAGAGAGAGACAGGGAGATAGACAGACAGAGAGAAAGAGAGACAGGGAGAGAGCGAGATTGACAGAGAGAGCAAGATAGACAGAGACAGAGAGAGACAGGGAGATAGACAGGGAGATAGACAGAGACAGAGAGAGACAGGGAGAGAGACAGAGAGAGACAGGGAGATAGACAGAGAGAGAGAAAGAGAGACAGAGAGAGACAAGGAGATAGACAGAGAGAGAGAAAGAGAGACAGGGAGATAGACAGAGAGAGAAAGAGAGACAGGGAGAGAAAGAGAGACAGAGAGAGACAGGGAGATAGACAGAGAGAGAGAAAGAGAGACAGAGAGAGAGAAAAAGAGACAGAGAGAGAGAGATAGAGATAGACAGAAAGAGAGTCAGGGAGAGAGAAAGAGAGAGATAGACAGTGAGAGAGGCACAGAGAGAGAGAGATAGACAGTGAGAGAGAGAGACAGAGAGAGAAAGAGAGACAGAGAGATAGACAGGGAAAGAGACAGACAGAGAGAGAGGGAGAGAGACAGAGAGAGATTTTTCTCCTGGTGGTTTTGGATAGTAAATAAAATACCTGTATTTGTGTGCTCTATGTTGTAGACATGGTGACCCCTGGTGAGCAATGAACATCACATCATGTTTATATCTCAGTGACTGAATTCCTCAAACCCTTCAGAGCGTTGGTGGAGTTCTCCTTTGAGAATGTTTTTATTGCTTTGTGTGAAGTTGCTGACATATGAGAAAATTTGAGGTTTCATTCGGACAGCAGCGACATGTTAACGTGTTGTTATTTCTCATGTGATATAAACATTCTGTAGCACAGCTTTGCATTCCTCTGCGTCATTAGTTTGATAGAAGGACAAGAGTCCTCGTCCTTGTCCACTACTAATAAAGAAATCCTCACTGTAAGCATATTGTGAACGTTCTTAACTTTTAATGCTAGTTAATGTAAAAGAGGCTTTATTCCAAAAGCCTTTAAAGTATTTCTATTATTCCATTCATCAGGAAACTTTCACAGAATCTAAAGGGCAGCTGTCGTGTTCAAATAATATAGAAAAATGAAAATTTACAAAAAGATGGAGCTTTTCTTTGGATTATGATCATATGTAGCTGCCTAGTCTACATTTACATGCGTGAAGTGTTAAAACGTGCAGCTTTATATCTTTCACCTTTTGCACGCTCGAGTTTTAACATTAATGTGACGCCATACGAGGACATCAAAGGAATGAATCGAGACGTCAAACCACACAAAACAAACAAAATTATATAAAAGCCTTTATACCAATACAACACACACAGCAATCACTAGTGACATACACATCAATCAGAGAGTAGAAATGTTTCATTCTGTCGTTTCCTTAAATAGCGCAGACACAACCAAACAAGCTGGCACGGCGGCCTGAACAACGTTAAATAACTCACCCACTCATCATCAGGGAACTACTTGAAAATTAAGTTCATTCTTCTGTCCTTTTGGATGAAGTGGTTGATGGCAGGGTCATGCAAATGATCCTTTGCTTTTAAACCCATTAACACATTAACAGTTCTTTCTCTGGAGATCAATGCCAAATCTGACAGTCGGGTCTGTCCAGTCGTGTTCAGCTTCTGCTCCCTGATCGAGCCTGTCATCCAGGAGTATCATGCGTGGAGTTGAAATGCCTCTCAAAAGCCTTTGCACCAAATTAAGCTCCAGTGTAGCTCGTCCTTTCATTTCTGTAGGTACAGTGCTAGCTTCGTCTTCCATCCTTACTCAGCGAACTAGCTAGTGGTGGTAGCCTAGCTCTAGCTAACTGTTTCTCCAGCTAGCGTCACCACAGCTGGCGGAAATAATCATACAGTTAAGCCCGCCCACTTAGAGATATGATTGGTCAGTTTTGCTGTCATTTGAAATTGGTATGTGCTGAATTAGAACTGCCTGGCCCCCTGTACATGAACCACGGGACCACCAAACACCAACATTCTGCGGAGGCATCACAGTCCTTATAGGAGGAGAAACAGACTCACAGGCTTATATAGAACTATATGCAAAATAAGCCTCTATACAAAAATAGACTTTAATACAAACATTCTTATTCTTTAAAAATCATCTGATACACTTACATTAATTGTGAAATTGGAAATTGCATGAAAATTGCATGAAATCAAATTCTAAAGGGATCCTAAACTTTTGAGCATATATATATATATATATATATATATATATATATATATATATATATATATATATATATATATATATATATATTTATACATATATATATATATATATATATTTATACATATATATATATATATATATGTGTGTGTGTGTGTGTGTGTGTGTGTGTGTGTTAACAATATTTTAGACTCTCTGAGAGGGCGTAGAGGGCCATGACGGTTCCCCACTGGGTTTTCCTAACCCTTAAACTGGACAGTATTGCTGTAGAGCCTGTAGGACGTGAGCAAGCATGTTTGCAACAGATATGTAGTGATAGTTAGATTTGCCCCTTTATTATACAGTGAAGAACATTCTCTCCTCTCATTCAAAGCCAACCTGGAGTAAAATAAAAAAATAAAAAAAACCTTTCTGCTCATATTAAGCACAGTTGACCACGCTGTATCTTTTAATAGACAACATTATTCAGCTCTGATAATACTTCTTATTTAAAAAAATATCTCTTCCAAAAGCTTTTCTCACAGCTACAACACAATATTTCTTTACTCCCCCACACCATGGATGTTTTACTTTGCATTTAGCTGTGAAGCTCTAAGTTCCCTATCACATGCATATCTCATTATGATTAATAGGGATGCTAAAACGATCCTTAAATACTGTGTAACTACAACCGCAGCGTGACCTTTTCATAATATACCCTCTGTACGCAAACTATGTGGTCATATAACAATTATGTCTGCAACAACTGGCATTAGATGTGACCTATACACCGTATGTCCTTTCATCCATGAACAAAAAACACTTTACATGAGCATTAATACAGCCCCGAAGCCCTGGAAGACACAAGCACGCCAGCACACGCAGCTCTGCGGATTTAACTTCCACTGTAGGTGAAATTGCCAGCAGTTCAGTGCGCGTAGTTTTTGACCCCCCGGGTGGGCTGACAGCGTGTCAGAGGCAGTAATACGGGGGCTCCTGTGCCACAGTGCCATCGGTGTGGATGGTAAATCAACAGAAATCTGTCATTTTGATCCCCCGCCACCCCTGCGTTGCTATGGCAACCTTCACCTGCCTGCCTCCTGCAGGAGTTTTGGGACCGAGTGTGGGTGTGTATGTATGTACATGCTCAACCTTTCCAGCTCCCTCCAGAGGCACAACGGTAGGTTGTGACCCGTTCGATGGTGGTCCCGGGTCAGCTGGAGTGGATCTCGGCCAGGGTCTGTACCCGCACATCCTGGCCGCAGATGTTGGTTTAGGTGGGGGGGCAGGGACATGTCCTCTCAGCGTGGACAGCTGCTCTGAGGCAGCACGCCTGCTCCGACCTGACCCACAGAGGCATGCTGGGAGGTGGAGCCGTAGCCGCCCCCTCTCACCACCAGCTGTGGCTGGTTCGCTCGGCGGCCAGGCCTCGTCCATATCTGTCAGTTTTAGCCCAGGCGGCTCGCGCGGTGGTCCATGCCTTGGCCACAGGCTTCCGTTATTGACGGCTGATCTAAGTGAAAGCGATTTCTGTGATGTCGCCATCACATATTAACAACAACAACAACAACAACAAATAATAATAATTGTGCATTCTGCTCACTGTCTTCTAATCGGCCAGCTCTGTCCTCCCGGTATCCACGAGGCGAAACCGGAGCTAAATTCCATATGTCGCTGCTCTGTACGTGCTAATAGGCTCCTTGCTGCTGAACGCGAACTGCCAGAGCTGTACTGGAGTGCCATCAGTGCTCGCACACTGTGCAATTAGTGCAGGCCAGGCCATATGCTGTCAGGACGCATAAGGCAGCGAAGACGGGAGCATGTACGTGCGAGTGCATGCATTTCTATATGCCTAGCGAAAAGAGCTGAGCGCTGCTGTTCTTTTGATGCAGCTGATATGAGGCTAATAGCCAGTTATTCAGCAGTTAAGCGCAGGGTCACGCCGGAGTCAGCCACCAGGGGGTGCATAATTTAGTTTCTGATGTTTTAATATCTTTTTGTCTCTTTTTTTTGTGGAGAGCTTGATGATAAACAGGCTGCCCACCTTGTAAAAGGGATTATAAAGTGCAAGATCTGAGAAAAGCATGAGAGTAGAGCACAAGCACTAGCATCATTTGCTAAATGTTTGTTTAATGGACTCGTTTGCAAATGAGGCCTTGTTTTTTGTTCTTTTTTTTTTATTTCATGGCCAGGGTGTATGTAGTAATACAGTCTTTCAAACACTACTGTGTAGGGAATTTAAAAGACATGCATAAGCATTGATTTACATATTCATAAAGGAGTGCTTAAGTCTTTACATATGACTTATACCAGTAAGCACAAGAGGACATAAGATTTTATGAAGTACACAACATCATATTGACATAAGGACCCTTAAACTAAAGTGAACACTGCCATTGAAACGTTATTTAACACCATGTTTCAATTTCATATGCACTATATGGCCAGAAGTATGTGGACACATCTCCTTATTATTCAATTCAGGTATTATAGACACACCTATTCGCTAACATAGAAAATGGAAGCACCTAGAAGCAACAACAACTCAATACAGTGTTCCAGACTGCTTCTGGAAGCAACAGCAATGCAAAGCACTGCTCAACAGGGGTCTCATGTAAAGGGTTTCTATGGCCAAGCAGCTGCTCACAAGCCTGAGATCATAAGACACTCCACAACTGGACTCCAGAGCAGTGGAAACGTGTTCTCTGGAGTGATGAATCACACTGTCTGGCAGTCTAATGAATGAATCGGGCATTGGCAGGAGAACGCTACCTATCAGAATGCAGGGGGCCAGCAAAAGAGTGTCATAAATGGAGCAGTTGGTCCTGGCGAGAGGACATAACTAATAAAATATGTTCGATATAATGTCACTTCCTTCATTAAACCTGTTATGTTGTTAATACGGGAACGAGCAGTTCACAAATTCTCTATAATTACTTTTAAATATAAGGTTCAATGCTCATGCATGTGCCATGAAGTGCAACTGCAATAGTTTGGAGACATTTGTCCAGGTCAGAAGAGCCCCATTAGCGGGGGTCAGTACAGACTGCTCCTGGACAGCTCTCCCTCCAAAGAGAGAGATAATGGGCAGAAGTGGAGCGGAGACAGATTAGTCAATTATACCAGTCGATTCTCTGATGAACCAATAATGGGTGATTCACACAGCCATGCACCACTGAACCCTGATTAGGGTCTCACTCTGGCCTGGAAGTGAGGGAATCAGTCTTGACTCCAGCGAATCAATAAATTGTGAATGAGTTTTGGTAATGAATCATCTGCAGTCTAGACGGAGGTGTGCGCTGAGCGATAAATAAAAGGCCCAAGAACCTGTTGGTTAGTATAAACACAAACGTACAAAAAGAGCATTCTTTTGCAGCATTCTGCTTGTCTGATGCATTCTCTTTTACCTCCCAACACCTCCTGCTTATCTCCTCCAGCACTAACTCCCTCCTTCCTTCTCTGTCTGTCTCTTCTCTCTAAAGGGCACGTCAGATCCACAGTGTGTCGTCTGGGACCAAAGCAACCCGTAAGTCTAATCCTATGCATGCTCACACACACACACACACACATACATACAAACATACATACACACACACACACACATACATACAAACATACATACATACATACATACCCTGCTGCTGTTGTATGAGCTCTCCGTCTGACCGGTTTTTGTACTCTTACCTGTTCTTATTTGGAGAACATAACAGTAGTACTGTGCAGAAGTCAGAAACCAGCCCTGATATATTTAAGTCTCTAGTAAGTACTGGTGGGCCAATGCTCCTTTGGGCCAATATAATTTTAGCCCATAAAGCAGGTACAACAGACCATTGGTTCACTTTCTATACTGACACTGGCCCAACCACATCGCTTACTAGCCTCCACCCCTTCCTTTATATTCTCTCAGTTTCTTATGTTAGACCCAGAGACCCAAAGATCTGTGGATAGATGTGCAATTGAAAAACAAAAACAAAAATAACAATTAAAATAATAAATACATTTTTTTAATAAAAATTAGAGGCGGATCTCGCCAAAGGTGCATGATGTGGCAGGAAAGCTGAGGGACAGAGTGAGCAGGAGGGAGACTAGTGTAGTTGTGTGGTTGAATGGAGTAGCTTCATGATTAACAGTGATTTGCAGGAAGGCTGTGATGACATCATCATGATGACAATGTCAATAATTAATTAACAATCAATAATTCTGCTGTTAAGATAACAATCGTAATGCTATTATGAAGTGCCACCATCACCTGGTAGTAAGTCAGTGTCAAGTAGCACATAAGCTCGTCACTGTTTCATTGTTTTTGTAGTTCCATAGTTCACTATTGTAGTCACATTGTCGGCTGACTGTTCTAATGTTAACTAAGTTGATGTTTCTTTTATCAGCATCACATTGTCTAACCTTCAGGTTGCTGTGAGTGACCTAGGCCACTCTTTATGACTCATCATAATTTATTATTACCATCATTAGGCTTAGGTGTCCCTTGATAAAGATGCACATAATGCAGTAAAATATAGCCTACAACACCTGGAGCTCTACTGTGCCTGCCTAGGTATGCATATTTAAGAAGATCTCAAGGATGATTGGTGGACAGAAAATTCCAGGGCTGGGTTTTTCTGAAACAAAAAATGAAATTCCTAACAACCACATGGAAGACCTGATGGACCGCCAAAACTGTCCCCATCATATAGCAACACTTAAAGCTTTCATCTCTGAGAGAGAGGAGAACGTCAAGCTCCATTCTTGCTTCAGATCTGAAAATCCACAGATGATTCTGTCCATCTTTTTGTTGTGAGAAGGCACCTGAACGCCCATCACTGAGAAAAGATAAGAAGAAGAACAGAACTGGCAGTTTGAAATATCAAATCAAAATAAAACGCAATTTATTTGTCTAGCGCTTTTAACAACTGATGTTGTCACAAAGCAGGACATTACAGGAATTTAATGATAAGAAAAGTTTAATAGAGCATAAATAAGAAAATAAGACAGAAGGAAATCATAGAACAAACATAGAAAACCCACCAGTGAGCAGGCCATAGGATGGTCTCTGACTTTTGCACAGTACTGCATATGTATGTTGGGGAGGAGTGTTTGCATTTTACAGATTCATTAGCAGTCAGAATCCACAGTAATGAAGTCCCCGGCTCTGTGTTAATTGAATTAGAGCCCGCTCTCTCCTCCACCCGTTACGACAGGCGGCTGACACACTGTTCCACAGTTTCTGCAAGACAGGTTGACTCATATTGCAGCTGAAGTCGTGCTGTGGAGGCATCCATAAGCACATCAGTCGCCTCAGCCAGACTTCTCCCACCCTTGGTAATTTGAAAATTGTTTTTCTTTGGAAGCTTTCAGATACTGAGTCCCGTGACGGTTTAGGGATTGCTGTTTGTGTCAAGTCCTTTGAAGTTCCCATGATTGTTACAGCCTCATCATTAAGAGTGAAGGTTGTGTGAAAAATCTGATTTTTACAATTTAACCTCAGCCAAGCCATTTTTGGGGTCTTGAGTCGGCTTCCATAGTTTTGCACTACAGCTAAAAGGCTAATGGAGCCCGTAATGAAAGATTATAGCCACCGGGTCTGTAGTGTACAGACTGTATGGCTAAAGCATTCAACACATTTGACTTGTCAAAGCTTGCAAGTGTGGTTTCTGGCACTGTAAGATAAAAAATGTGTTCAGAGTTAACCCTTTGAGATCCGTGTTATGTTAGAGTGAAACAAAAAATATAAGAATGCGTGGTGTAGTGGTTAGCACTGTCGCCTCATGGTGGTCTGGGCCGTTCTGTGTGGAGTTTGCATGTTCTCCTCCCTGAGTGGGTTTCCTCCGGGTACTCCGGTTTCCTCCCACAGTCCAAACACATGCTTGTTAGGTTTATCAGTCACTCTAAATTGCCCGCAGGTGTGTGTGAGTGTGTTTTGCCCATGTGGTGGACTGGTGACCTTTCCATGGTGTACCCAGCCCCCCGTGACCCTGACTAGTGGGATGAAGCGGAAGTTGATGGATGGATGTTTTCTTTCTGTAGACTTCTGTAAAAAAAAAAAAATATATATATATATATATATATATATATATATATATATATATATATATATATATATATATATATATATATATATATACACACACACACATATATATATATATATATATATATATATATATATATATATATATATATATATATATATATATATATATATATATATATATATATTTAGTCTTTTTCTAAAATGTCCACTGGAGTGGACAGTCAGCCTAAACACTTATAAAGCAAAGCTATAAAAAATGAAATGTTTTTTGGACACTCAGTAGAAAAAATAGATAAATAAAACAGTACAGTATATACAATATAAAAAATAAAAAGTCAAGAACTCTTAAATATTGTATTTACAAATAATTGCACATTAATTAATTGCACAGGGTAATGAAAAAATATTGCACATTATGTTACACTGAAAAAATTCTATTTACTGTAAGTGTGTAGTGTTTAAGTATGTGTGTATATAGTCCGCTATGTATATGTGGTCTGCTGGGAGCAGTGCTGTAGAGTCTAACAGCAGCAGGAAGGAAGGACCTGCAACCCCTCCTTCACACCTGGACCATAATCAAAAAGTTCTATGCATGATGTCTGCATTTTTGTTTATGTGATGTTGTTTAATCAAAGAAAACAAGTATTCTTAACAAATAAACAAAGGAGAAAAAACCTGTCACTCACAGATGACTAACGTAGTGGTCGTATTTGAAAAAGAACTCTGGAATAACACTAAACATTATTTTAGTGAAGTGCATTTTGAACAGTAGTTTCAGTGAATTGCTTAGTTTTTTTTATTTGTAACCATATCCTGTAACTGTACACCTCTGAGGAGCGCCAGTCCACGTCCAGAGTCGTTGTCTATGCGCTGCTTTGAAGCTGCTTGTTTGGGGAACGAAGCCGTAGTGAACCTTGTCACAGTACACATTTGTTTAGTCAGTGCACTACTGAAATTCACCCTGTGGTTGCTTCTTTACAATGATCTTAGGTACAGTCACCTACATTTTACGTTCATCTACTCTTGAGGGTCTTGCACGTTCAACATCTTCATTCTCATCATCACTAGAGTCACATCTGAGATGTTTCCTCTGTTAATTAACTGAAGCACTTCAAGTGCTGTGTATTCTGTAGAATAAATATTTTTACCAAACACTGCAAATGGCTTCTGCTGCTGTTTTCTCCATGCTTATGGAGAGCAGCATGCCTTGCAGTGTAAGGAATCATTTAAGTCTGTCTGAGATTACTCACCAACCTTGACGTGGATTGAGACAGGTGTGCACAATGATTGGTTATCTTGGAATCGTTATGCATAGTTTTCTTGTTGGTTTCAAAGCTTCAGTGCAGAACTGAAGAAGCAAATGTTTTGTCTGACCAACTGCATTTGCACTAAGTGAAGAAGTACACTACTGCTCAAAAGTTTGGGGTCACTTTAGAATTTTATTTCATGCAATTTTCATGCAATTCACAAACAATATTTTCAATTTCACAATTAATGTAAGTGTATCAGATGATTTTTAAAGACTAAAAATGTTTGTATTAAAATCTATTTTTGTATAGAGGCTTATTTTGCATATAGTCCTATTATCAGCAATTCTCAGTCCTCTGCCTAAATCTCCTGGTACAGCCTCCAATCCAAGTTAAGGATGTTATTGGGCTGATTGGTTGTTAGGACACTCTTGCTCAATTGTGATGCACAGCTGAAAAACATTCTACTAATAAGTGAGTATAAAAGGGAGAACAACATTCTAGGTTAGTTTAGTATCTGAAGCATCAGCAGTTGATGTCTTACTGACCGACTCAAAATGACCAGAAAGAAAGAACTTTCTTTAGAGACCCGTCAGTCCATTGTTGTGTTAAGGAAGAAGATACTCCATTGAAAACAAGAACATTTCACTGTGATCCCAAACTTTTGGGCGGTAGTGTATGTATTTATGATATCTATAAAGTGTAAGGCAGGTATAGGCTTCCTGTATCTCAGAACACAGACTTATAGTTCTGCATTGAGTGTCTGTCACATATTCATAGTTACTGATGTCTATATTCTGGTGGGCAGAGGTGGTTGAGCGTTGCCGTGGCAGTTTGAGTTCAGTTTTTGGTGACATTGTACCTCAGTGGCATACTGGTACAAGTTCCACACCCACACTTCTGTGGCTATTTTTATAATGGTGTCGGTTCTGCCATATCAGTTTGAGTCAGAGTTTATTTCTGACGGCCCAGTAGAACAAGCTGGTGGGCCTGATCCACCTTCACAAGCTAGACTGGATCTGCATGTTTCAGAGTAAGTAAGTAAGTAAGTTTGGTAAGTTTTTACATGTTTATTTATTTGTTTTTGTTCCACATGTGCCAAACTTGCGGGTAGGCGGGCACTAGGGATTCGGTTACGAGATGATGTCACCTTGAAACAGAGAATAGGGCAGAAAAAAAGTGGTTTCCGTGGTGTTCCTTGGGCGTGTGCAACTTTGCAGACGGTTTACATTCACAAATTTACTAAAACACACCAAAGGAAAGGGAAAAAATAAAGAAAAGGCCGAATAGATGCCCTTTAACCCTCCAATTATGTTAATGATATGTATCAAATTGACCCTCACGGTTGAACTATACCTCAAAATAAAAGCCAAAGCAATAAAGCTTAATTTTAAACTCTCAGAAGATTTAGAAAGATCAAATATGAGAACATATGGTATATTTATTAATAATTTTAACAACTATTTAACGAACGTTGTCTTCAGAGAGGGTAGACAATATTTCAGACAATTCAAAGTGGAGACGAGTCAAATTGACCCATGACATATCATTTTAATATCATTTTGTTGAAATTCAAATAAGGGAATTTTCAGACATTGCTATTGAGTTTTAACACATACAATTCACCACAAGGACCGATTTACATCCCTCCACCTGTTTAGCCTACAGCACTTTGGCTCCATCCAGCCATGAGTGCTTCAGCTTTGAGTGCATTTTGAATGAAGCACAATACAAGACTGCCAGTCAGAACAGAGCCTAATTGTTTTACATCAGTCTTAAAGCAGAAGCAAAAACTGCCTGGTTAATTGTGAGCGGTTAAGAGAGGTTGGAAGACTGTAATGCAAAAACAAACTGTGACACTTTTTGGTACATTCAATCAAAAAATGTGGGCCGTCAACTAGAAATATGAGAAAAATGCAGGATATGGGCTCTTTAATGTCAATGGAATTTCGAAATGCGTTTTCTTTCCTTACCGTGATGTGAAACGTTGTATCAGGGAGGGTCAGCTGAGTGTTTTTGCTCAGAGGTGGGCAAATGAAACATGATATTATTAGTTAATGTTATTGTCCCCCACCTACTAGTCCACAGTGATGTAATCACTACTAAACTCAGAAGATGCACTAGAGGTGGGCGGAAGTCATTACATTTTGATGGAAGGTTGTTGAAAAATGAGGAATTCGTCTTTTAAATGATGTGTTGAGATACAGTGGGCTTTATATGACCAGTGACAAGGTCAGTTTTTATGTCCAGTTGGCTTTAATATTGTGTTGATGGGTGACTTATTCATAGTTTATTGACTTTTCTTCACAGCAAACGTCTTAGACATAATAATAATAATAATAATAATAATAATAATAATAATAATAATAATAATAATAATAATTTAAATAAATAAAATTTAAATAAAATAAAAGAAATAAAAAAACACTCAACACAACAATGTATGCATATAAATTGAATTGATATAAAAATATAAAAATCAATTACAATTAAAAGTTAATCTAAACAGATGTGTCTTAAGTAACTTTTTAAAAGATACTACTGTGGGAACGTTTATTATGTCTGGTAAGGCATTCCACAGCCGAGGAGCTCTATAAGAAAGTGTTCGCTCCCCCACTGACCTAAGTTTACAGACCGGCTGCTGTAGAGTAAGAGTACCAACAGATCGTAAAGAGTGAGAAGGAGTATAGTACTTTATCAAATCGCCTGGATACCCTGGAGCTGTACCATGCACCACCCTGTACGTCAGTACAGGCACAACCAGGGAGCCAGTGCAGTCTTTCCAGCACAGGAGTAATATGAGCACGAGGAGATGTACAGGTTAAAACTCTGGCAGCACAATTCTAAACATATTGAAGCCTCTGAAGAGATTTTTTGGGTAAACCAGCAAAAAGAAAATAACAATAATCCAACCTACATGGAGATAAAAGCATGAACAAGCTTTTCAGCATCAGAAGGTGATACAAAGGACCTAGCAACGTTTCTAAGATGATAAAAATATATTTTTGATATGGGTATCAAAATTTAGGTGACTATCAAAAGTCCCCCTACAAGATTGTCTACCTGTGTTATTTCAGTGTAAACCATTATAAGAACATGGTCCCACTAGCCTCAAACTGTTCCAGAGTCTTCTTTGGCTTGTTTTTTTTGTTTGTTTTTGCCTGCCCCCCATAACAGAAGCGCTCCCACCTGTCACAGCAAGTTGAACTAATGAAGAAGTTTGATTGCTATGAAACAATGTAGGTGCGAGCGCTCTGATTTGCTCCAGCGTCTGTGTTTAGCGTGGAGCGAGAAGCTGTGCGTCTCGTTTGCGTGAAAGTGCGTGTTTGTGTGCTCCCCTGTGTGTCTAAAGCGTGCATGCTTCTGTGAGAAGGCATCTGCGCCCGTACTGATTGTTGCTCATGAAGCGAAGGAGATGGAGAGAGAGAGAGCGAGAGTGAGAGTGAGCGCAGCTACCTGTGTGCAGCACCTGTGGAGCGGTGAATTCTCGTCTGTGCTGCACACTCACACTCCCTCTCTCTCTCTCTCTCACATACACATACGCGCACACACCCAGCTGCTCCGGTATTTCCTCTGGAGCAACTCCCCGCTGACACAGCACAGCGCTCGCATCATTAATACACACCGGCCGCGCAGCGCAGCAACAGGCGGACCTGGCTAAGCAGGAGAATAGCAGGCGCTAATTACTGATGCAGAAAACCTCCCCCTATCTGCAGCCGCGCAAAGTCGATTAACACAAAACCCCATTACCTCTCCTGCCAAATTACATTCCAGATCAGCCAGTGATGAATGCGGCGCTGTGATTAAAAACAGACACGTTTTTATCCCTAACGCACAACCTAAACACGGGAACTTCCAGACGGCCGGGTATTAAATGGGCGCTCAGGCCTCAATGAAAAGATTAACCGTCGCTGCAGCTACGGTGAGCGTGCCTACTCGCATCGTGTACAGTAAGCTCCTGCCATGAGATTTTATAGTTAAAAGGTGTTGTAACTTCGTCTTTTGCCATCAGAATGAAGAGGGAGACCAGTCAGAGTTTGAAGCTTGTTTAATTTGGAATTGCGGAACCATCTTTACTCTGAGTCGTCACACCCTGATCAGAAGCTGATCAGGAGCGGCTCAAAATCTGGTCTGGTCTGGTCTGTATGGTCTCTTATAGGTCCGTCCCTCCATTGCCGGCTCTGGGCTGTCTCTGGGCCATGTTGTAAACTTCCTGCGTGGAGTGGTTCACGAGCCTAGGGAGTTTGAAGATAACATCGCAGGGTCTGGTTCCCGAGCCCCAGATTGCCTGTCATAAAGGCCCCCCACTGTCGGGGGCAACAAAGCCAGGATCTTCCCGCACTCTGTCTAATAAGATTAATACAAGCTAAAAGTTATATAAAGAAAAAGATACAACAAAGGGGAAAACCCCATTCTGGTGATGTGTCGTGAAGGTGGGGGAAACTGCAGAATCAGTGGAAGTACTTTGGGTAAGTGGAGAGGACCAGTGGTCAGGATGCTGGTAGTTAAGAATATGAGTCTTCTATGTTCATTCTTACAGATATGGATGAAATGAAGCCATATCATTATAGAAAGTGGCCTATGTCTATGGAAACAACACAACACGACAAGAAGAATAAGCTCTAAAAATGGTGTAATGGTGTGTCTATGGTTGTATTGGCCGCTTTCTATAATGATACTGCTTCATTTCATAAGCTCTAAAAATGGTGTAACTTTGGGAGAAGAGTTTGGTGAGAAACTTTGGTAACACTCTATAGTAGGGTACTGTCCATAAGGCTACATGGCACCTACATAAGCTTGTTATGACAACCAATATCACCCTAAGCCTACAACTTTTGCAGCCTAAAACCTTTGCACAGTGCTAAAGATTTTATTTGCTCAGTAAAACACTTGATTCTTTACGTAAAGTCGCTCTACAAGGAAAACAGAGTGTCTGCATTTTTTAGTTTTCTATATAATTCGAGCTCTACAATTGTTGTTTACAATGCATCAAAGTTTTATGATGATTGAACCAATAGAAATGCTCCAAAACTGCTAGTAGGCGTCATTCACCACAAATGTTACAAGGTCAGATTCGCACAAAGTTGATAAAAGTAGCCTTTATGACACATAATACTGAAACAAGCATTTATAATCATATATGTAGGGATATGTCAGTTGCAATGGCAAGCGTAGGTAGGTGTGAAGTAACTTTATGAACAGGTTTATGAACTTACAGTAAAATGTGTGTGAAATGTATGTAGATCTGTAGGCCAGAGGTCACTACTAGGCGGACCACGGTCTGGGTCCGTACCCAGACATTGTCCAATGCGGACCCAAACCGATAAACCAGTCAGAGCAATTTAATTAATTTTTTTTTTTTATTATTATTTTAAGTGTTAAAATGATTTTAAGAGGCGGAGCTTTACAGTATACGGGCTTTGCAGCGCATTAACCTCACAGATCAATCGTGTGAGTTGTAAGATCACCAAGGGCGCTCTTCAGCCAATCAGATCTGTGCATATTCGAAAGCAGCAGTGTTGCCAACTTAGTGCCTTTTCAGACCCTCTAGCGACTTTTTTTTTTTAAAGCGACTAGTGACAAATCTAGCAACTGTTTCTGGTGGTGTTGGAGACTTTTGGAGACTCTGAGGTGAACACACATGATCTTCAGTTACTGTCCTCAGCCAGCAGCAGGGGCTGCCGTGAGCCCCGTCCCAAAACACTCCCAGCATTCAGTTTTACAGTCAGAGCAGACCCTCACCACTCCACGACCCACTGCGCATGCCCAAAGCCGTCGCTGACCCCGCCCACTATCTACAGAGCAGGATGTAAATATAAAGATAGAAATTCCTCAGTGTGACACGGCCTATTTCAAAATCAACAAAAAAAGAATCCACAGAAGAAGTTTATTTATTCAGAGTTCATTTGTAGTTATAACATATTTTGAGTGTTTTAACTCACTTTTTGTCTCTCCCACGTTATTCCTTCAAATACATGCAAATAGACCGTTACGCAAATTAGGCGATTGCGTCATTTGGTGACTCTTAGGGACTTTTTAGGGACTTAGCGACTTTTAGGACAGACAATAGCTACTTTTCTCACTGAGGAGTTAGCAACAGTGGAAGCGAGAAGCAGCAGTAAGAAAGTAAAGCAGGTCAGAGAAAGAATAACACGCTCTAAAAAAGGAAAGTTGACGGCAGAACCCGACTGGTGTAACCGGTAATTAGGTTAGACTACACCTTCGGAGAAACACTACTTTTGCATTCTCGCATGTTGGATATATTTAACTTAATGCTGTATTGACTCACTATCACCTCTTGAGGCATAAAGTGGTATTGCGAGACAGGACAGGCTGGGGCTAGCTGGTTTTGCTGGTTATGATAACTTCTGTAGATATCTCTGCAACATGATAAACCTGTTATTTCTTCACTTTCTCTGTTTATGGCTCACATAAATTTTTGTACTTATTAAAAGGTCTTAGTATATTAGTTGTTACAGCACTGGATTCCCAGCGGCTGTATGATTTTGGTGTTGATGGCTGCTGGGTGTTATAGCGAGAGTACAATGATAAGTCAAAGATAAATGAAAGAAATAAAGTTTAGTCATTTTGCAGAGCTGAACAGGACGCAGGATGCGGTGCTGCGTTATTGCATATTACATAACTCGAGAAATAACAAATTAAGCGCTCGCTGAAATGCCCCTTTAACGGCTCTGACAAACCCAGCGCTACAGGATGTTTTTAGAGGACATTATGGTGAGCTTGTTTAGCAGAGTTAAGCAAAGGGGGACCATTTTTCTTCTTCCACGTTTATCCTCCTATTGTTGCTTATTTTTTGCTTTTCTTTTCTTTTCTCGGGCAATTATCAGTTTCTTTAACCAATTCCCCTGATAGCAGCTTTTTAAGATAATGATAATCTCTCTGAGGATCTCTCCCTCTCTGCGTGTTATTGTTTCTTTCTTTCTCCTCCAACACGCTCAACACAATAGTGAAGCCTCTAATCACCAGCAGCTCTCTGCAGTTTTGCACTTTGCTTCCACATAATAAAGCTGTAATAGTGCAGCTCTGCTTTTCCTTTTGAATCAGATTATTGTTAGCGGGCGCTGTCTTTCTTTCTCTCTCTCTCTCTCTCTCTCTCTCTCTCTCATTTATAGTAACTAGTTGACGTGCTGTCTTGGTAATCAGTGCCTACTGTATACATGCCTTTCTGATCTGAGCAGACACGTGACCAGCATCTCTACATGGTTCAGTCATTCTGCTCTGTTGATGCATACAGATTATAATTGAATTAAGACTGTGGTACATACACGTACTCCACAAAACTCATGTACCGCAAAAGCCCTGAACAAGGGCTCCCTGGGAGATGTTTGGGTTTTTTTTAAGCCTAGATGAAGAGCATTGACCCATGGGCCGAGGAAAGCAAAGGCAGGGCAAACCGCAGTGCTCGTCTGAACTTTAAACACCATGGGCTCTTTGAAATCTTAAATTCTCTTTTTCATGGGCAGTGACCTTATCGCATTGACCGGAGTATTAGGACTAGATATTTATATGTCTTACTGTGCTTAACTTCACATTCCCATCATTTAAAGGGCCCATATCGTGGAAAATCCATCTTTATCTGGTTGTTTTGGATACAAGGAGAAACTATGGTGCCACCCAGTTACCGCTTCTCAAGGATGTAGAATTAGTATGGACGGAAGTGACGTGTCTACCAATATTCAGTGATTATTGAATTGTCCTCACAAACAATTTGATCCCCTCTTTCGTAACTTCATTTTTGCCATCAGAATGAAGAGGAAGACCAGTTCAGAGTTTAAGCTTTTTATTCTTGGGATTGCGGTACCGATGTTTCTCTGAGCTTTCAAACCCTGGTCTTCAAACCAGCAACACACTGTATTTAAGTCCAGGCTGACAACAGGTCAACCAGCCTCAACCCGTCAGGCCAGATCGGTATCTCCAAGGCTTAGGGCCAGGGCAGGATCTGTTAAGCCAAAACCCTAAACGACAGGTGTCGCTAAACTATAAACAATCTATGACCCCTATGACATTCAGTGTGTCATCAGTGTCCACAAGCTTATAACAGACACCGTAGGTTGTAACAAATATTCAACACCTCAAAAAAAAAAAAAAAAAAAAAAAAAAATCTCAACGTCTCATTAACCTAGAGGTGCAGAAAGGGTTCAATTACGTTCTCTACTCGAGTCCTACCTCCCCGTAACACATATGGTCAGTGTGATTGGCTGTGCCGGCCGCTGTTGTCACGTGAGACTCTGTAGCTACGTTTGGTTGTTAGCAGCGCCAAAACTGGAAGGAAAGCTTTCCAGTCATATGAAACTCACTGTGCAAGACTCAGGGCCAGCTCAGTGGGTAACACATGGGTCTCAAAAGCGAGTGAGGATGGCAGCAAAGAAGAAGAAGGTGGACATAAGGACTTATCCTTATAATGTGCACTTAAAGTCTAATTCGCTAATGAAACGCACATGCCCTTGCCGCTTCTGGCTTAAAACGAAGATTATTTGCTTGTATGCTTAGAAGGTCACTGTGATGTAAACCAAGCATACAATCTATTTTTTTTTATGATCAAGTATTTTATTTATTTTAAAGGAGGACGGATAATCAGGACAACATACACAAATTATCCAAATTGACATACTTCCATAAACTTACCCACCCATGTATCTCCCACCCTCCCACATGGCACTTAGAACAGAAGAAAAAGAATATATATGTGATAATAAATAAAAAAAATGGAAAACAGATCAAGGAAAAAAAACCTTACAATCAAATTTGATTATATCAATAAATAGCAACAAGCATCAAAAACTGAATCTAGCCTGTTTTGTGGACAACAGGTATTACGGCATGAAATTAATACACAAGAATTAGATTTTTGACATATAATACTAACAAGACATTTTATAATGTTTTTTTTATAATGATCTTTTCTTGTATTAGCTTTTTTGTATTTATGACATACATGTTTTCACTACTGATTTTCTTGTAATAATAAGACACTTTTTCATAATTATGAACCATTATGTTTATTTCTTTTACAACATATTGTCTTGTAATAACAAAATCCTTTCCTGTAATTGGACTGCTGTGACAGCTTTACAGCATTTTCCTTATAATAAGGAGACACTTTGTCATATAGTTATTTTGGCTCATAATAAAGAGACATCTTCTCATATTTATGATGTTTTTTTCAGTAGATTTTCTCAAAATAGTGACATATTGTGTATTTTTACAACATATTTTCGCAAAATAATGATCTTTTTTTATTATTCCAGATGTTTGGCATAATTCTTAAATTTATTTATATTATAATTTATCTAATAATGCTCAATTCTGAACATGCTAGTATCCAAGTATTGTTTCAAAACAAACCATTCCTGTCTGCAGAGTCCATATATGGCATCTAAGCAGCAAAGACTATCTTGTTTGTGATGTCACAACCATTCACATCTATGTAGGCTTTCAGCAAACGTATTGTCTTGCTTATTCACATTGAAGTAAAGGCTGAAGTCAGTCGAAACAGAGTAACAGGCTGGCCTGTTTAATTCAAACTGAGTCGAGAAAGCTGTAAAAAGCTCATTTAAATATAACATATCTGATGAATGTAGTATTTTTCTAGCTACAATGTGTTGTAAATGGGTTTCAGGAAAAAATAAATGAATGGATTATTGGACCTTTATGAGCTTTTAAGCTGCCCAAACCGGAACAGGCTGGCTGTAATCATGCGCAGAGTTTTGGGTAAACTAAACTATTTGCTGTTGGAAGATGAATTGTATTTTTGGTCACTAAGTCATCAGTCAGCTACTGCGAGTAGACGAGGACTGCTAAATGGACACTATCTGGGCCGGTCCAGGCTGGCTTTGTTCTGAGCCAATTTTAAGTAAGGCTTTGTGCAGAGGGACATACTGAGCTTATGACAAAGATTGTACAGCCATTGTGTCGGTGATCCTGTTTGGATGTGTGTGTGTGTGGAGGGGTGCTTCTGTTGTTTTGCTCCTGTTTAAGTGGTGGGGTAGGTGCTCCTGTTTGGGTGGTGGGGTAGGTGCTCCTGTTTGAGTGGTGGGGTGGGTGCTTCTGTTTGGATGTGACCCCGGCTTCTGTTGTTTTGCCTCTGTTTGAGTGGTGGGGTAAGTGCTGCTGTTTCCATGTGAGGGTAGATGCTCCTGTTTCGATGTGGGGTGGGGGGTGCTTCTGTTGTTTTGCTCCTGTTTGTGTGGTGGGTTAGGTGCTGCTATTTGGGTGTGAGGGGGTGTGCTCCTGTTTGGGCGGTGGGGTAGGTGCTGTTCTTTGGGTGGGTAGGCGGGGTGGATGCTCCTGTTTGGGTGAAGGTGTAAGTGCTCCTGTTGGGTGGCGGGGTAGGTGCTCCTGTTAGGGGGTTGGGGGTAGGTGCTCCTGTTAAAGTCAGGGGGCTTGAGTGGTCCTCTTTGGTTGAGTGGGAGGTGATAGGTGCTCCTGTTTGGTAGGGGTGGGGGGGGGGCTCCTGTTTGGGTGGCGGGGTAGGTGGTCTTGTTTCGGTGGGGTGTAGATGCTCCTGTTAGGGTTGGGGCTAGGTGCTCCTGTTGGGGTCAGGCGGTTTGAGTGGTCCTGTTTGGATAGAGGTGCAGGGGTGCTCCTGTTTAGGTGGCAGGGTAGGTGGTCCTGTTATGGTGGCTAGTAGGTGCTCCGCTCCTACTAAGTACTTTTGTGAATGTACTATTCCATACTGTCCGGCTGCTAACTCACTCACCATAGAGGTGCTAATGCTGCATTCACTGGCAACGAGAATCCGTTCCTCTTTTTGAAAAGCTTTTTTTGATTCTAAGGCATCTTCAACGTATCTTTAACTCTTTAAGGCATCTTCAAATAAAATAAAATGATTCACCCAGCGGCCAAACAAGCCCTTCCTTAGCGTGAGCGCCCACGTTTTGTTCGAACCCTAACAGTTGGGAATGTGTGAAAGCTCAGAGGCACTTCACCTTTTCCCACGCTCCTTTACTGGCAGTATAGTTTGATTGCTGACTGATTAATGCTGTAGATGTGAATGGTGAGGATGACATCACTTCTCTCCACTCCTTGCTGCTGAGCGATGGTGGGCAGCTGTTCCAGTTCTAATCAGTCCTGCACACCTCCACACACGCGCTTCTCCTTGTTCATTCTCTCACACTGTCTTCATCAGCTCCTCTGCGTCTGTCTGACTGTGTCGTTTCTCAGCGCCGTATTAATCATCCTCTGCTCCCCGACGCTCCGAGTGACCTCACCTCCACAGCTCGTCATTTAGTTTTTCTTGGCTGACCTTTGTTTGAAATGAGATGGCGCTCCGCACGCCTCCTTTCATCTTAATGCCACCTCCCCCCTGGGAGCGCCGTCTGCTCCACCTCCTTCCTCCTCCATCAGCACCGTACCCCTCCTTCACCTCTCTGTGACTCCAGTTCAGTCCAGTGCAGTGAGGTTTTCTTGTGTATCAGTCCTATGTGGCTAAACTGAGTATGTGTGCTCCTAAAGTTATTTTACATACAGCTCTAATATCACAGTTGTGGTCTCCTGGCTCAGTCTCTCCTCTTTTCGGAGGCTTGGGATGTCTTATATTGACCTTTTCTGCACTCGGGGTGTTCTCACCACCTCACTCTGAGCTTCTGTCTTTCATATCAGTCACTGCTCTCTGCTAATCTGCCACACTGTGCTGTCATTTCAGGGGCAGATAGCTCCGCAGCTGGCTTTGTGTCTGTGACTGTTCTAGTGTGCTTTATTACACTCTCTCTTTCTTTTACTCCATATTCATTAGCTTATTTTCATTAAGTATATGACATGTTTGATCAATTGTATATATTAGGGATGCAGCAATACCATTTTTTTTCAGGCCGAGGACAAAGACGAGTACGTATGTTTAAGTACCTGTTGATGCCAAGTCTGATAGCATGACAAATGATGTACCAAGAATGACGTGGTTGTTGGTGTAAATGAGCTCAATGTACCTTAAAAATTAAATCATTAAAAATCTAGCTGATTTAAAATGATGTGCATTAGCTAGCTATGCTACATTAGTTACCTTGGATTGAGTAGCGCTGCAGTGGAGAAATGCGAGTTGTCCACATCAGAAAAGTTGTACTTATACTATAAAAAAAAAAAACGTCCATGCTATATGAAGTGCAGTCACTACAGACAGCTCTATCTATAAACAGTTTTATTGACACAAACTATCTATAGACAGCTCTATCAACAGGCAGCTGTAGCTATAGACAGGCAACTCTTTGTTCCGACAGAATCTATCTATTGACAGCTCTATCTACAGACAGCATTACTGTAGACCGACATCTCTATCTACAGACAGATCTGTCAACAGACACCTCTATCTACAGTAGGGCTGTGTATTGGCAAGAACCTAGCGATACAACACGAATTGTGATACAGCGCTCATGATTCAGTATATCGCGATATATTGCGATACTGCATACAAAGTGATATATTGTGATTTTTCAAATCCTACTATTAAAACACACCACTATATAAACAGGTTTGCCAATGCTTACAATAGCATTGCGCCCTTGTGCTGCTTGTTAATGTTGGAGTAGAGCTGAAAATGGATTACAACACTGCCATCTAGTGGTCAGAGGTTTAAATACAACACACAATGATTCACTGTCTTCCAGGAATCTGTGTATCGATACTGTGTTTTTGAGAATCGATGCAGTATCACCAAACTTAAAATCCCAATATTCGATATTTTTGATATTTTCTTACACCCCTAATCTACAGTAATGCACTGCCTACACAGACAGCTCTATCTACATACAGCACTATACACAGACAGCTCTGTTTAGGACCACCTCATTCTACAGATAGCTCTGCTTATGACCACCTCCTTCTACAGACAGCATTACCTGCAGACAACTCTACCTACTGACAGCTACGTAAAGCTGTTTCATTCAACAACACGCTTCACACTGGGTACTGAGCAAGCACGCTGAGAAACTCCGCCATGGCCCTGCACTGAAACATCAAAGGACAGTGTGGTCGCTATGCTGGGTTTAGAGAAAAATCAGAAAGGAATGTTTATGTTGGGATGTTTTAAGTCTGCTTGGACTTAAATGGTCTTAAATGGTGGGGTTTGCGGAAGAAAGAAAAAGAGGGGCTATGTTTTCAGCTTTGAACCATGACAGGCTGTTTTAGCATCCAGCTGTGAGTCTGTGTTTTCTCCTTGCTGTTTCTGCTGTTTATTCCAAACTCTGGAATTAAAGCTTTGGTTATTGGCAAGACCTGTGACTCTGTCCAGGTTAGCAAAGTGATTTCTTATGCTGGAGAATAGAACACAGTAAAGTCACACATACACACTTGGGTAGAAAATGTTGACTTTCTTCTCTTAGGTTTTGCTAGTCTGGTCTCTCCACCTGTATTGGGAAAGCTAAAAATCACACAGTATATTCTTGGCTAAAGGATATCTGCCCAGGTGGAATGTTCAAAGTGATCTACGTCTTTGTGTCCAGCCTTTATGGAGTCAGTAACGCTTCTTTGTGTGAGCAGACCTTCCTTCATTGCCAGATTGGTCATAAGTATGATATCATACATGTGGCTTATCGGTGGTTATCAGTAAGTTGGTATTGGTATCAGTACTAATGCATCATCAGTAAATATTGTAGAATTAAAATTAATTAAATAACTATATATTGTATAATTTACAGTCAGTATTTAGACAGCGACACAATTATTGCTTATATACACCACCATGATGGATAAAATCATAATGTGTGGACTTTCAACTTTTATTCAATAAAATATATTGCTTTACCCGTTTAGGAATTACAGCCAGTTTTACATAGACTCTCCAATTTCACAGGCTCAAATGTAATTGGAAGCTTGACTGATAAGCAGTTTCCTGGCCTGGAGTGGCCTATTCTCTTACTATTTCATGACAAATTAAGAAGATAAGGTCTGCACTTGATTCCAGGTGTTGAATAGGCATTAGGTAGCTGACTGTAAAAACAGAGCAAACCTGTCTGAGAAATAGCAGAAACTTTAGGAGTGTCCATATCAGCAGTTTGCTAAAGTATACACTGGCAAACTCAGCAACACCAAAGAGGGACAAATGAAACCAAGATCAACCAGAATGATGGGTAAAGAAGCATATGGAGAAGGAAAGGGCTCAAGATTCTAAGCATACCGCATACTCTTTGAAACATGGTGGAGGCAGTGTTATGGCATGGATGTAACCGTGAATCTAGGCACTGGCGTTTACCGATGATGTGACTGCTGATAGAAGTATCAGCATGAGCTCGAAAGAGTATAGAGCTACACCTTCTGATGGATAATGACCCTAAACATACTGCAAAGGCAACCCAAGAGCTTCTTAGGACAAATAAATGGAATGCTCTTGAATGGCAAGTCTGAAAACTGAAAGATCCACAAACAAGCAGGAAGTGAAACATGCTACATGAAAATCTACATGTTGTCTGTGTCCTGTATATCCTTGTATTTCTAATTAAAATGATAATTAATAATTCATATAAATGTATATACATTTATATTTTTAATTATTGCCTATTAGCTTTTGAGCCTGTGAGAATGAAGGGACTGTGTAAAAGATGACTGTAATCCCACAGTTGTTTTAGCCCACATGAATTAAACCTGAACATCTACACTTCAGTCACATCTTCATTGCTTAGTTTCCAATCCAATTTGGTGGTGTTCCAAGGCAAAGTTGCAGAAATTGTGCCACTGTCCAGATACTTCTGGACCTGACTGTAATGCTCAACTAAGCATCTTAAAGGCTACTTAACACATTAGTGTGTGACTGCTTGATGTAACATTTAGAAAAGAATCTGACTTTACTATGTAGGTAATAATCAGAGCAGTCAGAGTTTATTCAGATCACTGTAGTGTGACTTACTTGAAGTTGTCGAGTACATCTCAAAAGCTTCTGGTTGCGTAGGGGCCACTTGACACATTCCTATATACACCCTCTCTGATAACTGCTGTCTGGTTTAACTGTAAAATAGAAAATATGGGGTGGCCTCTGACTTTGGCACTGTTCTGTGTGGAGTGTGCATGTTCTTCCCGTGCTTGAGTGGGTTTCCTCCGGGTACTCCTGTTTCCTCCCACAGCCCAGACACATGCATGATAGGTTGATTGGTCACTCTAAATTGCCCGTAGGTGTGACTGTGTGACTGAATGTTGGCCATGTGATGGACTGGTGAACTGTCCATGGTGTACACCGCTTTGGCCCGATGATGCTGGGATTGGCTAAAGCCCGACCATGACCCCGCCCAGCAGGATTAGGCGGCAGATAATGGATGGATGGATGTGTTTCAGACTGCTGGGATTGGAGGACGGTGTTATCAGTGTTAGTGTTTGTTGGTGAAAAGCTCTGAGGATCGTCAGGACTGTTCTGTGATGGGTTCCTGGATCTGCAGTGTTTTGTACTGATAGGAGTGCAGTTAGAGTTTTGGGGGTAGTAAAGGTGGGAGGCTAAATTTAACTGTCCTGTTTTGAACTCTGACTGGAACGCTTCCTAGCTGCGCTCTGCAGGTGTTATTGTTGTTTTGCTGAGCACCTGTAGACGAACACTTTTACAGAGGAGTGAATTATTGCAGCTGTGTAATATTTTGGTGTGTGTGCTAGTTAATCTACCCTCTCTCTCTCTCTCTCTCTCTCTCCATATATCTCCTTCACTTTTTCTCTTCCTTCTTTCTTGGTCTTCCTTTTTTCTCTCTCTCTCTCTGTCTCTATCTGTCTCTAGCCCTCTCTCCCTCTCTCTATATATCTCCTTCACTCTCTTTCTCTTCCTTCTTTCTTGGTCTTCCTTTTTTCTTTCTCTCTCTCTGTCTCTATCTGTCTCTAGCCCTCTCTCCCTCTCTCTATATATCTCCTTCACTCTCTTTCTCTTCCTTCTTTCTTGGTCTTCCTTTTTTCTTTCTCTCTCTCTGTCTCTATCTCTGTCTCTAGCCCTCTCTCCCTCTCTCTATATATCTCCTTCACTCTCTTTCTCTTCCTTCTTTCTTGGTCTTCCTTTTTTCTTTCTCTCTCTCTGTCTCTCTGTCTCTCTCTCTATCTTTCTCTCTCTTCTATCTTTCTTGGTCTTCCTTTTTTCTTTCTCTCTGTCTCTATCGCTGTCCTTAGCCCTCTCTCTCTCTTCCTCTCTCTCCCTCTCTCTATATCTCCTCTACTCTCTTTCTCTGCCTTCTTTCTTGGTCTTCCTTTTTTCTTTCTCTCTTTGTCTCTCCCTCCCTCTCTTTCTCTTAATTCTTTCTTGGTCTTCCTTTCTCTACCGTGTCCCACTAACCCTCTTTTTTCCTTTTTTATCTTTCTATATCCCTTTCTCACACATTTTTTTTTCACTTTCCCTCTTGCTTTCACTTGCTCTTTCCTCTCTCTCTCTCTCTCTCTCTCTCTCTCTGTGTGCATCTCCCTCACTTTCTCACTTCCTTCTTTTTTTGTCTTCCTTTCTCTCCTTCCTTAACACTCTACTTCTATATCTCCTTCTCTTTTTCTTTTCATGCTCGCTTTCCTCTCTTTACTCTTTCTCTCTCACTCACTCTCTCAGTCTCACACACTTTACTCTCTTCTCTCCCCTTTCTCTTTTCTCTCTCTCTCTCTCTCTCTCTCTCTCTCTCTCTCTCTCTCTCTCTCTCTCCTCTCTCTCTCTCTCTCTCTCTCTCTCTCTCCTCTCTCTCTCTCTCTCTCTCTCTCTCTCTCTCTCTCTCTCTCTCTCTGGGTTGTTAATTGTCGACAGGTTGTGGGCTGCTGTGCCCTTTTCTCTGTGGTCTTGAGGGTCTTTGGTGGTTGTGTGTGAAAAGGACGCAGCTTTTATCGCTTCAAATGAGCGAGCAGCGTGAGGTTCACACACACGGCTCGTAACAGAGGCCAGACAAAGCCCCATCAGCTGTTTGCTCTCCGTGCGCAGGAGGATGAGGCGAGCAGCCATGACCATGTTGTCTTTGTGTAAGCTCATCTAAGAGGAGAGGCTTTTAGCTGCTGACATGACAGGGAGAGGAAGATTGACCCAGAGAGGAGAACACTGTCAGAGGAGAGGAGAACATTGTTTAGCAGCAGAGCAAATGCTGCTTAGGAGCAGAGAGGAGAACATTGCTTAGCAGCAGAGCGAATGCTGCTTAGGAGCAGAGAGGAGAACACTGTCAGATGAGAGGAGAACATTGCTTAGGAGCAGAGCAAATGCTGCTTAGGAGCAGAGAGGAGAACACTGACAGAGGAGAGGAGAACATTGCTTAGCAGCAGAAGTAATGCTGCTTAGGAGCAGAGAGGAGAACACTGTCAGATGAGAGGAGAACATTGCTTAGCAGCAGAGCCAATGCTTCCTAGGAGCAGAGAGGAGAACACTGTCAGATGAGATGAGAACATTGCTTAGCAGCAGAGCAAATGCTGCTTAGGAGCAGGGAGGAGAACACTGTCAGATAACAGGGGAACATTGCTTAGGAGCAGAAAGGAGAACGCTGCTTAGGAGCAGAAGGTATGCTGCCTAGGAGCACAGAGGAGACTACTACTAAGAAGCAGAAAGGAGAACACTTCTAAGGATCATAGAGGAAAACACTGCTAAGGAGCAGAGAGAAGACCACCGTTGAGGAGCAGGGAGGACAACATTGCATAGGAGCACAGAGGAGAGCACTGCGTAGGAGCATAGAGGAAGACACTGCTTAGGAGCACAGATGAGATACCTGTTGAGGAGCAGAGAGGAGGACACTTCTAAGTAGCAGAGAGAACACCAATAGGAGCAGAGAGTAGAGCACTGTTTAGGAGCAGAGAGAACACCACATAGGAGCACAGAGGAGAACACTGCTTAGGAGCAGAGAGAACACCATCACTAAGGAGCGGAGAGGAGAACACTGCATAGGAACAGAGAGGAGAACAGTGCTTAGGAGCACAGATGAGAAGACTGCTGAGGAGCAGAAAGGAGGACACTTCTAAGTAGCAGAGAGAACACCAATAGGAGCAGAGAGGAGCACACTGCAGAGGAGCAGAGAGGAGAACACTGCTTAGGAGCAGAGAGAACACCACATAGGAGAAGAGAGGAGCACACTACTAAGGAGCAGAGAGAACACCACATATAAGCAGAGAGGAGAACACTGCTTAGGAGCAGAGAGAACACCACATAGGAGCAGAGAGGAGCACACTGCTTAGGAGCAGAGAGAACACCACATATGAGCAGAGAGGAGAACACTGCTTAGGAGCAGAGAGAATACCACATAGGAGCAGAGAGGAGCACACTGCTGAGGAGCACACTACTGAGGAGCAGAGAGGAGAACACTGCTTAGGAGCAGAGAGGAAGACACTGCTTAGGAGTACAGATGAAAAGACTGCTGAGGAGCAGAGAGTAGGACACTTCCAAGTAGCAGAGAGAACACCAATAACAACAGATAGGAGCACACTGGAGAGGAGCAGAGAGGAGAACACTACTGAGGAGCAGAGAGGAGAATGCTGCTTAGGAGCAGACAGAACACCACATAGGAGCAGAGAGGAGCACACTGCTAAGGAGCAGAGAGAACACCACATAGGAGCAGAGAGGGGAAGAGTGTTACTAAATTTTACAGGCTTTTCACATTTACCAACCTGGTCCTCATTGATATCACCCTCAGCAACTCCTTTCATCTATAGAGAGAGATAGAAAGAGAGAGAGAGACAGAGAGAGAGAGAGAGAGAAAAGGAGAAGGAAAAAATATGATATGAAAAAGAGGGAGAAACAGAAGGGAAGAGAAGGCCAAAGAAAGAATGTGATAGAATGTAACAGACAGAGAAAGCAAGAGATTGTGAGAAAGAGAAAGAGAGAGAGAGAGAGAAAGAGAGAGAGAGTGTCTGTAGACTGAAGGTACAGTTTTTCCCCCGGAGCGAGTGCATTACCAGCGTTAGTGAGCTGAAGGGAGCGAGGTGTCAGCAGGGTGATAATGGCACTGAGATTTCTCCCTGAGGAGCGAGCACATTACAACACTCTCCACAGCCTCTTTAGTAATTGCTCACAAAGCCTTAATATCTGCTAGAGTGGTTTTTAAGTGATTTATGGAAACTTTGTAGATTTATAATTAAGTAGTGGCGATGACCCTCGCCGTGACCGCTAAGATTTCTTATCTAAAAGCAGAGGAGGACATGCGAGCACCTGCGGATGTGAGGCGGGAGCGGTGCGCTGGTCGTTTACTCGTTTCCACTTATCTGCGGCGCCCTGGCGCATTAACACAGCCAGACATTTTTCCTGCTCCGGCTCCGTAATGACTCCATCCGTGTGTATACAGTGACTTTCGAAAGAACAATAAACTCAGAATGTGTTCATAATTTTGGAAAAATGGCGCTTGTTGTGCTCAGGTGAGCGAATGGATTGAAGCAAATGAAATAAAAAGACGTGTTAAAGCTGTGATTAGTTGCCTTGCAACCAGCGTGCAACTGTCTGCTCTTTTAATGCCTTTGAAGTCAGTGTGCATACGAATAAGAGCCATCCCACAGAAACCTGGAGCAAGTAAATCAACTCGGAGTGCCTTAAAAATTAAAGAGGACTTTATCAAGTCGGTTACAGACAAGCTGCAGCAAACAGTAGCAGTCCAGGACAGAAAGACAGCAGTGACAAACAAGCCTGATACAGTTAGTAATGGAATCACCATCAGATGGTACAAGTAGAATTGGAATTTAAAAGTATCCATTGCCACTTGTGTTTGCACGCAGCAGAATTTGATTTCCACATTTAACCCATCCGTGCAGTGAAACACCCACATATAAAGCCACCAGCATTGTGGACGAGCCCATCCATCCCTCTCATGGACTTTATTCACTGCTGCTGTCCAGCAGAAGGTACCAGAGCATCCGTGCTACCACTGCCAAACTCTGCAACAGCTTTGTTCCTCAAGAGACCAGGTTTTTAAACTCACAGGGACTGATTTGAATACCCCCCTCACATACATACTCTATACTTACACATACACTTCTTTTCATGTTCTACTTGCACTCATGACTAGATTACTGACCAGGCCAGCGCCCAGGAGCCCTTAAGGTCCCAAAACATTTTGCCATTTAACATTTATAATACAATATATTTTTATTTCTGAGGGCCTTCCATTTTAAGGATCATCTGACTTTTAGGGACTTTGACCCCATGGCCTCTTGGGGCCCTAGCCATGCTTTTGGGCCCCTTATGAAAATGGACCCTCATTGTGGCACTGCTCTGACTTCGACTTCTGGCTATTAGGGGTCCTAGGAAAGAGGGGAGCATAATTTTAGAGGGCCCTGGTTATGAGAGCCCCAACCAGGGGGCCCTAGAGAAGAGCAGGGCATACTATTAGAGGGCCCTTGATCACGAGCCCTGTATTTCTCGTATTCCCCGTCATAGCAGAGGCTGTGAAGAGACTGAAGAAGATGCTGCCTTGGAAAGAGAACGAGTAAATCTCGTGCTGGTTTTTATTCGTTTTATTTGGCGGGGACTAAAAGAGATCAAAGGATGCAGGACAGTCTCAGGGCCAGTGTTAGTTATAAAATGTGAATTGTAACCCTATATCTTTGTCATTTCTATCCAAAACTGAAAGCCCAGCTCTGGTAGCCATAATGCCTCACTGAGGACAATTCACTGGCTGTGTTTACATGCAGAGATTTTCTCCAATCCGATTGAATTTATTCTGATCATAGATTAAGACTGAGGTGTTTATATGCGCACCCTTCACAACACTCTAGATAGATAGATAGATAGATAGATAGATAGATAGATAGATAGATAGATAGATAGATAGATAGATAGATAGATAGATAGATAGATAGATAGATAGATAGATAGATAGATAGATACAAAAAACAATAAGGTATGTAAAGAAGAATAAAGAACTCCAATAGTAAAAAATAATATATACAAGAACATATGAATACAAACTATACAACCTGACTGTAGGTAAAAAGGTAGTGCAGTAATAAATTAGGTAATGTACAAGAGAAAAACGGGTATCAGCAGATACATGACAGTACTGGGACATTTAGTAAAAAATAAAATAAATTTATTAAAAAAAAATAATAATAAAAAATAAATGTGCAAATATTGCATTTAAGTAAATGTTAAATAATGTTAAATATTGTCCAGGAGTGCAAATGTACAGGATGTACAGCAAAGTGTCAAATAGTGTCCAGGAGTGCAAATGTACAGGATGTACAGCAAAACGTTAAATGGTGTCCAGGAGTGCAAATGTACAGGATGTACAGCAAAGTGTCAAATAGTGTCCAGGAGTGCAAATGTACAGGATATACAGCAAAGTGTCAAATAGTGTCCAGGAGTGCAAATGTACAGGATATACAGCAAAGTGTCAAATAGTGTCTATGAGTGCAAATGTACAGGATATACAGTAAAGTGTCAAATAGTGTCCAGGAGTGCAAATGTACAGTAATGTGATTACAGTACAAATAAAAATAAACTGTAATTTGAACATAAGGACTTGTTCCTCATCTGTCCTCCTCCCTCTTCCGGCTCCACTGGGAGGAGTTGAAGAGTCTGATGGCTCTCGGGACAAAGGATCTCCTGAGTCTGTCTGTAGAGCAGCTCTGTGACAGGAACCTGCCACTGAACACTCTCAGTTTACATGCACACTACAAGTAATCGGATCCAACATTATGCGCATGCGTAGAGTACATCTTGGTGTAAACGTTACCATGACAACAAGCATCAGACGAGGCCCGTTAGAGTGCGACCAGCAGAAGTATGTTACCTGAGGTTTCAGTTAGCGCGCTCGTGTTCTTAATTGCTTTAAAATGAAGGCAGACTCAGAAAAACATATTTCACATACTTATTAAAGAAGAGCCGAGAGTAAGTCCTGCAACACCGTTTGCATCTGCGTTAGCCAGGGGTCGATCTCCCGTGACTTTATCCATAATTTAGTAAAGCGGGGAAGGAGAAATTTCACAGTTCTGCTTTTTAACTTTGTAATACACTGATCTGAGAAACTTCCTGTTTTTAATTTGCTCTATAGTTCGTGTAAACCCACCGTCGTTCCTTTGCTCATATACTGGTAACAGCTCATTATTGCTTTACACCCAACCATCCTGCCAACCATTTACAAATCTTTTAAGGTTTGAATCATGAACTTTGTCTCTTCAAGACCAGTCTCTACCTCCTACCATGTTAAAACATCCTCTATGACGCTACAGTACATGTTTAGAACAGATTAAACTTTCCGATTGGGAATGTAATCGGATACAGGCGTTTACACGGCTATTATTCTTCTATTAAACAGATTATTTACGGGATTACTCACCTCCTTCAATCGGATACAAATTGTAATCGGAATGAGCTCAGTCTTACTAGTCTATTCAGATTGAGGTGTATACATAGACGTATTCTATTCCGATTAAGCTATTAGTTGGATTATTAACGGATTATCAGGCTGCATGTAAACGTAGCCACTGTTCACAAGAGACTAGTGAGTTCATGAGCATCTAAAAGATAAAAGATAAAAAAACAGATTACAGTAGGTTATAAAATGCACAGGTGAACCATATGAACTTTATGGCAGATGCTGTAAAAAAAACATTTAGCCACATAATGTGCAAATTAGGGGATACTGTATATAGTATATCCCTGTTATGACCCGTCTAGGGGTTCGATCACAGCCATAACATAAAGATGAACAGAGACCAAATTAACAAGCAACATTGTTTTTTTTAATTCACAATTATCACAAATAGCTGCAGGACAAACAAAACCAAAATAACTAATGAAATCAGATCTCTACCTTACCTATCACCAAACATAATAAGTAAGGACAACTCTCTTCCTTAACTCCCCAACTAACCCAAAACAAGAGAAAAACAGACACATCAAAAGAAAAGGCACCCACTCCCAAAGATGTCAAAAGTATTCACATCCATTACTCAGGTAGAAGTATAGACACCAGGGTTTAAAAATACTTCTGTGGAAGTTGAAGTATCAACTCAAGCTTTTTATTCCAGTAAAAGTGTAAAAGTATTGATTTCAAAACTACTTAAAGTATAAAATTAAAAGGAATGTAAGGAAAAAATGCCATTAAAGAAAAAAGCTTAGGCCGCACCACAGGGGTCTATAGTGCACTAGCCCACCTCCCCAAAAAACCCAATTCTTCTAAAAGCCATAATGACTATAATGTTATATTAAAATGTTAATGTTGATAAATTTGGGATGCACTAGGCTTCCTGTTTCAGCCGCATATACGCCCATTAATAATAAATGTACTTTAGTACAATGTAAATATATTAAAGAAGCATATCTGTGTACTACTGAGCATTAACATGTGTTTCATGGAGCAGAAGATATGATGACTAGTTGTCTATAAGTATTGTAATGTTGTAAAAAGTTAAACTTCAAAGGCATGTTATCAATAATCTTTACTGGAATGTAAATGTACATGAATAAAAAAAACAAGCTGAAATGAAATAGGAGTAACGAGGCTGTTTTTAAAATGTAAGGGCACCTCTGCCAGCTCCTACACCCTGGTCTCCAACTAGATGAGAATAATTGTGATTGATAGTTCAGGTACTTCATTGTATGTGCGCTAGAGAGAAGTAATATACAAACATGTTTACGCTGCTACATTAAATAATCAATTTCAAGTACAATCTTGAGCTATAAATACAACTAAACATTCACCCCAAACCACCATGGAGGAAAAAACCTCCCCGAAGACAGCGGTCCTGGGATTAAGTAGTCTAGCACGCAGGGTCGGCCAATCAGATGCTTAATCCCCAGCCAATCACATCCCAGGTAGTCGGGGCCCCTAATCAACAGAGGAAAGAGAGAAAAACACAGATAGAGAACACAACATACGTCGCAGGGACGTAACAATCCCATATATGAAGCGTGGTAACATATGGAGGCCTGTAGAGCTGTGACTAAAGACAGCCTCGGTACTCCGACTTTGAAAGTGTGTAGAGCTGCAGCTGCGAGTCTGTTTACAAAAGACTGTCACCGGAATGAATGCGCACAGCTCGAGGATACAGTAAGAATAGACGTTTTGACTTTGTCCCAATATTTGTTAATAAAGTGTGTATGTGTGCCTACGCATGCGAATGTGTGCCCGTGTGTGTGCGTGGTCTCTTATTTTGGGGATTATGCTGGGAAATTGGCAGTCAGCTCTTCGCAGCCCGACCCGGCCCTCGCGCGTGTTTACTCAATAGTGCCGTGACTCTGCGAGGGCTGTTCCGATGTGCTAGGCTGCCGTGGCTTTTTGTTTACAGTTCAGTGTTTTAACTGCCCATATGCCTGTGCCATCTGCCTTTGGAGATCCTACCTCGTCTGTGTTGGGGAGAGGACAGCAGTTAAAAAGTCCACTTCCAACAATCTGGACACACACGAAACTGCCCTCACTTTCTGTCAGCCTCCTGGAGATGCACTGTGTTGTGATGAGAAGAGAAGAGAAGAGAAGAGAAGAATGCAGGCCATCAGCTGCTTGCATGAGGGTCGTTTAATGATGCCCACCTTTATCGAGCCTGTAACAGTTTTAGCTTCTTTTGCTGTTCCTAAGCCTTGGCGCCGTTTCCAGACAGCATGTCGGGCTCGGCATTTTCAGACTGCTTCCTTTGGCTGTAAGCGTTTTGTTTAGTTTTGCTGGAGCGCAAGCCGTGCGCCAGCCTGCCTCGCACCGTACCACAATTCCACTCTACCAATATTTACTGCTGGTTTCTCGTCGAGAGCTTGGCTTTGTAGACTACTTAAATCTGTGAGCATGTTTCACATATGATTTTGCTGTACTGTGTGTTGCAGCCTCCATGGTCTTGGTCTCGCAAGGCAGAGCATTTTGTTTCATTAGCCTTCATCCAAAAAAAAAAAAGCTGAATATTATATGTTCTATTTCTATTTTCTATTCATTTATTTCTTTAACATACGTATCTGCTGCAGCCGTTAATTCACTGTAGGCCTGCACATGCTCATCACGCTCCCACATGGATTTTTCTGCCCTTGTTTTTACCCAGTCCGGACTGTGGCTCGACCTTGCCACTAGCAGCTCTATCTCAGACGACCCAGAATCCTCAGTCGTCCAATGGGGCCAACCCCCCTACCAGGAGCGAGAGGGGTGGGGGGAGGCATATGTATGTATGTTTGTGTTTAAATAAGCGGATGGTGCGCCGGCACACTCCTGAGTGGGCTTCTCCGTCCAGGATGGCTGCCTTAATCCGGCTCTTAATCCCTGACGCGGAGCTCCATCAGACAGCACTCAAACCCCTGCACCTTCCTGCGGGGACACAGGGCACTCATACACTCCCCCTCCCACCACTACACATACACAACTAAGCTGCTTTCACTACACACTCTGCACAAGGGCTAGCAGGATCAGCTGTGTGTGGATATACGTTCGGAATAAATAGAAGTGCAGTAAAAGACGTGTGGAGCTAAGAGGCTATTGTAGCTAACAAGTAATGCAAGCCTATTGTTACCCATTTAGCGTATAGCAATTTATTTAAACCCTAAAAATTTAAGTATAATTTACAATTTAATAAAATAAATAACATCAACATAATCATATATGCCTATTATAGCAGTATTTAGAGTGATATGTGAAGGCACACAATATATATATATATATATATATATATATATATATTATATTATTATATAACTTCAAATTAATGCTCTTTTACTGAACATAGCAGTAGGGGAGTCCCTTCACTCAGAATAGCATGACAAACACTCTTACTGTGAGTCCAGCCGAGGTGGCTCATGCATGGTCAATCCTCAGGCAGTACCGGGTTGCTACATAGCTCCTTCATTGCAGCAGAGCAGTCCAAGGGACCCCACAAAGTTGGAGCATTGTCCGAGCAGAGTCCCTGGGGCGAACGAGTGCATGTTGTCCGTCCTTCACCCCCTCTCTGCAACAGGGGTTATAGAAAGCTTACTGCTCCAGGAAACACACACACCCCACAAGCTCTTGGCCGCATGTGCCAACAGTCCTGCATCCTCTTCCTCAGGGCACTGGAGGAGAGAGAGTGAGAGCTGCGCCATCGTGCTACTCAGGGTGGTGGCAGCAGCAGTCACCATGCCAGAGACGCCAGTGAAGCTGGTGCTTGTGTATGCTGGAATTCTTACACACGGCCACCAACGCTGCCATGCCTGCTTAAAGCCTTTCTGGAGGGCCGTGGTATATGCCGCCATGTTGCTTGTTCACTGTCTTCCTGCTTCACTGTTTAGCCTCCCGCTGCCTCGACTGCTGACCTCACCACCTGTTTTTGTTGTTCTGCTTTTGTCACTGAACACCATTTGTCCTCCAGTCTGCTTCTTGAGCCCACTTCTGACACCAATGTGGCACCTGTCCACAGTCCAACTCAGGCTTCCTATCACAATAACAACAGTAACAATTTACATTGTTTCTGAGGTGCTTTGTACATGGCCACGCCTCCCACTCCTCCACAGCCAGTAGCAGATTGTGACAATATTGTGGATTACAGACTAAGAAAAAACAGTTCTGATGATGCGTGTTGAAGGTGGAAGGAACCTTTGCTTGCTTGTTTATCTGCTAGCTGGCTAATGCAGAAGGAAGCTGGATAGCTAAAATAACTGCTCAGAAGCCATATATATCACATCTGTGTTTATTAACATCTACATCAGAGGCCATGCTAGAAGTCAGCATTTCTTTATTGCTGCCCTGGTGATATATTTGCATAATGCATGCTGGGTATTGTAGTGGGAAATGGACATTGATGGATGAAAACACACACCAAAAAAAAAAGATACAAAATCATGGAATACTGCCAAAACCCTTGAGGCGCTGCTACAGGATATTACATAACATGACAAAAAAGGATATTAGCACAGGCTAGTTTTAGGCCCAAATGCCCCTTTTACTTGTCACAGATTGCAAATGTGGTTATTCTGGGGCTTTACTGCCTGAGGCACATCAAGTCCTGAGCCCGACAGCAGCTGTGAAGATATCTGATGTGGAATTACTTACTGTAATTAAAGGGATTTCACATTTGCGCTGTTGGTAGTCTGTATTTTCAGACAAAGCCAGTAACCATGACGGTGCCTGACAGGCACATGGACTGATGGGTTTGGGAGCTTGTACGTTTAGAAGGAGAGTGTGTGTTAGTCTCCCTGTTCACTGTGCAATCATTTTTTTTATTATTATTATTTGTACATAAAAACAAAAGCACAGTAATAAGAGGGATGACACGGAGCGACTCCTGCTCAGTGGATTGTCTCAAGTAGAGATTGACCGATATGGGTTTTTCTATAGCCGATGCCGATTTTTAGAGGTCAGGGTCAGCCGATGGCCAATATGGGCTGCGGATTTTTTGGGCCGATTTTTAGAGCCGATATCTAGAAGTTTTCTGCTTTATTTGCTGCTAAAATGTCCGACTAGTAATAACAAGAAGTGGATGTGCAACATTTCTGAACTTAACATCATGTATTAAACACTGACTTGAGTAGAAAAAACTCAATTTAGAACAGAACTCGAATTAGCCACATGTGTTTTTGTACACAGCGGAATTTGACCTCCGCATTTAACCCATCCGTGTGTTGAAACACCCACATATACACACACTAGTGAACACACACTAGGGGGCAGTGAGCACACGTGCCCGGAGCGGTGGGCAGCCCTATCCATGGCACCCGGGGAGCAGTTGGGGGTTAGGTACCTTGCTCAAGGGCACCTCAGTCGTGGCCTGGGGGATCCCGGGGATCGAACCGGTGACCTTCTGGTCACAAGACCCGATCCCTATCCTTCAGACCACGACGCGAGAGACAGAATCAGAATCAGAAATACTTTATTGATCCCGGGGGGGAAATTGCAGTTATTACAGTAGCAGCCGGTTATGTAAAAGAATAAACACTCTAATAATAATAATTTACAACAAAAAAGAAATTGCAATATGTACACATATATAAAGTCTTATAATACAATAGAAGAATAAAATGTAAAGTGACTGTGTCTATAATAATAAGTACAGATATACTGTATACAAGACTTTAGAAGTAGGAAAGTTATTGCACATTTGAGTTGTTGCACACATAATTAAATGATTGTTCTATTGTTATTACTGTACATGTGAGAGACGCTGATATGCTGTAATGACTGTTCTCTTTACTCTTTCTTTTAATTCCGTTTGGCTCGAGTGCTGGAAGCTGAGTAATGTCTGGGACTCACTATGTAACGTGTTAATCTGTTAATGTGTGTATTACACTAGAGCAGTTAGCTTTAACCCCAAAGCTAAAGAAGTAAAACATCCGCTCTGGTTCACGTCTACGGCTGTAACTAGAAACATGTAACCGCCTCATTAAAAACATCATTGTTCAATATAAATTATTAATTTTCACTTGTTTGGCCGAACAGTTCCAAAGGTTTCCGCCTGGGGTCCTTCACACCAGCAAGTTTCACGAAACATTGATATCGGCCGTGTTTTACCCTTTTATACTTAATGCATTCGTATTTTATATTATATATGCCTAATTATATGCTTAAATTGAATTTACACAAATGTTCTGAACAAAAGAAGATTAATCAAATATGACTTTGTACATTTTATTTGTCAAGCATACAGTAGAATTCAAAATATAAGAAGAAATAGATCCTTCCATGCGGGAATTTTATATGAAATATTAATCAAATGTACAGAAAACGTGATATACTCTGAGATGTATTGTAATCAGGATATGAAATGTTCTATATCCGGGGCGATATCAGTCATATTGCAGAGCTTTCTATAGTAGTATGTAGTTATGGATGCAGCCCTACAGCTACCTAACAAGCTAAACCCAACATAACAGTTTGCTGTGTTCAATTTTAATTAGTTAGTTGGGTAATTCCTTCTTGATCAATGATGTTACTAACAGTGTTGTTTAGTTTGTCTTCTAAATTTCTCAGAACTGGTCTGTTTAAAAAAAATGCCAAATATTGGCTCGATATATCAGCTGATCTCTAGTCTCAAGCGTAGAGCGCTCTCAGTTCCAGCGACAACGCGGTGTAATAAGAGCAGCCCATAACAAGAGGGAAGGCTCTCGCTTTGTGGTTTTGTGAATTTGCACCCCAGATGACCCTCTGCCTGTAATAAAGCGAGACTCTAATCCCTAAGCGTCTTATGGTTAAAATGAGCTGAATTGGGATAACACCGAATCCATCTCACTGCAAGGTCTCGCTCATGTGCTATTATCTCATTTCACAAGCGTACGGACACCACGGCTCACACTGCTTTTTATTCACATTTCTCACTGAGCTGGTCTCCTACCCTGCTTCTTATTGAGCTCTCTAGCTTCTCCTTATAGCGCATAACAGCTGACCACTTTCTCAGCCGTGACATTCCCTCCACGATTCCATCATAACCCTTCCGAGTGGTGCGTAATTTAAGCTTTAATATTTATATTTTTGGCGGATGATGGCATCTTAATGGGACTCTATAATTAGGTTTTTCTATAAAGGAGTTTTTTTTTCTAGCAAAGAATAAATACCAGTGAAATGAAAAGTTACTATAAATAATAAAGTGTGACAAAAAATACATCGTTTAATTCGTTTTGTTATTTAATTATACACGTCTGCGCTATTCAATCACTTATTTATTTATTTTAATGGCATCGTGAAATAAGCCTTGAAATTAAAACCCATTAAAGCTTTTGCTCATCTTGCTGGCAGGATCCAGAGAAAACTGTATTGTGATTGGCTTATCATTTTTATCATTCAATGTGGCTGCACTGGAGCTTAATGTGATGCTAGTTAACTAAACGGACCAGTTCTGAGAAATTTAGAAGACAAATTAAACAACATTGCTTGTAACATCATTGATCAAGAAGTAATTACCCAACTAACTAATTAGAATTGAACAAACTGTTATGTTGGGTTTAGCTTGTTAGGTAGCTGTAGGGCAGCATCCATAACTACGTACTACTATAGAAAGCTCTGCAATATGATTGATATCTCCCCGGATATAGAACATTTCATATCCTGATTACAATACATCTCATAGTATATCACGTTTTCTGTACATTTGATTAATATTTCATATAAAATTCCCGCATGGAAGGATCTATTTCTTCTTTATTTTGAATTCTACTGTATGCTTGACAAATAAAATGTACAAAGTCATATTTGATTAATCTCCTTTTGTTCAGAACATTTGTGTAAATTCAATTTAAGCATATAATTAGACATATATAATATAAAATATGAATGCATTAAGTATAAAAGGTAAAACACTTTTCAACTTGGTAACCGAACTTGAGTGAAGTGTTTTTAGCTTGGCATCAAGTGCATTGGGTCCAGCTGTTTCTCGTCCGTGTTAATTGGGGCCGTGTCTTTGTAGATGAGCGTTGTAGCAGCAGCCGTGCTGCATCCAGTCCGGTTACTCTAGACAAACAGAGTGAAAAAGCTCTGGAATTAAACATCACCACACAAACATCACACAACTTTTTATTATTAATCAACTCAGTCATAAAGCCTTTGCTTTCTGTAGGTCCACAGTTGCTTGGCAGTCAATTCTCTTCAGTGAATGGAGGCTGCAGCTGAGGACTTGATTTGTGAAGGGGAATGTGAACAAGAGTTTGAGGGTGAACTAAGTCAGATGCAATACCTTTTGATGTCATAGTTTAAAAAAAGGAAGGTTTTCTGGTCCATGTCAGGATTTTCATACCCAATCCGTGTTCATACTAGCCTATTCCTTTAGGCATGAGGTTCTCAGTTCATCTTGGCAGGTTGCGGTCCTTTCCCACATTTCCCACGTTTGTTTGTATTTAAAATAAATTATCAGCCAAATAATGAAACAATAGAATTAAACAATAGATTATAATATGAAATGATGTTTTTCTGTGCTCACACAAAATATATGATTATGTTGCACAGCCCTACTACCTTTCTATAAACAGTACTGTACACATGTTCTAGGCACTTGGGGAAATTTCATGTATTTAGTTTAATTATATTTATTTATTTATTCTTTATGCAAAATTGTTATAGTGAATGGTACAGCTAGTTCCACAGACTGATACAGTTAACCCGGCCTATGGGGTTAACTTATTTACAGCACTGTGCAAAAGTTTTAGGCATTCAGGACATTATTATATTTAAAAAGCAGATGTTTTGTTCAACAGAAAGCTTTAATTTGCTCATCAAAATAAATATTTATGTTTTAAATATTAAAACAGTATTAATATAGTTAAGTAGTGCTTTTACACTTTCCAAGCTTCTCCCTGTGGAAACAACCCAGTATTATTTACAGTTCTCATCTAATACCTGCTTTGACTGCTCAGTACTTCATTAAGCTAAATCAAAATTGCTGCTGAAGGAACTGAATACATTCATACAATGTCTGGGGCGTCCAGGAGAAATCTGTAACTACACTTTGTTTTTTAAACTAACACACAAGATATGATCTACTTCTTTCACAATCAGATATTTATGTTACTTTGTATTGTATTTATTATTATTTACATCTGTTCTAATCATTACTGGTGAAAATAGATTTATTGCTAAGATAAAGAAGCTTAGTAGTGTAGTTTCTACATCTAGTCCATTCATTAGTATAGTAGTATGTGGTTTTGGATGCAGACTAGATCCAGTCCACTCGCTGTTTAATTTATATATATATATATATATATATATATATATATATATATATATATATATATATATATATATATACTACCGCTCAAAAGTTCATGATCATTTTAGAATTTAATTTCATGCAGTTTTCATGCAATGTCCATTTATCAATTAATGTAAGTGTATCAGATGATTTAAAAATAAAAATGTTTGTATTAAAGTCTATTTTTGTATAGAGGCTTATTTTGCATATAGTCCTATTATCAGCAATTCTCAGTCCTCTGTCTAAATCTCCTGGTACAGCCTCCAATCCAAGTTAAGGATGTTATTGGACTAATTGGTTGTTAGGACACTCTTACTCAATTGTGATGCACAGCTGAAAAACATTCTACTAATAAGTTAGTATAAAAGGGAACAACATTCTAGGTTAGTTTAGTATCTGAAGCATCAGCAGTTGATGGCTTGCTGACAGACTCAAAATGACCAGAAAGAAACAACTTTCTTTAGAGACCCGTCAGTCCATTGTTGTGTTAAGGAAGAAGATACTCCATTGAAAACAAGAACATTTCACTGCGAACCCAAACTTTTTACTGGTAGTATATATATATATATATATATATTACTTAATTTTGTTTGGAAAACCCCCCCTGAGCAGCACCTGATGTGGAAACACATCCTCCAGCGAGAGCGTGTGCGTGGCCAGCGGAAGTGTGGGGGCGGGGCTCTAGGGATAGGGGACAGTGTTAGTGTGTCAGAAGCTGCTGGAACTCACAGAGCGCTTACCGGCTCACATAACATCTTCACTGAGGGTGTTTGGAGTTACGCCACTGCGGGTGAGTACGAACTCGGTTCTTACCTGTTTCAAAGACCCAGAAGGAGAGAGAGAGAGAGGGAGAGAAAGAGAGAAAGAGACAGGTATCAGGGAGAGACATTATTTAGTCCATGTGTCTTTGAGTGTGCATCACAGACATTAAAAAGGCAGAGGGAGATGAAAGAAAAAGGAAACCGAAACAAAAAAAAAAAAATGTGGAGACAGTAAACAAACACGTCTTTGCACAGGTTGTTTTTGTTCCAGCTTTCTCCTGGGAGTCGCGCAGCATCGTGCAATCCACGTTTTAACAAGACTTTCCCTCAGGAGCTCTTGCAGTGGCATTTGTATTAGCCCTTGCTTGCGCGTGATAGATGTATCCCAGTCTCTCTGTGTTAGATTAGCTTACACCTGTCCAAGCAGAGCAGCCGCGGCAAGAAAGGAACATCAGAGCCTCGGCTGCGCCACTCCGGGGAATCACTTGGCAGAGGAATCTAGGAGAAAGATGTATTAGCATTTGGATCTGTGCGGTCATGCCGTTTGTTTGAAAATGAACAAGCCCACTGTTGCTTTGTCGGCTTGGTTCCTTGCTCTCTGGTCCACTTTCCTTGAGCGGGTCAAGGAATCCAACTTGAGGTGGTCCAGCGTTGTGTCATGGCTGCCGCGGTCACAGGGATCCTTCTGTCTTCCTGCCTCGGTTCCTTGCGTAAGGGAAGGTGTTTAATGGAGCAGTTGCACACGCTTTGCGAACCTGTCTGGCAGTGTTGTTCTCAGCGCACCAGGAAGGAAGCTAATCTCTGGAAAGAAGCTTAGACTTATTAGTGCCAGGAAAGCAAATGTGAGGGGCCAATGGCAAGCCATGGCCGAGCCTTCTGCCATTCAAAACGCAGCCCTCCAGAAGTTAAGCCATTTTCTCAGAAGCCCAAGCCGGTAGCAAAAGAAGAGGCGTGCTTCTGATCCGCCGGGCTCGAAAGAAGACTTTCCATTATCCAACTTTAAGGTGAGCTAATGGCTCTTATGAGGAACGGTGATTCAGAAGCTGCCAGGCTGCGGAGTGGGTCACGCTGACATTAAAGCCCAAACGCCCGGGCGCTCCAGCCCTGTGCGCGCTGGAACGGCATTAGCTATATAGGTCAGTGTGACACATGGGTGAGCTTTATTTCCAGCTTGATGTGTTTCTGAGTTTTTATAGGTAGCGTGCTAAAGTCCCTGGGACACGAGCTGATTTGTGTCATCCCAAGATTTATCCTCAGACTTATCTCCTCGGCTAAGTCACCGCTGCCAAGCTCTGCTACTTGAGGGTGTTCCTCAGTATCTGCCCTTCATTTGGCTCGCTCGTCCCTCCCTCAGTGTGGCCAGCACACAAACGCGGCTCGTCGTTTTGGGTTCTTTTGTCTACTGCGAGTCAAATCCAGCGGAGAAGGGGAGCTTATTGATATGCCTATGGTGTGTAGCACTTATTCCCTCCACTTTCTGAGATTCTTCTCACTTATCACCTCACTCTTTTGTACTTCTTTCATCCTTGCTCTGTATTCCTTCGCACTAACGTTGACTTTTTTTCAGTCTACTCTCGCAGTCGTATTCACCGCAAACATGCCCAGGGCACACGCACAGCCTCTCGCATCAGGTTTCAGATGCAAATATGACACATCCTGACAAAACAAACCCCTCCAAAAGTATTAGTGTTATGTACGAGCCTAAGCACACAGTTTATATGCTGTAACACGGAAGCAGGCGAGAAGTCAGGATTGGGATGCATGTGTACGCTACCGTTCAATAGTTTTCAATAATATAAAACCAATTTGCTGAAGCCGCATGACATTCTGGGAATGCTAGACGTGTCCAGAATGGTGAACAGAGCTGCAGATCATGCTAAAACAATGAAGACATCTTTAAGTATACACAGGTGATACTGATGACAAGGGGCGGGGCTAGGTTGGACATGGACTGCGGCAGAGCCTGGACTAGGGAAACTGTGACGTACCATTAAAAATTTTTAAAAGGCTTTGCTCTCCCTTGTATTAGGGATTTAGGAAGAAGGAGTGGCTAGAGGGGCCTAGGTCTCTTTAGACCTTTGAAGCCAGCCCCCCAAAACAGTCCTCCAACACTGATATGATAATGTAAGTAGTACTGGATTCACCCAAAGACACACTCTGCATCTTTGGCAGTGCTGTATATAAGTCTTGAAATACAAGTCCAAGTCTTCAGGCTAGAGTCCAAGTCCGAGTCTTTAGACTAGAGTCCAAGTCCAAGTCCGAGTCTTTAGGCTAGAGTCCAAGTCCAAGTCCGAGTCTTTAGGCTAGAGTCCAGGTGAAGTCTTGAGTCTTTAGGCTAGAGTCCAGGTCCGAGTCTTTAGACTAGAGTCAGAGTCCAAGTCCAAGTCTTTAGGCTAGAGTGTAAGTCCGAGTCTTTAGACTAGAGTCCGAGTCCAAGTCCGAGTCTTTAGGCTAGAGTCCGAGTCCAAGTCCAAGTCCGAGTCTTTAGGCTAGAGTCCAGGTCCGAGTCTTTAGACTAGAGTCTGAGTCCGAGTCTTTAGGCTAGAGTCCAAGTCCGAGTCTTTAGAATAGAGTCAGAGTCCAAGTCCGAGTCTTTAGAATAGAGTCAGAGTCCAAGTCAAGTCTTGAGTCTTTAGGCTAGAGTCCAAGTCAAGTCTTGATTCTTTAGGCTAGATTCCAAGTCAAGTCCTGAGTCTTTAGGCTAGATTCCAAGTCAAGTCTCGAGTCTTTAGGCTAGAGTCCAAGTCAAGTCACAAGTCTATACAACATATTTAAGATACAAATACATAGCTCTCTCTCTCTCTCTCTCTCTCTTAATATATATATATATATATATATATATATATATATATATATATATATATATATATATATATATATATATATACAACTGTATTTTTTACACTAGCGCTTTCTATTCTTTGTTTAAATTCTGTGCATTTTTTAAGAGTTCTTGAGCTCTTTTAAACATTTTCGCATATAGAGCAAACTTAAAGTAATATATGTAAGTAATACAATTTTTGTTGTGTAAAGTGAACATCAACTGCTGGTTACATTATAATATAACTTGCTTTACAACTTATAATTCAGTAGGGGTGCCTACATTTTTACATTGCACTGCTATTACATTTGAAGGAGATTTACATTGCACTGCTATTACATTTTAAGAAGATCAAACTAGAGTCTGGCTTGGTGAGGATGCATGATGGGAGAAAAAAGGAGATGGAAAATAACTGTATTTTATATATTAGCTGTATTTATGGCTAGCGTAAAGTAAACAAATCTGTCCGGGTGTGTTTTCAGATGCTTATGAAGTTTGATGTGGTTCCAGTGTCTTTAATTTGTTTGCCACATTCTTTACACCTTGTCACCCTTCGGTTATGTCCAAGGACTTAAAACTCCCTGTAGCTGAATGCTACCATGTATGGTCTCCAGCCGAAGCCATGCCTCCCTCGTTTGTTTATGTTTGACGCTTCTTTCTGAATTGCCGCTGGTGATTAGCAGATGTTGTGATGCGTCGTGAGAAAAGGGGCTGCGTCCCAAATCACCGAAACCAAAGTACGGAAAAATGGCAACATACACACACAATGAAAGTATTGTTTCTATGACTTTCACGCACAGTGCCTGGATAATGAAATGTTTATGAGTTATTTTGGACGAGTCTGAGGCAAAAGTCTTTAGGGATGAGTTTCAAGTCCAGTCTTTTTCTAGGCGACTTAAGTGCGACTAAGACTCGCTCACTCGAGTGCCCATCTCTGGTCTCTGGGCCATTGTTCACAGTTTTAAACCCACTCCGCAAACAGGCATGAATCATGGCAACATGAAACCCAACAGAACCCAACTAGAGTCTGCAGATTATAGAGATTCAGCTAAATTGCACTTGTTCCTTATGCAGGCATACCATACTGAGCTATAGTGAACTAGGTTACCAGTAAAGTTGACCATTATACAGAAAATCAAGCTGAACACTACTGACATAATGATGAAGAACATCACAGTCTTGAGTCATTCGCCCTAGGCGTCTATACCTAGTGCTGTAAAAAGGTAGGCTGTCTGATCTTTTGTCAGTTGTTCCAGAGGTTTGAAATGTTGTTTCATTTTTTTCTGATAATAGAAGCTATGTCGAAGTAACCTACTTGAGGACTGCTCACTTTACTATAGTGCTTTTTTAGGAACACTTCCTAGTGCCCCCCCAAGCTGTGAGCAGGCCCAGTCTAAAATAAAATTCGGATTAATACAAAAAAAGAGGGTCACAAACTGGTGGAGATACAGTAATCAGATTTATTATCCATGGCTGATTTAGTAAAGTTTGATATCTATCAGCAGACGTGAAATTTACTTTTCCTCCTAAAGCCAGCCGTTAAATTAGCAGCAATATCTTACAGTAGAGCTCGACCAGATTAACCATTGATTGTGTGGATGATCTGGCGGTGTGGGAAAGGGAAACGGGTCAATCTTTACTAATCCGAATGATCAGAGGGCTTCCAATATTTTCAAACATGTTTTGTATGCCACATGAGATAAAAAATGATGAAACTGAATGAGTGATTTAGGCAAGAGTAAAAAAAAAACACAGCCAGGAGAGGGAGAACAAGGAACAAGGTGAAGGGATGTGTATCACCCTTGTGCAGTGGACCACAGAGATGGAAGGAGCTGCAAATGGGCTCTCTTTGCAGTTTCACATCAGCTTGTGAGTTCTTAGTAAAATACCATGATATCTGTGTTTCCCAGACTCTTCTTCATACCACTTATTATTGCATAACAATAATAATGTACAAACGTTGTGTACTTATTTGTAGCTACAAGTTATCATCTGTGCTGTAGCCTAGGTCCCCTCATTTGATAGCCAGATCTTAAAGAAGACAATTATAATGTATATAATATAGGATGGATCTGAAGGTGCACTATGGTTCACACATCTTTGGGTTGTTAATTCGACTGTAAATAAATAAAGGACCATCAAAGCAGGTGCCACTATCAGAATGGCAGCATGTTTCCCAGTATAACAAGTTCTATAGCCTATAAGGAACGGTATCCATGTTTCCCAACCAGAGTGAGTGAATTGGAGCGGTGGACATTGTTTGCTCAGAGTGTGTCTGTAATCACTTCACTCCAGCTCCACTTTGTCTCCACAGTTTTCCCTTTTGTGTGATTATTCTTCTGATTTCTAGAGTTTATATATATATATATATATGTATGGACAGGACACTGCATGCTGTGTTTCATACATTATGACATTTATGGCTACGATTAAAAGGAAAGCTGGTTAAGTATCCTGCGCTACACAGACTTGCTTGGGGTGAGGCTCAGATAATAACTCTACAGCAGGGCAGCATTATATATGTAGAAACAGTGCAAACATACAATAAATAGACAATAATGAAGTAAAAATAGGCTAGAATATATACATTTAGTAATAACTGAAATATATAAAGGACTATACAAAACATACACAAGATATATACATAAGATATACAGAGGACATATGTAGAAACTTTTCCATAGGCAGGTTATATAAGAAGATATATCTATCTAGAAATCTGCAGAGGGTAAACAAACACACATGCTTTAAACCCATATGAAAGTGGATGACATGAGACTGCTCCTGCAATCGTAACCTCTGTTTACACTTACCATTAACATCCAGGATGTGATCATGGACATAGCATCCAGATATTGACTTCATCCACGCGCAAAATGTTTATATTTCTCTCACAACCCTAGCTGTGCTCTATCTAATGCCTTAAGACTCATTCTGTCCTAATTATTACATTCACTGCATTTTTTTTCTAAAGTTGTTCAATTTCACTAATATCTGCTTACAATATATCTCTACTCGCCCACTTTAGTGTTATCTGGCCGCATTTTCATCATCTGCATTGAGGCGAGTACATGGAAATCAAAAGAAAGCAGAAAACAGAGATTTATGTTTGTGCATTTGATGTTGATTACATCTTTAGAGGACAGCCGGGAATTTCCAATAACCAGTATGAGTACAGCTAAGTATACCGATAGATGCAGCTGCCATCCTGTCCAATAAGATGGCAGTAGGAGTTGTTTAACTAAACATAGAAAGCTAAATAGACAACTAAGATGGCTTGCAGGATGAAGCGAGTGAGAGTAAACATTGATACTTTCTGAATAGAAAGCCCCTTGCCCCGCTCCCATGCTCTGTTTCCAGCCACATATTAGCACCACATTTTTTTGTGTTTCTTTTTAAATGTTTTGATTCTTGTGTGTGTATAAAATAGCACATGGGTCACATGGTAGGTGCAAATGTTCTGATTTTGAGCAACTCTCAGTTCCGTGTGCTATACACTCTCTCTCTCTCTCACTGCTTCTTTGTCTAGCGTGTGAACCCTCACGGCCAAAAAGACAAGATATTCTGTAAAAGTGTTATAATAAGTGTGATGCTTACATTCTAGTTATGCTTACATAAGTTGTTGTGACTAAATGCAGGTGCAGGCCTTGAAAGAAGACCTGCTGAAAAAAATATTTACCTTTTATTTCAGAACTCGAGAGTTCGCTGAATGGAATGCAACTCCTAAACTCAGATTCTACTGCTTCATTTATTTTCACCTCCTATTTCAGCTTCACAGGTGAACTTTTTGTTCTAAGCTTGTTGACGGCTTTGCTGTTTCACTATGCATTTCAAACCCAGAACCCTATAAACAGAGCGCAACTAGTAGACGGTCTTAAGTACATGTAGGCCTTCACTATATTGTCGCGGTCCAATGAAGAACGTCTCTCCATTTTTGTTGATTTTGAGTTTTCTATGTCATTTGAACACGTCAAAAGTCGTTTACATTGTCTGAAAATTTCATGATGAAGGGACCAATAGAAGTGCTCCATAACAGCTTGGAAAAAATTATGGTTCCATTGACTTACATTGAAAGTAAAGTATGTTTTTGGTCTCTCCTGTAAAGTTTCAAGTTTTGAGATTTGTTTTTTATTGGACATCGACGATATGTAATCTGCAGCTCCTGACGCGTAACCAGACGAGCCAGTTGTGAAATAAGACCTCCAATAGATAGACAATAGCCGTCTCTGGTGTATTTGTATGTGTGAAGATGATTCTACTTGTTTAATCTCTCACAACACTGTTACTTATCTACTTTTGCTGCTTCCCTCCATGAAGAGACTCTTCTCGTCTCTTCTCTACTCTTCTCTTCTCGAATGTTACTGTAAGCGCTTTGTTTAGGAGAACAAAGACGGGGATAAAGTCGATTTAGTTCAGTCTGTAATCCGGCTGCCACCCATCAGACAGCTTTAAACAAAACAAATGGAGGGCTTCAGAGTTGGGCTCCTGCTGACACTGATCTGCTCGTTTAATCACAGTGTCTGTGGCCCTCGCAGGGCGCTTTGTGCAGAGGACGCAACGGAAAAGGACAGGCCCGGGCACTGTGCTGCTTCATTACGCCTATCACAGCATGGGCTAATTGAATAGTGGAGTTGGCCTTGCATACACAAGTGTGAAAAATGACTGCCTTGGCATTTCATGGCATTTTGTGCATGAGGGGGCGTGTGAGCGTATGTTCGAAGGTTGATTTTTTTTTTTCCTTTCGTTAGCACTGCCCAGTGTCTCAACGTGCTCAGAAAAGGCCGCTAACTGCTCAACTTATCCCATAAATATATGGAGATCAGCATGAGTCATGTGCCACCTCATGAAGGTGCCTGACCTCTACCGCCCTTAAGCACTGCCCTCTGAAGCTGATGTGATTTTTTGTTCCCCAGGGACTGATGGGTGATGGCACTCTGGGCACCTGGCGGTACATGTTCTTGAGGCACTATGGTGCACTGGAAACAATGACTGAAATTCAGGACATAATTGGCTAAAAAATAAAAAGTTATTTTAAGATTTTGCCATTTTGTTTATGCTTTTTGGCCAATATTGACAGGGTTACAAATGCTGTAATCACAAGGTTGGAAAAAAAAGAATCAAGAGAACTACTTTAAGAGAAAAGGCATTCATGAAGAGCTTACTAAACAGTTGCAAAAGTTTAAAGCATTGAAATTTGAATTCCCTCGTTGTAATGATGAAAACGTTATATGGGCATGACTTTATAACTCCCATCTAGGAGACTAGGGTTTTCTAGCAGGGGGCACTATTACTGTTTGTGGTTTTGAGAAAAAATACTGGAGCCATCTTAACAAGCATATTGAGAATGTTAAGAATTTAGACCCTTTTAAACCTCCAATGGTGGCTCACTGAAGAATCAAGTGATCAAAAAAATGTTCACTAGTTACCTAGATTGTTAGCATCCATGGGCTCTAACATTAGCTAGCTAACCTGGAAAATGTAAGCACTAGTCGACTCTAACACAACATTGCTGTCCAGTGAAAACAAGTATCCCCAAAATGGCAATATTTACAGTTAATGTAAGTCAATGGAACCAGAATTTTTAACTTGTGGAGCATTTCTGTTGTTCCCTTTGTCAAAAATGTCAGTGTAAGCTGGCGTGTTTAAAGGATGTTGAAAAAGTATAATAGGCAAAAATGGAGATACATTTTTCTTTGAAAAGTAACGATAAGCTAGCTAACTTTTACACTATTGCATAATATTTGCACAAGTGGGCTCTAATATTAGCTAGCTAACATATATAACGTTAGCATCAGTGGGCTCTGACATAAGCTAACCAGCCTACATAACGTTAGCACCAGTGGGCTCTGACATAAGCTAACTAACCTACATAACGTTCGCACCAGTGGGTTTTCACATATAGCTACCCAACCTACATAACATTAGCACCAGTGGGCTCTAAAATTAATTAGCTAACCTACATGACATTAGCACTGGTAGGCTCTAACATTAGCTAGCTAACTTACATAACATTGGCACCAGTGGGCTCTAAAATAAACTAGCTAACCTACATAACATTAGCACTGGTGGGCTCTAACATAAACTAGCTAACCTACATAACATTAGCACTGGTGGGCTCTAACATAAACTAGCTCACTTACATAACGTTAGCACCAGTGGGCTTTAACTTTGGCTAGCTAACACACATAACGTTAGTACCAGTGGGCTCTAACATTAGTTAACTAACCTGGCTATCATTAGCACCCACTGGCAAAAAACAAAGTAGGCCTTCGCAGATACACCTTATATAGTCTATAGATTTTATAGAGTGTTTCTTGCAATGAACCCACAACTTCTTGTTTCAGTTGTCAGGCTTGGTTAAATGACTATATAAACCATGTTTCACTGTTAACACTCTCAGAGTCTGGCTTCTTTCCTTTAACTCATCTGGTCTCAGAGCATCTGGGCCATATGTAGGCCAAAGTTAGTCATAGTAAATTGCGGAATTGGAGCTTTGTGTGTTCTACTATGGTTTCCGTCACTGTATAAAAAAGCTCTGTGTTGCCTTTCTTATTGCACTCTATTGTTTCTGAGCAAGCTTATGCACACATTTAGTTCACAAAGCTACAAAAACACTTTGTATTAATTTAATTAGAGCAACAAAAAAGGCAGATTGAACTGGTAATAACATTTCTCTTCGTCATTTGGTTGATTTAAAACAAAGGATCTCAGCAAACACATCGTCGTCTACTTTCTTACACAGTTGATACAACGTTGTCAGGAGGCAGTGCTTTTTACGTTGCCTGAACAAGTTTGTCACAACATACTAAATAACTTTGGTTTATCATATCATTTCTACCTCAACGTTATCAAATTCCATGTAGATATAATGGAACGTATAAAGGAGTCTAGGAGGTTGCGACAAGGTACTGACAATGTTGCCATCACATTCTCACAACATTGTCAGATAACATTGTTGCAACATTCAGAGGAATTAAATTTTTTTTTCAAATATGACACAAAATGAAAAAGTATTATTGTTTCTTTTGGTTAGAACAGTCCATTTCACTTCTTCCTGAACCTTCTGGTTTCACACACTGGCTCGGCTATTGATCGACGTCCTTGTGAGCCTTTCACCTGAGACTGTGAAGTCTAACAAGATGCACCCAGATTTCTGTTCCGCTCGTGTTCCTCCCTGCTGCTGTCTGAAAGCCTCTGGAATATGAGGCAGCTCAGGTCTCCTGCTTCGCACTACAGGCCGAGGACTGAGAAAGATTGCACTAATATTGCATTAGACAGAGTTTTATTTGCTAAGTATTTTGTAATGAGGTTAAGTGAGCTGAACGAATAGCTGGGGGAGGTGGGACTTGAAAGTTTTCTGGGTTCATATTAATTGTTTTCAGTTACGCTATGGACTTAACATTTGGTCATCTATTCTAACAACAAAAAGCTAAATATTCTGATCCCTGTTAATATTGGTTAGTATTAATAGCATCCCTCATGTTAGCCGCATGTGTTTAATACCCCCAGAGCAGCGCAGCTTGGGGCAGCGTGAGGTTCAGTGCTTCCCCAATCAGTGCCGGGATGCCTGTCCTGCCACTAGGCTGAACTTCTAACACAAGTAATTTACTGATGGTATCAATGTGCTGATACATTGACTGATTTTACCAACTATCACAATTAAGCAAGAGTGTCCTAACAACCAATTAGCCCAAACCCACCTGCCACTTTATTAGGAACACCTCCTTGTTTTTACAGTCACTGTCGATTTTATCAGCTCCATTTACCAAACCAAACAGGAGCCTTTTGTATTTCTACAATCTCAGTCCAGCAGTGACCCTGAGGTTGGCACAGCGACATTGCTGTGTCTTATCCGCTCATACCAGCACAACACACACTCACACACCACCACCTTGTCCGTATGACTGCAGTGCTGAGAATGATTCGCCATCCGAATGTGGTGTGCTGGTCTTGTGGGGATACTGGCCATTGAAGAACACCTTGAAAGGGGGTTAAAAAAGTATACAGAGACTACAGTCAACAAGGGGGTGTACCTAATGAGGTGGCCAGTGAGTGTTAACACTCATGATAAGTTTTACATGACCATCTTGACCTCTTTTAATCTTTTACAATTGAACACACTGGACTTTTCGTTACTGTGCCTTTAAGTAAATGAGCTCTCTTCTGATTGGCTGCCCTGTGTTGTACCGTATTCAAAAAGCAATCTAGCCTGAAACCCTCCTTATAACTTCATTGTGAATGGATAGAGCTATCCTGCTATAGGCTAATAACGTGCGTCTGTGAATGCATTGTTTTATTTATGACATCATTAATTCAGCCTGTTTTCTGCATAGTTTCCAAGCAATTTGTACTGCAGTGTTTACCTATAATATCTATTACATATTATATTTATTTTTAAAAAAATGATGAAATTGTAGTTTTTCTCTACTTTAATGGCGGTAAACTTCAGATTTTGAATATTTGTGTCTTCACATATTTAATGGACAGTGAACATGTACATGCATTTGTGTGTATTTGGGTGCTGATGCATGCTTAAGTGCAGATCAACGTCTAGTCTTAATGAACTAAGCTGAGTTTACTACACGCACGCATGCAGTTGTTGGTGCTATGGCGTTCCCATCTGATGAGGATGCGGTTTGGCTCCCAGCGGAGCTGGATAATCTCTGTGGAATATGCCACACTTTTAGAGTTAATCTGCAGCAGGTGCTGGACTAATGTTGTGAGAGGAGAGAGCGTCTGTGATGAACTGAGAGCACAGCCTTACAGAGGCCCGCCATGTGGCCCTGCTCTGCTCCCCCACAACACTGCTGCTGGGCTCGGGCCCACTCACACACCACGGAGAACACGCTGGCCCTCCACTCAGACAGCACCAGCTGGAGACCCTGCAGAAACCTAGACATTATTATGTGGAGGTCTCTGGTAGGTTGTCACCTAAAGGGTTCATATCATGGGAATATTTTCCATAATTCTTTGTAACTAAAGTGTTTGATGTTGTACATAAACGTGTTTCAAAGTATAGGCTACAATTTGCATTCAAAACTTTTTGAATTCATTGTTTCGGGTCACAGAAACATCAGCACATCACTTTGTAGTTCAACAATTACAAACTGTAGTCCATCTGATTCCCTGTATGCATTATTTGTTCCCTTTCAGCCCGTTCTTTAATGGTCAGGACCCCCATGGGACCACCACAGAGCAGGTACTATTAGGGAGGTGGATCATTCTCAGCACTCAATGACACAGTGTGTTGCGCTGGTCTGAGTGGATCAGACACAGCAGTGCTGCTGGAGTGTTTAAACACCTCAGTGCTGGACTGAGAATCGACCAAAACTGTTCAGCCAACCGTGTCCTGTGGGCAGCGTCCTGTGACCACTGACTGATCACGGACTAGAGAATGACCAACATCATCTCTGACATTGCATGTAGATGGTGGACCCACAAGGTAGGCGTGTCATTGCAGCGCTGGGAATGACTCACCACGCAAATAATATCTGCTCTGTGGTGGTACTTTGGGGGTCCTGACCATTGAAGAACATAAGTATGTACATACGTATGTATGTATATATGTGAGTGTATATATATATATATATATATATATATATATATATATATATATATATATATATATATATATATATATATATATATATATATATATATATATAGAGAGAGAGAGAGAGAGAGAGAGAGAGAGAGAGAGAGAGAGAGAGAGAGAGAGAGAGAGAGAGAGAGAGAGAGGGAGGCTATAGTGCCCCATGGCCAGTTTCCTAACATGCTGATATTAGAAAACTTAGCACGCTAAAATAAGTGGAGGAATTCTGTCCAAATTACAAGCTCTAAATTTGCAACAAATACCTTGTTTTTCTTTGTGACTAGTGTGAATATATATGTTTATGGTTTATGAATTTAATGAACACATTTTATTCATATATTTTTTTGGCATACAGTCTTGTTTTGTGCATACCAACTTCTCATTTTGGCCACATTGGTTGTTTTTTTAGAATAAAAACAAGTGCAGATTCCAACCTGTTGATACTGTTCAATGCAATTAACTATAGGAGAAAGTAATATACATTACTAATGGAAAGGTTTAGGCACTTGGGGACATTGTTACATTTAAAAAGCTGTTTTTGCAGACAGGAAGCTTTTATTTATTAAGCAAAACACTTAATTTTTAAATACTCAAACAGTATTAAAGCAGTGAGTAGTGGTTTTACATGTCAGTGTGTTTATTTAACCCTTTCCAAGCTTCTCCTTGTGGAAACAACCCAGTATCATTTACATCTAATACCTGCTTTAACTGCTCAGTTCTTCATTAAGCTAAATCAAGATTGCTGCTGAAGGAACTTAATACATTTATACAATGTCTGGGGCGTCGAGGAGAAATCTGAAACTACACTTTGTTCTTTAAACTGGAGCTCAAGATATGATCTACTTCTTTCACAATACAATATTTATAATACTTTGTATTGTATGTATGATTATTTACATCTGTTGTAATGCTATCTGGTGTTCTTACCGGTAAAAATACACCTATTACTGAGATAAAGGTTTTTAAATCCATATCCATTCGTGTGATTAATGTAGATGTGTCCCACCCAATATCAGAAAGAAGTAGATTTGGCCCACCCAAAAATTAAACCACAGAAAAAAACTGTTAAAAACTTTTATTTTGAAAACGTGTTTTGGCAGCTTTAGCGATTGACACGCTGTGTTTGTTGTTAGCAACTGGCTTTGGTTGTTAGGTTGGAGGGGGCGGGCCGGTGGTGTGCTGGAGCGCCGGGTAGCTCGCGCCAACTTCAAATGCAAGGTCAGTTATGAGAGCAATGAACAGTAATGATGACCATATATACTGCAATAAAACAGCTTTAGTATAATGTGTTGCTATGGTAACAGACTAGGAGGGTTTGGGTTAGCTAACGTTTATATTAACTTTGGCCAGAAAGTACCCTGAAGCGTAAAGTTACATTACTCTCTGGCCACATCCCAAACCAGACTGCTACTACTTTAAATACATAAAAAAGATAATATAAACATATAATAAATAAATACATAAATAAATAAATAAATAAAAAAAAGGACACCATTGTTAGAAGTGCTTTTAGTAGAGCAGTATGTAATGTTCCAGACCAGTCCACAAATGTTGTTCTACGGTACTATACATGCACTAATTTATCTTACCTACAGTGGGATCAGCTTGGGTACTATTTTAGGGGATAGGGTGGGCTTTGATTCATATTAGTAAATGTGTCCCCCCCAATGTCAAACCCGCTCCTACGTCCTTGCCTAGGTGTCATGTAGGCCTGTGAACACAGAAACATGTTACCTTTTCAAGCAAAGATGGCACGGTGAATCTGTGCGTGCTGTTGTATTACAGAGGTGAAAGTCTGTGAGAAAACAGGCCCGGCATGAGCTTGTGTGTGGATTTTTTGTGGATTGTGTGTGGAAATGCTGCTGATGTGCACAAAGGCTTTTACAAAAAGATTTGAATGCACATGGACAAAGCCCAAAATAACATTAAACCCTGAAAAGAATTGATTGTATTCTTTCTTCAGTAGCTGTACAACCAAGAGAGTCAGCTTACCTTCAATGTTTGTATTAAACATTTGGATTCCTGAGCACTACCGTAACCACAACTGCTATGAGAGCTAAGTTGCCATCTAGATGCAGAAGTGGCGATCGTAAGACTCCAAGCTCCATGCGTCGTCATAGAACCAGCCGAATTTAAATACCACAATTTTTAGCCTTGTGTTTGAATCTCAGACTGCAGTAGAATTTCATACTGCTGTTAGGGCTGGGTGATAAAACGATAATGATATTTATCATGAAATAGCGTTTCCTCGATAGAACTATAAGTTTAGTATAGTCGATAGAAATTTGATGAATTAAGTTCTGTCCGTCTTTTGAAAGACAACACAAGCAGCCAATGAGAATGAGAATAGCGCCGCTCCAAACCAATCAGATGGCTGAACTAGAGTTCCAGCCATTTCATGGTTGGTTGAAGCACACAGCATAGAGTGTAGACGCAGCGGCAGCTTAACCCACCTGCTAGTAAGCTTGCGCTCCCGATAAATCCAAGCTTTCAGTGGGCGTGGCCACCTTAGCAAAGCATCGGTGCACGTTGTGCTACTCGACCTAATTTCATAATCGATAAAGATGAATATGTATGTTGTAGGAGTTCGAGTGAGAACGCTGAGGCAAAGTTGACTTTATAACCAAAAATCCCGAGAAGAGAAACTTTATTTTCTACCGAAAACAGAATCGCTAAACCAACTCCCCATTAGAGCCGACAGAGAGTCGACTCACCGCTATGAGTCCCTTCCTCAGCTCGAGCTTAAATATATATATATATAAATAAATATGCGGCAGTATTAGTATACAGATAAGCATGTAAAGACGTTATTAAATATATATATATATATATATATATATATATATATATATATATATATATATATGTGTGTGTGTGTGTTTCATTTATTTGAAATACAGTTCTGTAATGCTCTATAGTACATTTGTCTATCTTCAAATAGAAACTAAATCAGAGAATAAAAACAATTTATCAAAATTTTTACATTTTGATAGCTTCACTTCTCACTTAAAGTAAAAAGATGATTTGATTTATATTGTGATATATATCGATATCGACTGATATGAAAAAAAATATCTTGATAAGATTTTTCCCCATATCGCACAGCCCTAACTGCAGTCATTAACCTTTTCTTCACAATGGGATGCTGCTAAATCTCGCTATAGGGGCTTGAGTGCTGAGCCTTTTTCAATGCTTATGTCTGATAAAGACATTTAAAGGAGCTATATGTAGAATGATTCCTCCTCCTCCCTCTTCACCTAATCCTCTTATTTGCTTACTAGTGTATAAGAATTGTCGTGAGCATTAGACTTCATCCCTTTACTCACCCAGAACTATTGTCCCTTGAGGTACACAAGTGGTACTACAAGAATAGGGCAGTTTTGGGTTAACTTTAGGAGAGATCCTTACATCATGACATATGGATTTCTTTGGCGTACCATCATGTTGCTGTAACATTTTGTTGTTTCTTCACATTTTTTTGGTGATTTTTATACATTATATTTTAGTCTAAAATATCACATATTGCTCCTTTAAACAGTGCAGCAGAATGACAGCCTTTATTAGGAATAAAGAATACTGTAATTGCTCTGTTATGATTATGTACACTTACTGTGAGCTGTAATTCGGGATGTCAGAGATTAAATCTAAGCTGCTAGTTGCTGGTATTGTGACCCTAATGCTCAGCTAGTCGGCGGTGGTGGGTTGTCGGGCTAATGTAAGCTGATTTAGATAAAATCATCAGCAGTAATGTATGTGCATATTTTTATTTAATTTAATTTTTTTTAATTTTGAAGCGAGGACACCCTGATGTGTGTGTGTGTGTGTGTGTGTGTGTGTGGGAGTGGGTGAATCAGAGATGTGCCCTTTGTTTCAGTGGAGTTGTGTCTTTAATTGCGTGTGGTGCTGCAGCAGAGCTAAAATGTCAGTGAGATGGTGAGAGGCCCTCCTGTAGAGAGCTTCACACTGAGCCGGAAGGAGGAATATAAACCGCCCCCCCCACTCCCCTTCCCCCTCTCTAACCTTCTGTTACTGTGAAAAATGTAATCCTTCCACTTTATCCTCTATGACAGTTTAAGGAAGCTGTACGTATAAGCTGCCATTGTTAGTGGGGTCAAAAAGTAGGACCACTCTGGATGAGTGGTTAGAGTGTAAGTGCCGTAGACTTGTACTTGTACCTAAAGAAACGTTTCAGTCTTTGATGGTTTGTGTGCATTAACAGACCCACGTGTTATACTTTTTTAAAGTCATAATAACATGAACAGCTTCTCTTTATCTCTTAAAGGAGCAATATGTAAGATGAGCGTGTGTCAAATTCATACTTACAACACAGGCCCTCCTCCTCCGCCCTTCTTTATTTTTCCCCTTGTTTACTTACTAGTCTAAAGGATCGCTGCAAGTTCATCCATAAACTTTATCTCTGTGCTTGTATTTCAGCTTTACTGGCGGAGAGCAGCACTGATGTTAGGCTGCTGCTATTTTTGTCACGTTTTCTTTGTTTTCAAGTTTAATTTCTTGTCGGGAGCGGGTGTGCAGTGACTCATTGTCGATTTTGGACGTGCACAGTGGTCTGAAATGGGCCAGATACCTATGCAATACCATATAGTATCAGTCAAAAGTTTGAACACACCTACCCAGTTTTATTACTTCTACAAATCTATTAGTAATTATAGTAGTGAATAATTGTGAAGTCATTAAAACTAAATAAACACTATAATTCTGGAGCAGAATAAAGCATCAGGTTGGTGTTAAAAGAATGTTTATAGTATCTACTAGAAATAAGCCTCATTTGCTTTGATGCAGGCTTACATTTTGGCCAGCAGCTTTATGAGGAGCCACATGAGCTGCTTTACTAACAGTACTGAAGATGATAGCATACATACTGAGATCTTGCTCTGTCTTGTTGTGTTTTGGGGGTTATATATATATATATATATATATATATATATATATATATCATTACTGTCCAATGAAAATGTAAAATCTCTATTTTTGTCGATTTTAAGTTTTCTACATCTTTTGAACACACCAATGGTCGTTTACATTGTGTGACAATTTCATGATGAATAAAACCAATAGAGGTGCTTCAAAACAGTCAATACAGCGTCAATTGGTCTTGGGAATGACATATACAAGTCCTGCACAGTGGTCAGAGGGATTTTAAGCCATTCTTCTTGCAGGATAGTGACCAGGTCACTACGTGATGCTGGTGGTGGACTCGCTCCTCCAAAACACCCCAAAGTGGCTCAATAATATTTAGATCTGGTGACTGTGCAGGCCATGGGAGATGTTCTACTATCATGTTCATCAAACCAATCTTTCACCTTTCACACTTGCTGTGTGTATTGGTGCATTGTCATCCTGATACACGGCACCGCCTTCAGGATACAATGTTTGAGCCATTGGATGCACAAGGTCCTCCAGAATGGTTCGGTAGTCCTTGGCAGTGACGCGCCCATCTAGCACAAGTATTGGGCCAAGGGAGTGCCATGATATGGCAGCCCAAACCTTCACTGATCCACCCCCATGCTTCACTCTGGGCATGCAACAGTCTGGGTGGAAGGCTTCTTTGGGGCTTCTCCACAGCGTAACTCTCCCGGATGTGGGGAAAACAGTAAAGGTGGATCATCAGAGGACAATACATGTTTCACATTGTCCACAGCCCAAGACTTGCACTCCTTGCACCATTAAAACCGACGTTTGGCATTGGCACGAGTGACCAATATATATATATATATATATATATATATATATATATATATATATATATAATTTATGTAGGTTAGGTTACCTATATAGACTACCTATATACATATATAAAGTGATGAAGTTCTTAATGAGCTGTGGCCATTTTTAGTGCTCCGATAATTACCTAAAAAATCTCTACACATTGCTTTCTGCTTGCTCTTTCGTGTATGCACTGTAATTAATTAACATGTGATTATTCAAAGGCAGATGTGAGAGAAGTGTGGTCTCCTTGTGACGGTCACGCTGGTGTGTCAGTGCGAGTGGGCATACGTGCGCCTGCTGCGAGGAGACTAGTAATTAGACTAGTACAATTAAAAGGACTGAATGTTCATAATTGCCCTGATCATCCAACTTTTCATTAGCAGGCTTTAAACTCATTAACCAGTGAGAGGAGAGGCCACGGCGTGCGTAATAGCACAAACGAGCGAGCGTGACTGAGGCAGAGCTAAAAACGGACAAGCGGGTTGAACTGTAGTGGAGTTTAAAATTAGATTATCACAAGAAAAAAAGAAAAACTGATGCAGGGTATAAAACGTGGGAACACAAAGTGACAACTGATCCTGTGGGGGAGGGGATGGGTGGGAAAGTGAGCAGTGATGATGCTGATTAATGTGTTTCCAAGCACTTGAAGGTGATGATTTATAAAGTTCAGGGTAACATGTAAACATCTGTTTTTTTGTTTTTTTTTTTCATATATTTATTCATTCCCATTAAGAGCTACATCTTAAGTAAGCCAGGTAATGTGCACATGCACACTGTAGTCAAAGTTTATTTGTCACATGCATAGTCATACATGGTACAACTAGCAGTGAGAAACTGTCACATGAAAGAATAAGATAATATAAAGTAAAAAGGTATCTGCTATGTGAAATATATATAAAGGTAAAATAAACATAACAAATAAAACAAATATGGGGTAATAATGTAATATAAAGGAAATATTAAATACACTAATATACTGAAATGTACAGTATAGAAATAGAAAATAGATAGAAATGTGCAAAATGTGAACAAATGGATGAAATTAATGACTGAAAAGTGTAACTAGTGCTATGCAACTGAGCAGAAGTCCTGTATATGATATATGTGTGAGGCGGTACTGTAAAACAGCCGCCTGGAACTGTGTCTGTAAACTATGTATCCCAGTCTAAAGTAAACAGCCTGTTACGTAGTGGAAAAGACGACTGCAGAACAGAAAGTGGTAACAAGTTACAGAACACTGTCTTGTTGGCATTAAAAGATCTGGGTAAAAGTTGAAATTTGCAAAACGGAGCAGTAAAATGGCAAATTCCGGGGGTATTGGAGGCGAGGGGGGCGCTATGAAACACTACAAGATAAATGAGCTGTGTTCTGATGGTGTGTATTGTGCCTTATTCAAGAACTATTCGGGTTACGTTTGGGCCGTATGCTGAATTGGGCTGTATGCTGAATTCGGCCGTATGCTAAATTGGGTTGTATGCTGAATTGGGCCGTATGCTGAATTGGGCCATATGCTGAATTGGGCCGTATGCTGAATTCGGCCGTATGCTAAATTGGGTTGTATGCTGAATTGGGCCGTATGCTGAATTGGGTTGTATGCTGAATTAGGCTGTATGCTGAATTGGGCCGTATGCTGAATTGGGCCGTATGCTGAATTGGGCCGTATACTGAATTGGGCCGTATGCTGAATTGGGCCGTATGCTGAATTGGGCTGTATGCTGAATTGGGCTGTATGCTGAATTGGGTTGTATGCTGAATTGGGCTGTATGCTGAATTGGGCTGTATGCTGAATTGGGCTGTATGCACAATTGAACTGTGTGCTCAATTAGGTTGTATGCTGAATTGGGCTGTGTGCTGAATTAGACTGCATACTGAATTTGGCTGTATATTCAATTGGTCTGTAGGGTTAATTGGTCTGTTTGCTCAATTTGGCTGTATGCTCAATTAGATTGTATGCTGAATTGGGCTGTATGCTGAATTGGGCTGTATGTTGAATAGAGCTGTATGCTGAATTGAGCTGTATGCTGAATTGAGCTGTATGCTGAATTAGATAGCATGCTGAATTGAGCTGTATGCTGAATTAGATAGCATGCTGAATTGAGCTGTATACTGAATTGAGCTGTATACTGAGTTAGATTGTATGCTGAATTGAACTGTATACTGAATTGGGCTGTATGCTGAAACACTACAAGATAAATGAGCTGTGTTCTGATGGTGTGTATTGTGCCTTATTCAAGAACTATTCGGGTTAAGTTTGGGCCGTATGCTGAATTGGGCTGTATGCTGAATTGGGCCGTATGCTGAATTGGGCCGTATGCTGAATTGGGCCGTATGCTGAATTGGGCCGTATGCTGAATTGGGCTGTATGCTGAATTGGGTTGTATGCTGAATTGGGCCGTATGCTGAATTGGGCTGTATGCACAATTGAACTGTGTGCTCAATTAGGTTGTATGCTGAATTGGGCTGTGTGCTGAATTAGACTGCATACTGAATTTGGCTGTATATTCAATTGGTCTGTAGGGTTAATTGGTCTGTATGCTCAATTAGATTGTATGCTGAATTGGGCTGTATGCTGAATTGAGCTGTATGCTGAATTAGATAGCATGCTGAATTGAGCTGTATACTGAATTGAGCTGTATACTGAGTTAGATTGTATGCTGAATTGAACTGTATACTGAATTGGGCTGTATGCTGAATTGGGCTGTATGCTGAATTGAACTGTATACTGAATTGGGCTGTATGCTGAATTGAACTGTATTCTGAATTGGGCTGTATGCTGAATTGGGCTGTATGCTGAATTGGGCTGTATGCTGAATTGGGCTGTATGCTCAGTTGGACTGTATGGTGAACTGGACTGTATGCTGAATTGAACTGTATGGTGAATTGGGCTGTATGCTGAATTGGGCTGTATGCTGAATTGGGCTGTATGCTGAATTGGGCTGCATGCTGAATTGGGCCGTATGCTGAATTGGGCTGTATGCTCAGTTGGACTGTATGGTGAACTGGACTGTATGTAAATAGGTACATTTTTATATAGTTTTATATAAAGACTGCATGAAACTTTATATATTCTATGTTCTGTGTTTATATGTTTATATATTCTGTTAAACTCTTTTTGATCCCACTTTGTATTTAGTATGTCTAATAACTTAGTTATTAGTTAATTAGTGACATTTATGTTATTTCCAACCTGTAATTGCATGAGTGTGAATATGCTGTTATCCCTATCAAGATACACTTATGTAATTACATGAAAAAAAAATGGTACGCATGTGTAATTACTTAAGCTGTACTACTTTAATCCATCTGTGACGGTGGCTACATCACTAGCAGTTACACGGTTGCTACATGTGTTGTTTATGTGTAAACAGTTGTTACAGGCAATATAACGTGGGACTTTTTTAAAAAGTTTTGTTTCAAGAAACCACAACTGAGCAATAACATAATCATCTAAGAGTCAAATTACAAATTTCTATGTTTAATCAGGGAAATTGAGGCAATAAAAGAAAGAGACAGTGAAAGCGAGATTGTGAATATCGTATGTGGTTACGGAGAGGGAGAGGGTCAGAATGAGTGCTGTTCATCAGCCAAATTTTATCAGATAAAACTGCAAAATGCAACTCACGGCTCCCTGTAGAGACGCCGCTTTTCCGTGTTATTGCTTACTGAACACTCCAATTAGCTCACTCTTTGAATCACTTATCTCTCTCTCTCTGTCTTTCTCTCTCTCTCTCTCTCTCATGTATGTTTTCCCCTACCCTATCAACAGAGAGGCTGGCGAGGAAAACTGGGACGCGGAGGGCTGCCAAACACTCCCGTCCCCGGCAGTCCACACCAAATGTCTCTGCAGCAAGATCTCCACCTTTGCAGTGTTAGCACAGAAAGCTAAAGACCCGGTGAGTGCCACCTTTACCTTCACACCTACCACACCTCTCCGGTTCTGCTCTGAAATGTCATGGCGTGCGGGCCCAGCCGCCCGGAAGAACGGCGAAGAACGTTTTAATTGAGAGCTTTCTTTGAAAGATTCTTCGGGGAACCGAAAGTGCCTCCACGGAATCGTTCCAGAGAACGCCACGACTGTAGACACTGATCTCCAGCAGCACTGTCATATGGTGCTATGATGCTGCAGTGTTTAGGCTGCTACTACATGAAATACTTTCATTTAGAATCAAATCACAGTGAGCTGCCTCGTATTACACCTTTGTTTGGCAGGCGGCTGGCTCGCTAATGAGATGAACGTTATGCGGCGTGGCGTCTCGCGGTAAACAGCGGGGTAAACACAGCGTTCTTCAGGAATGTCAGGGCTGGTGAAGGATCCAGGCTGAAGGATCAGGATGCTAGGCAGCATTTGGAAGCAGGCAGTAAGATTGCTCTCCACGACCTTGGCAGGAGGTGGAAGGTAGAAGGGTGTCACGTGTTCCACGATCCACAGGGACGCGGGAAGTGGGGTGGCTGAGGTTGCGGCAGCCCCTCCTTCATTTCAGGGCTGGTTAACTACAACAAATATAATTAAATGTATATTAAATCATTGAATGTATATACAATGGCATACGTATTATGTTTTTAATTCAGGTATTTTTAGAACCTGCAGTAGCCGATTCAGTTTCCTCATCCACTGCTGGCTGCTTTGAGGGTGGGTTGCTAAAATACACACAGAGGTGTGAGGGACAGTATTTGCAGAGCTGTAGGCCATTCCTGAGCCCAAAAGGGCCCTAATGCATATTTTAAAATTAAAAATAAAAAAAATAAACATAGTCATGACCTGCGCTTCGAAATTAGTTTTTTTTTTATACAACCGTTGTATCTGCTGCTCAGAGTTTGGGTTTGGATATGTTTTTTTTGTTTTTTTTAAACAATCTGTTTATAAGGGTTTTGGCAAATACACTTGCAGTAATAGAAAATAGAAAACAATAAATAAATAGTAATAAAATAAATAAATAAAAAATAAAAGGGTAAAAAAAAGAATTAAATAAAAGTAAATAAATAAATAAATAAATAAATAAAATAGTGGCTTTGGATATGTGACACAAATAGTTACTGAGCCATGCTCCAACAATCTGATCTGATTGGAAATCATCACTTCCAGAAAGAGAGAAAGAGCAGTGAAGTCAGGTGTGCATCAGCGGTTTCGTGTAGATATATTGTGGTCTCTCTTTACGTTAATAAGTAAGTTATTAAGGTTGGTATGGAGTACCAACACTACCAACATGACCTCCACTATTATGATTTTAGTTCAATAGCACTGAAAGTGATGGTTGTGTATGTATTGTGTTTGAGGATGAATGTTGTTTACGTTCAGTGCAAATGAACTGAAATAGTCATAGTGGAGGTCGTGTTGGTACATTCAGGTGGTGGTGCAGAACCAGGATGCAAAGCGTGTAAAAAGCTGTTGAAGGAGTTGTTATGAGATTTGGTTCTGACAGCGGTCTATTTATCTATACTCACATAGACGGTTAGCTGCTGCCTGCCTGTGCCTAAGCCACTGCAGCATTGTGGATATTAGCCTCACTCCTGTTTTAACCTGTGCTGAAAGTCTGCTTGTGAATGATAAATGTGTTTTTCAGAGACTGCAGACATTTGGAGGCAGTCGTAATAGCAGCATGTCCTCAGTCTGCGGAAACGAATAGCGGGCCCTGAGAATGACGTGACCTTTCTGGCCGTTATCCATTCTGATTAATTTCTATTGCGCCTTTTATCGCATTGACCGACTCCCCTGTGCTGAACCAATAGAGGACCCACCATATGGCCAGCGCCTAGGTACGCCCAAGCCTATAGCCATTCTCTCTCTCTCTCTCTCCCCCACTCTCATATTCTCTCTCTCTCTTTCTCCTTCTCACCAGCAGAAGAGAGGCTGACCCACTTTTTTGTTTAGCATGGTAGAATTTTTTTTCTTTTTTTTCTCTCTCGTCTCTCTCTTCCTGAAAGCACCCCCATTAAAGTGATTGATATGCACGGCGGGCGAAAGGGGACGCTGGGAGATGGAAAATAGCCCTGAGGAATGAGCAATATGGGGCGGGGAGAGTGGAGCCAGCGGCCAGTCACTGTCACCCAGGAGCTGGACCACGCACAGCTGGCTAGTGCCAACAATGCTGCTTTCAGTGAGCTCAGCCAGAGGGAGCGTGGCAGTCGCTCAAATATACACACCCACAGAGAGAGAGAGAGAGAGAGAGAGAGAGAGAGAGAGAGAGAGAGAATGATGGATAGACAGAGAAAGAATTTCCTTGATTGTCTAAAAAATATTAGTCAAGATTGTAGCAGAAATTTCACAGCATGCGTTTAGAAGCACTAAAAAAACAAAAAAAAAACAATTTGCATAAACACAAATCCACTTGTTAGTACTGTGGTTTGTGTCTGTGCTGCTGATCTACAGTACTTTTGCAAGTGAGTAAGAGAGATAAGAATCTGAACTATGATTTTACTATTTAAATATCTGTTTTATTTTAGATAAAAGTCATTTTCTGCCAGTTATCTACTCTTCTCCTGATTTCACCTCATAAAACGAGAATATAATTCATAAGAACTTAGAACAAACTTAAATATGACTTCATTCCACCAACATTGCTGCAATATTATTAGTAGTAGTTGCAGTAGTGGTAGTATTAATTAATTAAACATAATACATATGACTGTAAGTTGTTAGTCAGTTGTGTTCTATTGTTACTTTGATTTAACTAAACTATAATTGGTATCATAATTGCTGTCCACAGTGCTCAGAATGAACATCTACGGAACATCATCTACTTTTTCATATATATTGTTGTTGTCCAATGAAAAACCTAAAAAACAAAACAACAAAAACATACTTTACCTTCAATTTTGCTTTACAAATTCAAGTCAATGGAACCAGAATTTTTTCCAAGGTATTTTCCAAGCTATTATGGAGATACGTTATTCATTGGATAGCGACTATATATATATATATATATATATATATATATATATATATATATATATATATATATATATATATATATAGGGTAGCATAGAAAAATCCATACTACAACCTCTGATTGGGTGACAAGTCAAAACTACAGCCTCTGATTAGTGGACAGGCTCAACCCAGGGCCTCAGGACATGTCTGACAGCCATGCAAACAACAACAATAACTCTTTTTAACAAGAGGCATTGCCACAACAGAGAGAGTGTTGGTTTTGTCATCATGGATTTGTTAAACAAAGTCTCCAGAAAGAGCTAAAACTGGATTACAAAGCTTCTGATAGAGATACGATTGCACGGGAGCCCTCATCGGAATGACACTATATGCTTGTGTATCCATGTCCGTAGTTACTGACCAGTTGAGGACACTATTAGCAGAAGATGTTTAGGTGCACACGGAGACCCAGAGAAAGAAAATCCAGGCTCAGCGAAGTGAGGGGCGTTAGAGAGGCAGGAAGCAATCAGCTGCGGAATCCTGAGGAGAGGAGAAGATGACAGGAGCTGTAACAGAAGATGCTGCTGAAGGAGTTCTCACTGCAGCTGGAGCGGTCAGGAGGAAAACTCTGGCACTGACACCTCCACATAAGTCTGAGCTCTCTATTCTCTCTGAAAAATGCCTACTTATCAGCCTGGAGTTGCCGGAATTTAGTTGAGAACTCAGAGGGGATGTGTCACTCATGCATGTGTTTCTGCTTTTTTTCTCTCTCTCTCTGGGGAAGAAAAGCCTTTTGAAACAAGAGCATCAAGGCCTGCTGTTTCCTTTCATTACTCCATCTAATGCTGGGCCATTATCAAACATGGCTGTCTGGATCTGTCAGGCGGCTTAATGGCTCTGACTCTGCTTTCTGCTCATCTATATGAAAACATATGCTGCCTCTTAACTCCGATGTAAATTAAGCAATTATGGACAGTAATTGTACCATTATGTGTATAGTTCTAATGAAATAACATCAGGGAAATAGAAACGTATTTATTACACTGCAGGTGTGGGAAATGTATCTGTTTATGGTTTGACTGAACTGCCTCACAATGGGTGAAATCAGGGTGTTAATTCCAGTATGTATTGTCTGTAGAACTCTAGGCAGTTGGTATAAAAGTCTGACTGATATGAATATTCTGTGGCTAAAACAGATACAATATTAGCCAATGTACTTTATACTCTGACAGCTGTAGTTAAAAGGAACAAGTACAAATACTTAGTTATATTACTTAAGTGGAAATGTTGGTTATTTATACTTTACTGGAGTAATTATTTTTCAGATGTCTTTTTACTTCTACTCCTTACATTTACACACTATTATCAGTACTTTCTACTCCTTACATTTACACACTATTATCAGTACTTTCTACTCTTTACATTTACACTCCATTATCTGTACTTTCTACTCCTTACATTTACACTCCATTATCTGTACTTTCTACTCCTTACATTTACACACCATTATCAGTACTTTCTACTCCTTACATTTACCTTACATATATATATATATATATATATATATATATACATCTGAGTATATATATTGAACCTATGAATGCATGTTTGGAAAAGGACATGTCATAAATATTTGTAAAGACATCAAAACTATTTATATACTATATGTTTTTCATCAATATCTATTAATGTAAATCTGAATTCTTGAAAAATAATGCATTTGAAGATCTAATATATTGAAATATACAGAAACACACCCCACTGTACAACCATAACACAGAAGTTCTTTTACTATGCTGCAACTGCAAATAGCCTACCGACCCACATACAACACCAATAGAAAGTCTAAAAGAATTTGCTGGCAAGCGTCCATGTCACACTGACCTGCAGCTGGAGGCTAACTTTGCCAATCAACACCTATCAATTTTGCCCCTCCTCTTTGAGGCTGGCATTAAAGCCCACTGGCTGCTGCCTGCTGTAGGAATGCCTGGTGACATTTGCAGATGGGGGAATGAGCAGCACCATTAGTGCACGGTCATTTTCCTTCCATTAGCCGGGCTGTGTACAGGTCAGTGCATCTTCATCAGTAATGTTCTCCAGAAACCGGAGAAGCATTCCACTCAACTGGAAAGACCTTTACCATAACGCCGTGCGGAAAGTTATTTTTTTTTCTTTTCAGAAGTTCTGCCTGTAGTGAGCCGGAGAGAGCCGGAACAGCACAGCTTTCTTACGTTCTTCTTTTACCTCCATCAGAGGGCTGAAGCTTTCAGTACACTGTGATTATGGTTAAAAAAATGAAACAAGTCTTTTTGCACTAAGAGTTGCCGATATTTTAGCATCAGACTTCGGAAGACGGATGAACTTGCTTTATTCCTGCTTTCTTTGATTTTGAGGTCTTTGAATAAAAGAAATAAGGATAGAGAAAACTGGCTTGTTGTTTGGATGCGGTGTTATACAATGTTGGCGGAAATGGAGAAACTTCTAAACTGGTTGCATCAGTTGTGCTGTTTACAGTTTGAGTCATCTTCATAGGCTAGTGTTGAACGTCTCCTGTGCTTTACTACCCACACAATGCTGTGGACGAACTTACTACCAGGCATATCACGGACTGGATTATGTATGAGAAGCGTTTGCCTTGTATCCTTCTGAACTCTCGGCTGTACCATGCTGTCTATTTGTTATAACTTGACCAGCGCTGACCAGCGGCCTGCCTTTATGTAGTGTGCAGCTCAGGGGCGATGGTAGGCTTAGAGGTTTAGGGGGGCCAAGCCCCCAAATAAGAACAGCTCATAAAAAAAAACAAAAAAAAACATTTTAAAGTCATTTCGGACTAATGCACACATATCATTTTAGAGGAAAATAAATAGATCCATATGAATTTAACACATTTTTCTCATCAAACATTGAGCTTCTATGAGTCAGGGTGAGAGTAAGAGAAATTCAGGGCAGGAGACTTGGGGTGAGTGTCATGACAGAATAATTTAGATCAAATTTTCAATTCTTATAATCAGTTATCAATATTTTTACCATTATTAACAGATTCTGAGCATATGATTAAGATCATGTTGGCCTTACTCGAATATAAGAACTGAATATCTATAGCTGACTTGCTGACCACACACACCCTTATAGTATCATCACTTCATATCGTTCATATCATTCTGTAACATTAATTAGCTAATATACATATAGTATAGATAAATATACATTAGTGACTTTTCAGACCCTCTAGCGACTTTTTTTATTTTATTTTTTTATTAAAAGATTCTATCGACAAATCTAACGACTGTTTCTGGTGTTGTTGGAGACTTTTGGAGACTCTGAGGTGAACACACATGATCTTCAGTTACTGTCCTCAGCCAGCAGTGGGGGCTGCCGTGAGCGCCGTCCCACTACACTAACATTGCTCAGTTTCACGGGCACTCACTCACTGCTCATGCCCAAAGCGGCAGCTGACCCCGCCCCCTATCTACAGAGCAGGATGTAAATATGAATGCGTTCAGTCTGACACGGCCTATTTCAGAGGCAATAATACAAACAACAATACAATAATAATAATAATGTAAACAATAATACATTTGTCTGCAGGTTTATTGCAAAAACAATGTGATTGTGATCTTAATATTATTCTACAGAGTCTTATATTATAGCTTGCATGATCTCTGATGGTAGTATAATTACAAATACACATGTTTATAACAGAACGTTTACAGCTTTATGTGTAGAAACTACAATTTTAACAAGGATACTAATACTATTCATTTGCAGGCATATCTCTTTAAGCAGTATGATAAACTAATACTATTCATACTAATACTATTCATTTGCAGGCATATTATTCATACTATTCATACTATTCATATACTATTCATATACTATTCAATACTATTTATTTGCAGGCATATCTCTACATTCAGTGTGATAAACCAGTCTGATATGTAATGATGGGGAGGGTCTGTCAATTCAACCGGTGCCCTTTTAACTCTATACCATAAAGTAGATCTCACATATCAAATGACATTCAAAGTATAAATTTAGTTGCTGTCCAAAGAAAAACATATATTTCCATGTTTGCCGATTTATTTCATCTTTTTATATAATTTAAAAAAGAAAGCTGTCTTTTTAATATTCTGTGAAAGTTTCCTGATGATTGGAAGGAATAGGAATATATTACGAATAAATAGAAATGCTTTAAAATGACTTTACATTAACTTACATTAAAATTATATTAAATGAAATGTTTTTACTCTCCTGTAAAGTTACTGTTTCGAAGATGCATGTTTTTCTTTGAACAGCAACGATATGTAATTAATTAGTATATATATATATATATATATATATATATATATATATATATATATATATATATATATATATATATATATATATATACACACACACCATCGCTGTACATAAAAAAAAATATGTTAATGTGATAGTTAATGAGGTTGCCATCTCCACTCAACATATAGGAACACTTTGTAGTTCTATAATTACAGACTGTAGTCCATCTGTTTCAAGAGCCCCACAGGATCACCACAGAGCAGTGTTAATACAGTGTCACTGCTGTAGGCTGAGAATAGTCCACCAACCAGCAACATCCACACAACAGTGTCTTATTAGCCGTGTCCTGTGACCAAGGACCAGTGGAGGACCAATACAACTTTCTTCAAATTTCAGATGTGAGCCAAGACACTGGTTTTGTGTGAAATGGGACATTGTAGAGACTCTGATTTCTTTACAGGGCTGGTGATAGAAATCACAGATTGTGATGTCTACAGTTCATATATAGCCAGTTTACTATTACATATTACTTTCCAAAAAACATATTTCATATGGAATGCTGATAATGATCAAACTCTAGTCAGTTAAATGTATTTTCAAATATATATGTTTCAGTTCATAATATCTCATAGCATAAAAACGACCATCTGAACCTCAGTGCCAACAGCTTATCCACAGCTGGGTGTTGGGGGCAGAGGGGGACTGTAGGAGAGAAAGGCATGCGGTGCTGGATTAACCTCTATGTTTAATAGAAAAGAAAGGGAGGGGGCAGGATTAAGCCAATGCTGTCAGGCCGTTTACAGTGGAGGGGGGTATCGCCAGCTAATCCTGTTTATTTCCTGCAAAGCCTGCCTCAGACAGATCGACATGGCCTGGCTAGGCAGTAACTATTTACAGGGGTTACAGATACGCTATATTTAAAGCACAGAGATAATGGCTGCGCGAGCCAGCTTCCATTTCTGCTGCGGTGACTGCAAGCCTCAAGAGCCTAGTGTTTGCCATGCTGGTGACATAGCACTTGAGTTCTATGCCAATCAGTTACCCAATGATGGATGATGGGAGTCGTAAGCAGTGAGTGGATAGTGGCTTTTTTGGCCATAACAATTTGTCGTGTGTCAGTTTCTCTGTGCAACATAATGGCTTGGAGCTGATTTATTGGTGTACAAGATCAAATGAGAGGCATTCAAGTAGAGACAAAAGGCGTACACACACATGCGCATCGCCATACACACACCGGCACGGCCACTAAATTCGTTCAGCATTACCTCCCCGCAACCCAAAAACAGACGCACCCACACATTTGGTGTCCTGCACCAGAGGACTAACCTGCCTTGCATGCTAAAAGCCTCTGTGGCGGACTGGCTGAAGGACGGAGGCCGCTCTGCATCTGGGGATCCGCATTGTCGACTAATCTGCCTCGGGCTTGTTGACACATCTTCCGGGCCCCTGTCGCTGCACACGTACACACGGAGAGTTGTTTTCAAACGCAGAACATACATCCCGCATGTCCCACGTGTATAATTTATACAGTGCGGAGCAAAAGCCAGAGCCTGTCCTTCTTGTATTTAATTACCCATTAAAAAGCCCATTAAGTAGATTAAGTGTGAGATGTTTCTGAGCAGATGATATATAATACACTTGCGTAAGGAAGGGGAAAGTCAAAAGGGAGAGAATAAAAAAAAAAAATAGATACAGAGACATCAGGACTCCTATCCACTATGCAAACCCGGTAGACCACCAAAACTGTCTCCATCAGATAAACAGCAATTGCAGCTTTCGTCTTTGAGAGAGTTTGATGTTTCTGTCCAACGTTTCAAAGTGAGAAGACAGTTCAATGCTATGGGTTGGAAAGGATTTGTAGCTGTTAAAGGGCCCTCACTGAGAAAAGGAGACAGACGGGCTTGCACACTGGACTGAAGTTTGAGATCTATGTTCATAGGTTTGCTGTTACTTGGATCTTGAGAACCAACTTCTACCAACTGACAGCTGGTCTCCAGAAGAGTGGACGTTGTGTCCTATAACTGTCTACCAGTTTCTGGACTGGGAGTAATTGTTGTTCCTCCATACAAGAATCCTTTCAACTGTGCACTGTTTTAAGGGCCCGTTGCATGTGCAGCCTGTTTCAAATCCCCTCACGGCATTTCTAGGGGCTTCAGATCTAGGCTTAGACTGTTTCTTAGTTTTGAGCCGTTCCTTGGTGCATTTAGGTTTGGAATCAGTATCCTCTTCCAATGTCCACTTCTTCAGCTTATTCTTTTTTGGCAGTTGGCCTCACATGTTCTTTGAGTACTCTCTGATATGAAGAAGAATCCATAGTCAGTTCTGTGATTGCTGGTTCTGAAGCAGAAAAGCAGCTCCCAGCCATAACATTTCCACCACCATCATACTTTATGGTTGGTACTAGGTTTTTCTGATCAAAAGCTGTGTTCTGGTACTGTGGCCAAAACTCTGAAACAAATTAATTAGCATCTGTGCATCATCAATATCCATAGCACGTTGTTCTAGAAGGCCTGGTCCTTGCCCAGATATTCATTAGCAAACTTAAGTCCTGCCCCAGTGTTCTTTTTAGACAGCAAAGGCTTTTTCCTGGCACACCTTCCATGTAGGTCACATTTGTGAGGTCTTGTTCTGACAGTGGATGCATGCACTTTAAAATGAAGAGCGGTGATGAAATTTTGGGGTTGCTTTTAGCATCGAATGGTTCGCCCTCATGTTACATTTGGACTTGTTGGCGGTGGTTGTAAATCTCCAGTACCTGTAGATACTCCTCTGGATAGTAACATTATTGATTTCCAATTATTGATATGTGAGTTTTATATTTCCTCAGTATGTTTCTTAATGGTGTTCCAATCATTAGCACCTCAAGTGGTCCTGATTTCAAACTGATACCTTTAAAGAAGTGATATGTGTAGGGGTGTACTTACTTTTTACCACATAGGTTAGCCCTGTTTTCCTCTGTCGGTCAACGGTTTTACATTTTCGGCATGTGTTGATCTGAAAACATGTAAAAACACACTCTACAGACACGCACTCACACAGTGATAGGCCAGGGTCGCGTAACACTGACGTCCCTTTGCTCGGGGCTGGAGAGTCCAATCACATAACATCATGTAAATACAAGAAAGTCTGCCAAACTGTTTGGCATAAAGCGCTTCTTAAAACCACGTCACTCGTCCGTCTCTGAAAGTGTGTCAGTCAGAGCCTGGCCGAGGCGGCCTTATCACTGTGTGAGATTTTGAACTTGAAATTAAGGCAGCAGCTCAGCAGGGAAAAAATGTTCCAGTGGCATGTGACCATATGTATTTAACCCTGTGTTCCTAACCGTCACCTCAGTAATACATGCCATTAGCATTAAGTGAAAATCAAGCAGCGTACAGGAGCTTGTTCAGTCTGGGGCACTGAGGCATGCAGCAAGGACTTTATAAAAGGTTTTATTATTTTTTTATTTTTTATTTTTTATTTTTTACAGAGGGAGCCTGAACTAATGTGTTCTCACATTTTAATGGAATCAAATAATTTCTATTCACTGGAAATAATATCATGAGTAAACTTCCTTTCAGTAAATACATTATTATTATTTTATTATTATTATTATTATTATTATTATTATTATTATTATTATTATTATTGTTGTTGTTGTTGTTGTTGTTGTTGTTGTTATATATTTATGTATACTTTTTTTTTCTCAACAAGGCCAGCTTGGGCTGCTTTCCTAGCTCTGCTGTCACTTCAACCTTGATCATGATGTATGTTGATGCAGACACAAGGGCTAAGCTTCTCCTTATCCATTTGTCACATCTGCCAACATATTCCAGGTTGTAGTTTCCTCCCTGCTTATAGAAACGTCTTTACCTCAGCTTGACTTTGACGGATGAGCTGTTATATCACTTTGCAAAACTTGTATTCTGTGTGATCTCATTCCATATGACACGAAACGTATTTGCCAGTGAGGCAACATTATAAGAGATAATACTACTAATATATATATTTTTTAAATCAGTGTCAGGTCACCGAGTCACTGTGCTTGGCCTAACATAGATTTTCTAATGTTTTGGTATTGTGGGTGTTGTGACTTACTATAAATGAGCAATGACTTTTTAACAACTGTAACATGTGGAAAGGGGGGTTACTGCTCTCTGGTGCTGAGAGGTGATCAATATCATGACGCACATATTCCAATTGATCAAAGCTGATAGTAAATACTGTCTGTGCGTTAGTTAATGCCTGTGAAAGCTTGTTTTGTTTTTGGCGTGGCTAACGTGGCTGCCACTATTGTTGTGGAAAAAAGTACATTTATTTGGACAGTATGTGTTATTTTTAATGTAATGAATGAAAAAAAGAACCTGTCCAAACTTTTAACCTGATTTATATATATGTATATATATATATATATATATATATATATATATATATATATATATATATATATATATATATATATATATATATATACTGTGGTTGTATTTTATACTCACCAGAGTGTTTCAAGAACATGCCGGAGGGGTTACCTGCCTCAGGGTGGAGGCGTGTACTGCAGCTTCAGCAGGCTCAGACAAACACTTATCGACAAGCAACATACATCAAGATTTTTAATGACTATAAATTGCCCTCTTCAGCATTACAACATATAAGCAATACATTTACACTGTTCATATGCAGCAAAGGTGTTTTAGAACAAATATAACATACGCTATTGCTTTTTTTTTGCAGTTTACAAGGTTTCTCTTGTAATGTAACATACATTTCCTGTAACATATTTATTTACACATTTCACAGTCAGCAGAACGTTGTCTTAACGTTGCATTAAGACCCGTAACATGCAAGCAGGCGAGGCAGATGAATACAAGCACAGTGTGTGTTTATTAAAGAACAGGCAGATACAGTGAGTGCAGGAGGCCACGATGACCAATACACGAGTAATCCCAAATAATAATCCCAAAATAAATCAGAAAAGAAAACAAGAACAGAGCAAGACAACAATGTAAGACAGCACTGGGAGCAAGCAGGGGTCTATATATGATAAGGAGCAGTAACAAACTAGAGAAGGCGAAAGGAGTAATAAAAGGGCGGAGCTACAAACCAAAACAAACATAGGTATGTTGCAAGAAATGTACCATGCAGAACGTTACAGCTTCCTGCTTTTTTTAAAAAAAAGTTGAGTGTATTATGAAACTAAGTTAAAAATAACTGAATCTGATTGGAGGAAATCCCTCAAAGAAAAGTCCAGCTACTTGGCAGGTTCGGCAGTGCCTTTCCTGGTGCACTGTGCTGATTCGGATACAGTGGCACCATTCACCTGCAATTACAAATGACAGAAATCCATTGATTACAACACTCGTTAGAAAATAGTGTTTTCCATGTAGACACCAGTCTTTGTTGAGAGCTGGAGACCTCGTAATTCTCTCCGTAGGAAAAGCCCTGAGAACAGGTTGTGTCTAATTAATGGTTTAACTAGTTTGTTGACTCCTTTCCATTGTGGCTTCTGACAAATTTCAAATGCCTTGGGCACAAAGTTCAGCCCGAAAATACAGAAAAATAATTTGGTGTCTGTTTTGTTCTGGTTGCGCATTGCAAAGCAATAATAGTTGCGAATATTTTTATTCAGGTTTTGCTTTCTGCCAGATCTTCGCCACATAACTCGTCCTGCAGAACTCCAGCTCCAGATTCTTCGGTATGATTGGGTGCTCGTCACTGCTCGTCAAAACCTAGTGAATGTCAAAGTAGGCACTGACTGGCAAGGCAGCTGTTTAAGTAGCAGCATTCTGTCTGACATCTCTCCTCATAAAACAGATTACTGAGACTCTAGTTAGAGAGCTACTGCGCCAAGGCTTGCTCCCGCCCACTGCAGCACGCCACCAGTTGCTTCAGTATAAAATTTCAAAATGGTCAACGACTCGTTACAGAGTTGATAAAATACTGTTTTGTGTGATTATATGACAAGAAACACATTAAAACTCCAGAGAGAATCAAAATAACTAAATTTAAAACGACTTCACTGCTCATAGATTTGCCTGCGTTGCATCATGGGATTGCTGTAGCGGCTGAGGAAGCGTTCAATGCTTCCTTAAAAATGGGCCAAAATAAGGTTCCTCAGTAGACAGCATGTTTAAGGTATAAGAATTGGGACGGTCTACATGTCGGGAGCGCATACTATGATGTAAAATGCTGTCTATGTAGGCAGCTCACTAGGTTTTGAGACACACCCATTGTGTGATCCAGGCTTGTGTACAGCTTTTTGTTCAGATGCACAAATTCTGGATAAGAGCGGAATTTACTGGAATTTTTTCCCCATAGAGAATGAATGGGATGGAAGAATGCGTGCAAATCCACTCAATTTCTGACACCGTTTCTTGTACACTGGTTCAGGACAAACCCCCAACCACAACTGCAGTGTTGGTTCAAGTTGCACTCATCTGTTTGTCATTTTATTCATCTCTCTTTCCCCCCCCCATAGAGTCCCATTCATTTTCAAGCGCAGACATACATTTATGGTTTCATTCAACGTACAGTAACGATACTGCATGTACTCACTTAGGGCAGATCCCCAATGTCTAATCCACTGACATACCCAACCACACTCCTCTATTTGTCATTTATTCATCCCTCATTCCTCCCATAGGGGGCAGTTCATTTTCAGCTGAACATAAACAGTATGGTTTGGTTTAACCTACATCAACAAAACAGCATGTACTCGCTCAAGGCAGGTCCCCAAACACACTGACCTGCACTCCACTACTTCATTCATTCCTCATTTCACACACTGCTTAAGCTCAACCATCCTGCGTTTCCTTCAGGAAATTCGCTTTTCTAGATTATTCTGTCATTCGTTGCTATTATGTGAAGGAGTGATATTTTGTTCTTTAGTTATTAGACACTACTTTGCCCTATTAAAACATTATCCCTGCACCAAAGATGCATGCACTTCTGTACTATACACACTAGGCTGATGACCACACTTCTGAGAGTGAGCACTATTTTTACATACTGTTTAGTTCTGCAGTGTATTATTAGGGATGCAGACTTTTTCTTCTACCTGGTGAGCCAAACATGTGGTTATATTGCACAGGCCATATGTTAATTGAGCCTGTATTCATTGGTGTAGAGAATCTTAGTAAGTAGCCTATTAAATTAGCAACGGTATTCAGTGCCTTCCTTAGTAAATCTGCTCTTTAGGCTGCTTTCACAAGGACTTTGTGGTGTCCATCAAAGAAAATGCTGATGGGATATTAAAGTAGCAGCAGTTCAGCCTTCCAACATTCAGCCTCCCATCTTGGTAGCATCATGTAATAGAGGAGGGCTAGAACTCAGCAAGACAGAATGAAGGAGAGCAACTGGACGAACACATCAAAGAACATAATGCATGTAAGCAAGGATGCTTGCTGGTGGTCGCTGGACGTTCTCAGCATTGGACCGCACAGCTCTTAATGGGAATTGACAGCAGACGTTAGTTTCTGTCCATTGTGCTCAAAAGTTTGACGTGACTAATAGCAGCCTCACCCTAGATGGTCTCCTATAGGCTGAGAGTGCATGTTGTCAATGATTCATAGAGCTTCAAAGACCCAGACAGCTTGATTTTGCATTTGGTGGGATCCGTTTTCTATCCACACATGCTAAAAGTCAGTGAGGGATGTTCATGTGAATGCAGAGGGTCTTGTAGTGCTTTCCTACACAGCAAACGGCATCAAACCTCTCCTTCTGGCCTTTACTAAGTTCATGCTAATAATAATAAGCTCTACCAGCCCTGCATGCATGTTTAATTACCAATTAGAGGCTGTGCTGTTCCTGGCTTGACTAATTCTGGGCCAAGTCTTCTAATCTAATAACATCTCTGTAACCATTACTCAACATCATTGCTGTAAAATGGGGTTGAAGGAAGCAGGCCCAGGGCCTGTGTAAAGCCCCCTGAAGCTTGATGATGGATCCCTGGCTGAGCTTTGGGCCTCTGTCGCGGTCTCAGCTTCCCCACTGCCTTGACAGACATCTCTCCCGCTCTGCCACTTTCTGAGCCACTTCTCTGATAACAAGTGTCGAGGGAGGCCGAAGGACAGGCTAAGCATATGCTAAAATAGGCGCCGGGTCTCCTGATGTTGCATTACGAGGCATCTAAACAGAAGGTAGTGTCTCTGAGGTCTTAGACCTACTTTAGAGCTCACAGAGTCTTAACTGGTTGATTAATGCCAACTTTAGAAATTGTCTTTTTTCTTCTTGTTTTTTTTTCTTTTGCGTAGAGTTCTCGATTATGCCTTCTCCTCTTCCGCCTCCTGTGATCCTCGCACCCACCCAGCTTCATGACGTCGTCCGTGTTGCGCTCCACCCTTGCCCGTTTCCCTATCCCCCTTTCTCTTTGTCATAATGAGTTATTGCGGAATAAAAGGGGGGATGAGGGAGAGCGAGGGATAAACGGGCTCTCAGCAGCGCGTGGGGCAGGAGAAGTAGGTTAAACTTGCCGGGGCTGAAAATAGACGGAGCCAGCACTTGTTAGGAGCCTCGTGCCGCTCCGGGGACTGCTGGGATAGGCTGCCCATGATAGCTTCTGTAACTTGCGCGGGATCTGACGCTCAGGAACCAATCGGATGGCGAGTAGAGCCGTGACCATGTTCCCCAGTTCCGCCTCGCTTATTTAGGACAGTGGTTATGGTATGGAGGCCCGAGGCTGGTGGTGTCTGAACGAGTGGGTGGCCCATGGAGGCCTATCCCTCTCTCAGTGTCTCTTTTGCTCTTTCTCTCTGTGGAGGTGGCATACATGTCTATATGACCTCTCTCCACCGAAGGCACTTTTGATTAAATCTTGCCTTGTAGTGTCATTCAGATGAGGAGGAGATTTGATTAAGTACATCCAAGACTTTTACTTTTCCAGTAACTTCTCCCTCTAGATAAGTGTAAAACAGTTTACTCATACAGTACTTCATAATATTTTATTGTAAGACAGGTTACAACTCACATGTTCTGCAGTCATTACATTACATTACATTACATACAAAGGACAATTAAACTAACCCTCCTATTATGTAGAAAATAAAATTGCATTCATAAAATCAAATACAAATACACTCAAAAACAAGCCAAGAACCAAATTAAAACAAAAAAAATGAATTACAAATTCTCAGTAAGAATTAAGAAGATATGGTATATACACCATTTTAACAACTATTTAATAAACATTTTGGTCATAGAGGGTAACTAGAATTCCAGACAACTCAAAGTGGAAACGGGTCGAATTGGCCCATGACGTAATAGGAGGGTAAAGTGGATGGTTTTGTGTAGATATTATTAGTGTTGCAGAGATGGATGGATGGATGGATGGATGGATGGATGGATGGATGGATGGATGGATGGATGGATGGATGGATGGATGGATGGATGGATGGATGGATGGATGGATGGATGGATGGATGGATGGATGGATGGATGGATGGATGGATGGATGGATGGATGGATGGATGGATGGATGGATGACACCTCAAAGCAATTTCTGAGTAGAGGTGGGATAATACATAGTTACATTTACTAAAGTATATCGTCGTTGTCCAATAAATAATAAGTATCTCCAAAATTGCAACTTTACAGGAGAGGCCAAAACCTGTCTTTACTTTTAATGTAAGCCAGTGCAACCAGATTTATTACCACGTTGTTTTGGAGCATTTCTGCTGGTCTGTTAATCATGAAATTTTCCTATGATGTAATGGGCAGCTGTGCCATTCAAATGAGGTGGAAAAATAAAAATGGACAAAAATGGAGACACATGCTTTTTCTTGGAGAGCGACAATATATGCTTATATACTTAATATACTTAATATATTATTAGTATGTTACTTTAACCTCTAGAGTATGAATGTTAAAAATCAGCCTGTTATCTTTACTGATACATTTATGATACAGTTACTGAGTAGTTCAAGTTTCAAGTTTATTTGTCATTTGCACATCATGTCAGGACATAACATGCATTGAAATGCTTGGGGTGAGGCTCAGATAAAAACTCTACAGCATGGCAGCATTATATATATGTAGTAAAAACAGAGCAAACATACAATAAATAGACAATAATGTAAAAAACATTTGGTAATAACTGAAATATATAAGGGAATTTACAAAACATACCAAATTATATACATAGATATGCAGAGGACATATGTAGAAACCTTTGCATAGGCATGTTGTCTATTTAAAGTGACCTTGTGATATTGTGATATTGACCATAGCAGTGATATCAGAATAAATAAAATAATAGTATATTATATTACTGGGGTCTTTTAGCTTCACAGTTTGTTCAGAAGCCTGACAGCGTGTGGGTGGAAGCTGTTCAGTAGCTGGGTTGTTCTGGATGCTGCGGAATCTCCTGCCTGAATGGCAGTATAGTGAACAGGCCATGTGCTGGGTGACCGCTGTAGCTTACATTCCAGTCACGTTGTTGTTGAGAACATCTGTACTGCTTCTTGATTGGTCACGTCACTGATGTTGGAGCTTCAGTATTTTATTTTAGACCAAAATAATTTTAAAAAGAACAAAAATCGAGCCACACAGTCTTCAGTTCCTGTGTTAATAGGTGCTGGATTTACTACATAGTTCCACCTCAGTTCTATGAGTGTTTGTTTTTAACGTAATACTTATACTGAAGCATCTCTGCTTTTACTTGTATCAGTGTTTTACCCAAGTATCAATACTTGAGTACTGATTTAGGCTACTCTGCCCACCTCTGTGCGTGCCTGGTCTTTACCACGCGTCAGGATGGCAGGCAGCGATGGAAATGTTCATGGCTTAATCTGTAATGGCAGTATTATGTGGGGGAAACATACTAACAGGAGCCTCTTTCCTGAATACCCGAGCCAGACGTCTTTCAGTTATCACTCATTCGCTGCTGTGTAGTCACTTCTAGTCCGGATTGTGGGAGTGGATTCATTTTAAGTCATACTTATTGTGTCAGCATGTGAAAGTATGGTGCCACGTCAGTGTCAAAATTACAGTGAAAAAATAAACCTGCATGTTTTGCATTGTGTGTATGTAAAATTCCCACTTTTTGAGTCTAAATCTAAAACTCATGAGCACAGAAAGAAGAACTGCATGCTCATTTTTCAAAATGTTGCACTCAAACAGTCTTTTTCTATCACTTCATGTTTGTTTTTTTTTATATTTTTCCTCATATTTTGCCTCATATTTTTCCTCATGCACCAAGTGCATTACCGTCGACTGCTCTCTGCGCTCAAGACTACTTTTTGCACTCACGCTTTCAGGAGGGCTGGTTTTGACAGCTTGGGGGGTGGGGACATGGGCCGTTTCTGTCACTGAATGCTATTGGCTAATGGCACCTGGTTTTGTGACTGGACAAAGAGAAATGCAGACTTAGATTAGAGGGAAACTTTGGTTTATCTAACTATATCATATATAATGATTTAATAGTCTTAAAACATTTTATGAGTACATACTCACCCACTCCTGCTGCAGCTTGTTGTAACTTCTTTCTTGCCATGAAATAAAGAGGAAGCCAGGAAGTCTTGAAGATACTGTGGTACAGACATGCTTTCAGAAGATCTGAACATGGTCTAACCTCAAACCAACAAACAGACCCTATTTAAGTCCAGCTGACTACAGGTCCAACCAGCCCTGATCTGTTTGGCCAGGTCATTATCTCCTTGTGGTGGGGAGGGTTCCTGCTATACAATGACAAGTTTTGTTGAACCATAAACTTCTCATAACATCTGTAGCATTTGGTGTGCTGACCATCTGTATAAACTAGCCTTTTAACAGACGGCATAGTGTGTAAGATATATTTACAACAAGCTTGGTAAGTTAGGTTAGTATTGGATATTTGGGGGATATTATATCCCATTATTATATCCTGAAAAACAACATTAAAGGATAGAAAAAGATAGTTTTGGGGCGATATTATGAAAAAAAAAACAAATGCAGTTCTTCTTTCTGTGCTTTTGAGTTTCACATTTGCACTCACGAGTTGGAAATTTACATGGCTGGTTGGGTTTTTGTGCCCCCTGGTGTTCACACTGATGTGGCGGCATATGAAGGACGCACATGTCGTGTAGTCAAGTACAAGAATCCTATGCTCGGTGGTACATAGCTAACGTGTAGCGGTAGCTCAAATAGCAGTTTGTCAGCATTGGGTAAAGCAGCCTAGCAGCAGCCGCCATGATGGATCTAAACAGTGGGCAGGTCATGGAGAGGTCAGTTGCAGCAGCCGCTGTAAACCAGCATTGGGAAAGGGTCACTGCTCATCTGTTTAGCTTTTCTTTCTTTTCTTTCTTTTTTCCATCTCTTTATCTAAAACGGTGTCTATTGTGAAAGAGCTCTGAGGGGCTTTAGTCGTGCACGCCGCACCCCTTCAACCACGCAGGCATCTTCGTGAGGCTCTTTCTTCGCTTTTCTCTGCTAATTTTGATCAGGGATATCTCGCCGGCTTTGAAGGGCTTGAGTGGAATTGAATCAGACTTTCACCCCACGGATGACAGAAAGCACTCCCGCTCCACCTCCCCCACCATCTCCCACCTACTTCCAGGCTGATTGAAGTTAGCGTTTTGTTGTTGTCCCCTGCCTTCCTTCTGTTTTCTTTTCACTCCAGTGGTAGCTGCTGTTCCGAGTGAGATCCGTCAGCGTCGTTTCAGTAACGCCGGCTTCTTCAGAGGAACCAGTGGAGCTAGTGCGGGCTAGCTATCATAGGGCTGGTTATTAGCATGCTGTGGGCAAAGGGGCTAAACTAAAGAGAAAAGATAAAAGCTTGGCAGGGCTTTTCCTTTTTCACTGCCACCTGCAAGGTCTGCACCTGCAAATTCTGCCCACCACACTGTAGCTATAAAACTTTCATGCCACCACCAGCTTTGAACTCCCACATCCCTGCAATCCATTCTGGGTTTTTTTTCCTAGCCTTTGCCTCTTTTACTCTGTCTCTCTCATCCCCTCTCTCGCGCACACACACTGCACTCTCCTGCATGCGGGTTAGTGCTCAGTCTGGCACAAGAGAGCTATTGGTCAGTATGAGTGGTTGGTCAGAACTGAGAGCTTGCACAGTGCAGACCAGCAGAGAGTCGCAGCAGCTGAACATAGGTTCAGATCATTGCCTAGTTTAAATGGAAACTGCCACTACGTTTAAGTTTACGAGCTACTAGAGTTTTACCAGTTGAATCAAGTAACAGTTTTAATGTAGGGTGAGGTCCACACAAAGGTGTCAGAAGTATTCACTTTCATTACTCAGGTAGAAGTATAGATACTAGGGTTCAAAAACATTTCTGTAGAAGATGAAGTATCAACTCAAGCTTTTTACTCCAGTAAAAGTGCTTTCAGAACTACTTAAAGTATAAAAGTAAAAGTAATGTAAGGGAAAAAAATGCCATTAAGGACAAAAGCTTAGGTCACTCCACAGGGGTCTATAGTACACTAGCCCACCTCCCCAAAAAAATCATTCTTCTAAAAGTCATAATGACTATAATGTTATATTAGACTATTAATGTTGATAGATTAGAGTTAAAAGAGTTAGAATGGACTGGTGCTGCTGGCTGAAAGAGAGAAATGAGTGTTTAAAGCTAGAATTCAGTTTTATTTGTATGGGCATTGCTTTAACAGACTTTACCTGAAAGCACCTTTCTCTAAATGTTGGTACAGAGCTGCTGGTACGAACTGTTGGTAAGCATCACTCAACAGGAGGAGCTTAAAGAAGAGCCCCTGGAAGGAACCAAGATTTAAAATCAGAAGCTCAGTAAATGTATAAGAAGGAAAAACTAAAAGGAACCAAGACTTAAGAGGAAAAGCTACCAAAGCAAGGAGAATTGAGAGAAACCGAGACTTAAAAGGAAAAGCTACCAAAGCATTAGAACTGAGAGGAACCAAGACTCAACAGGAGAAGCTTCTTAAGAAAATAAGAGAAAGCAGCTGAGAGGAACCAAGACTCAAAAAGAACAATTCCATGAGAATGAGAAAGAAACTCTGAGAGGAACTAAGACTCAAAAAGAACAACTCCATGAAAATGAGGAAGACACACTGAGAAGAACCAAGACTGTAAAGGAGAAACTCCATAAAAACATGGGAAAGAACCACTAAGAAGAACTAAAACTTAAAATCAAAAGCTCACTAAATGAATAGGTTTAATAGGAAAAACTCCCTAAAAGTTTAAGTAGGAGCTAAGTGGAACCCAGAGTCAAAGAGAACAACTCCATAAGAACACTGGGAAGAGTCCCTGAGAGACTTTAAAGAGGAACCCATTCTTCTTTGGGCTACACCTGAGAATGCCGTTCCAGTCATAGATGAAATGTAAGAAAATGAAAAGTCGTTCAGATCCATTAGACGAGCCAGTAACTAAAATATTTGATCTGATGCACTAATGGTTCTGTCAAACAAGTATGGGATGGTTGGTATATGGAACATGGTGAGTAAGAAGGCAAGTTTACAACAAGCAGGTTAGGAGGTCATGCAGGGTTTGCCAGTCATTAAGCTCATTACGAGTCATGACAGAATCCCAGTAAGTGCTGTGCCCAGTTTCAGGTCACAACTCTATAGCATACGTCACCTGTAGCAGTGTTGCTTTCCAACGTCAGTGATATTCCAAACCATTACTACAGGAATAACAGCAGTGGAACAGAGTGGTGTTAGCGTTACTGTTAATGGTAATGATGCAGTGCAGGAAAAAAAAAACTTGGTATTTGGGGGGGGGGCTCATGTTGGCTGGAATTTTGCCGCCATTGTAGCAACAGCAAAGCTATAGCGTTTTTCAAAGAACATAGTTACAGGTTACAGGCTGTTAAGGACCAAATGGGTAAACCAATTTACCACAGCGCCATCCTGAGGCAGACGAGTGCTGCATGGTTAGTAAAAGGACAGAGACTTGGCGATTGGTGGGTGAAGCAGGCTTAACAGTGACCTTTACCTGAATTTGTAGTTGAGAGTTTTTCCTTGACAGACAGTATAATGTCAGGGACCCCCCAGAATATTGATTTTGAGACTTTTAAGGGGTTCAAAAGGTTAATAAGCCGGTTCTGGACCACCCAGGAGTCTCTGAACTGTGCAAATAATGGCTGACTGTGTGTTTGTGAGGCACAGATTTTAAAGACACAGTGAACTAGTGTAGCCAATAAGAGGGAAAACTCTCCCAAAGTCTTCTCACGTACATATACGCCTGTTAGGCTAGAGTTATTTCAGGCCGTAACAGAAATTGAGAGTGGGTTCTCTCCCCCGACCTCTGCCAGAACAAACACAGGACACTGTTCAAACCAGAAAACTGCAAGTTTATTGTTAACAAATGAGTGATGGATGGGACACTGGCTTCAGGGACAGGCAAACAACAAAATAACAAACAAAACTAAAGAAAGAAAATTAACTAACCTGAAAACAAAGCAAACAAAAATACACCAAACTACCCCTAACTCCCCCAACTACCCCTAACTCCCTACCACAAAAAGGGTTGATAAACAAAAGGCACCCTACCCCTATGTCCCACAGAGATCTTACAGAATCTAACAAAACTGTAGCTAAATCTACAAATGTAGTGGAGAGTGCCGGGCTGGGCTGGGCAGGAGTTGTTCCAGGACAGGTCAAAGAAGAGAACCCTGAATGTCTCCCAAGATGGCTGCTTGACAATCTTTTTATTGCAATGTGCCCCCTAGTGGGCAGTCACGGACCTGCACAATGTCACAAAGAAAAAACGATGGTCAGTGTTTTTTGGAGACTTTATACCACTAGCTGCTCAAACATTGGTAACTTCAGTCTTCTGTTCTTATGAATATGACCCCAAAACTGGTTGAGGGGGCTATTTTTGTGTATAACACGTGGGCGGCATATGAGTGCTTCGTTCCCAAAGCTGCCACAAATAGCTTAGAATCAAAGAAGAGACAGTTATGTGCAAATGTTTAGGTAAGCTTGGTCATATGACATTCTGTTGATGAGTAAAAATAAGTTAATCATGATCTTATGGTTTTGTAGTTTCCCCTCTTTCTTTGTTGTGCATGTAAACATTCTATGAAGTTATGAAGCCTGAAGTACATGCCACAGAAACCACTTTTCTTTGCTGCCTTAAACGCCTCGCTGGAATTTCAGCCCATTTTTCTGTTACAAGGTGATGTCCTCTCATAATCCTTACTGCCCGCCTACAATGAGCTAAAAGAGCTAAAGAGGAAGACATGTACCAATCTGGTACATTTTGCTTCAGTTGGTGGATCAAGTTTACCAACTTTATGTCCTACATGACTTTCAGGATCAGACTTTTGCTTTGATACATCAGAGTGTGGGAGAGAAACTGTAGCAGATGATGCTCTGGCGGTTGACCAATTGGACGACAGTGGTTCAGCAGACCAATCAGACCACACTGAGCTTATTGAGTAGTAGGGCTTAAAAACAACAGGAGCTCTAACAGAGTCTTTTTGACCGACATTGAATACAGATGTACAGTATGATAAAAATATTGTGTTTTGGAAAAATTGAAGATCATCACTCTCCAAAGAAAAACAAGTATCTCTAAAATGGCAACAGGAGAGAACAAAACATTCTTCACTTTTAATGTGAGTCAATGGAACCAGATTTTTTTTCCCAAGCTTTTTTGGAGCATTTTTATTGGAAATTAATAATACAATTAACATTAACAATACAATTTTCTCACAATATAACCAACAGCTGTCCTGTTCAAATGAAGTAGAAAAATATAATTAGACAAAAATGGGGGTACATGTTTTTCTTTGGACAGTGGCAATATAAACATTTTCCCCAATAACACATTCTCTACAGAGTTGTTGTTGTTGTTTATTTGCTGAATTTAACATATTGGACATGTTTACATACTGTATCTGTTTTAGTTGTTGTTGTTAAATTTTTTCCCATATTTGAAGCTCAGCTAAAAAACAGAAAAAATGCAAAAAATATATATTTTAAATTATAAGATCAATAAAAATATTTGACATATGATGTTCAAACCTCAGTCTAATTTTACTTAGTAATGACATACAAAAACATATATAGAGAACATCACTTCACATGAGCTGTATGCAGATATATGGTCAAGTCTTTTATTATGTTAATGACATGAGCTATTACGAAGCCTTGTGGAGGAATGTTTATTTGAAGGGTGGGTTAACCAGTGAAGCTAGTGATGTCTTGTGAAAAATAAAGTCACTGTAAATGCATATACACATATGTATGGTGTGATCACACTACTTCTTTCAAACAAAACAGACTTCAGTGGTCCAGTAAGTGGCCAGTTGGGAATTAGTTTTAACTCCGTTTGACCCCATAGTAAGAAGCTAAGGCCACTTCATAAAATTCCAAATTTGCTTCCCCGTCATGTGAAGAGGGCACGCGGGGTTGAATAAGAGACTATTGAGGGCTTGTGTTTAGATAGGCCTCATGCAAGAGGTGTGAGTCATGTAATTAATTGGGTGAGTAGTAAGTGGTATTGATTAAAGCGAGAGATTGTGGCAGGGGTTTGATGAGGTGAAACCCAATGAGAAGATGAGAAAAGAGAAGGCGGGTGAAAGGAGAAGGCCACATGGCCTACCTTACCTGCCACCTTGTCCTCTTCTCCTTAATCCTCCCTCCATGCTCCCCCCATTCCCCTATCAATGTCCCATCTGCTGTTTACACTGTAAAAAACACCAAGTTGTGTCATCTACAGGAGAATTCCACCATGTCATTCAAAGGGGTTAGATATGAATTGTGTCATCCCAGAGAAACTTTGTTTTCATTACGTTTCATAATATAATACTTTATCATATATTGTTATAGATTATATTTTTAGATTCTGTAAACATATTTTAAGTATTTAAAAAAGAAAGCAGTGATTTCTAAAATGTACTGTGGCTTCTATTTCATTTGAAGACAGTGTTGGAGTGTAGACTTTGGGCAGTCAAGTCTCTGCAGTTGATCAGATATTGTGTGTGTGTATACATACAGTACTGTGCAAACAGTTTTAGTCACTTGTGGAACATTTAATAACAGTATTAATACAGTAAGTAGTGCTTTTACATATGCCAGTGTGTTTATTTAACCCTTTCTAAGCTTCTCCTTGTGGAAACAACCCAGTATTATTTACAGTTCTCATTTAATACCTGCTTTGACTGCTCAGTACTTCATTAAGTTAAATCAAAATTGCTGCTGAAGGAACTGAATACATTCATACAATGTCTGGGGTGTCCAGGAGAAATCTGGAACTACACTTTGTTCTTCAAACTGGAGCTCAAGATACTATCTACTTCTATATTGATGTAAAAGACATTTGTGCTACTTTGTATTGTATTTATTCTTGTGTACTTCTGTTCTAATGATATCTAAGTAAGTAAGAATTCATTTATAAAGCACTCTAAAAATAACCTGATTTGACTAAGGTGCTGTATATAAATTCAATCCCCAGGACACACTGGGTTAGAACAATAAATCAAATAAAATAAACAAAAAAAGTTTTAAAACACAAATAAACAAATAAGATGCATAACAGACAAATAAAACACATACACACATGCGAAAGAAAACTAACAGCACCTCACTTCACTAGAGTCTCCTGCTATTCATAAGCAAGAGACAGAAGTGGTTTGTTGACAGGCGGACACCTGTTCCAACGTTTCAGAGTATAAATGGGATCTTTAAGTTTGAGCCGAGCTCTGGGTGGGAACAGTCAACAAGTTCTGAGAAGATGATCTTAGACAGCGTTGAGAGGTTGAGGGTGTAATCAGGTTTGTAATATAAGAGCCTATATAAAATAACAAATAACAGCACTTTATACTGTATTCTGTACTGTACAGGTAGCCAATGTAGAGAATATGTGCTGTTCTTACTGGTGAAAATACATATATTGATAAGATAAGGGCTTTTAAACAATGAGCTTGGGTTCAGCTTTTCTCTTTTCGAAGTTTTCTATTTGCCAGCGTCTTTTTAAAAGTTTTGCGTTAATTAAAGCAGGAGATGGCAGCATGGTGGTGTAGTGGTTAGCACTGTCTCCTCACAGTCTCCTCTAGGCTGTTCTGTGTGGAGTGTGCATGTTCTCCCCGTGCTTGAGTGGGTTTACTCCGGGTACTCCGGTTTCCTCCCACAGTCCAAACACATGCATGATAGGTTGATCGTCACTCTAAATTGCCCGTAGGTGGGAGTGTGTGAGTGTGTGTTGGCCAAGCAATGGACTGGCGGACTATCCATGGTGTACCCTGCCTTCGGCCGATGACGCTGGGATTGCCTCCAGCCCTCCTGTGACCCCGACTAGTGGGATAAAGTGGCAGATAATGGATGGACGGACGGATGGATGGATAATTCAGGAGATACAGACACCAAAATATAACTGCTGGACCGTTTATGGCGGATTAGGAAAATTCAAACTGGTGAATAAGAAGCTGCCTTTAGCTTTGTTTCCTCTCTTCAGCCTGACATCCATCATTCTGTAGCAGCCAAATCAGCTTGAAAGGATCTGGATGTTTCTCTCTCTACAGTGCATAACATAATTAAAAGGTTCAAGGAATCCGCAGGAGTTTCTGTAAGTAAAGAGTTCAAACCTAAGCCGAATAACATTGCTCTTCGATCTCTCAGACGCCGTCAAGAACCCTTATTCATCTATAAGCCATATAACCACATGGGCTCAGGATTACATTGGCGAACGTTTGTCAAGCACTGCAATATATAGTTACATCAACAAGTAGCAGCTTAAACTTTATGATAACCATGTTTAGAAGCACCGTTGACTTCTATAGGCTCAGAGGCAACTGGGGTGTAGGATCGCACAGTGGAAACGTGTATCATGGTCTTTCCTTTTTTGAAGAAATGGATACTGTGGGTCTTTGTGAGGGAAGCATTAGTGCTGATGCTGCCTCAAGACGACTTCTTGCACATTGTAACCACATAATGCACACATCGCAAAAGCATAGCTGCAGAATAAGAGCGTGCAGGTGCGGGACTGACCTGCCTGTCCCTGCTAGGGTATGTGTGGCCGTTTTAAAATGCAAAATATGACAACATTTAAAAAACGCTACACATCTTAAAACTTGTTTTCAGGAAGACTGGGACAAACTCACACCTGAAACACTTCAACACTTGGTGTGTTCAGTCCCCAAATGTCCTGTTTGAAGTGTTTTGAAAGGGAAAACTATTGAAATAGTTCCCCAGTTCCCAATAGTCCCATTTTTTAATATGATGCAAGAATCAACATTGAAATATGTTTGTTTTGATTTGTATCATTTTTGTATGTAATACTGTTTTATTGTAACCTTTTTCTGACATAGGGTTATAGAAAAAGTTGGAGAAACATTTAAGTTAGATAGGTTACTTATATAAATCAAGGTTGAAACAAGACATCATTGTTAAGTATCTGAAACTCTGAGGCTAAAATAAGGCCAAATGTAAAAGCAAAGCTTTAGTGTGCTGTTCACAGTCCAGGGATGAAACAGCCAGTAGAAAACAGACCAAGGTCAAGGTTCAGTTAACAAACTTAAAATCCATAGACACGTCCGTAGATAAAAACAATTGCAGTGAGATTAAAATGCTGCTAACACCTCAAGACAGTCTAAGCAAAGCCAGAACTTTCTTATAGTCCGGGTTGATTGTTGATAACTAGGCACAGATGTGTTGAAGGTGCATTTGGAATGAGTAGGCTAGGGGTGCTAAGTGCTGGTAGGCATGACCAGCAAGGGCATAACAGAGATTTTTCTAGAAGGGCTTTCTGTTCAATGCTGTTGCCTACTGATTATTTGATTTTCAGTGTTACTTGGTCAGGCTAGACATTACTGTATGGTGGTACAGTGGAGATGTTTGAGAAAATGTTTAACCAAGCATGTGGATCCTTACATTGCGTAGGCCTCCATAGATCCAAATGTGATAGATATCTTATGATCTCTATCTCTCTTTACCTCACAGGACATGGGACCCTCCAGCATGCCCTCCGTACCCCTCATGGTGGGCTGTGGGGTGTCCTGTACTGCTCTGCTGATTCTGCTGCTCATCTATGCTGCCTTCTGGAGGTGAGGAATGTTTTCCAATGGTTCTTTGTTTGGATGTATTTATTTACAGAACTCGTTCTCCAAGGAAGCATCCATTGAGAGTTGTTTTTTATGGAAAAGTGGTTCTTCTATTGTATCACTCCAAAGAACATTGCAGTTGCACTCTTGGCTGCTCTGAACTTCCGGTCAGGGAGCTTCCAACCATCTCAGAGACACAATCTCAGAGTTTGAGCTGGTGCTGGTCAGTACTGATGTTTTTTCTGTTCTGTTGAAACTCAACTAAGGAAAAAAAAAGGGCCACCTCCACGAGCAACTCATTTCTTAGACTTCGTCGCTTTCCACGACGGATTATTCAGGCGGGAAAAGTGAGCGAGAGAGGCTGGCGTGGGGCACAGTCGCGCTGGGCCAAAACTGCAATTAGCTGTAATTGGGAACAAATGAGGGCCGGCAGGAGCAGGCTGTGGCAGGGCAGGATTATGTGGTGGGTGCTAGCGGAGGATTGTGCAGATTCAAACAGCAGCAGCCGCTGTGTGGCAGATGGCCTAGAGCAGAGACCGACGTCATGTGCTGGGCGCCAACAGCGCTTAGTCAAGTGTTTGCTTATTCCAAGAGTGATGCGGTATTTTTCACGGTGGGTCTGCTCTCCTACTAATGCTTCTGGGAAAGCCAACTAAGTGATGAGATATAGTGATTATCCTTTTATTAAGTAATTAAGTTATTATGAAGTCACAGGTATCTCCAGTAATGATAAAAACATATTATAAAACAGAATTTATCTGTAATCCAGACCCTTGTAGAGCAAATATTTTAATTATGAGTTTCTTTGTGTCCATTCCAAACAAACGGCTGCATTGTATCTGTCACACAAGTCTCTACAATACAGAACATATACACCAAGCAGCCATACCATTTAAACCACCAGCTTGTATTAATACATATTGTCAATTATCAGCTCCAGTGATCATATAGGAGAACTTCTACCCTTACAGACTGCAGTCCATCTGTTTCTCTGCATACTTTGTTAGCTCTGCTACTTTGTTCTTCAGTGGTCAGGACACCTTACAACCCCACAGAGTGGATACAATTTGGGTGATGGATCATGTTAGTGTGTCTTATGCTGGTATAAGTGGATCAGACACATCTGTGCTGCTGGAGTTTTAAACACTTTGTCCACTCACCATCCACTTCAGTAGAGATTCCTACCGTGTTGGTCCACCTTGTAGATGTGAAGTCAGAGACAGTAGCTCATTTGTTGCTGCACTGTTGGCGTTGGCCGTTCTCTAGTCTTTAATCAGTGGTCACAGGACGCTGCCCACAAGGACACTATTGGCTGGATAGTTTTGGTTGGTGGACTAGGTGTTTAAACACTCCAGCAGCACTGCAGTGTCTGATCCACTCACACCAGCACAACACAAAGGCTAATGACACTGCAGGGCTGAGAATGACCACAGAAGCAGTTCACTTCATAACAGTCGAAGGAAAAAAAAATCCCTCCCCTTATCTCTCCAGACCTTTATCATCAAAAAGCCAATCAGGCAAGAGGAATTCATCTACTAAGCTTTTATAAGTGGACATAATGAGTAAAGCTATCTGAGATAAAGGTCATCTGAGATTAGCATCATCTCTGTTTTGCAGTACACATCAGAGCAGTTTCTGTAATAACGGAACCCAACTGTTATGTATTAGAGGGAAAAGTTTTTTTTATGTTGGCCTGAGGGCCTATAACCCAAACCAGTCTACAAATAAAGATAATACATGAGGTCTAGGGCTGGCTAGCAGCTTGTTAGCCTCATTTTTTGTTCTTAACTAGCATACATTATTATTTAGTATTATTATTTTCTATTGTTTGTCTGTCTTTCTTGATTTTTGTCCCACATTTAATATTTCTGTGAGTTCACGTATCCAAAATGTATTTTCATTTTTCTAAATCTTTGAACACAACAGCTTTTCATTATATCCTGTTAAAGTGTTGTGATGAATGGACTAATAGAAACGCTCCAAAATCCAAGAGTTTTATTGTCATATGCACAGCAGAAACAGACAGTTACACTGTACAATGAAATTCTTACTTTGCTGTTCCTCCATTCACCAGTAGATAAAGATAATAAGAAAAATAAAAAATAAAAATATATACAAAATATATAAGTATAATTATATATTATAAGTTAAAGTAAATAAAATTAAAGTCAACTTTTTTCTTTTTTTCTTTTTTTTCTTTTTTACAATTAAAAATATTTAAAATTTTTTTATAATTAAAAATCTTGAGATCACTTGGAAAAAAAAAATTAGAATTTGTAGTTACTTGTTTTGTTTTGGATGGCAACGATATGTAAATTCATTCGCTGCAGCTTAATTATTATATATTGGATTGCCTGGAAAGATTGGCGAGTCTTGCCGTAGACCCCTGGTTCCCAGCACTGGTCCTGCTCATTTTCTGTTTACTCACCAAGCTACATCCACTCCAACTCAGGGAGAGTTTGATCATTTGTTACTTGATGATTGGTTACATCAGTTCTGTTTAAGCAGAACAAACACTAAAATTTGCAGGACAGGGGGCTCCGCCTGGACCAGGGTTGAATAGGGTATAACTACACATGATGTTAACTCAATATGATGTAAATTCTTTGTTTATATGTGTGTTTACGTTAATTTCTCAGGTACATTCGCTCAGAGAGGTCCATCATCTTGGTGAACTTCTGCCTGTCCATACTGGCCTCCAACGTGCTAATACTAGTGGGACAGTCCCAGACACTCAGCAAGGTGAGTGGACGCATGTGGATGTGAATAGCTCTGTAAGGAAGATCAAATTCCTCCTTAATTCAAAGTAACCCTTAAAATATTATCAGCTGTTTCGTAGCAGTAGCTCTTAGAAACAAGTGAAAAATTCAGGTAAAGCTAATTATTAGATGAGATATTTACTGTGATTACAATATGATGTACTTAAACTGGCTGGTGCTGAATGTAAAGCTCATTAATCGTAATTCATTACACGTGTAATACAATTTGTATATCATTTTGAACTTTGTACATTGTCATGTCATTCATGCCCATGCATCATTAACCCACTGTCCCTGATACTCAACACTGATAATATCCTTTACAAACATTACAAATGTTACAAACAATGATACCACACTTGTTGTTTGTACTGTTACTAGCAAGGTGAACACAATCGTACGTCTCCTCCGGCGGTCATCACTCCCAATTTGACCAGTGAAGACGATGAGGTCCTGTTAGCTTGGGGTTTAGGCACCGAGGTAGGCACCAGAAAAGCATAGCTTTAACTATAGGGCAGGCCGCACACTGGACACGCCATGTCGCGCCATGCCATGTAGTGTTGCCTCACATACCGAAGCGCTGCTACAAAGTGGATGAACGGCATGTTCTAGTCCATTCATACACTCTACTCATATAAATTGAATTAAATAAATTGTTCAGGGTCCCTTATCACCCTGGGCAGTTATCAGTTTACTGCCTCTTCACAGACCTTCCTTTAACCTTAGGTTAAAACGGCTGGTAACCTTAGCTAAATAGAATTTGTCTGTTTACCTAAAAGACTGGCCGCCTTTCTATGTGTACATTACTATCTACTGTGACTCTCTGTGTCATCCAGCTATTCCTATGTTTCAGATGTCTTTAATTAAATGTAGTAGCGATAAAATACAGTATGCTGTGCCACACTGAGAAATTGAAGTGTCACTGAGCATTAGCATGTGTTAATGCCCTGTGTTGGTATGAGTGTGTGTACCTCCATTAAAAACAATGTTATCAAGTTTTTAGGAAGCATCGTGATGCGGGGTGTCCAGTGTGCGGTGACCTTAATGCTACGTTCACATTGTGATGATACATTTGATGTCCCATGATGACATACATGGTCATCAAATCTGTCTAGCTGGCCATCTATATCAGGAAATTGAATGTCCAGCGATATAACAGGGAAAATGATTTCCCTTTAAATAAACAATCAAGGCTATTGCTATTGCAGCATAAGCAGTGTTTACATGCCTGCACGCCTCCACCAGTCATCAATATTTATGGCCATTCAAAGTTCTTTCAGCTCCATCATGTGAACCGAGGCCTGAGAAGAGCAGATAGAAAAGCAATTAGCGCGGGCTAAGTCTGGCTGTAGACGGAGAGCTAATAGAAGACGATCCCAGCAGGCTAGCTCAGAAACACCAGAGGCGGCGGTGCCATTCACTGCCAGCCTGCGCATGTTAGTGCTCTCCCTGGCCTGTCACGACATAATGTAAGAGGCCATGATAGAATCTCAGGGAAATGGCAAGACGAGGGCCGATTTTTTTAGACTGGCAGCTGGAACAGGCAGCATTACTGGGGCCTCCAGGGGTCAGCTTTGTGTCAGCCGTGTCAATCACTGTGAGAGGGTGTGAGTGTGGCCACTGAGGCAGACTAGAGAAGCCCACTGCCACTCAAATTCAAGCAGTCACTTTGGACTGAAACGGAAACCAAAGGACGCTGAAAGAGACTCTGGTTGCTTTAACTGTTCAAATTCTGATATTTGGTGTGTCAGCACTGAAGGTATGAGGGTGTAACGATTTAAACACAGTACCAAAAAATCTATGAGCAATTAATCGGTCAGCTGTTTTTTACCTGTTAATTGATTAATCAGCTAAATTATTGTCTGTTTTGTTTTTTTCAGTTAATCAATAAAATGTGTGATATATATATATATATATATATATATATAAAGTTAAAAGTTTTTTCTTTGTTTAAAAACAGCAAATATATGAGTTTCAATAGTCAGTTATTTGACTGTTTTTACATCTGAATTATTAATTATTAACAATTATAACAAAGGTTATGTTCCTTTTTCCTGCTAAAATTTAATTATACAATAATCTTTTTTATAGAGTTAAATAAAAGCTTTTATTTTTATTAATGTCTCATTTATTAATGTATATATATTTTCTTCATTAAATAAATAAATTATGATGATAAAATTTAATTACAAATATACAAGTGTGTACCTAGAATTTTAAGGACTAAAACAAGTAATTATGTGATTGGTTAATCATTTTTAACTCTTCTTATACTGAATTCAGATTTTTTTTAGAAATGTAATTTTTAGAAATCTAATTCTTAGATTAACCGATGAATTGAAATAAATGAAACTAAATTTAACTAATCATTACTTCTATAATCAGCTATAATCATCTGCTATCTTTTTGATTTATTATTATAATCTGACACTTACATTCCTGTTTAAAAAATTTTATTCATTTTTAATAGAGTTAAAAACAAATGTGTTCTTAAAAATGGAATTTTCATTAAAAAAAAAAATAGAAAAACCAACTAATCAAAAAAATCTAGAAAAGTCCCCAATGATCAGCAGGGTCAAAGCTACAGCTTATATCTGTAATTGATTATTCGATATATTTTTTTTCTTGATTAATTAAGTTTCTGTTTTAACAAGAATCAAATTATACAAGAAATTAGCTTTACATAGTTCTGTATGTTCTGCATTTATAAAGAATATAACATTTTTTTTGTAACATCTTTCTTAAACTCAGCTACATCACAGAGTGTGTTCAGTTATGTAACAGTGTTATCATTTCAAATTATTATTCAAATTATCATTTTGATATGAGGCCAACAGATTAGTAGATTTAGCCAAAATTAGCATGCATCTTACAATGACTAGTAACGTTGAAATTAAATTTTTATGCTTGTGCATGTAATTTGTCATGACATCATCTACCATGATGTTAAGATGTGGTTAAGTCAGTGTTACATAGCAGGTTGCTTTGTTTACAGCTAACAAGGCTTCAACAAAAAATCTACATAGACTTTTTTTTTTTTTTTTTAGATTCAATGTCTCAACTGTCATTGGTCAAAACTAGACATCCGGCTACATTCATGGTTTCCCTTAAGAAAAGTGGGCAATCAGTGTAGAGTATAATTAGAGCTCTGTAGAATTAAGACCTAAGTTTAAGATCAAAAATATCAAAAATTGCAATAAATCAAGACCTCAGAATTACAAATCGTATTAAACCTGAAAGGACGTGTATCGTTACACCCCTACAAAGTACTAGCTTTAGAGTGCACTATTAAATTTTAAAGCCATTAATTGCCATCTCCCTCTCATCTCCATTCATTTGTAGCGTGCAGATGGTAGTTAACCTTAGTGCTGAGTACTGTAATTGCATAGTCTAAGATCCTAAGCTTTTTGTAAACCCTTTCAGATAGTGTGCCCCCCTCTTATCCTCTTTTCATTTCTGTTTACTGTCCTCTGGAATCACTCGTCGCTGCCTTAGAAGATGAGTGGCCCGTGTGCTTTAGTCCTTCCACTCCAGGCTGAAGTAGATCTGAGCTAGCGCTCTGTAATGGCTGTATTCATAGAAGCAGTGATGTAAACTGTACTACTGTAGTTCAGTTAGAGTGGGCTGCCTCTAATAACAGAGACCTCCCTGCCCTCTCCCCACTCCCTCTCTCTCCGTCTCTGATCTCTGTGCAGAGCGGCTGAGACCTGTTAGCATCCATGTTTACATCTATCACTCACTCGCTCGCACTCATTCCGTCTGTCTTACTCTTTCTATCTCACTTTGTTTCTTGGTCTCTGTCTTGTTCTCTTTCTCTTTCTTTCTCTCTCTCTCCTTTTCATTCTCTCTCCGCAACCTCTCTTTTTATACCCGTTTCTCTGTCTTACTTTCTCTCACTCTCTGTCCTTTTTATTTTCTCTTCTTCCCTATTTACACTCTTTCTCATTCTCTTTCTCTCCACCTTATTCTTTCTCACTCTCTGTCTTCCCCCTCTCTTGGTGACTCTCTTGTTTTCTGTGACGTTTTCTCACTTAACCCCTTGCTTAATCTGTGTCACTGTCTCTCTCTCATTGTCTTTCTCTCTATCCCCATCCCTCTTTTACACTCTTTCTCTGCCTTCTTCTCTCTTTTTCTCACTGTCTTTCTGTTCTTTCGGTCCCATTCTTTCTATCTATCTATCTATCTATCTATCTATCTATCTATCTATCTATCTATCTATCTATCTATCTATCTATCTATCTATCTATCTATCTGTCTCTCTCATTGTCTTTCTCTCTGTTTCCATCACTCTTTTACACTTTTTTTCTCCCTTCTCTCTTTTTCTCACCGTCTTTCTGTTTTTTTGGTCCCTATCTATCTATCTATCTATCTATCTATCTATCTATCTATCTATCTATCTATCTATCTATCTATCTATCTCTTTCTCTTTCTCTTTCTCTCTCTCAGGGGCTGTGCACTGTGACCGCTGCCTTTCTGCATTTCTTCTTTCTGGCCTCTTTCTGCTGGGTGCTGACGGAGGCGTGGCAGTCTTACCTTGCTGTGATTGGCAAGATAAGGACACGCCTTATACGCAAGCGTTTCCTGTGCCTGGGCTGGGGTAGGTGTCTCTCTCTCTCTCTCTCTCTCGCACACACACACACACGTTTGTTTTTGTGAGATAAGAAGGTGCTGGGCTATGCATATGTCCAATATAGACTATAAATATATACATATCACCACTGTTAGATCAGTCTCATTGTAGCAGGTTAAGTACGAACCCAAAACAACACACACACACACACATACACATACAGACACACACACACACATACTCATCAGATTGCCTCCTTTTCAGCAGTGCATCTCAGATAAACATAACCTGTGACTTTCCAGCCACAGGAACAACTCAACAATAGACTTTTCATTCCTTCCTGTTCAACACATCAGCTTGTCAGCTGCCCCCTCTCCTTCCTCTTTCTACTCTGCTTTTGAAGGATGGGTGAGAGAGAGAGGGAGGAAAGAAATAGAGAGGAATGACTTAAAATCTTGCCACTGCAGGTTCAAAGCTGTGGTGTGTTGTGGTGACCGAGCTCGTCATTTCCCTTAGACAGCCATCTCTGGCCACTCCCCACAGCCCCTGAAGACTCCAGGTTAAAACTGTATTCAAGAAACAAATCATGTTATTGAATCAGCCCCATATGGTTTTCCTGTAATGGCAGGACAGTTTGGTCCTCAAAATGCACCAAAACAAACAGACACACACACACTTGCACACGGACACAGAGGCTCAGATTTCCTCTTCAAAGCTCAGATGTGATTTTCTCTAATATGACCCCACACCAGGGAGGAGTTAACATGACGGACTGCGCCGCTGTGCCTGCTTCTTCCTCCACTCAGATGAGTGACGCGGGCGCAGTATGCCATGCCACTTCTGCTCTAGTCAACGGCGCGACGTTCCACAGCCTGGCTTCTCCATTCGCTTCAATGCGACCGAGTGACACACCACAATATGGCCTGCCACTTCGGCTCAGTGTTGTTGCTGTATTACTAGTCACAGATGTCGGATCAGAGATAAGAAATGTATGGGATAGCATCTTTCCAGCGCAGGCCAGATCCAAGGAGATACCAGAGCAATTACAGCCTGACGTGGATTCGTTTTGAGCCTTTATCGATCCGGCTATCTAATCCATTAATTCAGAGATGCTCTCCGCCGATACAGTGTTAGATTGGCATTTTTCCATATTACAGGAGCATGGATGCGCTGCCGCAGGTCCAGACTGAGACATCTCGTGTACAATGCTTCATGCAAATTGCTTCAAACAAATGAATGAAACAGTTGCGAAGACTAACGCTGCTGTGTTGAGCTTCTTTCTGATCCCATCACCATGGTAACACCCCGGAGTACGCATATCTGATTATCAAGCCCAGAGCCAGTTATATTACAGTGCTAAGATTGCACAAATAATATGTTTGAGCCTCTTCCATTAGCTAATTGTAGAGGCTGCATTAGAATGAAATGCATGTGATTATTAACAGTGCTGCTAAGCAAATGAGTTTTCTATCACAGTGTACACTACATTACACCCAAAATGTACTTTCAGATCAGTTTTTTTAATATTTCTTGTCTTTTGGGAACAATAACATGTTATTGAGTGATGTACCATAATTTCCCATTATCTCAATATTTAATCACCGCTTTTTCAAGTGTGAGGCATTTTGGATATTTATTGTATTACAGCTTCATTCTTCATGGCAAGGCTTTCTTAGTTATTCCCAAATAATCTGCAGCTGTATTTAGAAGTTCTGGAAACATCTAAACACACCACCTTAAACATCTGGACAGTGGCTGCACATAATTTTATACATGCAAATTGGTATATCGTTGTTATATGACTGGAAATGGTGACCCCAAACTTTTGAACAGTAGTACACCATGCAGGCCCGATAGGTGATAGATAGATGAAGAGCATCCAATAAAACAAACCGGTACATCTGTTTATTGACCAAAGTGATCCAACCTTAAATATATTTGTTAGGAAATGTATATATGAATCCCAGGGATAATCAATTTAGTATCGGTGGTACTTAGAATTAGAACGAATTCAACCACTTGAAGTCAATCAGGAGTGAGTGTGGTTGACATCAACCTGAATCTTCACCATCAAAGTCTGGTTGTTACCACACCCATTTCTTAGTGCATGCCATGTCTCAGTCTAATGAGATTTCAGATGAGCTCAGAAAATGATTTGCCAATTGACTGGAAGAGGTCCAAAACAAATTTCTAATGAGTTTGGACTTTGGATCCAACCATCAGGCAGATAGTGTACAAATAGTGGCAATGCAACAATGTTGTTGGTCTTTCCTGGAGTGGTCATCTAACTATAATTACACCAGGACTAAGACATAGAATATTCAGAGAGAACCCCAGGATAACAATTAAGGATCCTGTAGGCCTTTTTTATGTCAGAGATATAATAGTGTTTAGAATAGGAATGATGTTATGGATAAAACCAACTACTCTCCAGGAAAAACAATTCTGTCTGTTAAAATGTTCAAAATTCTACCTGAATGAGCTGGAAGACTACTGAAATAATATTATGTAGGCATATATGTTCAAACAGATCTTTATGGCTTATATTTGCCAAATTTGTAATATTACAGCATAAGAACCCTATCCCTACTGTTAAACATGATGGTGGCAGTACCACAATTTGGAGCTGTTTTGCTGATGCTGGACCAGGACAGGCTTCCCCCATTTAATGAAGCTATGCATTCTGGATCGTATCAAGAAATTCTACAGAAGAATATTAGGGCACCCAACAATGATCTAAACCTCAAAAGAAGGTGGGCCTTGCAGAAAGACAACAGCCTTAAACACCAATTAGTCTTCAAAGAGGGGTTAAAGCAGAAACAATGTTGTAATTTTTAACATAGTAAAGGTCCAGACCTTAATCCTATAGAAATATGGGGCGGAACCTAAGATGGGGCATGCTAGAAAGTCCATCAACATTGCAGAGTTGAAGTAGTTGTGTAAAAAGGAAAGACCCAAGATTCCTCTAAGTCAATATGCAGGACTGATCAACCGTTATAGGATCTGTTTGAATCAGAGTTTCACATATTTTGCCAATAAAGATATTTAATGTTAGTCAAATAAATATATGAAAAATATATAATTAGTGAGCTGTTTGTTTACTGGGTTCTGTCCATCTGTTGTTTTGAACTAAATAAAGATATGAGCATATTTTATATCACATTTATAAAGAAATTCGCAAAATGATAAATGTTTTTGGTACATTTTCTACATGAAATGTAAACACACATACAGACACATTTAATGCATAATTCCAATATTCACTAAAACATATTGAAAATATAACATAGAATTAGGCCTGTACTGAAGATGTGGTGCACTGTATATATTTATATTGTTCTAATAAAAAATACAACAATTAATTAATTATTCTAAGTAAACTTATTTTCACTTAGAAAGTTAACAGATTTGACAAGGGATGCGTAGAATTTTGCATACAACTTGTGATTATTTGAATTTTTTAGTGTCTCAATGATTTTTCTCATGCTATTTGCAACTATTTTCATCTACAGAGCATAAATGCCAAAGTACAAAAATGGGACCAATGAGGTGATGACCTTGTTGGCCTAGTAACAACTGCACTATTGGTGTCCATTTAGTTCAATTTAGTTTAGTTTAATTTTATTAGTCATAATTAACACAGGGTCATTAATACAACAAAATGTGTTAACAGATCAGCTCTGCAACAAGTGCATCAATGATGTAAAAAGAAAATACAACGTAAAAGAAAAACTATGGGATGAGATATAAATAGAATACTATGCTATTGAAAGATTAATCTAAATAATAAAATGATAATGACAATAATGTAGTGGCAATTAGCTACTTACTCCCACGCAAAGTGCTCCGAAACTAAAATCTAGCCAAAAAAAATTGTGGTCCCTGGAGATTCCATCATGAGTCTAGGGTGAATTCTTAATTAACTTACATTTGTATATATCGTAGGCCTATATCACATTTGTATGTATCGTAGGCCTATATCACATTTGTATGCATCATAGGCCTATATCACATTTGTATGTATCGTAGGCCTATATCACATTTGTATGCATCATAGAGCTATATCACATTTGTATGTATCGTAGGCCTATATCACATTTGTATGCATCGTAGGCCTATATCACATCTGTATGCATCGTAGGCCTATATCACATTTGTATGTATCGTAGGCCTATATCACATTTGTATGCATCATAGGCCTATATCACATTTGTATGTATCGTAGGCCTTTATCACATATGTATGCATCGTAGGTCTATATCACATTTGTATGCATCGTAGGCCTATATCACATTTGTATGTATCGTAGGCCTATATCACATTTGTATGCATCATAGGCCTATATCACATTTGTATGTATCGTAGGCCTTTATCACATATGTATGCATCGTAGGCCTATATCACATTTGTATGCATCATAGGCCTATATCACATTTGTATGTATCGTAGGTCTATATCACATTTGTATGCATCGTAGGCCTATATCACATTTGTATGCATCGTAGGTCTATATCACATTTGTATGCACCGTAGGCCTATATCACATTTGTATACATCGTAGGTCTATATCACATTTGTATACATCGTAAGCCTATATCACATTTGTATGTATCGTAGGCCTTTATCACATTTGTATGTATCGTAGGCCTATATCACATGTGTATGCATCGTAGGCCTATATCACATTTGTATGCATCGTAGGCCTATATCACATTTGTATACATCGTAGGTCTATATCACATTTGTATGCATCGTAGGCCTTTATCCCATTTGTATGTATCGTAGGCCTATATCACATTTGTATGTATCGTAGGCCTATATCACATTTTTATATATTGTAGGCCTTTATCACATTTGTATGTATCGTAGGCCTTTATCACATTTGTATGTATCGTAGGCCTATATTACATTTGTATGTATCATAGGCCTTTATTACATTTGTATGTATCGTAGGTCTATATTACATCTATATGTATCGTAGGCCTATATCACATTTGTATGTATCGTAGGCCTATATCACATTTGTATGTATCCTAGGTCTATATTACATCTGTATGTATCGTAGGCCTATATTACATTTGTATGTATTGTAGGTCTATATTACATTTGTATGTATCGTAGGTCTATATTACATCTGTATGTATCGTAGGCCTATATTACATTTGTATGTATCGTAGGTCTATATTACATTTGTATGTATCGTAGGTCTATATTACATTTGTATATATTGTAGGCCTATATCACATTTGTATGTATCGTAGGTCTATATTACATTTGTATGTATCGTAGGTCTATATTACATCTGTATGTATCGTAGGCCTATATTACATTTGTATGTATCGTAGGTCTATATTACATTTGTATGTATCGTAGGCATATATTACATTTGTATGTATCGTAGGTCTATATTACATTTGTATGTATCGTAGGCCTATATTACATTTGTATGTATCGTAGGCACTTTGGCTTAAAACTACTTTTTAATGTTATATGACGTTATGTCATATCATGTTTGGCAGTCTAGTCAGTCTGACAGAATTAGTGATTTAGTTTTTTGTGGCATTTTCTCACTACTATACGTTGTTTGCAAATGATGTCATAACACTCTATTTGTGGCACAGACTGCTTTTGGAGGGCAGGAAGTAGAATTCCACCACTAGCTCTCAAGTTGCCTATGGTTTGCACTTTTGATGGTTGTTTAAGTCAAAATTCACCTCAGTTTCATCCACAGTTAGGACGAGGTCTGAAGTCAACTTCTTGTTCACCAGCATCTTATTTGAATTTAGAGGTGGTGTTTGTAGCTGTTCTTTTGAAATCCATCACCAGTGCACGCCCACAGATGAATCATGCAAAGTACAAACTGTTTTATTCCACCTTAAATGGTCCAGCAGGCGCCAGAATATATCTGGAGCACCATTTAGGGTTGAACGGGAAAACAGGTGAATAAGATTTTTCAGCTTCGTGTGATCAGGAGGAGCAGAGTGTTCTGCACAGCTGATCTGTGGGTGTGTGCTGATGATCGATTTCAAATCTACTTTCAGTAAACAACCGCCACGTAAATGTCGGGAGGCACTGTGAGATGAATGTTTGTTGCCAAGTTAATCCACCGCACGGTAAACAAAAACAAACCAGAGTGATTGTGGAACACTTTGGAAGCGAGGTCAACCCAACAGCTAACAAAAAAGTTCTATGCGTCAAGACTTTGTATGCTTTCGTTTGTTTTCTTGGTAGTTGCTTATATCGACTGTCTCGATAGCAGGTAAATATTTCAGTTCAGTAGAAAAATCGCTCCTCTTGGTACCATACGGGCCACGTCCAACATATTTTAAATTAGAGCAGTACAGGTTTTTCTCAAGCTTGTCTTTGCTGCTCTTCACCACCTGCTTTCCATCTGTATTCATACGTCATCGGGATCATGTGACTGCAAATAACCTATAGCCAGCATGTATTAGACATGATTATTGATAATCATTGGAAACACCTCGTCCCAAAAATGATTGACATACTTTGGTGTAGAGACAAACAAATGTGATATAGGCCTACGATACATACAAATGTGATATAGGCCTATGATCCATACAAATGTGATATAGGCCTACGATACATACAAATGTGATATAGGCCTATGAGCCATACAAATGTGATATAGGCCTATGGTCCATACAAATGTGATATAGGCCTACGATACATACAAATGTGAAGTAGGCCTACGATACATACAAATGTAATATAGGCCTATGATCCATACAAATGTGATATAGGCCTATGATCCATACAAATGTGATATAGGCCTATGATCCATACAAATGTGATATAGGCCTATGATCCATACAAATGTGATATAGGCCTATGATCCATACAAATGTGATATAGGCCTATGATCCATACAAATGTAATATAGGCCTACGATACATACAAATGTGAAATAGGCCTACGATACATACAAATGTGATATAAGCCTACGATAAATACAAATGTGATATAGGCCTACGATACATACAAATGTGATATAGGCCTACGATACATACAAATGTGATATAGGCCTACGATACATACAAATGTAATATAGGCCTATGATCCATACAAATGTGATATAGGCCTATGATCCATACAAATGTGATATAGGCCTATGATACATACAAATGTGATATAGGCCTACGATACATACAAATGTGAAATAGGCCTATGATACATACAAATGTGATATAAGCCTACGATCCATACAAATGTGATATAGGCCTATGATCCATACAAATGTGATATAGGCCAACGATACATACAAATGTGATATAGGCCTATGATCCATACAAATGTAATATAGGTCTACGATACATACAAATGTGATATAGGCCTACGATACATACAAATGTGTATAGGCCTATGATCCATACAAATGTAATATAGGTCTACGATACATACAAATGTGATATAGGCCTATGATCCATACAAATGTATTATAGGTCTACGATACATACAAATGTGATATAGGTCTACGATACATAAAAATGTGATAAAGGTCTATGATTCATACAAATGTGATATAGCTCTATGATACATGCAAATGTTATATAGGCCTTTTCTCTGCATTAGTTTTAGTATTTTAAAGTATCTTCTTACCTTCAAGATACGTCATCAAAAGAGGGTTTTCCTAGTGTGTAAACTTTCAGTCAACTAGGGTGAGACCACTGTATTAAGTAAGACAACAGATTTACCAGTTGGTATATTTTTCATTATAGCTGGAGGGCCCTTCAGTCTAACAGTGTGAACCCTCAGGGTGACCCCATGTTTTATTCCTAAACAGTCTTACATTTGACATTTACGTGGTGGACTAAGAGCTCCAACCTTGCAATTTGATTGTCAGAACCTTCAGTCCCACTTCAGTATTTCAATACTGCTTACATAGATATTTCTGGATTAGTTCAATGTAGAAGTTGGTTCAGACTAGAAACACTTCCTTTTGTATTTGTAGATACCCCCCCCTCTCAGCCTCCATCCACCCCCACCCCCCCTTTTCTGTTTTGGTCATTTAGGCATTACATGCCTTTGGTTCTGGATGTATAAATAAGCAGTAGGATGTTGATAGAGGACACGCAATAACAATTAAGAGAATAGGTGCCCGCGGGCGCTGCTGTTATTGGTGGATGAATTTCAAATTCTTTTAATGATTGTAATAAAGCCTTCTTAAATTGGGTACAAGTGTTAAATAAGCTTCTCTAACCATATCTAGGGGTTTCTAAATAGGCTTTTGAGAAGGTGATAGCCTGTAGCTTTGATGTCAAATCCATCAGAATGGTAATTTGCCATGTTTACCTTGTGTGTCAGTCCTTTGAAGGCGAAACTCAGTCCCTGTAGGTGCTTTAAAAATATCTCCCAGCCCATCTGGTGAAACTGCTTGTGACTCATGTTTTACTTTAGCATTTTTCCTAAATATGTGTGTATATGTGTGTGATTAAAAAAAACTATTAAATTTATTCAGAGCATCGTTAAGTATATAAATGTTTTTGAGTCATAAATCTGAAAATGTGGTGCAGGGCACACAGATAAAGACCCAATTACCACATGACTAAACTTAGAGGTGGCAAAGACTCTCTCTAAAGTCCTGCACTGCTGCACTGTAATGCACTACATTTGAAATATGAATATTACATTAAATTGATTTACTTGGATTATGCTGATGTATACAGTGCCTTGCAAAAGGTATTCCCCCCTTGGCTTTCTACCTATTTTGTTACTATCTATTACTATCTGTATTTAAATGATTTTAAATTGAAAATCTGCATTGTATGTGATGCATCTTCACAAAAGAGTCTAAGTTGGTGAAGTAAAATGAGAAAAATCTATATATAAAACAAAAAGCGGAAATAAAAAACTGAAAATTTGCATTAGCATATGCATTCACCCCTTTGCTATGAACCCCCTAAAAAGTTCTGGTGCAACCAATTACCTTCAGAAGTCACATTCTTTGTGAAATGAAGTGCGCATGTGTGCAATCTACGTGTCACATGATCTGTCAGTATGTACACACCTATTCTGAAAGGCGCCAAAGGCTGCAACACCATTAAGCAAGAGGCACCATTAACCAAACAACACCATGAAGACCAAGGAGATCTCCAAGCAAGTCAGGGACAAAGTTGTAGAGAAGTACAGGTCAGGGTTGGGTTATGAAAAAATATCCAAATCTCTGATGAGCCTCTGGAGCACCATAAAATCCATTATCATCAAATAGAAAGATCATGGTACCACAACAAACCTGCCAATAGAGGGCCGCCCACCAAAACTCTCAGACCGGGCAAGGAGGGCATTAATCAAAGAGGCAGCACAGAAACCAAAGGTAAACCTGAAGGAGCTGCAGAGTTCCCAAGCAGAGACTGGAGTACACTCCATAGAGCTGGCTTTTATGGAAGCCGGACACTCCATAGAGCTGGCTTTTATAGAAAAGTGGCCAGAAAAAAAACCTTTACTTACAGACAAAAATAGAAAGACTCTTTTTGAGTTTGCCAAAAGGCGTGTGGGAGACTCCCCAAATGTATGGAGGAAGGTCCTCTGGTCAGATGAGACCAAAATTGAACTTTTTGGCCACCAAGGAAAACACTATGTCTGGCACAAAGCCAACACAAGAACACCATCCCCATAGTGAAACATGGTGATGGAAGCATCATGCTATGGGGATGTTCAGCAGCAGAGACTGGAAAACTGGTCCGAGTCGAGGGGAAGATGGATGGTGCTAAATACAGGGATATTCTCTGTCAGTGATTTGAGACTGGGACGGAGATCCACCTTCCAACAGGACAGTGACCCAAAGCATACTGCTAAAGCAACACTCGAGTGGTTTAAGGGGAAACGTGTAAATGTATTGGAATGGCCTAGTCAAAGCCCAGACCTTAATCTAATTGAGAATCTATGGTCAGACTTGAAGATTGCTGTTCACCAACAGAAACCATCTAACTTGAAGGAGCTGGAGCAGTTTTGCCTTGAGGCATGGGCAAAAATCCCAGTGGCAAGAAACCTATCCAAAGCGACTTGCAGCTGTAATTGCTGCAAAAGGTGGCTCTATGAAGTACTGAAGGTTTCTGTTATTTTGTCCTATTTGTTGTTTGCCTCACAGTAAAAAAAATATCAAATGTTCAAAGTTGTAGGCATGTTCAAAGTTTGTTGGCAAGCGTTATTCTTGTTGAAAAATCATATTACTGATTATTGCAGCCATGAAAATATAAAAATGTGAATCTGTTTAAGTGCTTAAAGGGGGGACTTGTTATGCTTATTTTCAATGTACGACCCCAGACCAAAAAAAAGGCTGTAAAGTGACAGTATGAAACATGCCAATGAAAAAAAAAATTCTGGTCTGCTACTGTAGATTTACAAGCTTCAATTTGCCCAAACAAATCATTTTTTTATCATATTCTACACCTATACTTACCCTATGAAACACTCTCTTCTGTGTCTGCAAGCACCACCTCCTGATGAGCCCGGTGTGCTCTGATTGGCCAGCTCGCCTAGGTCTGCCCTCACAACGCTGTTACTGTTCTTACAATGATGTTGGTTCCACTGTATAAGTTTGAGTCAGAGTATGATCATGAAAGTCAGGTAGAACAAACCGGTAGACTTCATCCACCTTTGCACGCTAGACTGAAGCAGAATCCGAATCAGACTCGGACTTTATTAGCCAAGTATGCTTACACATACAAGAAATTAGTTTTTGGTTACAGTAGCAGGATGTTTTAGGGCGTTTTCACACCTGTAGTTGGTTTCACAGGTCCAGATCAGTTAATGAGTTTGTTTACTTGGAGCGCTTCCTCCTCGTTTGTTTTCACACAGGCAAAAACCAAAACGCACCTAAATGCGCCCCAACAAACCACGTGAGCACGTCGTCTCCTCTGATTGGTCAGAGCTGTCTGGCATGCGAGCAAGAAAGTAAACACAGGGAGAAGATCCGGTTTTCCCAAACTACTGCACATTTCTTGTAGAGCGTAGCACAGAGCAGCGGCAGAGACAGCATCTGTTCATAGCTGTAATAATAATCTGATAATATACCAAACTACAGTCCACCTGCAGAACACCCAGCTCACTCAAGTAGACCACGTCCCTCACTGCAAGTCCAAGAGAGACCTCGCTTCATTGTCCTCGTCCTGTTAGCTGCTACAGTTCTCCAGTTCTCTGTTCATGGGATCTGCAGCATCCCATAATGCAAAGCACACCTGGCTTTAGGAGATATTTAGCCCAAACTTGTGGAGTACACCTAATACTTGGGTCTGATCGAGGTCGGATCATGTTCTCACCACAAACAAACCGCTCCGGAGTTCGTTTGGAATCGGGACAGAGATCACCTCCTCTCGAGGGTCTCGGTGCAGTTGTTTTGGTCCGCACCCGAGTGCGATTACTGTTTTCACACCTGCCAAAACGAATCACACCAAACGAACCAGAGTCTGTTTTAACCGGACTGACTAGTGCTGGAGTGAAAACACCTTTAGAGTGGTGCAACAGAGAAAAGGACTGGAATTCCTGAGAAAAGTGGTTTCCTCCATACTTTGGGCTTTATAACTTGGCAGACTGTTTTTTATATAGTAGAAAAAGCATAATAGGTGTCCTTTAAAGAATCAGTCTTAACATATTGCCTCACGTTAGGTTGCGCCCCACTCTCACCTCCTTTCATAAAGCAATGACTATTAGACACATAGAGTTTTATTTTAAATAGACATTTTTTTTCATATACGCTGAATTAACACAATATGCAATAAAAGCTCTCAGCTGAAATGTCTCGAGTGCTCTACAGTGCACAGAGACTGGGAATGAGCAAAACACTTCTTAACAATACACTTATAATGAGATTTCTTTGTCTAAATGGCTGTAAAATTGACTCGTGATGGATTAACAATAATACCTCATTCTTCATGCTTCGGTGAAATTGGGACATGGATATGAGGAAACATGCGAGTGATATTATGCAGGTGTGAAAGGTTTCATAAAGGACGGATTCGTGATTGCATTGTTCATTTTAATGATCTGCATTGTGAGCTGGATCTATATACGTGTAGTGTAAAAATTGCAAAGGTGAAGACCATAGGTGATTCTGAAAGTGCTCTCAAGTTGAATGTGTTCCTATTGATAGCACACATGCTCAGTGGCGCCCTTGAGGTAGCACTGTACTTCTGCACTAAGTGTAGGGTATACGTGGGTGTCAAGGTGGGGGGGGTGTATATCTGGTGTACATTAGGCCCTGAAAAACGGAGCAGCTGTAACAAAGGCACCAAAGTGAGAACAGGTTTCCTACCCCACCTCACCTCCAGCTAAAGCCTTTGTTCTCTAGCGGATGTGAAGTGAAAAGAGCTGTGAAGTGTCGAGAAAATTGTAATATTGCTTCTCAAAAGTCACCATGTATGGACTGTACGTCCCCGTCCCCCCCATGTACCTATTCTTGTAGCTGCCTGCCTCTGACAGGAAATGCTAAATTAGCACACTTTCCACTTTCTTTGCCAGTTCCAGACACGGTTTTTCACCACTTTCTTCCGTTTTCACTTCTCTTTTTCCCTCTTTCTTCTTCTCCCCTCTGCAGGCCTGCCAGCCCTCGTCGTTGCTGTATCTGTAGGATTCACTAGAGCTCGAGGTTACGGCACAGCAAGCTAGTGAGTATCTTTCGCTGTTCAGCTTCACGTCTTGGTGAAGAAAGCACCTTGAATATAGGCAGAATGCACTGCATGTCCAAAAGTATCCAGACACAGGAGGAGAGAGAGAGAGAGAGAGAGAGATAGAGAGAGAGAGAGAGAGAGATGATGTATCACTGATAATGATCAGTGTGAGGACGGAAATCAAACAGGACACAATGTATTATTTATCCTTTCACTTCCCACGTACTCTCTCTCTCCCTCTCTCTCTGACTCCTCTTCCCTCTGTCTTACATCTTTTCTCTCTATCTCATTTTCTTCACCTCTCACCCACCTCTCTCACTCACTCTTTCTCTCTCTCCCTGACTCCCCTCCCCTCTGTCTCACATCTTTTCTCTCTATCTCATTTTCTCCACCTCTCACCCACCTCTCTCACTCACTCTTTCTCTCTCTCCCTGACTCCCCTCCCCTCTGTCTCACATCCTTTCTCTCTATCTCATTTTCTCCACCTCTCACCCACCTCTCTCACTCACTCTTTCTCTCTCTCCCTGACTTCCCTCCCCTCTGTCTCACATCTTTTCTCTCTATCTCATTTTCTCCACCTCTCACCCACCTCTCTCACTCACTCTTTCTCTCTCCCTGACTCCCCTCCCCTCTGTTTCACATCTTTTCTCTCTATCTCATTTTCTCCACCTCACACCCACCTCTCTCACTCACTCTTTCTCTCTCTCCCTGACTTCCCTCCCCTCTGTCTCACATCATTTCTCTCTACCTCGTTTTCTAAACCTCTCACTCACTCTCTCTCTCCCTCTCTCTGACTCCCCTCCCCTTTGTCTCACATCTTTTCTCTGTCTCATTTTCTAGACCTCTTACTCACTCTCTCTCTTCCTCTCCCTGACTCCCCTCCCCTCTGTCTCACATCTTTTCTCTCTATCTCGTTTTCTAGACCTCTTACTCACTCTCTCTCTTCCTCTCCCTGACTCCCCTCCCCTCTGTCTCACATCTTTTCTCTCTATCTCGTTTTCTAGACCTCTTACTCACTCTCTCTCTTCCTCTCCCTGACTCCCCTCCCCTCTGTCTCACATCTTTTCTCTCTATCTCGTTTTCTTGACCTCTCACCCCCCTCACTCACTCTTTCTCTCTCCCTGACTCCCCTCTCCTCTGTCTCACATCTTTTCTCTCTATCTCGTTTTCTCAACCTCTCACCCTCTCTCATTTTTTCTCACTCCCCCTTTCTCTTAGATTATCCTTTCTTTCTCCACCTTATTCTCAATCTATTTTGCTGTGATTCTATCTTTGTATTCATAGCTCTTTCTTTCTTTCTTTCTTTCTTTCTTCCTCACTCTTGCCCTTATTCTCTCTGTCTTTACCTCTGATCTCTCTCTTTCTGTTTTCATTTCATTCCTTCACTCACTCTTTCCCTCTCATTCTCTGATTTTCTCTTATTCTCTCTCTCTCTTCTGTATAACATTCTCTCTCCCTCTCTTTCTTTCTATTTTGCTCTTTCTCACTCTTTCCTGCCCACACTTTCATTCTGTCATTCTCTTTCCTTTGCCCCTCTCTCTCTTCTCTCTAACATTCTCTCTTCCTTTTTCTGTCTCACTCTTATTTTCTCTCTTTCTCTCCCTCTCTCTTTCTCTATCTCTCTTTTTCACTCTCACCCATTCTATTTCTCACTCTTTCCCTCATGTTCTCTTTCTCTGTCTCTCTTTCTTTCTCTATAGTCTCTCGTTCTATATCTGTGATCTGAGCCATTGTATTGTGAGTTATTTGACTGCTATTAAAATATTTCTGACCTTTTTTTTTTTCTTCAGCTGCTGGTTGTCTCTGGAGGGGGGTCTGCTGTATGCGTTCGTCGGTCCCGCTGCTGTCATTGTTCTGGTAGGTGACGTCATACCCTGTACGCTTCCACTGGTCAGACTCCACTTTCAAGCCTTTGATGTTTTGCAGTCTAAACAAGCAGCGATTCTGACCTGAGGGAACGAAAACGAACACTAATGAAATTAGAGTCTGGGCCCTTTCGTTTCAGATGTGTATATATTTTCATTAGTGTAGCATGTTTTAATTGCTTGATTAAACTTGTTGAGCTCCGCGCCTGTGTTTGTGTATAGACTGGCCTCAGGTGTGAGTCTTGCGGACAGGATGTTTGCGCTGCGCTTCATGGTCAGATGTGATTTGCATTGTTTGTGCCGTGGTGCTGTTGCGTTACAGCCCACTCAGACAAACAGCTGTAAATGAGATTTGGGCATCTGGAGATGCTGTCCTCCTCCTGTGGGAGGCAAATCTAATTAATGGAAAAATAATGAACCTAGTTTTCAGCAAATAGCAGAACGATGTTATTGTCTCTCACCAAGCATCTGACATGATCGGAATTTGAAGGCCGTGGCTGTCGGTGGACCTGCTGTTGTCTTTCTGCTCATGCCGGATGAAGCTGTAAGCGGCTCGGCTTTAGGTCTGCACTTTAGGGCCTAACTTCGGGTCCTAGTGGAGATCCGCAGTGGTCATGTTCAGGTGGTCAGGTTGTGCTGCAAGGAAATCAAAGGGTTCAGAAGGATAACATACACTACAAAGGTCAATACAATATCAATAGCAGTACCGGCAGTACTGAGAATGATCCAATGCCTGCTCACTGGCGGTACTGTAGTGGTCATGATGAGTTGGTGAATGTAGGGCTAACAAATTGAACTCAACGCAAATGCACAGTCCTTCAGGGGTCAGTTCTAGGGCCTTTGCTTTTTTAAGCAAGCTGTGTGTGTGACTGTGCATATATATATATATATATATATATATATATATATATATATATATATATATATATATATATATATATAATTTTATTATTATTATTATTATTATTTTAATAAAAAAGGAAATTGAAATACTGATTCTGCTTTATGACAAGCTCACTTCTTTAGCTACTAATATCAAACCTGAAGTATGTAACCTGGGTGTGATTACATTCTGAGCTGAATTTTATTCTGCATGTAAAAGCTGTCACTAAAGCTTTTAAAGTTCAGCCTTTTCTATCTTAAAGTGATGCAGAGAAACCTGTTCATCCATTAGTTACAAGCAGAGTTGATCACTGTTCCTAAGAAAACAGTCCATCCCCTACAAATATATATATTGTTATAATATATATGAGTATTATTATTATTATTAATATTGTTCTGCACAAACTCACTGTGTGTTCATATGTGGTGTGTAGGTTAAAACATTCAGTAAGCATGATAGAGGACCAATCAGTGTGAGATCTGCTGTTATTCTAACAGTTAAACATGGACAGTGGACTGCTTGTCTGCTGTGGCTGCTGGGAATGCACACTGGTGATATCCGCTCATCCGCTCAGGTGACATGTCGACCTTCAGGTCCACGCTTTAAGCTCTAGCTGAGGCTCTTGTTTAAATAATGTAAAAATAATACCATGCTTGCCTAGAGTTTTATTTTTCTCTTGTTCTCTTGTAAATCTTTTTATCAAGATTGACAGTGCTATGCTATAGGTCCACTATATAGGTGTACAGTTACAGACTTTGGCCTTTCTTTCATTTATTATTTGACCATTGGTCAGTTTCTGACTCCTTTATTGCAATAGCAGTAACATTGATGTGGAGTGGTAGAGTGTGTGGCACTGGTAGAGGTTTATCCTATGGGCGACTAGTCTGGTTTAACTATTTATTATAATTACTATGTTATAACTATGTAATTAACATAAACTAAATACTCATTTTAGAATCATAATCAAACATTTGGGTATCAGGCTCAGCTGTGTTTTACAGCTCTCCTTGCCACCGCTGGGGTCTGCCCTACAAAAACAAGCAGGCGATAGTGGTCCAATGGTCTCGAGGTCTGGCGGATGAAACGAAATTTGCTTTGGAAAAGGCACTGTTGTGTCTAATGGCTAATTTTATGTCTGCGAGGACCAACAAGGACTATCTGCTCTAATAAAGTGGCCAGTGCACAGTGTTTAAAAACCCCAGCTGTGGGTTTGTGTTGTTTCTGTGTGTGCAGGCCAGGGCACCATCTGCTTTCCTACTAACCCCATCCTCATTCTCTAGTTTGCACAGGATCAGGAGTTTTAGCATAAGCAGGGGAGAGAGAGAGAGAGAGAGAGGGAGAGAGAGAGAATGAGTGAGCGAGATAGCGAGATAGCCCAGGACAGAGGGATTACCGTCGCTCCATGATCCATCCGCTCATTTGCTCCCAGGCAGGAAGCCAGAACACCTGTCACAGACTGGTGGAGAGGTGCTGCCGGCAGCAGGAGATGGTGCCAGGGCTTGATCAGGGGTCAGAGGTTACAACACTGCTTTATTTTCCCTTTCCGCTAATTGACTTTATACCATTTTGACTCAAATATACCTGGAGACAGTCCGGGATTAGCCTGCCTATTTATAGACAGGCACCTCCAATAGCATGGAGCACGGGAACTGCCTTGTATGGAAGCTTCTCCAATGGAAGCGACAATGGCATATTATTTAAGTTCAGAGGGTCCGGAAAAAGAAGCCGGCTCCCAGTGAAAACAGAGATATAATATAAGATGCTGTATAAATCAGAACATCAGTAAAATATACCCTTTATCTTCCAGGAGCCGTAGAAGCTGGAGAAAGGTCACACCTGAAAGAATTCCTGCGATATAAAGAAAGCTTAGCGATAAAATCTGCTGTGTTTCTGCTCGAAGAGAAAAATACATTTTGCTGTTTATTCCCCACCAGGCGACTGCTGAGTGCCAGCAGCTACAGCCTCATTTGGAGAGCCCAATCCTGCTTGCCTTGTTTTATTCACACTTCTGGCCAACTGCCTATTGTTTTGTAGCAGTAATAATACAGCGAGCAGCCAGATCATGCCTGGTTGAATGTCTTTCCTATGGTGACTGGTCATGAGTAAAGCTTCATGCTGGTATTACACTGTTAGACTGTATTTCTCTTTTGTATATCCAGCTTCTGTTACTGCTGTGTACTGGCGCCAGTATTCAAATACTATTCAGACAGGTCGAGGGTGAGGCTCATTTTCAGACTAAGGGGGGCGTCATATGATGCACACCGGCCCATGCCATCCAGAAAAGTGCTGAAATTGTGGGAAAGTGGTAATAGCTACTTTTCTAGCTAAGCCACAGATGCTTCACCCACACGTAAGTCTGATACCTTTAGTATGTTAACCTGGCTACTCTGATTGGCTGTCCACAACTTCCACATAGACACATGTATTCCCTGCATTGTTTTGCACTGGACCCACGTAAACCACGTAAAAAGTTTTGTTCCAACAGTAGTCTTAGCCACAGATGCTCCATCCCTCCTGTACTTCTGGGTTTTAGTGTTGTGTCGTTCGCGAACGATTCCTTTGAATGAATGAATCATTTGAGTGAATGTGCTGAATCTAATCACTGACTCAGTTCAGCAGTTGAGTTCAGTAGCAATTATGCAGGCCGGCAGGGGAACTGCTGTGTGGTCTGTGAATCACTGAATCACCCGCGAATCTGGTGGCGGAGACTCTAGGTGCGTCCGAAATCACCTACTTGTCTACTACTCAGTAGTGAAATCAGTAGGCGAGCGCGGCTAGTATGTCCAAATACTCAGTAGGTATCGAGTAGTAGGCGAACGGTATCTGGATCACCTACTGAATCAGCAGCCATTTTTATGTAGGCGAACACAGCACACTGTGCTATCCCATGATTCACCTAGAGCCGTGGATGAATTCAAAGCAGAGGAAAAAAACGGTGAAAAGCGAAACATCAGCTGTGTGTACACAGCTGCGGCTAGTGAACTGCCGCTACAGAAGTTAGCGCTACTGCTGAGGTAAACAATGATTACATTCCTCCCAATTCATCTTCTCTGAGCTACAGCTCAGCACTGTCTGATACATAATCAGACAAAAACACAGATCAGAGTCACTAAAAGATCTAAATCTGTCAGTAAACTGAGCTTTTAAATAAATAGCAGGATTTTTACTAGCAGGGCTACTAAACCTACGGAAATTACCTACTAGTCTGCCGCTCAAGCAGTACGTACTGACTCTAATTTAGTACCTACTGACTAGTAGGCGATTTCGGACGCACCTTCTCATTGCGAAGAAACTGTGATTGCTCAGTGATTCGTTCACTAAACTGAGGACTCCTGTTCACTCACTGATTCATTCAGTGAACGTACTGACACTGTGATTCACATTTGCGCTGCCACCCAGAGAACTGTTGCTGAGGATGTGATTCACGTTTGCGCTGCCACTCACTCACATGGAGTCAAGCCATATAAACATAACCACACACCTCCCCCTTGTTTTAACAGATTTAGTTCCTAGAAACTTAAAATGTTATGTAACAAGTACTGTATAAAACAAGTAGCAGTAGAGAGAAGTTTAGAATGTTAGTTCATACTTATATTTTGTGTTATGTTATTTGTAATGTGATTTATATTTCCTATAATAAACCTTACATTTAGTTGCATACATATTATTTATGTATAAATTTTTTACAACACTTTCGTCTCCTGGTCCCGCAAGCCGTGAACTAAACTGAAACCTGAACCGTTCAGCCGTGTATCAGTTAAGTGGGATGGAGTCACAGGCTCCTCCTGCCAAGCACTGAACGATTCGGTGAACGAATCTTTTGAGCAAATCTTTTTAGTGAACTCTAATAATTCAGTTTATTTAGAAGAGCTCCTGTGCCCATCACTATTGTGTTTCCTGAGGGACTGTTCATGGCGTGACTCCATTTTCAGGTGTCTGATTGGTCGTTTTGGGTGCCGTAGTAGACTGTTCTTGACCATGTTAAGTGACACCAGATCCTCCTTTTTGGACAAGCAAAAACCTTATTTATAACTGATAAAAAGTCTCGAGTTAACCTCTGTGCTAAGTTTAGATTAGTTTTTTCTTTAATCAGTACATTTTTATCTTTATTATTTCCTACTTATATGTATTTTCTATAATAAGATCATCATGCTTTTACCTCAAATGTGACTTAATCATGATAGTCAGTATGTTACAGACTAATGCTTGCTATGTTCCACTATATCACTGCCCCTCAAGTGCTTTTTCCAAGTTTGTTATCCACTCTGTGGAACATTGCAGGATGCCTCTGTCACCCCCAGATTCATACCACCGTGCCAGTGCTCTAAAAGCCTCAGCTGACCAGTTCCAATCCACAGAACTACTCTATTTGAGAAGGGTAACAGCTTAGACTTACATCCTAAATATACAGCTAGATGTATAGTTTACAGTTTGTCTATATCTAGACATGTGGGTATATGTATGTTAGCCCACAGCAATCTTTCCCCAACCTTATCAGCCCACCGGGAGTGTTACCAATGCTCCCAATTACCTCCTCAGGCATTGCATTCTGGTCTTTGTTATGCCGCAGTGCGGAACGTTAACCGAATATCTGTTTATTAACACTTTGGATGCTCACGTATATACGTGAACAAGAATGCACATCCCTGCTAGAGTGCTGAATCAATTGTACACCGTTATTTCAGACTGTGTGTCTGTGTGAACGAATACCACAAAGAATGTCTTTGTGAAAGCGTAACGTGAATTGTGAGCTGCTGTGTAACTGAAGCCACATTACTTCACTTGGCCGATAAAGCCTGATTCTGAATTGTTGACAGTGGTGCTAATGTTTACACTTTCAGCTGCAGGACAGACTTACATTGCAGCTGTGAGCTCATGCGCTGTATCTCTCTCCCACAGGTGAACATGCTCATTGGAATAGTGGTGTTCAACAAGCTCATGTCTAGAGATGGAATCTCAGACAAATCCAAAAAGCAGAGAGCAGGGTGAGTAAAGCCACAAAATACTGTGTCTCGTCCGCTGCAGGGTCCTCATCACCTTCCTGCCTTCTCCTGTACTGTTCATTTCCTCAAGGGTTAGAGATATCCAGTCATTTGTGCAACAATCTACAATACACCACATGCAAATGACAATAACCTCAAATACAAACTAGAGACTGGAGGTTTAACAGTACAACAGTGAATACCATTATGTCCTAGTATATCCATATGGGAGATATAATGGGTATTACCACCCAAGTGATCTTATAAACCTGAAAAATTGTGATTCCCCACACTATTCAAACCTGAACATAAACTCACTAAACTAATAAAAAAAAAGATATTTCTTATTATTAGCTTAAAGGTTGTGCAAAGGAGATTTGTTTATATACATATACTATTAATTACACATTGTTCATTGTGCATGTATACATTGTAATCACTAAAAAGATGTAAAACTGGGTTTTGGATTTTTTTGGGTGGGTTTAAAAATCTTAAGAGATGATGCACTGGAGCCATCCCCAGCATCAGATGGGTCAGTGCCCTGTGATTTCGCAATGCGAGCCCCATGGCTCCTACTACAGCTCACCAGCCCTCCTCAGACAGTGCCTGTTTCGCTAACTTCAGCTAGGCTAACACGCTAGCAGCTATCTGGGATTTTGTGTAACCAAGCCTACCCACTTAGAAGTCCATGCAAAGTGTATATGTTGTGTCTCCAGGCAGTAAGTTAGTCAAAAAGGCCATTTAAGGGACAAAGCTAACAGGCTACACGCTACTACTTATCGGTTAGCCTACGCTAGCTATGCCTGGCATGAATGGGAGGAAGAAAATTGCATTCGGTTGCAAACTGAGAGCAGCAAGGCAGATTCTTGAGTAGATCGGTGTCCCCCAGCTTTGGTGGCTCAAACAAGTAAATCCAATGAAGCTGCTAAAGTGTCCGTTTTTCAAGATGTAGCGACGTTTATGGTATTTGACAGAGAGGCTGTAACTGTCCCACATGGTTTTAGCACCTTCAGGGGACACATCCCCAGCATTTCAGAGTAGAAAATACTTCTTATTTTCTTTATTTTTAATACTTTAATAATAATTTAGTTTTTAATTATTGAATAATAATCATTTTTATCTTTATTTTATTTGGCCACATGGTTAACAACATTTTTTTTTGGTGTAGCGACAAACTAAGAACATATATTTGTTACAGTGTTACACAGAGTTAAAGTCTTTTTCTTGATTCTTATTTTTAATTTATTATATAATATATTTGTGCTTTTGTTTACTATTTTTGGTATATCACAATATCATATTATTATCATTAGGATAGTGTACAATGTGACAAAATTAGGTTTTCATCTCCCACTTCTGACACAAACCTACAGATCCACACAAATGAGATACAGACTGACTCGGTGGGGTTATAAAATGGTTTACCACAGAGGTGAATAATAACAGCTTCATTAGTGCACCTGCATGTCTATTGATCTGCCTTGCTTGTTTACCTGGGACTAGTTCTCTGATAGACCCGTCATTAGCTTTCTGTGTCTTCACTGTGTGGGTGATTACAACACCCCAGTGGGACATCTCATGCGGTAAAAAGCTCTTTTCATCATGGCTGGGGCAGAAAAGATGGAAAGCAGATGCATCCTTTTAGCACAGTTGATAACGCGAGTTAAAAAAGACCTGGAGTATCAGCAAAGTTCAGCATTAACCTCGTCCTCCTTCCTCTCGACATCATAGCATGTTCTGTCTTATTTCACGCCATGAAAACCCTCATTCCTCCTCTTTAATTAACACACCGACTCTACCGGAAGCCTAAATACATTTACAAACGTAGACGAGCGCGCCACAGTGCTTCAGCTGAGCTCTCAGGTCTGAAAGTGTAGGGATGCTTTAATGTGTGATCAGTGATCTGGTACTGATAGCAATATGGGTCCAATTATATAGTGCTGCTATTATAACCCGCTATGCATTGTGCTCACAAAAACAAGTGGAGTGGCTCTCGTAACGGCAACAGATTACTTCTCCTCCGCAGTTTATATGACACTAACGCGATGAAATTGCTCCGTAGACTTCCGTAGACGAGTGGGTAGGAGACAATTGGTTTTTACGTATTGAATGGGAAGCTAATCAGAGATGTGAGCTAATCTAATGACTGGATATTTCTAATCCTCCCTCCAGACAACAATCCATGTTGCAATTTCCCCCCCAAATTGATTTCTATTTGTCTTACTCTCTTGTGCTCTTTTTATGGGCTTGCGGGGTTGACGCATTTTGGAAGCTACAATGACTGACTGGGCATTATCTTGGCCAGCACCTTGTATACAGGCTTCACTTAGCCACTGGTTAACACACACACACACACACACACACACACACACACACACACACACACACACACACACAGTAGCGCTTCATAATATATGGACAAAATCAAAAAGTTGTGATTATGTTGCTGCATATTGTGATTGTAATATACTGTGCAGTACACATAAGCATACTGCAGAACCCTCAATATATAATTAATTAACCTTTTATCTGTGTACAGTCATATGCAAAAGCTCGGGAGCCCCTGGTCAAATTACATGTGTAGTTGATGTTATAAGTGAAAGTAAGTTTATCCTTTGCAGAGAGCACACTTCTGAACATTCTAATGCACAACTACTTTTTAATATATATATATATATATATATATATATATATATATATATATATATATATATATATATATATATATGCTGCATTTAACCTATTGGGAAACATTGGGCCTCTGCAAAAACTATATATATATGTAGTCACTGTCCAATGAAAAACTTCACTTTCCATGGAAGTCAATGGAACCAGAATTTTTTCCAAGCTAATCATTCTATCGGTGCATTCATCATGAAATATTCCTACAATGTAAATGGCAGCTTCTGCATTTATTTGATGGAAAAAGAGAAATCAACAAAAATGGAAATACATTTTTCATTGGACAGTGACGATAGTGTTATTCTGCCATTGGGGCAGAAAAACACTCTTTTATTGAACACAGCATCAGTGGGTTTATTCCCTCCATCACTAACTGATAGACCAGGAAAGCAGTCACTTCTAGCCACACAAGTCTTCTTGAGAGTACACAGAAATCCAGAGATTTTATAAACGAGGCGACCGGTCACTGGTTAAAATATAAACAGGAAAGCTTGTAACTTAACTTAAAGTGTAAGACAGAATATGCTTGTTATGCTGACAATTACCAGTTTTCTATTCGTCCAGCCTCTGTTGTCTGCAGGGTTTTTTTCTGTCATGTTGTTGCCCAGGAGTGTAATTGTGTGATTTATTTGATAGGTACACTCCTGGGCAATAAACAGAAAAATGGGCCAAGCCCAGGGTACAGTGTTTTCTATTGATCGCTGGTCAGAGTCCAGATTTAAACCCGATACAGAATATTTCATCTCACATTAAACACAACTAACTCGCCAGTGTTTTCCAGCTGTTTGGAGCCGTCAATGCCGTCAGTAGAACAGGGTCAACTTAACCTTTCTGTAAAAGACTGTCGGCAAGTTTAACCCACAAAAACTTCACTATATTAGGAAATAAAAGGGGAAATCCTCCCTAATTTACTCACTTAAACTGTTTCATTATTTGTTGTTAATTCTGTTAATAACTCAATGCATTGTCAGGGTGGGGCACAGCACTCAAGCAGAGAGGCAGTGATGAAGACTGACCAGTTAAGACACTCGAATGTCAACATTAGTCAAAATGCTCGTCCCTTATTAAGGCTCCTGTTATAGAGTCAGAGTCAGATCAGAGTCTGGAGCTGGTTTTGTTACAACAGTGTCAGCGAGCTTGTGTTCACTGCTGGGTATGAGGTGTACAAAGGCAACCTGTAGAGAAGTGTGCAGAGAAACAGCTCAAATGATAATGATTAGATACTTTTTTAAGGAAAACTTTACACAAAACTAAACAAATTGTCAGTTTAAATAAAAATTCTCTCAAACGTAATACATATTTAAGTGTAGCACAAATGTCCATATACTATTTGGACAAAGAACAACAAAAATAGGCCTAATATTTCTGCCTTGCACCCACATGCAAGCGAGTGGTTTGTTTGCTCCTCTGACAGACAACAGTATAAACATTATGGAGAAAAGTAACCTCGCTTTCCAGCCGTCACTCAGCCAGACCTTCTCCCTGCAGAGTTGTTCCACAGTGGACGCTGCAGGACTTGTTAGTGTGTTTGTTGCTCTGTTTTGAGGCAGGCAAGGAAATTTGACTCTAACACTGTTTGTGAATAACGAATTGTTTGAGAAAAAAAAAACAAAAAAACTCAGAGCACTTCTTTTACATCGCCTCGTTCCCCGTCCTCATTTAGGTCGCCGGAACCCGACAAAGTCCAGACTAGGACTGCGTTTGCAAAACGGGCAATTCGGACGGGCTCATTAAACACTGAAATCCATGACTAATGACCTGAGAGGGAGTCTGACCAGGATGACCTCGCAGCACTTTCACTAACAGCACACACACGCTAAGTGGGGTGGATAGAGGGAAGATCTGAGCTTATCCTGGTGATTCTTTCCTTCAGGTCATCCAGTCCAGGCATCCAGATGTATATGGCTTATTAAAATGTAATTCATTTCTATTCAAAGCTGACATTAAAGGCACAGTAAGCGATTCTGGAGAATGATTATTGATATCAACAGCAACATAAGTACACCCCTGCCTTTAGTGCTCCTTCAGAAGCTCCACCCCTTAAATTTGTGGATGCACATTGCACACAAGGTGAGGAGCAATACTGGGCAACGTTGCTGCTGCAATGCTATTCAGTTGCTATCACAAACATTAGCAGGCAGGACAAATCAATACTGACCTATTGGTTCAGTGAACAATCTTGGATTGTATTGGATTAAAATCGCTTACTGTGCCTTTAACTGCAAGCATGTGCTGTGTCCACACTTTACTGCTATAAATTTGTACACCTAAAGTTCAGTCTTGGATTGCATTCAGGCTGAGGTCTGGACTCTGGGGTGGCCAGTCCATTGTTTAACTAAAACAGCATATATATATATATATATATATATATATATATATATATATATATATATATATATATATATATATATATATATATATATATATATATATATATATATATATGCTGTTTTAGTTAAACAATATATATATATATATAACTTGATGAACCTGAATGAAGTGGGGTCTCTGGCTTTTGCATAGTGCTGTATTTTAACATGCAATGCAAACAGTAGTCATAAACAAAAACATAAACAAACACACAGCACTGATATACTCACAGTCCGAAGTCCTTGCAGCTCTCACATGCTTCACGTATTCTTAATGAGTTATAGTCCAGATCTGCTCTCTGTCCTGGGTTTTTCTTTATGTTCTCTATCTCTGTACTTCTCTGCCTCATCTGCTCTACTGGATGTATGTTTATACTGTGCCACTGCCATACTGTGCATTAATGATCTGTACTCATATACTGTCTAAGCTGCTGCTACTGTCCATTACGGCTACTATATTTTATCATTGTTTTAATTTCTTTCTTTCTTTTTTCTTCCTTTCTTTTTTATTTTCCAATGTGTCATTACCCTCTCCCTGTGTCCTTTTGTCTTTGTGTCCTTTTTTTTTTTCCCTGACAAATTTCCCACCTGGACTCATCCCTGTCATGTGTGGACCTGTTACATGTGTGAGTGGTTTATATGAACCCATTCCTTTCCATCTATATGGTCCTGTCATCACACATGTCCTCGTCTAAACCCCACCCTTTTCCCCCCTCAACCTCTTTGTGCTCCACCTGTGTGTGCGTGTGTGTGCGTGTGTGTGTGTGCTGGGTCCTGAAGTCCGCCGCTGGAGGCACGTAGCCGACTGCTCCTCAAATGCTCCAAGTGTGGGGTCATCTCCAGCACCGCTATGTCCAGCTCCACCGCCAGCAGCGCCATGTTAGTCTCATTCCACTCTCTCTCTCTCTTTCTCTCTCTCCCTATCCCTCTCTCTCTCTCTTGCTCTATCTTTATCTCGCATTGCTTCCCTACATTAGTTTCTTTCTCTCTCTCTTTTTTTCTCTCTCTCTCTCTCTGTCCTTTTCTCTCTCTCTCTCTTTCATTGCTACCTACATGTTTCTTTCTTCCTCTCCCTTTCTCTCTCCTTCTCTGTCTCTCTTGCTCTATCTTTATCTCTCATTGCTTCCTTACATTAGTTTCCTTCTCTCTCTTTTTTCTGTCTCTCTTTTTCTCTCCCTCTCTCTCTCTCATTGCTTAGCTACATGTTTCTTTCTTTCTTTCCCTTTTTCTCTCTTTCTCTCTCTCTCCCTCTCTCATTGCTTACCTACATCTGTCTCTCTCTCTCTCTCGCTCTCATTGCTTACCTACATCTGTTTCTCTCTCTCTCTCTCTCTCTCTCATTGCTTACCTACATCTGTTTCTCTCTCTCTCTCTCTCTCTCTCTCTCTCATTGCTTACCTACATCTGTATCTTTCTTTCTTTCTTTCTTTCTTTCTTTCTTTCTTTCTTTCTTTCTTTCTTTCTTGTTTCTTTCTTTCTTGCTCTGTCTCTCTCTCCCTTTCTCTTTCTTTCTCTCTCTCTTTCCCTTTCTCTCTCCCTTTCCCTTTCTCTCTCCTTCTCTTCTCTGTTTCACTCTCTCTTTTATTCTTTCACTCTGATCACTTACCCATGTCTGTTTCTTTTTTCACTCACTTTCTCCTACTGCTCTGTCTCTCTCTTTCTCTTGTCTCTCATTGCTTACCTATATCTGTTTCTTTATCACTCCTTCTCTCTCTTTTTCTTTCTCTCTCTCTTCCTCTCTCTCCTTCTCTCTCTTGCTGGTGCTCCATTCACCAACTTTTTGCAAATTTTGAAAATGCACAATGAAAATGCGCACATATAAATTCTGAATGGAAAAGCCTAAAATTCCGAAAAACACCCAAACTTCCGTTTTGCCTGATCTTATTTGGCACACAGTTTATACACCATGGTGAACTTCTGCAACGCTTACACCGGTTGTTTCTCCACCGTGCACTCCACAAGTGGGCAGCTTGTATAACACAATGCCTGTTTTCTTCTTAGTGGGCGCAAGTGGTCGATGCCTGAAAACAATTGGCCCTACAGATGGTCAGATGCCGGCACATAGCTTTCTGACAATCTGAGATGCTGAATCCAAAGCTCGTTTGAAAAATGGCTTCTAGAACAGTCTGCTGCATTTACATTCCCATGTAACGATGCAAGGTTGGCGCTGTTGGGGCATCGCTGAGAGTTCAGCCCTCATTAAGTAGACACTCACTTGTCCTGCGTGTCCTAGCGTCTCTAAAGATAATTGCACCTGCCTGTTTTAATGCAGCTTCTAATCATAGTATCCTACATGGTGCTCTGCTCAGACCTGTAGTGGATGAAGGTTCCACTCCGTTTAGCTTTGTTTGGACCTAAATCTCATAAACGTGCATAACATTTGTAAAACGTTTGAATGGAAACCCAACTTCTGTCTCTGTATCTGTCTATGGCACTCGCTCTCTTACCTTCCCACACCTATTTTCTCTCCCTCTCTCTCTTTCTTGCTCAATCTGTCTCTTTCTTTCTTTTATTCTCTTTCTTTCTCCTTTCTGTCATTCTTCTTTCAGCTGTACTAACACACTGCTGACAGTAAGAAACTAGAACTCTTCAAAGAACTGCTCTCTCTCCCTCCCTCTCTCTCTTTCTCACACTCACACACACACACATATCCTTGTGGTCTGAGATGTCTGTTCTTTGAAGAGATAAAGAACCAGAGAGTGGGTTGAAGGTCACCTCTTGTTCTTTTGGGATTTTGGGAAAATTGGACTAATCTGTGGCTGTTTCTTTGCCAGAGTCGTGTTATTGAAATAATAATAGAATTACTGATATCTCTCCTCTATCATCTCTGTGTCCTTCTCTTCTTTTTTTGTCATTTTCTTCATCTTTTGATTGAAAACGTGTGTAATTTGTCTAAATCGTGTGTCTGTGTGTGTGCGTGTGTGGCTTGTTCATCGGTTACAATCTGAAGTGGACTATTTGTCTTGCATTACCATATGCCTGTCTGTCCGTCCGTCTGTCTCGCGTTTCTCTCTCTGTCGTTCTCTCTCTTTTTCACTCTCATTGGTAATGAACTGAAAGTGGGTTGTCTGTCCCCTGTCAGTTAAGCCCATTTACACTCAGGATATGGACTCAGTGCAGCGTGAACACACTAAATTGGTGTCAGACACCATGGCTAACCAGCATGAACCCAGTCGCCCACCCCCGCCCCCCACTCTACCCCCCACCCTACCCTCCACCCCATCCCCCACACCCTCCACCGAGCCAAACTGAGTGGATCTTTGTCCGGCAGCCCTTACAGCCATAGCAAGTTCTGCATCATTTCAAGGCAGAAATTTACTTTTGCATGCTTAACTACTTTATATACCAGGGCTGTCTCACTGATCTGTCTGTGCTCCACCCACAAACCACTTTCTTTCAGGTTGGACGAGAACACTGGCAAAAATCCCAGTCAACCTTATGGAAAATTGGAGCATGCATACTCTATATGGACAAAAGTATTGGGACACACCTCATTAATTCCAGGTGTTTAATTCAGTCCCATTGTCATGGGTTTGTCACTTGTGAAAGAATAGGTCATTCTAAAGAGCTCACTGAATTCCAGCATGCTTCTATAACAGGAGGCCAAGAGTCAGTTCATAAAACCTCTTCCCTCCTACATTATTCCACCATCAACTCTGATTGAAGGGAACCACAGCAACTCAACCAAGAATAGCAGACCATGTTAAGTTACAGAGCAGAGTCACCGAGTGCTGAGCTTCATAGTCACCAACACTCTGCTGACTCAGTAACTGCATTCCAAACCTCCTCTGGCATTAACATCAGCACATATAACTGTGCAAAGAAAGCTTCATGGCATGGGTTTCTTTGAATGAGCAGCTCTGAGCAGCTACATTACCAAGCATAATGCAGAGCGTCGGATGCCAGTGGATAGCAGCAGAAACATGTTCTGTGAAGTGACCAATCAAGGAATGCCAGTAGAATGTTACCTGGCTGACTGTAAACTTTGGTGGAGAAGGGATAATGCTATAGGGTTGTTTGTCAGGGGTTGGAAGGGAATTAAATGGAAAGCTTAATACTTCAGCAGACCAAGACATTTTGTACAATTGTATGTTTCGGTGTACAAAGTAGCTCCACAAAGGCTGGTTGGGTGAGTTTGTTGTAAAGGAACTTGACTGACCCACACTGAGCCCTGACCTTAACCCAATCAGACACCATAGGGATGAACTAGGACAGAGATTATGAGCCAGGCCCTCTCACCCAACATCAGTGTCTGACCTCACAAATGCTCTCCTAGATGAATGGGCAAGGGTTTCCACGTCCACTCCAAAATCTTATACAATGGCTACCCTGAAGAGTGGAAGCTTCAAAGGGGGACCAACTTCATATTAATGTCTATGGCTTTAGAAAGGGATGCCATAAATGCTTGTGTAGGGGTAATATGTAGGTGTCCCAAAACTTTTGTAAATAAAGTTTATATTTGTCCAAATATAAATGTATGAATTTTAATTGATTTCCTTTACATGCATTTTAAAGATCATATGATGGAATATAGTTTTTTGCACTAAAAATAATCTATAAGTTTTTGATCTTTCATTCAAAATCTTTCATCCATCACTATGAGGAAGACCAGAGGCTATAGCAATGGCATTGTTAAGCCAGACTAATCTGAAAATGGCTACAAGAAAACAGATAAACAGTTGAAGATGCCTGATTCCACTATCAGGGCAGTAATAAGTTTAAAGCCACCGAATATGTTATGAATCAGCAGGAAAGAGGATGGTTTCTGTGCACGTACAGTGAGGAGGATGGTTCCAGTGGCCAAAGATCACAGCTGCACAATTGTAGACATTAAGTGAGGTCTTCAGGTCATAACGCCTCCCAGACTACACTCAGACGCCACCTACATAAGCATGAGCTGTTTGGGAGGGTTGCCAAATGAAAGTCTCTGCTTTGAAGAAGCTTAAACTGAACAAACTCAAACTCCAACAGTTAGCAAATGGTTTTTGTGTTGTTTTTCCCCATAAGCCAAGAACTATTTATTTGCATACATGGTATCATGGATTCAATCAGGCACCAGCCGATTAAATCAACACCTGACTTAGTCAGTCACGAAGCCTAAACTAGGCTGTGGTCCGATCTTCCAACAGGACACTAATCTAAAGCACACGTCAAAAGCAACACAAAAATGATTCACCGACCATATAATCAAAGCTTGGTCAGCTCAGTTTTCTGACCTGAACCCCATAGAAAAACTGAGGGATGAGCTGAAGAAGACCTTTGAAGTGTGGACCTTGGAATCTGAGGGATCAGGAGAAATTCTCAATAGAGAAATAGTCTCAGATCTCTCCTCATGTGTACTCCAGTCTTGTGAAGCATTGTAGGAGGAAGATCTGCAATCTTTGCAAACAGAGGCTGCACAAAAGACTAAATGAAGCTGGCATACATAGATCAGATAAAAATATTTTTTTCATATATTTTTCTTTTAATTATTACACTTCAAATAAAGGTTTGATTGTTGTTAACATTGTGAATTTTGTTAATATATTTGAATGACAGATGAAAAAAGATTCACAATATTTTTACAGGCCATTTTGCTCATATTTACCTGGGGTGCCAATACATGTGGAGGCTGCTAAAATATTAAAAGATGTATATACATTTATAAGGTGTGGAACTTACCAGAACTGTCATTGCAGAGTACAATAGATGCTCTGTATTATAATTACGCCATCAAAGATCAGTTTGAAATGTTGGTTTAAAGAAATCCTTTCCAATGCTGATTGTTTTGTAGGAATCGTCTGCTCGCCCAGAAAGTCTATGTTATATTGAGACTCAAAATCTCTCAAAATTACTACCATTTTTAATTAAGTGGGATTTCTGTCAGTGTTCTGTAAACCCTGTCCAGACTACAATCTCCAATAACACAGTGCCACCAAGGCTTCTTTGCGTGATTCCATAGAAAAAACATATTTGTTCTTTAAAGGGGAACTCTTATGCTTTCCCAGTTTTTCTTTTTTTTCCTTTTTTGTCCTACTATATGCACAGAGAGGTAAAAAAGTAAAAATGTATCTCTCTAAAAGCCCTGCCCCAGTCTAGCTTGCAAACATGGATCAGGTCTACCACACTTGTTCTACCTGACTTTCAGAATCATAGTCTGACTCAAACTGTTACTGCTTAACTGACGCCATTGTAAGAATAGGCACAGTGATGTGGGGTCGGAACTTGTACTCTGTATATTTTTGTGCTAGCTGACTCATCGGGAGGCGGGGATTAAAGACACAGGAGCTCTAACAGAGTGTAACAGATAAAAAGAAGCAGATGTACAGTTGAGGAACCCAAATTTACAGTCATGCACATTGACAATGAGCATTATAAGTCTTCTTTAACAAACCTATAAAAAGACTGTTCATACTCACCCCTCTCATTTACAATAATGGTCCTCTAAAGAAATATTTATTAGGGTTCTTCAGGGAACCAAAAATGGCTCTAGTGCCCAAAATGAAACCCCTTTTTTTAATCTTCATGCAAGAATATTTGTAACAATTGTTACTGGTTATGATGAATAGATCAATTCCGGTCCCTGAAGGCCAGAGTCCAGCACAGTTTATGGATTTATCTGTTATAACACACCAACTGGTAACTGATATATAACGGCTGAATCAGAGTTGAATCAGGTGTGTTTGAACAAAGAAATCACCCAGCTGTGCTGGACACTGGCCCTGTAGCTGCTGTATAAAGAACAGTAGATAATGGGGAAGTGAAACTGAATGTAAAGCTACTCTGTTCAGATTTTACATGGCCCACCAGCTTCATATTGTTGACTTAAAGAGCCCTGAATGAATGTCTGTGGAGATCAATGCATGTGTACAAAGGAGCAGAAAGAAAGGAAAGGCAACCGTGCTATGTGTGTGTATATAAGTGACTGATGTGTGTGCTTAGTTTTTTTTTTGTGTGTGTGTTTTTGTGAACATTCACCTCACCAATCCTCACCAGAGCTGTACGCTGATGATTATTAGGAGCTATAAGACTGTATCTATTACTGTAGGGGTGTAAATCTGTAACCCCCCAATGATTTATTGTAAAATTATTGAGTGCATCATGAAAAAAGGTTTTACCATGTTTGATTTTGTTTGGATTATTATTTTAAAAAACCCACAAAAATATATAAACTGGGATGTGCTTCTTCATCACTGGGGCTGATGTGATCCAGTTCTCGATGCACTGCCAACAATTCAATACATTAAAGCTACGTATGAAGCAAGTAATGATCTGATTTACTGCTAATGTGATGCTAATGTGATTTGACTCCAAACAATGTGATTCAGTGCAATACAATACCAAAGACTATGATCCTATGCAGTTCAATATGTTACAGATAATTTGATTGTATTTCTTTGGTTCTTCTTAAGCCTACAGCAGATCATAAAGTAACTAAAACAATGCCATTTTTACTTCATGCATTTATTTCTCTCGTTGATCACCTCATTTATGGCCCTTTGACAACCAGGCAAATCCCTTGTAGCACAAAATAAAGATAAAATAAGACGTACAACACGACAACCAGATGTCTGCGTGTTGGTTATTGTCTTACAATGAGCAGAGCTGTTAGCCAGCAGGGCAAGTTGCAGTATTTTGCTCACCAGTCTTCTTGCTAGGGGGACCAGTGGGGACAGTCAGAGCTGGATGCAATGTGGAGGTCATATATTATTGGTCATATGTTAGTCATATATTATTAATCATGCTTCTAAATAATAAAGGCATTGGGCTTCTACTAATAATTGTATACAGTTCTATTTAACTTGTTATTATGTCAATGCAAGTATAACAAAACATTGTCAGGCTACTTCTCTAGTGCAGAAGTAGTTAGTTAGTTAGTTAGTTAAAGTTTAAAAAGTTATAAAGACAGAAACACGAAACAATATAGAATTTATATAGAATTGTATAGAAGTTAGATTTTTGTTCAGTGCAGTTACGTTAGAAATGATTAATTCAATCCTTCACATTTTTTTATTGTTTTTTTTCCAATCCAGCCAATCACCTGTTTTCATGCATATCTTACCATCCCTAATACAAACTCTTTATAGCAAGTTCTTCAAACATCTGGTACTGGAATGCAGACAGCCTGATGGTGCATACTTAATTAACATTATTATAATCAATTAATCAAAGTAACCAAAATCCAAATCAGTCATGATGCACTGATTCATTTCTACACCCTTCCAGCCTAATGGTGCTTTGCTGTGTGCTGATGTGTGGTGTTTGAATTTATGTGGTCCAAAGCTGAAGTGGTCATGCTGTGTGCTGTGTGTATACAGGGCGTCGCTATGGAGCTCCTGCGTGGTGCTCCCCTTGCTGGCGCTCACGTGGATGTCGGCAGTGTTAGCTATCACGGACCGCCGCTCCACTCTCTTCCAGGTGCTTTTCGCCGTCTTCGACTCCGTCCAAGGCTTCGTCATCATCACCGTCCACTGTGCCATGCGCCGAGAGGTCAGTGAGCGTTCTTCGTTATGAATCAGAAGCCATGCGAGTAGACCCAGGCTCACACTTAGGATGTTGATGTGGAGTATAAGATGGGCCAAACTGTCTTGCAATAGATCTCAGAAGTTTGGGGGTTTGATGAGGATGAGAAGAGATGAAAATGTGTTTGTAATATTAACATCTTAAATTTATAACATTCGTTATAAGTCATTTATGAAATTAATTTCGTGAAACACTACCAAGAAGTTCATCAATCTCTTGTCCTGGATCATACGCCGTCCACGATTACTCATAGTTTAAAATTTCACTTGTCCACTAATTCATTTTACTCTTGGATGATTAGGTTTTGAGATCTGTGTGTGGAAGAATTAAAGATATGATTTGGCCATATATGGGCTTTTCTTATTAATTAAGGCCATTGAGAGTTCATGACGGGCAGATTAGTTGTGACCATATGTAGGCCTTTACACATCTCGACCTGAAGTTCATCCTTAAGGAGTGTGCTTAGCGCTGGGGATCTGTGCTTACCACTGTAATCCTCTTGTCAGGCAGTGGTTTGTACTTTTTTATAATTTAAAAGTAATATTCTAGATAAAACCACAAACCACAATGGAGACAAACTTAATTCCTTAAGCGCCGCGGCACATTGGATGCCCCATTGACATCACATGCTGTAGTGGTGTCAGTACTATAAAATCATTTATCACGCTTTGCATCATTTTACTACCTCTTCACAAACTACCTGTTCTCAGCCAGTAGTGTTAGTTGAGATAACTTACCATTAACCTTTGTCAAGTCAAGTTTATTTGTGTAGCGTTTTTACAACAATGTTGTCACAAAGCAGCTTTACAGGAAGTTTAAAAGCATGAAAAACATGAAATTACAACACTTTATCCCCGGTGAGCAAGCCAGAGGCAATGGTGGCAAGTTAGTTCTGGTTTGGGTTAGTACAGAGACAGAGTTAGTTCTGGTTTGGGTTAGTACAGAGACAGAGTTAGTTCTGGTTGGGTTAGTACAGAGACAGAGTTAGTTCTGGTTTGGGTTAGTACATAGCTAGTTCTGGTTTGGGTTAGTACAGAGACAGAGTTAGTTCTGGTTGGGTTAGTACAGAGACAGAGTTATTTCTGGTTTAGGTTAGTACAGAGACAGAGTTATTTCTGGTTTAGGTTAGTACAGAGACAGAGTTAGTTCTGGTTTGGGTTAGTACAGAAACAGAGTTAGTTCTGATTTAGGTTAGTACAGAGACAGAGTTAGTTCTGGTTTAGGTTAGTACAGAGACAGAGTTAGTTCTGGTTGGGTTAGTACAGAGACAGAGTTATTTCTGGTTTAGGTTAGTACAGAGACAGAGTTATTTCTGGTTTAGGTTAGTACAGAGACAGAGTTAGTTCTGGTTTGTGTTAGTACAGAGACAGAGTTAGTTCTGATTTAGGTTAGTACAGAGACAGAGTTAGTTCTGGTTTGGGTTAGTACAGAGTTAGTTCTGGTTTGGGTTAATACAGAGACAGAGATAGTTCTGGTTTAGGTTAGTACAGAGACAGAGTTAGTTCTGGTTTAGGTTAGTACAGAGACAGAGTTAGTTCTGGTTCAGGTTAGAACAGAGACAGTGTTAGTTCTGGTTTAGGTTAGAACAGAGACAGAGTTAGTTCTAGTCTAGTTCAGAGACAGAGTTAGTTCTGTTTAAGGTTAGTACAGAGACAGAGTTAGTTCTGGTTTGGGTTAGTACAGAGACAGGGTTAGGTCTGGTTTGGGTTAGTACAGAGACAGAGTTAGTTCTGGTTGGGTTAGTACAGAGACAGAGTTAGTTCTGGTTGGGTTAGTACAGAGACAGAGTTAGTTCTGGTTTGGGTTAGTACAGAGTGCCACATCTGGAGAATACAGCAATGCAGCAGAGGAGTAGTGGAAGAGGAGAGCTGGTTTGTGCCAGGTGACGAGGAGGCCCTGGCAGTCGGACCTCCAACAGTATTCGGTGGGACAGGTGGGCAGTTATTACCTCAGAGAGAGAGAGAGAGAGAGAGAGAGAAGAAGAAGAAAAACAAAGTTAGTTCTGGTTTGGGTTAGTACAGAGGAGTCGATGTGTGGCAGAGAGAGAAAAGCTGGTTGGTGCCAGGTGACGAGGAGGCCCTGACAGTCGGATCTCCAACAGTATTCGGCGGACAAGTGGGCAGTTATTACCTCAGAGAGAGAGAGAGAGAGAGAGAGAGAGAAAAACAGAGTTAGTTCTGGTTTGGGTAAGTACAGAGGATGAGGAGCGTTTACCTGTTTACCTGTCTGTTTACGTACAATAATAATAATAATAATAATAATAATAATAATAATAATAATAATGTATTTCATTTATATAGTGTTTTTTAAGACAGTTTACATACATAGCAAACAATCACAAAGCAAACAAATGCAAGAACCATAAAAACTGTAATACAAGATACAAGAAGGTAAGAATGTGAAAGGTACAGACAAAGTGGGGGAGAGTGGGAAATAAGCAGCAGCTAGATATACACTAAACATGTGAAGAATAAAATAGTACAAATCTAAATTAATTATAATGTTAAAATTAAAAGCATGTCTGAATGGGTGGGTTTTTAAAAGTGGACAGACCAGAACAGCCTCGTTTAGGTTTGGGAAGAGAGTGACTGCCTTTCTTTGTGCATATTTCAAGCCACTTTTCTTTTAGATCTGCTCTGGCTTGTGAATCTCCATTTAACTTTAATTTAAAATATTACTGGCAAACTGAAGTGTGGTGCACTGAGGAGTTAAACAATTCTCGGGGTCATGGAATACTAGCACACATCAGTACATACTTCTGTTGAAGACACTGAGTGTCGGTGGGTCTTCACTTCATTATCTAATGTCTAACAGATACACTTTAATATGAATAACTGTGTAATAAGCCTGATGTGCAAGGGTTTCATTCACTGATGTGGTTCATGAATATTTCTACTGTAGCAGAGTGTCCCAAAACTGACAGCTTATCTTGTGTTGGTTTATTTGGAAGATAAACATTACCATAAAAATGTCAAATACAGATATGCAGTAACTTTCCCACTCGATTAAAATAACCAATGAAAGCTTGTGAAAGCAATTAACAGTCTTAACTGATGTTTCCTAAAAATTTCGATTTATAATTCTATGTTTAAAATGATTGTCACGTTCTGTAATATTCTAGATGAGTCTGTCTGAACTGGACCTTGTAAGTCATTTATTGCTAACTTGGGCAAGTGTAAGATGGAGAGTTCTTTAAAAGAGAGGTTTTCCATCATGGAGAAGAACCATTTGACCATACATAGAACCATTTATGCTTTTAAGTGTTTATGGTTGGTATACCGACCTTGTATCTACACTTGTTGTCTATTTTATCAGCTCCACTTACCATACAAGTGCACTTTGTGGCTCTACAGTTACAGACTGCAGTCCATCTGTTTCTCTGTGTACTGTAATCTTTTCCCCCTATTTTCCCTCATTCTTCAGTGACCAGGACCCTCACAGAGTGTGAATGGATCAGACACAGCAGTGCTTAAACAGTTTTTGAACACCTCAGTGTCACTGCTGCACTGAGAATAGTCCACCAACTAATACTAGCCAACAAACAGTGTCCCATGGGTAGCGTCCTGCGACCACTGATGATGGATGACTAATACAAACTGTGCAGCAATAGATGAGCGATCAACTCTGACTTTACATCTACAAGGTGGACCAGCAAAGTAGGAGTGACACAGAATGGACACAATTTCTGATCCACTTCTACCAGCACAACACACACTAACATACAACCACCATGTCAGTTTCACTGCAATGCTGTGACTGACCCTCCCCCTAAATAATATCTGCTCTGTGGTGGTCCTGTGAAGGTCCTGATCATTGAAGAGCAGGATAAAGGTGGGAAAACACTGTACAAAATGCTCCTACAAAGTGCTACTATATGGTAAGTGGAGATGGAATGATGATAATGAGGGTAGATGGGAGCACAAGAGCCCTGTTTCAGCCTTCTGTGTCAGGCAACCAGATATGTCTTAAAAAGAAAGTATGGCAGTGCTATAAAGTTCTGTAAAGACCTAAAGAACGTAATAGCACCTGGTGTAATCTCCTTTTGTAGACCCCCCTAGTGGGCATTTTGACAGAGGAATGAAAATTAACTTCTAATGAAGTCAGATACTTGCCCTGTAACTGTTACTCGGTTGGCTCCCTGGGAGTGAAATGTAGTGATTCTGTGTTGAGCTGCTAGTGAGCAACATGGGGCTAAAGGGATGTGAGAGTCTTCGCTTTGAAAACTACACTACCGGTCAAACGTTTTAGAACACTACTGGTCAAAGGTTTAAGAACACTACCAGTTAGAAGATGCCCTGCAGTGAGATCCCCTGGTTAACATGGCCATAGTAGCTTTAGCCCATCGTCTCCTACTGCCAGTTCCATCTGAACAATTCCACAAACCTAGATGCTTAGTTTCAGGCAGGAACTGTATAGAGTTTGCAGAGAATGTTGTGTTGTTCCCTGCATGGCAGCACACCATTGTAGAAAATATTAATTTTAGGAATTATTGATATTGTTTTCCACTGTTGGAGGCCTAGAACACCAGCTTATTCAGATCAGCTCAGTCTCTCCACATGAAACTTTTAACAGTCAACAAGTGCAGCATCAATATTAGTTTATGGAGCAAAGGATTCTGCTTGCATGGTCCTTTGTTAATGAATACATGCATTTGTACTCTAATTACGATGGATGTGCTTGAATTCCCTGGTTTCGGGGAAACGGGATGTAATGGAATATCAGTAGCCGTTTTAAATGTCCGCCGAGCGCATTGTTGCTCGGCTTAACCGCAGAGGGATTATGAGGATTGGTGAATAATAATTGATTCAGATAGTGGCGGTTCCCCTTCATGGTTTTCCCCCACATGCCACTGCCAGTGTGGTCTTACCCACAATGCACCGGGCTGTGATCCAATTCCCTAGCACGTGCTAAGTTGAATTTCACATATCAGGCAAATCACAAAATACAGATTTAGTTGCGAGGGGAAATAGAAGTGCTAAGTCGCTAGGCCTGATATGTTAAATCAATATCAAAAACTGGGAGATTAGAATAAAATAAATCCTGGAATTATTTTAGTAAATATATGAAAATCCCTCCCGAGGATTTGATGTAATCCCTAATAGCTTTAGCATAACAAGGGAAAGGAGCGCAGCCCGGCGAGTGCTGCCGAATCGCACGCAGCCCCCCTGGTTTGATGTGTGAATTACACACAGTGAAGTGGCAGAGTCAACAAAGGAGAGGGAGCGATGGCAATTAGCACCGAGGATGACAGAGAGAGAGGGTTGTGAAATGCTACAGTTTGGAGAGTTAGACACAGAAAGAGAGAGAGAGAGAGAGAGAGAGAGAGACTTCAAAACATGCTGTTGGGTATTCATCCTAGCTCTGACTCAATAGGCAATCGTTCCTACCACATGTAAAAGCCGAATTAGAAAACGAGGCCGCCTTCCTGTGGCTGTGCCGCCCAGTCTTTCCTCCACACATTTGCTGCAAATTTCTGTTGATGTTGCAGTCAGTGAATAGCGCTGCTGCGTCACAGCCCATGCTCAGTTGAGTGTGAAAGAACAGATGCATTAAAGGCTGGAGAATGAACGTACACTCACTCTGTGATAAATAAAATGTACTCAGACTGAGTGAGGAAGGCCATTCACTGCTCAGAAAAACTGCTCAACATGGTTTCTTGGCAAATGAAATCATCTTAAGGAGGAACTTCCCATTTTTCTTGATCAGAAGTTCTGCATAATTCAATCTTCATAATGTAAACAAAGTAAAACCTCAAAATGGTTTGACACAAACTGCTCCATTTTAGAGAAACTTGCTGAGTCAGTGGTGGTGATGGGAACCAGACATCTGAATACTTTCATACCTTGCAAGACTGGAATACCTACAGAGAAGAGAATAAATACAAGACCACATACAGTATAAGTGCAATACCTAGCAAGACTGGAACACCTACAGAGAAGAGAATAAATACAAGACCACATACAGTATAAGTGTAATACCTAGCAAGATTGGAACACCTACAGAGAAGAGAATAAATACAGACTACATACAGTATAAGTGTAATACCTAGCAAGATTGGAACACCTACAGAGAAGAGAATAAATACAACACTACATACAGTATAAGTGTAATACCTAGCAAGACTGGAACACCTACAGAGAAGAGAATAAATACAAGACTACATACAGTATAAGTGTAATACCTAGCAAGACTGGAACACCTACAGAAAATAAAATAAATACAAGACTACATACAGTATAAGTGCAATACCTAGCAAGACTGGAACACCTACAGAGAAGAGAATAAATACAAGACTACATACAGTATAAGTGTAATACCTAGCAAGATTGGAATACCTACAGAGAAGAGAATAAATACAGACTACATACAGTATAAGTGTAATACCTAGCAAGATTGGAACACCTACAGAGAAGAGAATAAATACAGACTACATACAGTATAAGTGTAATACCTAGCAAGATTGGAACACCTACAGAGAAGAGAATAAATACAACACTACATACAGTATAAGTGTAATACCTAGCAAGACTGGAACACCTACAGAGAAGAGAATAAATACAAGACTACATACAGTATAAGTGTAATACCTAGCAAGACTGGAACACCTACAGAAAATAAAATAAATACAAGACTACATACAGTATAAGTGCAATACCTAGCAAGACTGGAACACCTACAGAGAAGAGAATAAATACAAGACTACATACAGTATAAGTGTAATACCTAGCAATACTGGAACACCTACAGAGAAGAGAATAAATACAAGACTACATACAGTATAAGTGCAATACCTAGCAAGATTGGAACACCTACAGAGAAGAGAATAAATACAAGACTACATACAGTATAAGTGTAATACCTAGCAAGACTGGAACACCTACAGAGAAGAGAATAAATACAAGACTACATACAGTATAAGTGCAATATTTATCCAGTGTTCCTCCAGTGCAATCCAAGTGCAATTATAGTTTATACCAATGCTTCAGTAGATCAGTGCTTCACAAATAGATGGTGGTCTTCATTCTACGTTTGAAGTCCGCGAGAGAGTTCACTGTTCGGACAGCTAGTGGAAGTTCTTTCCACCATCTAGGTGCACTTTGCACTTTGCAGAGCACTTTGTAGTTCTACAGCAGATTGTAGTTCATCTGATTCTCTGTAAACTTTGTATACCCCTTAGACCCTATCCTTCAGGGGTCAAGACCCTAACAGGGCCACCACAAAGCAGATGACACTTGTATTGTGTTGGTACGATTGGATCAGACACAGTGGGAGTTGCTGAAGACTGTGTTGACCCACTGTCCACTCTATTAGACACACTGGCCATGTTGGTTCACGTTGTAGATGTAAAGTCAGAGATGATAGCTCATCTGTTGCTGCAGAGTTGGGTCTGGTGATTCTCTGGTCCTTCATCGGTTGTCAAAGGATGCTGCCCACAAGACACAGTTGTCTGGATAGTTTAAGCATTGCTGGATGCCATTCATTTTAATTGTGGTTTAATGAAAGATATGATAATTTAATTCAGTGTTTGCTGGTCATGCACTGCCTAGAATTGTTAAATTCTATAAAACTGGTTCTTTCAAGCACCAAGGTTTCTGCAAATGTTCTGCTATTGGTTCTGATCAGAACTAAACAGAACCCTTTTAGCTAAGAGCGCAATTTACTAATGAATGCTGTTGTATGTACTTTAATTGAATTATATCACTTTTTTTCTCATTCTTAATTGAAAGAGTACAGATTTGGACACACACACACACACACACACACAAGGCCCATCTAATAAATGACTTCAGGTTTAGTCACAAGGAGGAAGTCGCTAGGCTCTATATGTTAATCCAATATGAAAAACAGGGGGATTAGAATCAAATAAATCCTAGAATTATTGTAGTAATTAACTTCCGCAGCACTGCTGTTTCTGATCCACCTGCACCGTCCGCAATGTTTTTTAATTAAAAAACATGATTTTATATATCTTCACTGTCCAAAGAAAAACTTGATTTTTATTTTTCTGTATCATTTGAACATGACAGCTGTCGTTTACATTGTGTGAGAATTTCATGCTAATTGGACCAATGGAAATGCTCCAAAATAGCCTGGAAATAATTCTGGTTCCATTGACTTACATTAAAGGTAAAAATTGTTTTTGTTCTCTCCTGTAAAGCTGCCATTTTGGAAATATCTGTTTTTTTATTGGACAGCAAAGATATGTGCAACTGTGCACATGTGTAGGTCTGTCAGACACAGACAGTCAGTTACAAACATGGTCAGCTTTATGAAGTCTTTCAGGAACTCGTGAGAACTTGTTTATGGGTAGCACATCCCATGTTTCAGATCCTGTCTCACGTCCAGTAGATATTGATTAAACCATGTGCGAATGGTAAGAAGTGTTTAGTGTCAAGTCTTAGATAGCTTTGAAACTGAGTGCTTAATATACCATTTCATTCCAGACTGTTCTCCTTTCTTCATTTGACATGAAGAGAAGAAATTACAGCAATGTTCTTCTTATAGAGGCGTTCTATTTTTGACGTGGCTATTTATTACAGCGCTTCGTGGTTTTGGATGCAGCCATTGGAAACTATTGCCAATTTGAAGGGATGAGGCTTGTTAGTTACTCCACTGACATTTCAGCTCTGTATTTTTTTTTACTGGCCACACATCCTACAAATAGAGTTCTATTCTAGAGACTGGGTCCCAAAATCCTCATGCAAATGAATAGCAACCTGTTACTGAGGTTGCTCCCTTGTCACTGGTGTACCAATAGCTCCAAATCCTTTACAGGGGGCTGTGTCCTTAGTTCTCACGTTACATAAGATTGTAAGGAACGTGTAAACATTGACTGTGTGAATTGTTTGTCACTCCGAAATGTGAACTCATATCTACGTTTTATTAGAAATCTCATCTGCCTGCCCTCCCTTCATTGCTCCGCTAACTAGATTAAAGTGATAGATTCTCCTGGGTAAGCCGAGCCTGCCTCCGTCTCGAAGATACTTACGATTATTATTATCTCCGTGTTACAATCAGCCGGGCTGCGGAAAGCATTGTTTATGCTTCTCCCGCTCCTTATTCAAGAGCTCCTGATATAGCAGAATGTTGGGCTGCAATGTCCTAGTGGACCTGTAACAAGGACAGACTGTAAAATGAATACAGGGTGTAATAAACAATGGATAATGAAAATATTCTGATCAGACATAATTAGCAGATGCGCCTGGAGGATTGAAAAGGGCCCGTGGCTTGCTCGGAGTACACAAGAAGCAATTATGTTCATGTATCGGCGAGAAAGCCGGCGTAATACTTTACTCTCTTGCTATTTAGGCCTCGTCCCTCTCTGGTTTTCAGATCTGGGGTGATTAAATGAATCTAGTGTAATTGGAAAGGCATTGTATTCAAGCAGTTTCTGTATGAAGTCCTGTTAAGACCCAGAACAAAACACCCACCCTGCTCCATTGTGCTGACTAGTGTTTGGCAGTCTGCTTAATTCTGCATACAATCATGGACACGCTGAGAACCATTTTAGCGTCTTAACCAACTAAATCACTCTGGGCAGCAACAAGAGAAAAAAAAAAAGTTTGTTCATGCTTGTGCAATATTTACACGCTGTATGTCCAAAAGTATCCAGACAGTCCTAATGATTTATGACACAGGGAATTATTTGCATACATAGAAATACATACATATTGCTAATAGTAAGGCATGCTCTGAAACAGTCCAACAGTCCAGGAGCCCAATTCCAAGCATTGACTAGAGCATTGGAGCTCCGTCCAGTACCTCTGAGATATTTCGAAGTGGTATTTGCGATGCATGATCCAGTGTCAGTTCCTGAGTATATCTAGAAACCATTGAGCATTTTAGTATGACTTCCAAACATTCCACAGTGGTTAATACCAAGAATTTTAAGGGACTGGAAAAGAAAGTGTTGCCTAAAAACTATGTCACTGCCCTCAGAACAAAACCATATGGTAACTTATGGTAGCTTTACAGCAGAAAGAAAAAAACTTACTTTATTCTAACGTACGTCACCGGATCCAGATTTTGGGCCATTTTGTTTGGTCCGTTATTCATAAAACATTCACACTTACATTTATTTATATTTAGAAACATCATCAGTTCATGTATTTCTATGCAATGTTATATAAAACGCCGTGAGCTGACCCCAGATTAGCAATCTTATTCTGAGGAGTTTGTTAAATATGGGCCATTGTTAAGAGCATTGATTTTCTTCCAACAGCAAGAAGAAACAAGTAAACAAATTGCTTACATCTGGGTCCCAGCCTGTACTGCATTGGTCGAGACTCCCGTCTTTTTTTAATGCCTTCTTGTTTGAAAGAGTCTAGAAAAATGTATTCGTGGTCAACCCCATTGGCCAAAGCCAAACTGGCCATTCATTCACTTTTACCAGTAGGTGCTACTGTTACCTAGGTTAGCTAACATTAGAGCCCACTGGTGCCAGACTTTGTTTTTATTTATTTGTTTTTATTGAGTTGCAACTTACTGACAATAGAGTCGTTTATTCTGGAGAACAAGGACAATAGCACAGCTGAGACGTGCTCAGCCAACACAGTAGAGGCTCAGATCCGGGCTAGACACTTCTAAACCCTCAGTGGTGCTTCATTAAAGCAGGAGGTGATCATGAGAAGGTGTACAGGCTTCCCATTGTTGTTTCTGTTGGGATCTGATTGGTGTTTGGACCCAGAGATGGTTATTATGTCATGTCTTCTATTCTGGGATGTCCTTCAGAATAGAGGATATCTCATTTGTTCTTATATTACGAGAAAATTTGTATATTATTACAAAAAAGCTGCCATCTGATCCAGTAATGCATCTTCTGTTGGTGTAGTGTTAAATGTTTCTAAATGTAGCAGATGAGAGAAACATTGTTGATGCGATATTTGAATTGCAATTCAGAAAGAGGACTTGTGTTCCTCTGTTTCAGGTGCAGGACGCGGTGCGCTGCCGAATGGGTGGCTGTAAAGACGACAGCGAGAACTCTCCAGACTCCTGCAAGAACGGCCAGGTGCAGATCATGGTGAATAACATCTCATTCCACTTCATCCACTTCATAGACCTGCGAGGTGCCTCCCTCTTAGGTGTCGGAGTGCCACTACTGTAGTCTAGTCCTCATAATGGGAATATTAAAGTATTAATGAACAGTATGCAGATTTTTTTGGCTATTTAATGGTCTCATCATTAATGTATTAACCATCAAGTCAGCCATCACATCAGGACAGATTTCCACATGAACTTTGCTGCTCCTCTGATTCGCCGACTGAGGTAGATGTGCCTGAAGATACCAGTTAGTCAGTGTGCATCATTTCCATCCATTATTAAATTTAACCCTCCGTGTAAAGCTGTATGTTTATGTAAACGACGGCTCTAACGTGCCTGATAAGTTTCCCTCTCCGGTGATTGATGATGAGACTAGCTTGTATCCACGGCAACCACAGCAGCTCCCAACTGGGTGTGCAGTCTTGTTTTAAAGAGGATGAACCAGCTTGTCAGTCCTCTTTTCTCTTTTCCTCTCCCCTTCTCTCCTTTCGTCTTCTCTACCCTCATTACATCTTTCATTCTTTTCATTTTGTCTGTACTCTCTCCTCCTCTTCTCTGCTCCTTTCTCCTCTCTTTTCTTTTTTGTCTCTTATTTTCCTCTCCTCTGTTCTCTTTTCTTCTCTTTCCTCTTCATCTTCTTCTTTCTACTCCTCTCTCCTGTAGCCCTCTTTCTTTTCACTTGCCTTCTTCTATATTCTTTTTTTCTCTTCTCTTTTTTTCCTATTCTCACTTTTTTACATCCTTCTTTTTCTTCTCCTCTTTCTGTTCACTTATTTTCTTTTATATCCTTCTTTTTCTTTTCTTGACTTATTTTAAATCTTTTTGTCCTCCCCTCTTTTCTTCCTCCGATCTCCATCTTTTTCTTCTCCTCTCTACTCTTCTCTTCTTCCATGTCATTCTATTTCCTCACTTCCTTTCTTCTATCCTTTTTCTTCTCCACCTCTTTTATATGCTTTTTTTCTCTTCTCTTCTCATCTTATGTCTTCTTCTATATTCTTCTTTTTCTTTTTCTCCTCTACTCTTTTTTCCTCTGTTCCTCTTTCCTCTCCCCTATTCCTTTCTGTTTTTGTTGTTCTTTTTTCTTATCTTTTATTGTCATATATATATATTTCTCTCTCTCTCTCTGTCCTCTCTGGGTGGGCAGCGATGCCCCCTGTACACTCAGGATCAGCGTGGCTCTCTCAGATACACTCCAGCATGCGGCCAAGCGTGCCACCCAGCCTGTCATGCGCATCCTCCACTGCCCTACAACAACCATAACCACAGCCACAACCACAGCCACGTGCCTAACCTCAACCACTCCCACCCTCTCAACCACAACCACAGCCACAACGCCGGCCTGGAGCACACGCAGGCAGCCGTACGTCTGTCACACGCCAGTAGAGCTGCCGCTGTGTCTGTGTGTGCTGTAGTAGCAGCTGTGGTGAATTCTAGAGTGTAATCGACAGCATAATGTGAACATATTAGATGGCTAATTAGATAAGTAGCTCGCTGTCAGCAGGTTTTACTTCAAGTTCATTTACTGTAATATTATACAAGTGCACATTAGTTTCTGTGAATGCACGCTCAATGCTTGGATATATTTTTTAGACTCTGTGTATCGGTCTGTTTTCTTTTTCACACATATACAAGAACACAGCGTGTCACTCCTTAGTAAGTAGAGTCTGACTGTGAGCGATACCCAGCTAAAGAAAATTAATGTCTGATATTATCGGCTGATTTGACTGCACATGGTCTCCAAGTTTTAGATAAACAGTGCATTATGGATGGAAGCGAATGTGAGTTGCCACATTTCTTGAACTCAAATTAATAGCAGAACCTCATAAATGTAAATTCTTGAAGTGTATGGGGCGGAGCTAAATAGTTTTGTTGATGTCTGTTATTGAAGCAGTAAACCGTGGGACATTAGGATTGGAGTGATTTGTCATGTTTAAGGGACGTAGACGTAATTCACAGCAATGATGATCCTAATTTCCATTAGCAGCTGTATGGGTTATATTGGCTGTGTTAAACTGTGTTAAACTGTGTTAAATGCTTGTTTGCTTACGCACGGTCTAACACAACTTAGAGCAACCTCACAGATGTTTGAAACTTGTGAGTTTATAAACAAAATCAAATTTTTCCTTTTAAAAAAAGTGGAAAATTTGAATTGTTCAACAATATAGACAAAGTAAAAGTTGGGAATATTGAGTTGGGCATATGTATGGGTTATATTGGCTGTGTTAAACTGTGTTTAACTGTGTTAAATACTTGTTTGCTTACACACGGTCTAACACAACTTAGCCAGTCTAAGCAACCTTACAGATGTTTGAAACTTGTGAGTTTATAAACAAAATCAAATTTTTCCATTTCAAAAAAGTGGAAAATTTGAATTGTTCAACAATATAGACAAAGTAAAAGTTGGGAATATTGAGTTGGGCATATGTATGGGTTATATTGGCTGTGTTAAACTGTGTTTAACTGTGTTAAATACTTGTTTGCTTACACACGGTCTAACACAACTTAGCCAGTCTAAGCAACCTTACAGATGTTTGAAACTTGTGAGTTTATAAACAAAATCAAATTTTTCCATTTCAAAAAAGTGGAAAATTTTAATTGTTCAACAATATAGACAAAGTAAAAGTTGGGAATATTGAGATTTTGCCAGACTGTTCCTACGGACCGTGGTGGCATGATGCCGTAATTGGTGCCCTTGGTGGTGCCAGGATTTTTGGTCGTTGTCACATTGAAAACCGTGAAATTTGTCCTGCTGGGAATGCAAGTGTAGACAAGAATAGATCAGCATAAGTGGTCTCCACCAACACCAGCACAGGTTGTGACTTGAACACTGGTGTACTAGTCAACCAGCATGACCCTTCAGGGTGACTAGCTAAACCAGCTTTGAGCAGCATGGACCACAAACTTCCAGTGGATGACAGCTGGGCTCGTCACCCCGAATGCTTTCAAGCTTGCTGTAAAGAGACATTCTGTTGTTAATTCAGCCATTTCTTTGATTTGAGTCCTTGGTTTTTTAATCTTTGCTTTTTGGACTTCTTTGATGCTGTATCAAAATTATAAGGAAGGTTGAGTTGCGTATTGCACTGTTGCATATCAGATGCATATTGTGCTGTCCAATTAAAAACAAGTATCTTTAAAATAGGAGAGACCAAAAATGTACCTTACTTTCAATTTAAGTCTATGGAACCAGAGTTTTTTCCAAGCTATTTTGGAGCATTTCTATTGGTCTATTCATCACAAAGTTTTCACACAATGTAAACGATCATTGGCATGTTCAAATGATGTAGAAAACTCAAAATTGACAAAAATGGAAATACATGTTTTTCGTTGGACAGTGACAATATCAGATTCCAGTTGGGCACATGACAATGTTTCAAATCAGAGATACCTATTTTGCGTTTTACACACATCCATTTGTTTTGTTTTAAACCAATAAACTCAGACTGTAAGTTGATGGAATAAACAATGTTGATTATATTATATATATTATACATATATATTAATGTTCATTCCATATCTATCAATTTCCTGTTTGGCTATATATATATATATATATATATATATATATATATATATATATATATATATATATATATATATATCCCCAGTTCAATGGCCTGGCTGAAGTTCTGCAAGAGGGTCCTCAGCAAAAACTTGAAAGCTCTGCTGCACATTTTGGTGTTCATTCACATGAATTCACTTCTGGGGCGTGTGACTCTTGTCTCGTCCCTGGTCTTTAACCGAAATGCAGTGGGTTGTGTTATCGATCGACACTTGGTATACACCTGGTCCATTCAAGCAAGATATTGAAATGCTCCCTGCTGCTAAGGCATGTTTTTTTTTAAACTGACAAGGTGTTGCAGAGGTGTTGCGGTAGGCTGGTTTGGTTTCAAATTTTCAAGGAGCGCATAGACGGTAGCCAAAATGAATACCTTTTGTTTCGCTGAACTCTTCCACCCACCCATGTGCTGTCTGTCTCCTCACTCTCCACTCACCTCTCATCCTATGCAGAAATAACTGCTCAGTTAGCTCCTGTGCCACATTCAAACATAACACCCCACACGCAGCCTATTCATGTAGCTGCTTCATAGAGAAGCTAAAACGCCCCCGATTAAGCCCTGCTAATCTCTTCCCTTCTCTGCTACTATCCCACGCAGACCGACTTTGAGAAAGACGTGGACCTGGCCTGTCAAACAGGTAAGTGTTTCTAAGTGTTTCTGTCCTCTCTGTCTTTGCTTCTTACCGTCTCTGCCTCCAGTGCGTCCTCGGTCCACTACTTTTCACTTTCCATGTGATTTGTTGCATTTCTGCGGTTTCAACGTTGTGGTTATCGTGGTTTGTTGCGGTGATATAACACTAACCCCACTCATCGTTGTCTCCCCTCACTTGCAGAGAGAGGACATCCATGTAAGTCTCACTCTAAGACAAAATGTTTTTCTCCTTTTGCATCCAACAGCATACAAAGCTGGCATGACTTTTTCTTTACTTCCTCCTTCCTTCTCCTGGCCATGTGGGCTATTTTGAGTAGAACCCTTCAAATGCACTAAAACACCACAGTCATCTCCCCCGCCATACACTCAAGCAGTTTGACTAAGACCAAAAGAAAAATACAAAAAGTACTTGGCTATTTCTGTTTATAATGGGACTCAATTTGTTTAGTGACTGTGTTTTTTTTATTAGTCATCATAAGCTTTAGGATATATGTCATAAAAGCATTATGTCTATATTCGCTATGTACTGTATGCCCTCTGCACATATGCGGCCTCATTCATGAAAATAACAGGAGCAGATTGGAATTGAATAGAATTTTTGGTAACACCTCCTGTATTGGTGATGCTTCATGAATGCGTGTATGAAGTGTTATATGTTATTCAAGAGAAATTATAAAACCAGTTTGAACTTTTAGAATCACTCTTATGTAGTTGTAAATACATGCATAACAGCTTATAAGTATGTGACTTCATAAAGCATTTAAATGCATTATAATATCTGTTCATAAGAACATCTGTAACACAACAATGTTACATAGCATTAAAACCGGTAGCTACAGTTATTAAGTGAAGATAGGTCAGTACACCCAACTGTTAATACAGCACTTACATGAAGAATCCTGATGTTTTATATATGCATTATATTTAGAATGTGTCATATGACCTACATAATGCCTTATTATGTATATCATGAGCTTGTATAATTAGAGGTATTGCATGCTTAGAATCATGAGTAACACTTTATAACACAGGAGTATATTATCAGATTTTATAATGCATTGTACCATCTGATCATAAGAACACTGTAAACATGAATGTGGTATTGCTTTATAATATCTGTGCATACAAACATCATATACAGTAATGATAAAGATTATAACAGCTAATTACAGAAGATAGGTAAGTACAAGGTAGAAGAAGACGTGAGCAAAGCTAGAAAATAATGAATACACAGAAATCAGCAATGAAGCATTCATGTTTACAGTGTTCTTATGAAACGATGTTATAATGCGTTATGAAACCTAACTGTTATAAAGTGCTACACATAACAGTATTAATTTAAAACTTCTAAGCAAGTATACAAGCTCAAGATTAAAAGGCACTATGTAGGTCATGTAACACCTTATAAATGCATTCCTAAAGCATGACAAATACAGGATTCATAAGAACACTGTAAACATGAATGTGGTATTGCTTTATAATATCTGTGCATACAAACATCATATACCGTAATGATAAAGGTTATAACAGGTAATTACAGACAGATGAAGATAGGTAAGTACGAGCTAGAAGAAGAAGTGAGCAAAGCTAGAAAATAATAAATACACAGAAATTAGCAATAAAGCATTCATGTTTACAGCGTTCTTATGAAACTATGTTATAATGTGTTATGAAATCTGACTCCTGTGTTATAATGTGTTACACATAACAGTAGTAATTTAAAACTTCTAAGCAAGTATACAAGCTCAAGACAGACATTACAAGGCACTATGTAGGTCATGTGGCACCTTATAAATGCATTCATAAAGCATCATGAATACTGGATTCATAAGAAAACTGTAAACATGAATGCTTTATTGCTAATTTCTGGTGTATTTTTGATGTTCTTTAAGCTAGCTTTGCTCACTTCTTCTTCTAGCTTGTACTTACCTATCTTTATCTGTCTGTAATTGGCTGTTATAATCTTTATCATTACTGTATATAATGTTTGTATGCACAGATAATATAAAGCAATACCACATTCATGTTTACAATGTACTTATGATCAGACATTACAATGTGTTATAAAACCTGATAATATACTCCTGTGTTATAAAGTGTTTCACATAACAGTATTAAGTATTAAGTATTAAGCCAGACTATCCTTAACCCGCTATATAATATAATATATAATATAATATATAATATAATATAATATAATATAATATAATATAATCTGCTACACATAACAGCTTTAAAACTTCTAAGCAAGTATACAAGCTTAAGAAAGACAGTAGAGGGCATTATGTAGGTCATGTGACACCTTATAAATGCATTCATAAAGCATCATAAATACAGGATTCATGAGGAGTTTTACCAAAAACGTTTTGGCCAGATTCACAGCTTTTGTTAGTACAATGTGTATCTGGTAGTGAATACAGTATGTTAATATATGTACATAGCGCTTGCTAACATCTTTACAATTAGAGTAATATTAATATCATTCCAGCCTATAAATCCTATAAGTGACTACCATATGAGAAATCCAACAGTAGTAGTTAGTAGTAAGCTCTCAACATGCCATAACATAACTCATTAAAGAAAAGTAATTATCAGAAACCCTATTAACGGAGGGATATAAATAATTTAGCTTTTGTCAAACTTCAAATGAGTGTTCTGTTAGCTTAGCTTAAGAAATGTATTCCATTCATTCTTAACACCGTTCTTTATTACATTCAGTTGATTTTCTGATGACACCTCTTCTGTATATTTATCCACATTTATTTATTCATTCAGTAGCAAAATAGATTACTCCGTCCGCAGCTAAAGCAGCCTTTATTATAGATGATGTCTATTGAAATAAGTATGTAGGTTGCTATGTCAGTTGCCATGAAAGCTTATGTAGACGTCATGTAGCCAGTACAGTAAAGTGTTCTGGTCATGTTTCATGAATGAGGTCATATGGCAGCAACCAAGTCTCCGTCTGCCTTTAGTGCCTGTGTTTGCAGGCAGCTGTCACAACCAGCATTTAAGCTGATCTCACACCAGATGTGATGCAGTGGTTGGTGTGGTAATCCAAAACCACTCCGTGTCACTTGTTATTTCACAGCGGACGCAGAAGCGTGCTGTAATGCATAAGCAGTTTCTGTTGCATGTTCATGAAATACAAACAGATGTATTGTTAGTTTATTGACATAAGGAGCTCTTGTGGGGGCGATGCATGTGGGTTCGCAGCATTAATCGACTTAGGGGAGTTAAGTCTATATTTGTTGATTTTTTATTAGCCTAGGTTTTATATATATTTATATATATATATATATATACCAACATAAACACTGCATTTCTCATATGTTATATGTGGAACTACAGATATGCTGCATGTGGCACAATTAGCCCGAGCATATGTTTGAATTTGGCAGCAGTAACACGCATGGTGGATATAAAGGACTACGTTGATTATTTTAGGCCTATATTGTGCACAACATGGCATAGCAAGTAATGCGCCATGGTTACCACATCTGGTGTGAAATAGGCTTTAAGAGGTGACTCTACAGAAAAGATTAGACAGTTCTGGTGAAATCAAATAATGTGGAACTGAACCACAGCACAGAATTCATGCTTAATAAAATCAGCTTTGGAATAGCATTAAAAATAGAAAGTATGTGTTAACTGGCGGCGACCAGGTTAACTGAAGTTATGTAGGTGAGTGATCAGAGCTGTGAAGTAAACTCTGCATAGCATTGTCATTGACCTCCACGGTACAGGACCATATTTACTAAAAAGATGCCTCCCAGTTAATTAGTAATTGCTTGAGTATGCAAATGTTAGCATTCTGTCCAAATATCTTTTCAGAGGACTGTATGCAGAATGTTTACTAGCTTTTGTAAATGGTTCCACGGTTACGAGAAAACACCTTTGTGGATATAATCTGGATTTCAGCATGAACAGATCTGGCCTACAGTGCCATGTTGTTATTGGACAGCACTTTCTTTTATAGTACTCCGAGGTCTAGATCATAACAAGGATCATAACATAATAAGGAGTGAGGGACAAGCTTTATTGTGGAGGAGATGGTAGTGAATTCTAGTACAGTCCAGCTAAATTAAACTCAGTTACACAACATGTGTGGGACAACATCCAAACCACTAGGTCTTTATTTTGGATAACATTAGGTTACATACGCAAACAGTCCAACCAAATAAACAGTGAAATTTAGTGTGAATGTGTTTTTTCTCACCAACAGAAATATATACAAATCACTGTTTTTAGAACAAATCCCAACAAAGTTATCGGCAAAATTATGATTTTACAGAAGAAGGAAAAGACAAACTTTCCTTGTCATGTAGGGCAAGGTAACCAGACATGTTTCGAACCATTTCTTTGGGTCCACTTATCATGAAATGTCTGCACAATGAGAAGTAAAAGTACTCGTCAAAAAGAAAGATACAAGATACAATTCTTTACCCAATGCCAAGATATTTTGCTACAACCTTCATCAGCTGTTGGCTGTTTCAGTGTAATTTAGTTATACTGTCTAAGAACCAATGCAATCACATCGCCCAAAATAATTATCTAGTACTAACCTCACACCTGTTTAATACCAAGGACTTATGGGGCCTATAAAAGTGTTACCCATTACTGAACTAATGCTTTAACCACTCAATGTAACCCTTTGTCAATTTTAGAGCTTCTAGTATTGGTAGCACCCTCACCCAGATGTTTCCTGTAGCTGCTAGGAAGTGCAGTGTTTAGGTTAAGAGCATAGTTTAACTCATTCCTGTACATGACGTAGTTTAGTTCATTGGGACTATGGCATGATCATAGATATTTTTAGATTGCCAGCAGCTGTCCTGACAATATGCCGTCGAATTTTGAAACTCATTGGTCTCTCAATGATTGCAAGTCTTCCAGGCCCTGAAACATTACTGACCTTGACTTTTCAAACCACTGTTTTAACAAAGACACTGGACTGTAAAGTGACCGAGCTGTTTGGTAACGAAGTTTGTCTTTTGTTTTGCTAGACAGGAGGATCTTTTTATTACTAAAGATTAGATGAAGGTCGGGTCACTTTGTTCAAGCTATTCATGCAGAAATCCAGATCATTTCCAAGTTCACTGACCTTTCTCACCACTGTGTACAGTCAGCAATAAGACCTGTGTGCTAGCCATGAGTAATTCTATAGTACATCCTTTAGTATAGAGTCCTTGCATCCAGACTGGAGAAGCATTTCAAAATTATCTTGGCATGGTCAGACATCCATGGCTCAAGATGAGGTGTTGTATGCTAAGAAGCCACATATTAAGTGCTATAAAGTCTTAATAAATAATTATATTTTGCCTTTATTTTCTTAGATGTGTGTGTTTTGTAGGCATGGCTGGTTTTAAATTGAAGTTGAACCAATGTTTTTGAAAGCATTTGCATGTAATGAGGTTCCCTGGAAAGTTTACCAAACTGTGATTTGCCAGGTTTTTGCAGTTGAACTATCCATGATCCGCCCACAAATGAGTCATTTCGTAGCAACTGTTACACGGTTGGATAACCTTTACAGGGGTTTCTATGTTGGAGTTTAGAGTCGCTCCATAACATTGACTTTGTGGCTTGCTGTGCTGTGCTGTACTTCACTCTTCGAATAGATATTTAGGGGTTCTTTAATACTGTGTCTCCTAAACTTGGTCCTAGAGACCCACTGCCCTGCACCTATTAGTGTTTTCCCTGCTCCCAACATACTTGATTCAAGTATTCAGCTCATTCAGGGCATATTATGGAAATATAAAAGCAGGAAAAGCCCTAAAACATGCAGACACACTGAAACCCCTGAGTTCTATAGGGAGCCAGTTTGCATGCTTAAACGGTTCTTTACATGTTTCCTTAAGTTGATGGAAATTTTGTTGTATATGGTTCTATAAAGAGCCTTTCTGAAAATCTGAAAATGGTTCCGTATAATGGCAAAACAAGGTTCTTCTACTGTTACAAGCTTGACTTCGCAACAACCGCAGAACCCTTATTGGTGCTGTATCAAACCCTATACAACAGATTCTCCATCAACCTGAAGAACACTTCACCACTGATGCATGAACTGATGCATGGTTGGACTCCTCCTAGTCCACCATAGAGCAGGTATCATTTGGGTGGTGGATTATTCCTAGCACTGCAGTAACAATGGCGTGGTGGCATGTTAGTGTGTATTGCACTTGTACGAGTGGATCTGCTGGAGTTTTTAAACACCTCATTGTCACTGCTGGATGAAGAATAGTCCACCAAGCAAATCTATACTTCTAACTGCGTCCTGTGGGCAGCATCCTGTGACCACTGATCAAGGAACAGAGAATAAGCAACACAAACTGTGTGGCAACGGATGAGCTATCGACTGTGTCTAATAGAGTGGACAGTGAGTGGACACAATGTTTGTACATGCCAGCAGCACTGCTGTGTCTGATCCATTCACAAGAGCACACACTAACACACCACCATCACATCAGTGTCACTGAAGTGCTGAGAGTTCATCTCCACCCACGTAGTACCTGCTCAGTGGTGGTTCTATAGGGGTCCTGACCACTGAAGGACAGGCTTAAAGAGTGGACTACAGTCTAGGTACAGGGGGAGGTGTACAGATCCTAATGTTGGGAAGTACTGACTTCTAGAAGAAGTGAAATGTCTGGTCTGCCATTGTCTGTCTACTGTCCTCTTATTAATGTGGGACAGCAGCGTGACCTTTCACTCAAAATAAATACAAATATATAAAACTTCTCATTAGGTTGCCCAACCTGGCAACAGTTGCTATGAAGGAAGTTGTATTTGTGGGACAGTTGAACTGGATGATAAGTCTGTTCTCTGGCGTGCTTAGTGTTGAATAGGTTTAGCTCCTGTTCCTCCAAGACTTGTGAGGAGATCCTGTTTATGCATGTGAATGACTTTCCTTACTGTCCTGCACTGCAGTCTCACTTCTGTTCCTTTCTCCCGAATCTGCATGTGACGACTCGCCACCAATCTTCCAACCCGTCTCCATCTCGCACCCCTTTGATTCTCTGGCATGCTTGTTCTCATTCGCTGTAACTGAGCGCATTCTCTTTTGTCTCTTCTCTCGTCTCTCTTTCTCCATGATTTATGCTTTGCACACTCTTTACTCCTTCTGTCAACCTCTGATATCCACACCTTCACACCTCTCTCCTCACCTCACACCTTCACGCTCTCTCACTCCGGCCTCCACTCGTTCCTTTGCACATCTGGGGATTTTTGTTTGTCATTTGTTTTTATGGACATTTTGTGTGTCTCTCTTTCTGTTTGTCTGTCTGTCTGTTTCTCTGTCCCTGTCTCTTCTTTCTTTTCCCTCTTTCCTTCTTTACATCCCTCTGCTGTGACTGGTCTCTGTCCCACTCTCTTCCACCTGTGTGCTCTCTCTCTCTGTCCTTTTGCTTTCCCTCTTGTCCTTTCATCCTCCCTCTCTTTTCCCTACTTTTCTTCTCTTACTCCTGCTTTTTGATCTCTCTCTGTTTGTTCTGTCTGTTCAATCCTGTCTATTTCTCCTCCGTCCCTTTTCGTCTGTGTCTCTCTCTTGCCTGTATTCTCTCTCTTTTTTTCTTTCCCCCTCCTTCCTTCTTGTTTTCCTCTTGTTCTCTATGTCTTTGCTTTCCTCTTCTCCCTTCTTTTCTTGTTCTACCCTCCACTCTCTTGCTGCTCCACCCCTCTCTTGCCATCTCTCTTCCTTTCTTCTTTTCTCTCTCTTTATCTTTCCCTCCACTTTCTACCTTTGTTCCTTTCCTTTCGCTTGTCCTCCCTCTCTTGTCCTCTCTGTCTTCTCTCCCTTCCTCTTTCTCCCTTTAGTCATCTTTAAGGAGGTGAACACCTGCAACCCGGCCACCATCACTGGCACCCTGTCCCGGATCTCTCTGGACGACGAGGACGACCCCAAGCTGGCAACCCATCAGGAAGGAGTCAACTTCAGCAGCCTGCCGGGAAACATCCCGCCCCCCAACCTGCTGGTGCAAGTGCCCCCCCTGGGGCCCCTCAACGAGCTCAGTGAGCAGCCCCTGAAAAAGGAGGTGAACGTGGAGCAGGGCGGCCAGCAACAGCGCCAGCGCTCCGGCCCTGTCTACCTGTGCACCGAGAGCGGCCTGGGCTGGGCCCGGCCGCCACCTTCTGCGTCAGAGCCAACGGGGGGCGGAGGAGGGGCCGGGGAAGGGGACTACATGGTCCTGCCACGGCGAACAGTCAGCCTCAAACCCCCTCCTCCACCACCCCAGGACGAGGGTAAGCCCCTGAACATCACAGTGGATGACCCGCCTTTCCCTCCGCCCCCCTCACCCCTGACCCTGCATCCAGCTGAGAGTGAAGCGTACCCGGCAGACTTCGCCACCGTAGATCACATCAGCATGAACCTGAACCGCTCCTACGGCACGCTCAAGCAACTGCCTGCCCACAGCAACACCCACAACACGCTGCAGGTGAAGCAGGGCCGGCCGTCCGTCCGGCACATCCTCACCTCGGGAACGGTGGAGCGCACCAGGACCTTGCCTCGCAACCTGGGCAGCACCAACACCAGCCTCTCCGCCGGATCCCTAGAAGTGAGTAAACTGAGGGGTTGCCACTACTCAACATATCTTATCATCACTGTCATAAGAAAACCTCAAATCTCTGAAAAGGGAAACAGTCTTAAGTTTAAGGTTAAGACCTTTTGTTCAGCAAGTGACTGGTTTGTCAAATCTGTAGGTCCATTCTAGATGCCATCCATCCTTCTCAGTTATTATGGAATCAATTGCAGCCCCTTTCATCATTAAAATGCTCTTCATTTTCCAGCTTCCTGCAAATTGGTTGAAACCAAAATCATTTTAGCATATACATTACTTCAAACGTTTTAGTACACTACTAGCCAAACGTTTTAGATCACTACCAGCCAAACGTTTTAGATCACTACCAGCCAAACGTTTTAGATCACTACCAGCCAAACGTTTTAGTACACTACCAGTCAAACATTTTCGAACAGTTCTAAAACATTTGACTGGTAGTGTTCTAAAACGTTTGACAGGTATTGTTTTGGATGTTTGGCTGGTAGTGATCTAAAACGTTTGACTGGTAAGGATTTAAAACGTTTGGCTGGTAGGGTATTAAAACGTTTGACTGGTAGTGTACAAAACGTTTGGCTGGTAGTGTTCTAAAACGTTTGACTGGTAGTGTTCTAAAACGTTTGACTGGTAGTGATCTAAAACGTTTGACTGGTAGTGTTCTAAAACGTTTGACTGGTAGTGTACTAAAACGTTTGACTGGTAGTGTTCTAAAACGTTTGACTGGTAGTGTACTAAAACGTTTGACTGGTAGTGTTCTAAAACATTTGACTGGTAGTGTTCTAAAACGTTTGACTGGTAGTGTACTAAAACTTTTGGCTGGTAGTGTATCTAAAACATTTGACTGGTAGTGATCTAAAACGTTTGACTGGTAGTGATCTAAAACGTTTGACTGGTAGTGATCTAAAACGTTTGGCTGGTAGTGATCTAAAACGTTTGGCTGATAGTGTTCTAAAACGTTTGACTGGTAGTGATCTAAAACATTTGACTGGTAGTGTTCTAAAACGTTTGACTGGTAGTGTATCTAAAACGTTTGGCTGATAGTGTTCTAAAACGTTTGGCTGGTAGTGTTCTAAAACGTTTGGCTGGTAGCGATCTAAAACGTTTGACTGGTAGTGTACTAAAACGTTTGACAGGTATTGTTTTGGATGTTTCGCTGGTAGTGATCTAAAACGTTTGACTGGTAAGGATTTAAAATGTTTGGCTGGTAGTGTACAAAACGTTTGGCTGGTAGTGTACTAAAACATTTGGCTGATAGTGTTCTAAAACGTTTGACTGGTAGTGATCTAAAACATTTGACTGGTAGTGATCTAAAACGTTTGACTGGTAGTGATCTAAAACGTTTGACTGGTAGTGATCTAAAACGTTTGACTGGTAGTGATCTAAAACGTTTGGCTGATAGTGTTCTAAAACGTTTGGCTGGTAGTGTTCTAAAACGTTTGACTGGTAGTGTACTAAAACGTTTGGCTGGTAGGGTATTAAAACGTTTGACTGGTAGTGTACTAAAACGTTTGACTGGTAGTGTACTAAAATGTTTGACTGGTAGTGTACTAAAACGTTTGACTGGTAGTGATCTAAAATGTTTGGCTAATAGTGTTCTAAAACGTTTGGCTGGTAGGGTATTAAAACGTTTGGCTGGTAGTGTACTAAAACGTTTGACTGGTAGTGTACGAAAACGTTTGACTGGTAGTGTACTAAAATGTTTGACTGGTAGTGTATCTAAAACGTTTGGCTGGTAGTGTACTAAAATGTTTGACTGGTAGTGATCTAAAACGTTTGGCTGATAGTGTACTAAAATGTTTGACTGGTAGAGATTTAAAACGTTTGACTGGTAGTGATCTAAAACGTTTGACTGGTAGTGATCTAAAACGTTTGACTGGTAGTGATCTAAAACATTTGACAGGTATTGTTTTGGATGTTTGGCTGATAGTGTTCTAAAACGTTTCACTGGTAGTATACTAAAACATTTGGCTGGTAGTGTACTAAAACGTTTGGCTGGTAGTGTACTAAAACGTTTGACTGGTAGTGATCTAAAACGTTTGTCTGGTAGTGTTCTAAAACGTTTGGCTGGTACTGTTCTAAAGCGTTTTACTGGTACTGTTCTAAAACGTTTTACTGGTAAGGATCTAAAACGTTTGTCTGGTAGTGTTCTAAAACGTTTGACTGGTAAGGATCTAAAACGTTTAGCTGGTAGTGTATACAGTCACCAACCATTTTTGTAGATTTCAATTTTTTTGCATCATTTGAATCCAGCAGATGCCGTTTACATTGTTTGAACATTTCATAATGAGTGGATCAATGGAAATGCTCAAGAAAACCTCAAATCTCTGAAAAGGGAAACAGTCTTAAGTTTAAGGTTAAGACCTTTTGTTCAGCAAGTGACTGGTTTGTCAAATCTGTAGGTCCATTCTAGATGCCATCCATCCTTCTCAGTTATTATGGAATCAATTGCAGCCCCTTTCATCATTAAAATGCTCTTCATTTTCCAGCTTCCTGCAAATTGGTTGAAACCAAAATCATTTTAGCATATACATTACTTCAAACGTTTTAGTACACTACTAGCCAAACGTTTTAGATCACTACCAGCCAAACGTTTTAGATCACTACCAGCCAAACGTTTTAGATCACTACCAGCCAAACGTTTTAGTACACTACCAGTCAAACATTTTAGAACAGTTCTAAAACATTTGACTGGTAGTGTTCTAAAACGTTTGACAGGTATTGTTTTGGCTGTTAGTGTTCTAAAACGTTTGACTGGTAGTGTACGAAAACGTTTGGCTGGTAGTGTACTAAAATGTTTGACTGGTAGTGTATCTAAAACGTTTGGCTGGTAGTGTACGAAAACGTTTGACTAGTAGTGTACTAAAATGTTTGACTGGTAGTGATCTAAAACGTTTGGCTGATAGTGTACTAAAATGTTTGATTGGTAGAGATTTAAAACGTTTGACTGGTAGTGATCTAAAACGTTTGACTAGTAGTGATCTAAAACGTTTGACTGGTAGTGATCTAAAACGTTTGACTGGTAGTGATCTAAAACATTTGACAGGTATTGTTTTGGATGTTTGGCTGATAGTGTTCTAAAACGTTTCACTGGTAGTATACTAAAACATTTGGCTGGTAGTGTACTAAAACGTTTGGCTGGTAGTGTACTAAAACGTTTGACTGGTAGTGATCTAAAACGTTTGTCTGGTAGTGTTCTAAAACGTTTGGCTGGTACTGTTCTAAAGCGTTTTACTGGTACTGTTCTAAAACGTTTTACTGGTAAGGATCTAAAACGTTTGTCTGGTAGTGTTCTAAAACGTTTGACTGGTAAGGATCTAAAACGTTTAGCTGGTAGTGTATACAGTCACCAACCATTTTTGTAGATTTCAATTTTTTTGCATCATTTGAATCCAGCAGATGCCGTTTACATTGTTTGAACATTTCATAATGAGTGGATCAATGGAAATGCTCAAGAAAACCTCAAATCTCTGAAAAGGGAAACAGTCTTAAGTTTAAGGTTAAGACCTTTTGTTCAGCAAGTGACTGGTTTGTCAAATCTGTAGGTCCATTCTAGATGCCATCCATCCTTCTCAGTTATTATGGAATCAATTGCAGCCCCTTTCATCATTAAAATGCTCTTCATTTTCCAGCTTCCTGCAAATTGGTTGAAACCAAAATCATTTTAGCATATACATTACTTCAAACGTTTTAGTACACTACTAGCCAAACGTTTTAGATCACTACCAGCCAAACGTTTTAGATCACTACCAGCCAAACGTTTTAGATCACTACCAGCCAAACGTTTTAGTACACTACCAGTCAAACATTTTAGAACAGTTCTAAAACATTTGACTGGTAGTGTTCTAAAACGTTTGACAGGTATTGTTTTGGCTGTTAGTGTTCTAAAACGTTTGACTGGTAGTGTACGAAAACGTTTGGCTGGTAGTGTACTAAAATGTTTGACTGGTAGTGTATCTAAAACGTTTGGCTGGTAGTGTACGAAAACGTTTGACTAGTAGTGTACTAAAATGTTTGACTGGTAGTGATCTAAAACGTTTTTCTGATAGTGTACTAAAATGTTTGATTGGTAGAGATTTAAAACGTTTGACTGGTAGTGATCTAAAACGTTTGACTAGTAGTGATCTAAAACGTTTGACTGGTAGTGATCTAAAACGTTTGACTGGTAGTGATCTAAAACATTTGACAGGTATTGTTTTGGATGTTTGGCTGATAGTGTTCTAAAACGTTTCACTGGTAGTATACTAAAACATTTGGCTGGTAGTGTACTAAAACGTTTGGCTGGTAGTGTACTAAAACGTTTGACTGGTAGTGATCTAAAACGTTTGTCTGGTAGTGTTCTAAAACGTTTGGCTGGTACTGTTCTAAAGCGTTTTACTGGTACTGTTCTAAAACGTTTTACTGGTAAGGATCTAAAACGTTTGTCTGGTAGTGTTCTAAAACGTTTGACTGGTAAGGATCTAAAACGTTTAGCTGGTAGTGTATACAGTCACCAACCATTTTTGTAGATTTCAATTTTTTTGCATCATTTGAATCCAGCAGATGCCGTTTACATTGTTTGAACATTTCATAATGAGTGGATCAATGGAAATGCTCCAAAGTAACTTGCCTCCATTGACTGACAGTAAAAGTAAAGTAGGTGGTTCCTCTCTCCATTTTGGAGATTGTTGTTTTTCTTTGTACAGCAATGAAAGGCAAGACACTTGTTTTTTATAGTATATAGTTTTATAGTTATACTTTTGAATGGTAGAATGTGAAATGTTTGCTTTTCCAAATTTCTGTTGCTCTTTTCACCAAGAATTATTGGCACAGCTGTTTTCAAATTGTGTAAAGATTGAACAAACATTCTTAAAAAAAATGTGCTTTTCTTCTTACAGTGATGAGGTTTTCTTTTAACAGTGATATTCACTGATTGGTGCTGTGGGCAGCTATCAGTAGCTGCCAAAACAAGGTAAGCACACTGCTGTGGTCTGGAAATACTTAATGAAAGAAGCAAACAAGTTATTGCCAACACCTGCCCCTCTACTAGCTTCCAAAGAATCAAAGCACCTAGTTCTGGGGGGCTCAGCTGCAGTTCTGGGGACCTCTATCCCCGCATGTACAGTTCATGAAGGGCTTGCATTTACGTGTACGACATTTAGCAGATGCTCTTATCCAGAGAGACTTATAGTTTACATGTACACAGGTAGGTGAAGGTAGTGTCTTACCCAAGGACTTTTATTGGTATAGTGTTGGGTGGTTACCTATGGGGGGAATTGAACCCCAGTCTACAGCATGAAGGGCAGCAGTATAATACACTACACTGAACCTGCCACTTAATAATTATCAGATGAGCTGTATCAGTAGGGTTGTGGGAGGAAAGGCAAGGAAGTGGGTTCCCAGTAAACAACAACTAGATAAATAGTTAACAGTGTTTATGAAGAACTCTACGCAAATGACTGGTTGACTTAGTCGTTCACTCTCTAGTTTATGACCAGTGTAATGACTGGGTTGAGGCAGGTTGATGACTTTGGGATAATCCAAAGCTCAAAAAAGGCAAAACACAGGCAGGCATTTTTAGAGGTTTGTCAGTATTCTAGAACCAGGAAGACAAGACTGTGTTCAAAACAGGACATTATAAACCCAGTGTAGTCAGTTCAGACTTAACAAGGCCAAACGAAGGGACATATATTTTGCTAGGTAATATCCATGAAATGAGCTGCAGGTGTGTGTCATGGTGGAGAGTAGTCTGAGTCCAAGAGAAGTCTCCCCAGAGTGAGGAGACATCATGACATCCAGCCTCTTCCTGCTTTAAGCCTGAAAAATGGAACAAAATTTGTATTTGTCTGAAGGCTTTAATGGCCCACAATTACAGGAGAAAATTCAGCAAGACCGTTGTATTAGGTCTATGTGGCAATTAGGACTGCTACAACTATTAGATGATGGCATTGGCCTCTTTTCCACTGCAGAGTTGAACAGTTCTGAGCAGCGAAGGTAACCAATTCAGTGGCTTTTTCACATGGACTCGGTTCGGCAAGGAATGCATAAAAACACAACACAGTCTCAACAAAGTTGGGAGCCATTTGATGGCATGACGTTATATATCGACTTTGTCAGCTTCCTGCATTATTTTGTACCTGAACAGAGTTTAGTTTGCTCTCACCAAATTTATGAAAACAGTGAATAACATCCTCCATTCAATAAACACCAAGGATTCAATCTAATCTTTAGGTGATAATGACTCTAAGAAAGTTGAGCCACTGAATAGTGCAGCACAGATTAAGTTTGACTTAAATGGTGCTCTACTATCACAAGTATAAACGATGAGGACTTATACTACTGTGCAAATGTCTAAGGCAGCTAAGCTCATTCTTTAAAAGCCGTTTGTCAGAGAAATAAGTGTATTTTCACCAGTAAGAACACTGGCTATCATTAGAACAAATGTAAATAAGCATAAATACAATATAAATTAGCATGAATATCCTATTGTGAAAGAAGCAGATCATATATTGAGCTCCAGTTTGAATAACAAATTGCAGTTCCAGATTTCTCCTAGACGCCCCAGACATTGTATATATTTATTCAATTGCTTCAGCAGCAATCTTGATTTAGCTTAATGAAGTACCAAGCAGTCAAAGCAGGTCTTAGATTCCTGTCTAGAAAAATAGCTCTTTAAATATATAATTATGTCCCCAAATGCCTAAAACTTTGCACAGTACTGTATAACAGTGAGAGCGGTGCGACTAGACTGATGGGTGTTGGAGTAGCAGAAAGTGAAAATCAAGCTTCTTGTTGCTAGCTGTAGTGTTTTAAGCTGTAGCCTTTAGGGTTAAGCTAACATGGGCATAAGATGTTCATTGCATTACAGGCTTGGTTCCAAAGATTAATAAAAAAAAAACCCTTTCAGAGGATAAAGATCCATGCCTTAAAAAAACACAAATGTGAACAGCTGGTGTTGTAGATAAAGAAAAATACAGCTTTTTCTGTGGTGCTTTGAGCTGTTCCCTGCTGAGCTACGCTAATGTTAGCATAGGTAGTCGGTTGCAGGTGCCATCCACTACAGTGTAAGGCTCAGTTTTACAATCTGACGCTCAAAGTCCATCTGTTTAGTGAACAAAGAATCTGAGAGCACACCGGAGTGGTGTTGGAGTGACAGACAGAATGAAACATGTTTTGTAATGTGTGTGTTAGCCACTTTTTTGTGAAGCTGTCTTCAGCATGCACTGGTTCTCATTTAGCAGCAGAGCAGATGGAAGAAGTGACCAGTCTCACGAGTCCAGACCACCGTGGAATAGCACAGTATAGTTCAGGAGAGTGAATAGATAATTGAATATAGAGAAAGGTTCCTATAAGAGAGATTCAAATTATTATTAATAGTTAATAATCTCTTGGCCAGATTGAAGAATATAGGATAGTAGAGGGCTTTGAGAGATTGTTTGAAGGTTTTGATTTTGTGACGTGTGTGTTGAAACTAGGCTGGGTGGAATTTCTCAGACCACCCCTAATTTATTTCACTTTCAAATGACCATTAAGAACACATTGTTTATTTTATAGTTTCAAATTATATAGAAAAATAAAAATTTACCAAATTTCAGCTCCACATACCATATAGGAGCACATCTACAATTACAGACTGTAGTCTGTCTGTTTCTCTGTATACTTTGTTATCCACCTTTTACTCTGTTCTTCAGTGATTAGGACCTCCAATGGAGCACCACAGAGCAGATATTGTTTAGGTGGTGGGTCATTCTCAGCATGGTGTTGGTATATTAGTTTGGATTGTGCTGGTATGAGTGGATTTAAACACTGCTGGAGTGTTTAAACACTGCTGGAGTGTTTAAACACTGCGTCCACTCACTGTCCATTCTATTAGATACTCCTACCTTGCTGGTCCACCTTGTAGATGTAAAGTCAGAGACGATGGCCCATCTGTCGCTGCATATTTTGTGTTCTCTAGTTCTTCATCATTGGTCACAGGACGCTGCCCAGAGGATGCTGTAGGCTGTATGATGCTGGTTGGTGAACTAGTCTCAGTCCAGCAGTGACACTGAGGTGTTTAAACACTTTAGCAGCCCTGCTGTGTCTGATCCACTCACACCAGCACAACACACTGCATTGCTGAGAATAATCCACCTTCCTAATAGTACCTGTGGTCCTGTGGAGGTCCTGGCCATTAAAGAACAGGGTGAAAAGGGATAAACAATGTATGCAGGGAATCCGATGGACTACAGTCTGTAAGTGTAGCTCCTATATGGTAAGTGGAGCTAAACAGACAGTGTGTGTAGATATGAGGAGGTGGTTTTAATGTTATCTGCAGCCAAAGTTTAGTTGGTTGAAGGTTCTGCTTCTCACAATCTCAGACATGCTCAGTGACGTTCTCAGTAAGCGGTCCTTAACAGCTACACATGCTTTTAGATCCATAGTGTTGAGTTGTCTTCTCAGAGTAGACGGATGGACAGAAACATCTGGTGGACCAACCAGCTGTGCATGTTTGTTAGAAATCCCATTTTCTTTATCTGTCATTAAATATTATGACCTTCAGTTCTGGAAACTCCAACTCTTCCTTATCCAAGTGGATTATCTTCTACCTAATCTTCTCTTAAACATCTCCTGACTGGAAGGTAAACGACTGAGGAGTGGTCTCTGCCTTTTGCACAGTCCTGACAAGAATAACCTCCAGGTACAAAACCACTCGCATGGTGCGGCCGTGATAGCCTGTGATTATCCGCGACTCCAAATGGGACGTATTGTTGAAGCAAGGTTGCCAGAGTGTTAAGTCTAGTTGTAATCATCCTATCATCATCTATTTCCTTAATACCAGGGATAGATGATTGGGTGCCTCCTCCTGCACCTCAATCCCCACACATACTTATCAGCTAGCAACTGTCATAACTCTCCCCCACAGAAATGTCCTCGCTATATTTAAGGGGTACCTTATCGGCGAATCCCATGTCAACATGGTCTTACACAACGTGCCGTCTGTCTGAGCAGGGGTTGTGTGTGTGTACATGCGTGTAGTGCGTGTGTGTGGGAGTGTGTACCTATAATTACACTACAGCCCCATAGAGAGGGACAGCAGATGGAGGAGAAAGAGGCTAAGCCAAAGGAGATGCCCAGGAGATGCTTTTCCTTCATTAGAGGACAAACACACGAAAACTCTTTCCCAGCTACCTCTTTACCCTCACACGGACACACACTGTGTTTGTTCTGCGGGGGTGCTGGTGGCAGGGGTCTCCTTCAGACAGCAGTTTCTAAACTCAGTAGGTTAATTAGGGAAAGTGCGACTTTCTGTCTCTCTTCCTTTATTTTTTCTGTTTTTCTTCTTTAATGCAGGGAATCAAGGTTTGGAGGCAGCGCGATTAATTAAAGCGCATCTCACACACTTTCTGCAGGAAAAGGACAGTAATGTGGTGCGATTGTACATGATTTAGTGCTGCTGTTGGCTGCGATTTTTTGAAAGAAAAAAAAAAGTAGTCATTAAGAATGACTTTGCTATTATGCATCCACAGCCTTACCTTCTACTGGGACAAAATGATAACTTTTCTATAAGGCAGTGTTTATGACACATAAACCAGCATGTCAGCATAAACCTGCACAAACATTATTTATGTAGGTTTATGTCAGCTGCCATAAAGGGCCTAAGATAAGAAGAACTTAGTTTATCAGGAAGGAAGGTCTTGTGCCAGAAGGACATAGGCATGAAAGCAGTGTAGTAATAAATATATAAATATAACACTAGTGCCTAATAAATAAAAAAGAGATGTATTTAATAAGAATAAGTGAGCTAAAAATAAGAAAGTGGAAAAGCAACATTGCACAAGATATGCATTAGTATGTATGTAGGTGTCATGCAGGCTTGTGGACACTAGGGGTTGCCTGGTGATTTCAGGGTTTCTCTGAACGTCAGAAAGGGCATATATCGTCGCTGTACAATGCAAGACATGTATCTTCATTTTTGCCGATTTTGAGTTTTCTACATCATTTGAACACGCCAATGGTTGTTCACATTGGGTGAAAAATTCTCAATGAATGGATAAAAATAAATGCTTCAAAATAGCTTGGAAAACATTTTGATTCCATTGACTTACATTGAAGGTAAAGACAGTTTTTGGTCTCTCCTGTAAAGTTGCAATTTTGGATATACTTGTTTTTCATTGGACAGTGACGATATGCTGTAATATGGAGTTTGGATTGGTAGTAATATTGCTCTCCTGATCTACTGGGTTTGAAAGATCAAATATTAAATGTCATTATATCGTCGCTGTCCGAAATAGTGACTTTATAAGAGAGACCAAAAGCTGTCTTAACTTGCAGTGTGAGTGAATGGAACCAGAATTATTTCCATGCTATTTTGGAGCATTTCTGTTGGTCCATTCATCCAAATTTTTTACACAATTTAAACCGCAGCTATCATTCAAATGATATAGAAAAATGAAAATACACAAAACTGGAGACATATGTTTTTCTTTGGACAGCTACAATATAAAACAATTTTATTTACTACCTAAAGCGACCAGCGAACCTGTATGTCTTCTGAGTTTTTATAGTTAACTTTGATGTCAAAGTGATAAATCTGCAACAATAACTTTTCTTCAGGTATAGTTTTGCCTTAAAACAAACGTGATGTATATAATAACTTTTTGTGCAGGAGCTTTCAGAGGCATTAAATTCTTCAGACATCTGATTCCTGTCACCACCACAGTGAACAATCAATATTCACGTAGAAACTATAGGTGCACTACTAGACAAATCCCAAAACAAACAGGTTCAGTGTCTTTAATTGCAAATAAGATCTCTTATGAAGAGCATGAAAAGCTTTAAAGCCTTATTTAGAAGCTGAAGCGTTCCATACAGACTATAACTCTGAGCCCTGTTTGAGCTGCTTTTAGAGATTCTGATCCTTATAACATTTGTGAAAATGTTTAAGTCACTAGAACACAACTGCTCAGTCATCTTGGGTGTTGCCATGCCTGCAGCAGAGATTAGTCAGCAGTCAGTTACACATATGTTCGTTTTAAATTGTTGTCATCAAAATAAGTGCAACACTGCATGTCTTAGGGCGTTTTCACACCTGTAGTTGGTTTCAGTTAATGAGCTAGTTTATTTGGAGCGTTTCCTCCTCGGTTAAGTTTGTTTTCACACAGACAAAAACCGAAATGCACCAAAATGCACCCCAACAAATCATGTGAGCATGTCATCTCCTCTGATTGGTCAGAGCTGTCTGGCGTGCGAGCAAGAAAGTAAACACAGGGAGAAGATCCGGTTTTCCCAAACTATTGCAAATTTCTTGTAGAGCGTAGCACAGAGCAGCGGCAGAGACAGCATCTGTTCATAGCTGTAATAATAATCTGATAAGATACCTGCACTACAGTCCACCTGCAGAACACCCAGCTCACTCCAAACATCAAGTAGACAACGTCCCTCACTGCTAGACCAAGAGAGACCTCGCTTCATTGTCCTCAACCTGTTAGCTGCTACAGTTATCCAGTTCTCTGTTTACGTGATCTGACGCATCCCATAATGCAAAGCACACCTGGCTGCAGGAGATGTTTAGATCAAAGTTGTGGAGTACATCTAATACTTGGGTCTGATCGAGGTCAGATCATGTTCTGACAACAAACTGCTGCGGAGTCCGTTTAGAACCGGACTGAGACCACCTCCTCTCGAGGGTCTCGGTGTGGTTGTTTTGGCCCGCACCCGCGTGTGATTACTGTTTTCACACCTGCCAAAACGAACCGCACCAAACGAACCAGAGTCCGTTTTAACCAGACTAACTAGTGCTGGAGTGAAAATGCCCTTAAAGTCTTTAAAGGTCTTAGAGTGGTTAAACTGGTTGATTATCGATTTTGCTTCCCAGATGTCGATAAATTGTAGCTCTCAACTGACGACACTTCCTGCTAAAGATGTCACAGCACCACTCAAAAGTTAGAACTCACATTTGTCTCAGCCTAACTGTCGAAGACACGGCTACTTCACATTCCACTTGTGAAAACGGTGTTCTGCAATCTAGTGTAGCGATCGGCTGGTAAAATATGGTGTTTATGGAGTGCCGAAGGAGAGTAAATGCAGAGAGCAGATATTTAATGCCTTTAGTGCATTAAGCATTATTCACAGAAGAAGATTATTTTTGAACCTTTAGTCATTTTGACATTTAACATGCGGTAAAATAAATAACATTTTAATGGCTGAAGCTATTTTCCATTTGTTCGATTCAGCTGTGCACTTCAATGCCGGGCTCAACCTCCACAAATTCAGCCCTTTTATAACATCATTTCCAGCATAACAAAGGAACAGCGGTGTGACTCCTGGGACGGCCCATGACACCCCCTCGAAAAAAGTCTAGCATGTCAGAATGTAGTGTATATTTCCATCTAGTTTAATATTTTCCATGATGTGTGTCTTCACAGTGACCAATAAGAGAGCAGAGCACTCTCTGGCTTGCATATGTAAACAAGAAGGAACCAACTGCTGTAGCCAAGAAAAATCAGCAAGCCACAGATGACATATATCACAATAACGACAAACACGTTACCAGGCTGCCTTTACAGCTAGCGCTGGCCAAAGCAAAAACAATAGCTCAGAACATTCAAACGGCTTCAGTAAAAGGGAAACTGTTGACATGTTGACACAGTAATTGCCTCAAGTTCTCCTTGAAGGATAGACAACGCATACTGTTGTCTTCTTAACTCCCAGAAGAGACTTCTTATCTTTTAGAAACCTGCCAGCATTACACACATGTGCTTGTTTAGCCATGTAGCCAGTTTATTGTCCCTCCTCCTCTATGACCTATACACAAAGACGTGAACAGTGTGGTCTTGCCAGTTTCCCGACCAAGATAGAGCAAGAATGTACGGCACTGCGATTATCTGATCTGACAGAGTGAACATCATAGAAGACAAAAATAGAATTTAATCTCATTCTGGAATTAAAGAAATATCGAATTTTAATATGTGCTGTTGATGGTGGGGACAATAGGTGGCTTTGGGGACTATGTTGCCTTAATATACCCTACATGTACCTCTATAGCATGTATAGATAGAAAACAATATACCTTGTAGAACAAGAAAACAAAAAATCTCAAAACTCTAATAACACAGGGTCTCTTGCATCAAGCAGCAAATTCATAACCATTTCATATAATTGGCTGATGTGATGTAGCTTTTAGAGTCATTAGGAGCTTCGGTCCTCTATTGCTAACCACTGCAAGCAGTCCTTAACAGTTTACCTTTACAGTATAATTATGAATTTGAAAAATGAGTGGAATTGCTCTTTTGTCCCCACCCACAGTGCACCAAACAGTAGGAAATCTGGTAATAAACCCAGCAATGAGCTTATTTTACACCATTTCTTTAACAAATATGGGCCAAATTTGAGCAGCTGAAACAAAGCCAGCTAAAACTAAAAGGCTTTGGTGTCTCTTATTAGCTATGGCCTCGTTTGAGGTGAAGGGAAAACTGCCTTCCCCTTATTTTTCTACAGGGCCTTGTGCCTGTCAGGCAACTTTCCACGTGCTCACTATCACCAAATGACACATAGCGCAGTATAAAGGAGACCACAGACTGCAAGTTGCCATTAAGGTCAGGTGATAAAGTGGTAAACAACTTCACTCTGTCATAACTAGAGTGGCGAGACGCTTTGAAACACTTCTGCATCCTTGATTCCTGTCAGAGGTTAGAATTATTATTTCTCCAGTTTCCTCAGTGCCTCCGCACACATTAAAGCACTCTGTTTGAAATGTGTCGACAGCTGTAAATACAGGAGAGAATTTAATTTTTCGTCCACATAGCCAGAGCGCTCGCTGTACGATAAGTGTGTTTGAACAGCTACACAAATGCATTCCCTCGATTACCCAGGGCAAATATATACTCGGATATCTGAGGATATTCTAAACATCATCCCCACTCGGCCCACCGTGGACGTCTCACCTTATTCACAAACAGTATGTGAAATTGAAATTCAAGTTCAGCCCAGTTATTGGCTTCACGCAGATAAACTGCAGGCTTGTTATTCTTGTGTTAGTTGTTGTGTAACAATACAGTGTGGCACAATATGACTACGAGGTATATCAGCATACTTTAACAATGACTGGCTATAAGTTTCTAATGAGTTAACAGAACAGTGATAGTTGTTTTACAGTTTGTTAACATTGGGCCAGTTTGTATAGTGAGCTGCATTCAGTGTATCATATACTGTTGCATTGTCTGGACAACAAAGGTTGCAGCTTTACATTCAAAGTGATTTCATTTGGGCAGTCCTGGGCTGATGGTTAGGGATCCGGTCTTGTGACCAGAAGGTCACCGGTTTGATCCCCTAGACCAGGGGCTTTTAATTAGAGCTCAGTAAGGTCCAGTTACAGGAGATATCCTCAGGCCAAGCTCTGGACCATCATCATTTCTAACTTATGATTCAGTGCCATATCCTGTTTACTGAAGTAGCCTAGTATCAGCTTCTTATACCATCAGCAACTAAAACATAAACACATTACACATAAGTTCCGTATATTTCAGTATATTTACTGTTTAAATGCTGAACTTAATGAATTATTTATAAACTTCTAATAAACGTTTTTTACTCACTTGAAGTAAAAATAAGGCTACATAAAAAAAAACCAGAATGCTTTAAAACAGTGTTTATTTATAGAAACAGTAAATAAAGCAGCGTCTTCTCGTTAACTCAGTTTCACAGCTTGACCTGTGGGTTTGGAGCCCCCAGTGAGGTTACTGCGCCGCAAAGCCCGTATACCGTAAAGACAATCAAATAAAAAAAACACTTTCAAAATTAAATCTCTTTGGGTCCGCATCGGACAATGTCTGGGTCCGGACCCGGACCGCGGTCTGCCTATTAGTGACCTCTGCCCTAGACCAATAGGTCATGACTGCAGAGCCCTTGATCAAAGCACCTAACCCCCAACTGCTCCCCAGGTGCTGTGGATAGGGCTGCTCACTGTCCTCTAGAGTGTGTGTATATGTGGGTGTTTCATTGCACGGATGCATTAAATGTAGAGGTCAAATTCCACCTGTGTGGCAAATAGTTCTAAATTCTTAAATTTGTTACAGTCCCGGTTCTGTGTGCAATAAGTATGTAGTGATTAGGTTCGGATATCATTTCAGAAAACATTTGGACACAACTACCCAAAGTGGGTGTGGCTTAAATCAGAAATAAGGTTTTATGTGATGATAGGATTTTTTTTTTTTTTTTACTGTAACAATTTTTAATCTAACCACAAAGCGCTAACATAAAGTATCCTTACCGTCTAAATCCGTAATTTAGACAGCCAATCACTAGTTTCCATTTCGAAACAAGCATGCTTATTGACTAACAGATACTAAGACTAATTACTTAGGTTATTTATTTCAGAAAAAAAGTACTAATTAGTAATTTGGTCAGCCTCTTAATAGTATTAATAGTATTGAGCACACATTGGGTGGTCATTAAGATCTTTTTCTTTGTTTAGTAAAAGTTTTATAGACTAAGCAGTATGCATTATGACCTGTATTGGTACATAACTGGAGGTGATGACAGTTTGTAGTGTAAGTGTTTGCATCCCAAAATTCAACACACATTCATTATATCGTCACTGTCCAATGAAAATCATGTATCTCCATTCTTGTCGATTTTTATTTTTCAACATTATTTGAACATAAAAGCTGCCGTTTACATTGTGTCACATTTTTATAATGAATGGACCAATAAAAATGCTCCAAAATAGCTTCGAAAAAACGTCTGGGTCCATAGACTTACATTAAAAGTACAGACTGTTTTTAGGCTCTCCTGTAAAGTTGACAATATTTTTACAACGAATTACAAATGATGGAAAAATTTGTATTACCTAGTTAAAATAGGTTGAAACTAACTTGTGTACACTTTTGGCTACCAACAAGCCATTAAAGGAGCTTCACTCTAAAACACAATGTGCAAACAACCTTTCTGAGAATTTACTGGTGCTTTTTAGCTTCTAATTAGTGACTAAAACCTGCTGAAAGTTTAGATGCGCAGAACACATCCTTGAGTATTTGCGGCTTATTAAATTCTTACTAGCTTTAAAGCACTCCACTGATGCAACATAAAACCTGTAGGAGTTAACTTTTGCTAATTATATGCTAATTTAAATTGTGTTCATGTGCTTCTTAAAATAAAGCCTTATTACAATTGTGATATCTAACCCTAATAATGATCATTCCAATTGGCATCAAAACCAGGAATCTAACTGAATCAAATTGTGAGCTCGGTGTACCATTACACCCTAATAATTATTCAATAACTACTCTGAAATAATTAGTAACCGCTATGAAAGACGTGTTAACAGTAAGTAGTTTGAGATTAATTGGTGTGGGTCTAGTTTGATGGGTTTAAGTAATTGGCTGTCTTGATGTATTTAGTTCTATTACTTGAAGTAATAAATGTTATATTTATATAAGTAATTGTATTTTTTTTCTAGTGTTGTTTCTAGTGCGCTTACATGAAAAAATCAGAAATGATTCAAGGCGGTTGACAGTGTTAAATAGTTAATAAGTCTCTGACAGTGCATAGAAGGAACTTGCACTGTGGAATTTCCTTGCCCTGAAAATACATGTGCAAACGACATAAGCAGTTTTGGGGTTGTATATTATCATGGGTGCCCAACTGATCACAATAGAACATTCAATAGAGTGAAATAGCAGTCCCCAGGTCCAGTCCCCAGAGTACAAGTGGAATACCCCAAGTCAGTATGTGGTGGCCATCAGATCAGCTTGGATGGGCATTTTCAGACGTTCTTTGAAAATGAACTGCTGTGATTGATCATGTCTTCTCTCCACTCCCCCCTCCCCCAGAGGAAAAGAGTACGGTACTCTGAACTGGACTTCGAGGTAAGATCCTGCCCCCTTTTCTCCCCCCGGCCCAGTGTTTGTGCTTCTGTGTGCTATTAGCTAAAGGTTTTGACCGATGCCTAGAGGCCCCAGTGACATTGCTGCTTTGGTGCTTGTATCCCTTGCATTTGACATTCAGATTAGTAGTCATCCGACTCATGGTAGACTTGTTCAGTGTCTCATCAGCCTTGACTCTTGAACTCCCTTCTGCATTCCTTTGGGTTTGCTTGTCAACATAACTTGCGGAAATTCGTCCCATGCGGCGAACTAGCTACTCTATAGTCAAAAAGGGAAGGTACAAATGTTTGGATTGGGAAAGCGCCCCAAGGTTGAGGCTGCAGAAACACTGGATTGTGAGTGGGTCAGCGTGTGACGAGTGGAAGAGTATGCACATGTGAAGCCTGGAGAATGACCAAGCTCTGGAATCCAGCAAACCTCCAGTCAATATAATGCTTATGCTAATATCAGACTTCCCTGCGGGCTATTTATGTACCGGGCAAATAACTCGAAACTGGGGGTGGGTGATGTGGAGGTATGATGTTGCCATCATGATATATTATGCCATCATGATATATTATATCATAGAGCACGGACCAGGTAAATGTTTCAGTATGTACTTAATGGAAAGTCATAGGTTAGGCAACTGGTCCTGCTTAATTGGATGTAGCCATGCACAGTAAAGCATTGCATGCAACAATTTCAGAGCATTTTTTAACTATGCCACTGCATTAAGTCTGATCCAACTGTCTCCAAAATAAGTCTAAAAATATATATCATGAACATGCCCATAGCATTTTTTTTATGTGAATGCTGATACATAGCCCAGACATAACCATGCCATAAACATGCCAGGGCAGACATCATATTGTGCCATGAGTCGTAAACAGATTTAGTTCAGTAATATAACAGTGTAACGTTTACTGGCATCTGTTGACAGCTAGGCTACGAGCTCATTTGTCCTCTAGTTAGCCGTCATGACATCAAACATTATGGCTGTGTTATAAATGCTGCCTACTTATACAGTATTTCGAGCACCCAGCCATGTCCAAATCCATGTATAAAATGCTGCCTGCTAAGGTTCCTCTGTTGGGCCATTCTTTTTAAAGGCAGGGTAGATGTCCACTGATTAAAATATCTATTATCTATCTATTTTTCATTGTCAGTAAATAAATAATTTAAAAAGCCCAACAGCATCAAAACAATGGGCATTATTGCCTTCTAAGGCGCCGACTGATTTAGACAGCACAGGCAGCAAGGCACTGCCGTCCCTTTTGGGCACCTCCTATGACATACAGTTGTACGCAACAGTTGAAACGTCCCTGGTCAAATGACATGAAGAAGTAAGAAAAAATAACACAATGTCTATAGGAAACATGTGAAGTAATATTATGTAACAAATTGATCTGAAATAGCAGCTTCGAAATCGTTTTGAGGATATACTGACTTATAATAGGGAGAATAGCATCTCTCTCATTGCCACTCATGGGCCTGCATGAGAGAACTGCATAACGTTTTATGGCGCCACGTTAGACACCAACAAGTGTGCTCCACCAGCTTTATATCCCCGACTGGACATAACTGTAGATACTGTGAAGAGATGCTGACTGAGGAATAGAGGAAGAGACCAGAGTGAATCTCTGGCTGGCTGTTACTGATTGGTGAGGGTTAAATAAGATAAAAGGGCGCAGGACAGTCTCACAACTAACTAGAAAAACAATGAAAATCCCCTGCAGAGTGAACATCCCTGCCAGTGTTAGTTATGATCATTTCAATTGGCAAAATCTGGTGAGAATATTAATGTAGAACCTAACACCAGGAGTCTACCTGAATCAAATTGTGAGCTCAGTGTATCATTACACCCTAATAATTATTCAGTAACTCCTCTGAAATAATTAGTAACTGCTATGAAAGAAATGTTAACAGTAGGTAGTTTGAGATTGATTAATGTGGGTCTAGTTTGTGAGTTTAAGTGAATTGGCTGCCTTAATTCTTTTGAGTTCTTAAAGCTCAATTACTTGAAGTAATAAATGTTGTGTTGTGTTTGTGTTTTTCTAGTGTTATTATTAAGTACTTAAAAACATCTGAAATGATTCAACATCTGAAATGATTCAATAGTTAATATGTCTCTGACAGTGCATAGAAAGAACTTGTGCACTGTGGAATGACACAGAAAATACATGTGCAAACAACATGTGCAGTTTTTGGGTTGTATATTATCATGTAATTTTGGGTGCTGGCTTTTACTGATTGGTGAGGGTTAAAAGAGATAAAAGGGTGCAAGACAGTCTCACAGCTAACTAGAAAAATAATGAAAATCCCCCAGCAGAGTGAACGTCCCTGCCAGTGTTAGTTCTGAAAGACTGCAGTGTAGGCTGTAACCCTATCAGTGTAATCTTCAAAAGTCATATAACCTTAGTCCACTTTCAGGCTGCGTGCAATAAAATGAACTGAGAAATGAAGTGAGAAAGTTTGGTCATTCTTCATAAATCTGACGCCAGATAAGCCTTGAAAGTTTGAACCTCCTGTAATATCATTTTGTAATATTACTCTAACAGGAAAGTCAACATGCCTCTTCTGTTTAGATGTAGTTTTTGATGGTGTTGTTCCAGATTCCTGGCAGAACTGGACTTTTCATAAGTGAGACTTCTCGAGTGTAATCTGTAGTGTCCATATACCTGTGTGCAGGAGTCGGACTCTGCGTCCTCCAGCTTGTCAACAAATGCACATGTACAGGTGTTCCTAAGGACGGCTCAAAGCGTGATCTGTATTAATGACAGTGGTGTAAAAGTGAATTACACTCCCATTCTTGCATAATGTTGCTTCAGATATTTGAAAATTTCTCTAAATTATGGTGCAGAATGCTTATTTATTAAAATCAGACATAAAATGAAGAATGCGTCATAACTTCTGTTCTGTCTATTTTTCCTCAATATGTTAAATCCAGCAGATAAACAGCAATTGTGCAGAAATATGTGCTGACATTTTTTAGTGTGGAGGATCAACAAAGCATGTTAATTGGCCAGGGCTGTCCAGGCTTTTGCATACAACGGTAATTCAGTGGCATGTTAATGACATGGTTGCGTTTATGTTATGTTGCCAATGAGTCATCTACTGAAATTAAAATGTACTTAAAAGATGTTTAACCAGAGCGTCTTATGACTATAAAATAAAAATAATTAAATGAATGCTTGTTGCAGTGCATTACAACATTGTTTACAAGCAGCTTGTAAAATGTTGTTTGTGTCAACATAAGCTGTACCAAAAAAATGATACTTTGGCAAGTAAAATGATTGTATATCTGTGGATATTTGTAAACTTATTATATGATAATTTAACTGAAATGTTTAGTTACATTATGTAAGTTATTCACATTTAGTACTTGCGTTGAGTGATTTTAGTAAGCTGAAATAGCTCACTATTACATAATTAAAAAATAAAAACAAGCAAAGTTGGTTACACTGTACTGTATACTGGGTACACTTCATAAGGCTACATGAATGTCATGACCGCTGACTTAATCCTACATAAATGTATATAAATGCTTAATCCAGTATTCGTCAATCGCTGTAAAGGTTATATTTGCCATTTTTGATCAAAGTTAGATAATAGAGCCTTTACGACAGATGGGTCTTATTGGAATAAGCATTTATAAACAATTATGTAGGGTTACGTAGGTTCTCATGATAAGCCAATGTAGGTGTCATGTAACCTTTTAAACAAACCCTACAGTAAAGTGTTACAGCAAAATTATACTAAACATCCCTTAAAACATGACATCTAGAATTAAATTACCTATTGAAAATTAACACACACACACATATATATATATATTTTGGGTGCTGGCTTTTACTGATTGGTGAGGGTTAAAAGAGATAAAAGGGTGCAAGACAGTCTCACAGCTAACTAGAAAAATAATGAAAATCCCCCAGCAGAGTGAACGTCCCTGCCAGTGTTAGTTCTGAAAGACTGCAGTGCAGGCTGTAACCCTATCAGTGTAATCTTCAAAAGTCATATAACCTTAGTCCACTTTCAGGCTGCGTGCAATAAAATGAACTGAGAAATGAAGTGAGAAAGTTTGGTCATTCTTCATAAATCTGACGCCAGATAAGCCTTGAAAGTTTGAACCTCCTGTAATATCATTTTGTAATATTACTCTAACAGGAAAGTCAACATGCCTCTTCTGTTTAGATGTAGTTTTTGATGGTGTTGTTCCAGATTCCTGGCAGAACTGGACTTTTCATAAGTGAGACTTCTCGAGTGTAATCTGTAGTGTCCATATACCTGTGTGCAGGAGTCGGACTCTGCGTCCTCCAGCTTGTCAACAAATGCACATGTACAGGTGTTCCTAAGGACGGCTCAAAGCGTGATCTGTATTAATGACAGTGGTGTAAAAGTGAATTACACTCCCATTCTTGCATAATGTTGCTTCAGATATTTGAAATTTGTATTTGTAAATTAAATTACCTATTGAAAATTAACACACACACACACATATATATATATATCTATTATGTATATAAGATCTATTATGTTAATTTTCAATAGGTAACTTAATTCTAGATTAAATGCAAGAATCTTGAATACAAGAATACAACAATATACAATAAAACAATATATATATATATATATATATATATATATATATATATATATATATATATATATATATATATATATATATATATATATATATATTGTATTATTCTTGTATTCACTTTGATACCATGTATCTTATACAGTGTATATATATATCTTATAAAAATCCCATAATAAGTTTACATCTCAATAAATAAAATAGGTATAATAGATATAAATAGGTATAAAATCATGTTACTTGCCAAGATATGTTGTTTTTGCTTAAGCAATTAGTATGAGCAATTATACAGGCTTTTGTTTGGCAGTATAAGGTATTATATATGGCACATTACACAGGCTTTTAAGCTGCATTATTAATAAAAGAAGTATTACTGTTATTAAATTTGCCGTATTGCCCACCCCGACTCTAAACCCAAACATTTAAGGCCACATTTTCTGAACTGACTGGAGATTTGCTTTCCATTATGGAGGCATCTTCTCAAATGAAGGTATGTTACTAACCAATTGCTTATAGAGCTTCATAAGTTCTTCCATCCTGGTCAGCGCTGCATGGTATACTACTGCCTCCAAAAAAAAAAACTATATGGCTCAGTAATTTAGCCAATATGGCTGTCACGGCACCCGGTGACAAGTGACTGGTGAGAGGGCGCAGTGCTTGTATAGTGGCAGGCTTAATTGGAGCTGGTATTCTCAGTGTGAGTTGGCCCAGGTCAGAGTGAGTTCTGTGTTCTGACCTTCTTAGGGAAGCAGCTGGGTCTGTTAGACCGCCCAGGCTCTAAAACCATCTCCAATTAAATCAGGGCGTGGGGGGGAACAAGTGCCCCTCTGTAGAGAATGCCGCTGACCAGAGAGACCTCACTGTGTCCCTGCTTTCATTGCCATTTAAACTGCCAATGCTGTGGAGGCTCAAAAACCCGGAGGGATCTTTTAATGGGTGGCAAAAAATCTGTGCCAGCTACTCATCCCCTCCTCCTCTGGCCACCCAGCCTGTCTGTCCGCCACCCCCTCTGTGCCCCTTTCCCTTTTTATTCTGTTTATTTTTGTTTTTTTGTTGTTTTTTTGTTTTACCTTCCTTCCAGAAAGTGATGCACACTCGCAAAAGACACTCAGAGCTCTACCATGAACTCAACCACTCCACCAAGTTCCACACCATAGATAGGTATAACAGGGACCCTGCCATGTCCACGTTCAAGGTAAGACTCTTAACCAGGCCTCGGGGGAATGGGGAGTTGACCCTTCTGTGAATTTAGTCTTACTGCACTTGTAGCAGCACGTCTGAAAATGATACGTCACCACTTACTCTTATCTGTGACTTCCTATCTTAACACTGGGATTTAACCCTTTCAGAACTGTAATGTGTAATATTTTCACTTGACATGCTGACTTATTTCAAAGCACTACACTCTGATGCATGCTTCAGACATTGAGAATGACACGCTCACTTGCATGATGCAGTATTGTGCAAAGGTCTGAGAAAAGGATTTGTACTGCTATTCATCTGAGCAGTAAGCATTTGCTCACAAATACACATTTATTATGAACCGTTCTTATTATGTGTGTAGCATATCAAAGAGAAAGTTCTGTATTAACAGTTGCCATTTAATACCTAGTTCATCTAATCAGCCCTTAATTGCAATTCATTTGCTCAATATGCCTTATTTGTTCAAATCTATTTATATTGCACACTATGCCTATTATTTTATACATCATGTATACAGTCTATACATATAAATAGTGCTGCTGCTTTTTTTCTTTTTTTTTTTCGCATATCTGCACTGCCGACTGCACTACCAAAGTCTACCCACTGTTTACGCTGGTCAACAGCACTACTGTCATCACTCTCACATACACACTGCGAGACTTTTTCAATTTCTATTTTGTATATTCTATTCATTGTATATTTTATCTATCTATCTATCTATCTATCTATATATATATATATATATATATATATATATATATATATATATATATATATATATATATTTTTTTTTTTTTTTTTTTTTTTTTTTTTTTTTTTTTTTTTTTTTTAAGGTTTTATGTCTAAGCACTCTTACTGCTGAGATTAATGGTTTCAAATAATTGTCTTGGCTGCCTAAGACTTTTTCTACAATACTGCTGGTACAAATGTCTCTAACCCCAGAATTGATACACGGTGCCCTAGAAACACAATGCTACTGTAAAGCTACTTCACAAACTACATTTCTCAGTCACTTCTTCAACAAAGTATGTTATTAAATTAGGAATCAGCCATTAATACGGACAAACATATACGGTCTTGCCCTGAGCTCTGTCTATCAGTTTCTAACAGTCTGATTGTTGACTGCCTGGCAAAGATCATTAATACATCCCGTACCTGACCAAAGCACATCACCAATGCATAACAACTGAAATATATACCTGATTTCGGAAGGACCTTTTCAGACCTGCTCCCATTATGTTCCTTCCCCTCAGCTATATTTTATTGATGTTACGTGGTGCGGCGCTAACATTTGGATCAAATTCATTCCTGTTCGTATGAACTTCACTCAAGGACATTCTCTAGCTCTCCGCCGTCCCTAGAAAGAGTTCAGCGCTTCTTCCTGTTACTGGGGCTGCTGAATCTTTCATGGTCTATTAGCAGCGGAGGAAGGAGCTGCGCACACTTCCACACTCAGTATCCAGAGGGTTTTTATCATTAAGATTTAAAAACAAACGCCGTCTCCTCGGCTGAATCACCTACTCGCAGCTTAGCCCGGTCTGATGGAGTGTACTCTCCGGAGGCGCTTGCCACATGTTCACTCACATTTAATTTGGGCCACGCTGTCTGCTCCCTGTCTCATGGCCCGTTCCAGGCTATTAACCTTCATTCCGCCTTTAAATGTTTGGAGGATGCCTGGACTGCGCACCTCAGGATAGTCATCAAAGAATTGTACTTGCTCGCTCTTCTGGCGCTCGGAGCGATTTTGATCACACAGATGAATCATAATGGTATTAACGTTGCTTTTTGATTCCTAATGGGGGGAAATGAAGTCAAGGCTGCTTTCAGAGAGTCCGATTCTGTAATCTGTCACAGAGTTAACTCTGACAATGCCATAATTACAGTGATAATGGTGTCTGAGAGAGTGTGAAGAATGGAGATTATGCACTGGTAATAACTGTAATAACCCAGCGCCTAAGCCTTGTGACAGCCAGTGATTTTGATCTCATCCTCTAGTCACCAGGTTAAGGGCAGAAAAGAGTCTCTAATCTTTACTCTCAATGTATGTGTTAAATCAGTGTAATTCTCTAAAACAGATGTATTGTTCGCTTGGATATCTTCTAAAAAGTATAACCAACAGTAATACATTTATTGATTACACACACACAGTACCAGACAAAAGTTTAGACATGCCTACTCAAGACAGGTCACACTTTTCCACTTCTATAACATCATTATCGTCATAAATGATGAGATCCATATGGAATTTTGACCCTATTTCCAAACAACTTGTGATGCTGTGCAAATTGTAATGTAATGTAATGTAAATAATCACAGAATGTAGTAATGTACAAATCATTTAACCCTATGTTTACAACTAAAAGGTGTATAATGCTAGAAAAATAGCACCTGGTTAAACATCTCACAACTAATTAGATTAGTTGGCAAAAGGCCATAAGCATGATTGGGTTTAAAAGAGAATCCCATTGTAAATTAATTGCATGAATGTATATATATATATATATATATACCATTACGTATTAGTGATTAATGATGAGATACATTAAGTATTAGTGATTTAGTGATTAACGTACTTAATATTTAGTTATTGAGAGCAATGTTAACTGATAGTTTAGCTTAATTAGTCTTTGACTGTGTGCTGACTACTGATTATTACACCATTAATTAACTGGTGTGTTAACTCATATAAATTAGTAACATGAGAACTGACTACTATTTAACTGTTAATCCCTTTAATTATCTTTAAATTTGAGTGTAGTAATCAATTTTATACTAATCATCTTACAAACTCATGATTAAGGCTTGACCGGTTCCTGATACCTTAATTTATCTCTACTTGTTTTTGTGTCCACTCAAGTAAAGTGGTAGACATCAAGGGCCTAGAATTAGCATGGACAAAAGTGACGTGTCCCGGCCAATATCTAGTGATTATTGAATTGTCCCCACCAATAATTTGATCCCCTGCAAAAAAAAAAAAATCCTGATCTGTCAACATCTTATTAACCTAGAGGTGCAGAAAGGGTTATATCATGTTCTCTAACACATATGGTCAGTGTTATTGGCTGTGCCTTTCCCTGCTGTCACGTGAGACTCTGTAGCTACGTTTGGTTGTTAGCAGCGCCAAAACTGAAAGGAAAACTTTTCAGTTATATGAGACTCACTGTGTAAGACTCAGGTGCAACATGGGTGTCCAAAGTGAATGAGATCGGCAGCAAAAAAGAAGAAGGTGGACATGAGCTATTTTTCAAAGAAACGTGTAAGTGTAAGGAATGGGGGTTGGTAGATTGATGGTCCCCACCAATGTCAAAAGCAAATCTATGCCCTTGGTGAATATACATACATATATACATGAACAAATAACATTAATATTAAATGATTTAACATGAGAAATGAACAGTTTGGATTTTTTTATTAAACCAAAACAAGCCCTTGATACTTGCACATCTCATCCAATAACAGCTCCTTTAGGAATCCAGAGTTGGGTTTCAATGGTATCACGCCTTCGGGCATCTTATAATTTAAGACATTAAGATAACAGTGTGACACGTATTTTAAGTATGTGCACATTTCATAGCTATTGCTATAACGGCTGCTGTCTGCATATGTCTTCGAATGAGCAGCCTGTGGGTTAGGTGTAACCTAGGCCTTAAATTTCTGCTATTCTACAGTGAAGCAGGTGAACAAGTGGAGGTGAAGGAAAGTGTCCGGTAAAGTCTAAAGGCTACACAAATAGATTAATTAACAGATAATTAAAAGGATTACCACTTAAGATTTTTATGTTACTTATCAGTTCATTAACAGTGTAATAGATAGCAGTGTGCAATTGTGCTTGATCTGTAATCAATAATACTATATGTGTGTGTGTGTGTGTGTGTGTGTGTGTGTGTGTGTGTGTAAAAGGAGTCATTTAAAGTAATTTAATTGCATATTAACCAATAATTAGCTATTAATTTACATTCATTTTCGAAATGTAGTGAAAATCACTGCATGAGTTTAGGAACACAGCATGGTTTAGAACACAGTTGGTCGCTGCTCCACAAATGCATGTTACCAAGCTATATCAAAACAAAACAATGGAAATTCTGGATGCCCTAAAGAGGAGAGGGATCATCCAGCTTGTCTAATACCAAACCACATTCTTCATGTACCACAGTATATATATATATATATACCTTGTCAGGTTTTATTCCATACCTAATGGTGATGATAGACCAATTCAGGGCAATTTCAGAGAGAATTTTGTGATACTCTTGTCAGTTTCAGACTCAGACCAAACTTTTCCTGATGAAAGCTCTAGCACATACGTTGCTCAACCCATTTCCACCTGTGCCAGGTTACGTTTAAGATGGCATTTATTAAAAATCACGAATTTTTTTTTAAACATAAGCTTTATGATAAACATGGCTACAATTTAAGACATGCGTTAAAACAGGTGCGCCTAAACCTTTGAGTGGATCTGTATATAGTGTGTTTCTGAGTGAGCCGCGAGAGGATTGTGTATTTCTTGATCATGTTCTACCTTCTACTTTGATAAGACCATAAACAGCTCTAAAACTGACCTCACGTTCCCTGAAATGAAGCCTCACTCTTTAACTCTAATGGTCCAGCCCATTTCACAGGTCCCTCCTCCACCTCCGCCACGACAAACTGAGCCTCTTTTAACGCGAAGAATGAGCTTCGTTTACAAAGAGAGCCAACGTAAGCATGTCCAACAGACCCCCGACCCAGTGCTAGTGTTAGCCCATTTGTGAGAGGGGCCTGTGAGAAAGAGGCCCCCACTGGTGATGGTGTGTAAACCCTTAACCCTTAGAAGTCTACTGTTAGCATGGTGGGTGGTGTTGCTGTAGTATTAACATTATTAACAATCTGTAATTACAAATTGATGACCTTGTAAGTTAAATATTGAAGTAAATCATATTTATACTTGGTAAACATTGTTTTGATTGAGTGTAGAATGGTTTATGCCTTTGCTTAGAAACACAGCTTTACATAATAAGAATGTAGGTCTTGCTCTGTGAAGGTACAGTAAGATGTTTGAGGACTATATGATAAAACCATGAAAAGAAATTCTTAGTATCTTATGAATTTAATCTCCTATTATACAAGGAATGGTAAGATTCATGTTGATGCACCTGCATTAAAAGTTCACTATGCGATTGTGCAAAGGGATTCATTGGAAATGCATCCTTTCTGACAACTCTGTGTCAATAAAATCCAGTTATTTATATCTGCTAATCACTAGAGATACTTTTTGTCTTCATTGTTTAGAAATGTGGCCAATAGTATTGTGATCTCACGCGAGTTGGAGGCGTGTCCAGGCAAGAGTTTGAAAAAAACATATGCTGCTGCTATAAAATGCACAGGCAGCCTCAGTGAACACGTCTGCTGTTCCCTCAGACTCAGATCTGGATAGCTCCAGTAGTGCATCTTGCAAGAAAGATTGTTTTTAGGCCTGGCTGGCAAACAGCACTGCTCATTCTAAGCCAATAACCAACACCATGGCCTTATTTATAAGAAAATATATTCGCTCTTAATGTTACACAGAAAGTATTATAATTATAATTATAAAGGCCAGAGTATAAGAGGCCCAGAGATTTTTTTTTTTTTTTTTTCGTCAAAAAAGAAACAGCGTAAATAAGATGCTTACTGAGTTGCGGTACTAGAGAATGAATGTGTAGTAACAATAGCTATCTGTAACATATTGTAAGAGAAATTTTCTTTTTTTGTATTTTTTATTTGTTGGGATATATTATATTTTTTATAATTCTAATTACATTAGCTTACCACAGGCTCCTTTAACCTGAAGAGGCAAGAACCGCTTGGTAATGCATGTTTTTTTGATTATTTTGAAATCATTTTGCCCCTATTAGACTTATTTATGTCTTGTAATGTTACAAAGTTCTGTCCATCAAACCCTTTGAAACTATTATAGGCTGAAAAATATGTTTACCTTTGAAAACATGTGTGGAGTGATTTACTTGCTCCCTCTGTGGACGAGAACAGTAAATGCGTCAATGCTGCTGAATAGTAGAGATGGTACAGTTAGGTTAAGTTCAACACCTTCTCCATTAAGATGTAGTGACTCTAAATGTGCTCTACCAAAAAGTTGAGAAGAACTATAAACGGATATTCCTTTGCATCGTATCGCATTGTATCAATCTACACTGCATCGCAATAGGAGTGAATCCTATCATATTAGTAGCTACTATGTATGTCTTTAATGTATCAGATCGTTGTCAATGATACAATGTATATCGTATCAGCCCTAGTGATAGAGATGCACAGCTCCATTCCAAACGCAAATATGAAATTCTGGATTCTTCACACATTTTAGCTTCAGTTAGGCTTCAATTAGTTATTTTTCATAAAAGAAAGAAACAGTACACCATGCTTTTGTTATCACTTGCAATGTCCTTGACTTCTAAGGGTTAACCCTCCATGTAGAGCGGCTTACAGTGAATGCAACATGTTGGTAGTGCCGCTTCAAACAGCATGGAATATTATCTGTGCTGTGCTGGTTGTGTTCAGCTTTTAAACTTTTTTAACTTATAAACAAGCCTGCATTAGAAACTGGAGAGCAATATAACATGTAAACCTGGTAAACTTGGTTTAAATGGTTAACACTGAAGCAGTAATGCTTTCTAAAAGAGAAAAAATACATAATACATAATAAAATCTGATAAAAACCATCCATGCCAAACAAAATGAGTCACCAAATAAATTCTTCCAGTGAACGAAGGAATTTGGTGCAGTGAAATTGACGTGTTGCAGCAAAGCTATGGGAGCTGATTCATTATCATTGGTTAAGAAAACCAGTGCGATCATACTGAAGGTGTCAGAGGAGTGTCACACAAGCTGACCCCTCGGTATGATCCTTCCCCCCCCCTTAGTGGATGTGTGCTGTCCCTCATGTGTAGGTGGGCCATTGCTGAGATGAGTACTGTACTCTTGAAGGAAAAGAACATCAAAGGCGACATTCACCGCCATCCGCTTCTCCTTGCTTCCCTTTATTTGTGTAACGGTGAGCATACTGGGGTCTGCCAGAAGTGGAGCTAGCTTGAATGGAGTCCGTCCCTCTGAATGAGCTCTTGTTTAATTCACCCTCCACTTTCTCCAGCGGAGCTCGCGCCATACTCTTTCTGTCCTTCTCCTTTACCCCATCATTATCTCCCCGATCTCTCCTTTCCAACATAGCCGGTGGATGAATCTGCCGTTGCCTCTGAATGGCCTGCGTGTTAGCGAGCGAGGCTGCCTTGATGCAGTTTGAAAGGCAGTTAACCTCTAAGTGATGATGCTGGTCGGGTTGATAGCTTTAGCGGAGGCGCCCCATATGCTTCCAAATAGATGAAGGACTGCTACCCTGTGTTCAATCTATTCATGGTAATGCAGAAAGCACAAATGAACACAGCGGGAGAGCCTGGCAGCAGAGGAAAGCAACAGTCTGGCTTCTGAAATATGGATCGGCCATAACTTCTGCTCTGTCGCCCACTCCCTTGCTTACATATGCTTCTCTTCATACATATGCATGTGTAGTTCGCTTGAATTACAGAAGCACCTTGGTGATTGTTGTAGGGCATCGTATGGTACGCGTACGTCCGTGTGTGTCCTTAATGATCACTGATTTAACTTAACTGGCGACGTTTAGCATCTATGAAAGGGGTCAGCTGACCCCTTTAGCAAGCTAAAGCAAAGAGTGTCAGGAATATAGGATCATTATTGTCTCACTCTCAAGGTTAAGCGTAGGAGATCCAATAATGCTTTAGTGAAAATATTCAGTGTGATGTGCACATGCTTATGCTGGAACAGAAACGAGCATTTACTTCATATACTATACCTGCATGTTCTATATTTAGTTCAGTTATAGATATTTGTTATACTTAGTCCTCAGAGACCATCATCCCTTTATATAATTTCCAGTCAGTGCAGGATATTAATTTATCAGGAGATATTTTTTGGGGAATTAGATGTAAAACAGTCAAATTGCATCATTAATTTCTATTTTAAATATAGACGGAGGAACCACGGAGGAAAAGATATAGATAAAGTGTGAAATACTTGCAAATCAAAAAAAAAAAAAAAGAAACCTGAGGTTTGCACAAGTTCACATTTCTTTAAGTCTAACTGTTGATGATGTCATGAATGAAACCGCAGGAGAATTGGGATGCTTTGCCGCATGCCATTTTTTAAAAATCCGATATTCAAAACTTTAAAATCATAGCAAAATCATAGATGGTGACCTGTCATTTCCATCAAGACCTAGATTGTATTGTTAGTGCTCAGCAAGCCTGAGATATGAATCCCAAAAGCTCTGAAATTTGAATCCCACTTAGACACACTCTAGGCGGACGCTCATCCACAACAAGACATTCATCCAAAGCACAGTTGCAGAAAATGTTTGAGCGTAACCATAGCAGTTTATAGGTCGTTATAGGACCCTCTCCAACAACACAGATTTCATTGTAGTCTTCAGAAAATCAGAGATAATAATGTTCAATATCGGATCTTTGAAGCACCGTAGATCGACAAAGAAATATTATATTGTATTATATAAAATATAATTCTGCAGATCTGTAGAATGTGACATGGCCTTTCCAATGAGCCATCATATCATATCATGTGATCAGCAAGCGACTAGTCAACATTAAGCTTAAACCGTCATCAACAAGGAGTAAAGTCCACAAGTACCCTCTTCGACTAGTCTGTGCAAACCCCTAAAAGCTACTGACAAACAATAGACCAGTCACCACTAGTCCAAATATCAACATCATTGAATAAATTTAAGACTAAATTTTGGAGCCCTTTAAGGTACTTTTCTCCTCCATCTGTACTTCTGCTTCTCTCACTTTCTCTCCTTTTAGTTTCTTTACAGTTGTTGGTCTTTCAAACAGACCAGTCTGCAGCATAATCATACCATTAATTGAATAATTGATTTGGCTCATTAACACATTTGAAAATTATACTCAAGCCCTTTGGAGTTCGAATGTGTGTCTGCATTATTTCATTCTTTCTTTCTTTTTTTCTTTCTTTTTTTTTCTTTTTTTTTTTTTTGGTCCACACAAATTAGCCGTTAAATTGTATTTTCTTACTGGCCGCTGTGTGTGCTGAGCGTGCGGCTAACGCTCCATCAGCTAGCTTAATGAGGAAGTAGAAGCAGAGAGCCGACTGGACAGTAGAGCACGAACACAGATCGAGAGCACAATGCTGATGCAGGGCCCGGTGCCAATTAAGATGTAAGATGGGTAAAAGCCAGAGTGGGATTGTTTACAGAGTCTGCTGCCCCATTGACTCCGTCCTGCTCTGCTGTAATGCCTGTTAGTTTAGATATTATACTGTACACGCTCACTGACTATTACTAGACTATTAGGGCCTGTTTAAAATCCTCTTAGGGACGTTTATTTTTTTACTAATATCTATATTATCACCTGTAGCAGCTGCTTTATGTATACCAGGGGGCCCAAATGTTTGACTTGGGGGCCAAAAGTGAAATGTTTGTAGCAGTCAGATGAGCAAAAGTACGAATCAGCATGCAAATGCTGTAAGTAAGGTTTAAAAAAAAAAAAAATGGGTGGTTTAATATATATTATTGCTATAAATCAATACATTGAACAACTACAGAACCCTCAAAGACCTTCATGGGTATATAACAACTTTTCATGTAAGTCAATGTAACCGGAAGTTTTCAGAGCATTGCCATTGGTCCACACAATCATAGCTACTACAGTGAAATGATACAAAAAAATTGAGCTTATGGAGATTAAATTATTACAACAAAATAATCATCATCATCATCATTTATTATTTATTATAACTTCCTGCAAGGAAGCATTATAACATTTGGGTGGTTCAATCTGTATTATTGCTATAAATCAATATATTGAACAACTACAGAACCCTGCGATGGTCAATCGGAACATCACACCTGGTTATGTCTGTTCCATATGAAATCTGTAATTATATGAAAGCCAGTGATCTTGAGAGACCCCCTCCGGCTGACCCTAAAGCTCACTGTTCACTTCTCCTGACCATGTTGTCCAGGGTACGTGCTCATCTCAAACAATGGACCTGTTTCTTGTGCTTGCTTTCTGTTTATTGTGATATATCCACATGCTTTGGTCTTTCTGTTACCATTTTCTTTTATTTAAAGTTGCTTTCAGTGTTCATTCGCTGTTACTTGTGTTTTGTTAATGCATTACTTTTGTTGCTGTGTGTTTCTGTCTCTTCGTTTTGCTGGGTTTGGTTTCAAACTGCATGTTTTCTGCCATAGTTTGACTGTAGCCAGGCAGTCAGCAGACCCAAGGGCATCAAAGAGAGAGAAGGTAAAAACCACTCATCCGGAGAACAGCAGGTGTGGGGCATGGTGGGACCCCCACCTTCGCCACCCCCCCTCTAAACCCCAGCCTGCATTTTTCTGTGCTGTCCGTCCGTCCATCCGCTCGCTCTCTCTCTCTCTCTCTCTTGCTTTCACTCTCTCTCCACTCTGTAGTCTCAGTAGAAAGAAATGAACAGTGGTAGACCTGTAAATGATGCCCTCAGCTTTCTCTCCTCGTCCACCTGCTGGCCAAAGTGACTGTAACTGCTCCTGTTTCATCCGTGCTGTTACAGTCCCATAATGTCCTTCCTGTCTCATCTGTGTTTTAACATGTCCTCTCTCTTCCCTCCGAGTTCTGTAGAGAGCAGACGCTGAACTAGCTCCTTTGTTTCTGTCCTTTTCTCACTGTTTGCTTTCACTCAAGTGCAAGCTTTCTAATCTTTTGCAAGGGGAGGCATCACCATGCTGTTTGGTGGGCACGAAGTAAAGGAAGAGAGAAACAATTTTTGGATTCTATTATAACAATATTTAAAGGGCCCATATCACGAAACAACTGCTGTTTAAGGTAGTATGTACTCATTGTTAAATGTACCATTCACTTCATACAGTCAATACTAAGCTATGAGGATGTGAATTCATCATGCTTATGATGTCACAGCCATGAGCACAGTTAAAACTGTTGTTCCTTTCATTTTTTAAATAAATTAGTTTAAAGTAGTATGTAAGCATTGTTAAATGTACCATTCACTTCCAGGTCCATACAGTCTGTGAGGTTGTGAGTTCATCATGCTTATGATGTCACAGACATGAGCACAGTAAAAACTGTTGTTCCTTACATTTTTTAAATAAATTAGTTTAAAGTAGTATGTAAGCATTGTTAAATGTACCATTCACTCCATACAGTCAATAATAAGCTGTGAGGTTGTGAGTTCATCATGCCTATGATGTCACAGACATGAGCACAGTTAAAACTGTTGTTCCTTCCTTTTTTTAAATAAACAAATTAAAGTAGTATGTAAGCATTGTTAAATGTACCATTCACTCCATACAGTCAATAATAAGCTGTGAGGTTGTGAGTTCATCATGCGTATGATGTCACAACCATGACGACAGTTAAAAATTTAAAGCATTGTTAAAGCATTCTTACATCCTCCATTCACCACACCTCTATCCATACAGTCAGTATATGGAAACTAAGCAGGAAATGGATTGCAGTTTGCCATGCTTATGATGTCACAACCATGAACACAGTTATATATGGACACCCCTACAATCTGCAGTAACTGAGCCCAGCCCATTTACGAGATACTGCAGTGAAAGATTTCAGGAAGACAATTTAATGTTGTGCTGTTCATGGTTTTTGGGAAGCAGCTGGATCACTGCCAGCCTTTGAAAGGATCCATACATCTTAAAGGGCTTATATTTTTCTCGAATTTAGCCGAAATATAACAGTTTGTTCTGTACTTGCCAGCTTGGACTCAATGAGGTGCAGTCAATAAAAGTAGAGGTCATTTACAGACATCAGTCTTAAGGACAGAGTAACAAGAACAGAATTCTAATGGGCACACAGAGATTTCAGTATGGTCATGTAAAAATAAAATATGACACAAAATATGAAATATAATGTAAATTACACAAGATATACACAATATCTATACAGTAGTGCAGATTATGTGCTCTTTAAAGTAAGACAGTAACTGCTGTTCATTTCTAGACTGCTTTTAAAAACAGCCAATCAGAACAGAGGCCATTGACATATACACTCATTGAGCACCTTATTAGGAACATCTGTTTGTTTTATCAGCTCCACTTTGTAGTTTAACAGGATTACAGACTGTAGTCCATCTGATCACTGCATACTTTTTTACCCTAGTCAGGACCCCCACCAGACCAACACAGAACAGGTATTATTAAGGTAGTGGATCATTATTAGCACTGCAGTGACACTGATGTTGTGGTGGTGTGTTGTGCTGGTATGAGTGGATCAGACATAGCAGTGCTGCTGGAGTTTTTAAACACCTCAGCGTGACTTCTGGACTGATAATCCTCCACTAACCAAAACTATCCAGCCAATAGTGTCCTGTGAGTTCTGTGACCACTAATGAAGGACTAGAGTCTCTGACTACAAGGTGGATCAGCAAAATAGGAATGTCTAATAGAGTGGACACTAACTGGAGAATGATCTACCATCCAAATAGTTCCTGCTCCGTGGTGGTCCTGACCATTGGAGAAGAGGGTAAAAGGGGTCTAATAGAGTATACAGAGAAACAGATGGACTGTAATTGTAGAACTACAAAGTCAGTGGTCAGCTCCTACATGGTCAGTGGAGCTGATAAACTGGACACTGAGCATAAAAGAGTGTCATTAATAAAGTGCTTGGTGAGTGTAAAAGAAATAACTACAATTAATATATAACAGTAAATAAAAACATGAATAATGAAGAAGAATATGGACTTATTGTTTGTTCCATACATTTTCGACTAGAATGCTTTTGAAACAGGCCAGCCATTCAAGGCCAATCAAAACAGAGATTATTTACATATATTATTGAACTTAAAGTAGCTTATTATAGGTTTATTCTTAAAATGGTTATGTCAATATATCCATAAAACCAAATATAAATGTTAGAAATGGACCTTAGATGAAAACAATAAAATGAAAACTGGTACAAAAAGGAGAAATGCAGGATATGGGCCCTTTAAAAACAGTTTCTTCTAAGCCGCAGTGTTTCCTCAGGACAAATATCGAAAATGCCTTCCCTGACGTGACCCTCTCCTCCACGTTTGACACCTGGACATGTAGACTTGGTGGCATGAGGAAGGGGGCTGCTGAAACAGTCCCCGTGGCAGAATTCCTGGAAACCAATCTTAGCGCTAAAGCAGGTTCCAGGGAAAAAAACACAAAAGGGGGTTAGAGAGTGCATTTGCATGTGCTGCTGTCCTCTAGCGTCAGCTCCTCCCGCAGCATTCTGATGCTCCTGCTCTTCCTCTGCAGCAGCGACTCAGACGTATAGACTAGCTGTGGAGTAGAGACGTGATGGCCAAACAGGTTCATGTGTGCTGCAGTGAGCAGGAAGCATCTGCTGTCATATTGAGCGCACTGCTGCAGATGGTTAGGCTGTCTTTTTCTTTCCCTGACTGAGGGAGAGATAGATTGGTGGGGGGTGGGGTTGCGGAGGAACAAGTCTGCACACACCTCCGTTGAGGTAAAATAATAATAAAAAAAAAGAAAGAAAGACAGAGAGGAGGAGAAAAAAAAACAAAACAAATGTTGCTATCCCCACAGACATGCCAGTGACTGTGATTCCCCCCTTCTTCTCTTTCTCTTCCCTCATTTTTATCACAACAGAGGGAAAAGCGATGGAGCATTTCGTCTGCCGGAGGTGAAAAGAACTCTTCGAGTGTAAGTAGAAAAGAACTGACAGGGAGAGATGAGGGGAGAGAAAGAGAGAGAGAGAGTTGGGAGAGGCAGAGAGAGGGAGAGAGTGGAGGGAACGGAGGGCTGGCATAAGCAGCAGAATCACGTTAGCATTCTCTCAGGAGCGGAGTTGGGCTCTACTCCTGCATCAGCGGCTCTTCTGCATTACAAAATGTTCCTTCTCCAACATTTAACATGCAAATTGGCTCCCAGATTATGCTTTTTGTATTCATTTTGCCAACTGTCAGCCTGTTACGTCGGATGAATGATAATCAGGCTGCCATCGCCCCCTGGTGGTTAGAGTCAACATCAACACAGACTCCCCAGTTCCAGTCACACACTCCAGTGGACGCTGTGAATTTTGAGAAGAACTAAAATAGAAAGGAAGGAGGGAAAAGCAAAGAAATACCCAAAGCGCTCCATAACCTAGAACGCTGACTGCGTGTGGTGCATGTTTGTGTGTGCGCAAAGACATTTCATGTGTTCGTGTCTGCAGTTACGTCGTCCGTCCATGTTCTTTATGCATCCGCAGCCAGGACTACTTTCCACAGTGCACACGAATGCAGACACATTAAGAGGTCAAAACATTACCATGCTTCACATTAGTCATTTCAGTCTGGGATACATCAGTAGTCAGCAGGGACAGAGTAATCAAATGTGTTTTAAAGGCAGCTGGAAAGAGCAACGGAAATGAATAGGGCCTAGAATTGAACCCTGTGGTACACACACACACACATCCCGAGAAAAGTGGGCTATGAGTTTTGGCATGACCTTTATACCATTTAGGCAACAAAACAAGCACAGATAACGTGGCATACATACAGCGCAAAACCTGCTAAGATTAGAATTCAATTCAACAACAAATGATCTGTTTAGCTAAAGAAAAGGAAAAAAACGATTTAGCCAAAAAAAAGAAAACACAGCAGTGGATATGAACACGAGTGATGCTATATTTAGCATTGTTGTTGCCCAAGGAAGCGTCTGTGAAAATATTTCAAGGTTGTCACAATTTTAATTATCTTTATTAAACGTTTTCATTAAAAAGAAAGAATAAAAAGCCACTGTTAACCTACAAAAGAAGGTTATACACACTAATCAGCCATAACGTTAAACATGTAGTTCTACAGTCACAGGCTGTAGTCCAACTGTTTAGCCTGTGGATCGATGCACAGGACCACCAAAGAGCAGGTATTATATGGATAATAGTTATTTGGATTTGGAGGATGAGCAACACAAACTGTGCAGCAACAGAGGAGCTGTCTTCTCTGACTTCACATCTACAAGGTGAACAGATTTAGGAGTGCCTAATAGATTGGACAGTGAGTGGACACTCCAGCATCACTGCTGTGTCTGATCCACTCACACCAGCAGCACGTTAGTGTCATTGCAGTGCTAAGAATGATCCATACCTGCTCTGTGGTGGTCATGTGGGGGCCCTGACCACTGATTAGCAAGGTAAAGTAGGGATAACAAAGTGTGCAGTATATATATATATATATATATATATATATATATATATATATATATATATATATATATATATATATACACAAGGATGAGTTTATATAGAGTTGATCATGATTCATACAAAAACCAAGCTGTGTATACTTTTCTTTTAATAATACATTATTAATATTAATAAGTGTTAGTTTATTTGTCTGTTGGTATAAAACTTAATAATTTCAATCACTTGGAAATGGACCGGCGGTGTTATTTTGGGAGTACAGGTTCTATCAGTAGCTGGAATGTTACATAAAACGATAAAAAATAGATTCTTAAGTCTGGGTGACCTCAATTGGTTGGCTAAAAAAAAAAAAGCTTATCTGGCCACTTTCATCATAGCCGAATGTACGGGGAAAATGTTGTTATGTTTCCTTGAGGCTACAGGGTGCACTGCATTCTGAGTGGATGCTCAGTCCTGATACCTAGGCAGCCGTATGCATTATACAGTATATTATTACAAATGTCGTCCACATTACGGCAATTATGTTAGTATTACGTGCAAACACCAGCCCGGAGGAGACCAGGGCAGACCTATCGCTGCAGCTGTGGTGATATTAGAGTCTTAGATTTCTTTTCTTCTTCTTATTGTGTGTTTGTGGGCACAGGATAAGTCCACCCCGGACGAGCAGCGCTCCTGGGACAGCTTTAAGACCATGATCCCCGAGCCGTCATGCGGCTCCGGCGGTCAGAAGGACAGAGTGGAGCTGCACAGTAAGACATGGGACGCTTCTTCCGCGAACACTCCGGACACATCCGAGGGAGACTTCCAGACTGAAGTGTGAGGATAAAAAAAACAAAACAAAACAAAAACAAAATACCACCACACATGCATTTCCAAACAAACACTCATACAGACACATCCATGGCGTGACTTTTTACGCAGAGGAGAATCTAAAGGAATACACACTTGTTTACCGCTGACGGGACCGGATATTACAAAAAGAAAAAAAAAAGAAAGAAAAAAGACTTTATTCTATTCCTATATTTTCACACGGACGCTTTCAATGAAAGAAAAGGGGGCTTGAAGAGTATATGGGGAGAATTTTTAACAAACTGTTTCTGAAATGTCTTGATTTTACTCCGGAAAAGGATTCTCTTTCACCTGTTTGATGATTTGGAAATTATGAGAAAAAAAAAGAAAAAAAAAAACTAAGAAAAAAAACAATATTTCTGCACCATTCTTTTTTTATAGAGGAAAAAAAAAGAAAAGAACTCGTACTGATGTTTCGCACAGTGTTCCGCACCGTAGGGTTTCGTTCCTCCTTTCTGTCCTGTCTTTTTCCTAATGGATGACTCGAGCTCTCTGCTTTTGGTTGTTTTTTTTTTTCTTTCTTTTTTTTCCAGGGGGAGGGGAGAGGGATGTTTAAAGTGGTTCATTAATATGTGCCATCGTCTTCTTTTTTTTCTTTTTTTTATTTCCTCCCCAGCGTAAAGCGTACTGTATTCACTCGGGCACTCTTAGAGTCCTCTTTAATTTTTTATTTATTTAATTTTTTTTGGGCAAATATCATTTCACCTGTCTTTCATTCCGTTTTATTTCTTTGCTATAAAATCGGGAGAAAAAGAGGAAAAAACATAATAAGACGAGCTAATTTCTTTGGGTTGTCAAGTTTTCGTGGAAGTAGGTTTCTCATTCTTTCTGCTGCTGTGTGAATGCGTGCTGGGCTCAAGTTTTCTAAGTGACTGATAGCGATCACGTATTGGGCGAGTCAGACGCGCAGGGAAGATTTATGAACTCCCCCTCCTGTTGTGTTAACCCGCAGCTGAAAGTAGTGGAGCGGACCACGGAGGTGCCGTTTCTTTGGAGATGAGATACAGCCGTGCTGCAGCATCTCTTTTATTCTCGAGCATCATCCACCCACTTGCTTAAAGTGCGTATTGATTCCGGCTTGATTCAGTGGCTATCCCCCTTAAAACGGAGGAAATAAAGTCTGTTGCCAGTGACCCTAAACTATCCGTTACCACAAAAGCTGTTCATAATAGAGGCTCAATAAAGGAGTTTGTAAAAGACTAAGCTATGGCACAACAAATAACAGCCAAGCTCGCATCAGCGCCGCAGAGAGGGATTCATTAGCCGCCATCGACAGCTTTATTCGGCATGAACCTTATGGTTTAAGCATGCAGGCGTTCAGATCACCTTAAGCTGGAATAAAAACCGGCAGCCCCCGCAGGCCTGCCTTCGCTATGTGATCGATATCCAGGCTGAGCTAAAGCAGGACAGAATAGCACCTCTTTTATTTCACATGAAAGCTGAGAAGGTCAGACCTCAAACCGAAAAAAAAAAGAAAAAAAAAATCCTTCCCAACACAGATACGCTCTCAGCAGTCTCCAGCGAGTGGACGGCTTATGTCACGTCCACTGTGCTGAAAAAAGGGGATGCGTGGAATATGCTTCCACGTTTCCGCACGAATAACAAGTTACACAAACAAGTATATAAATAAACTGAAAGCAAACTGAGATGTTATGTGTCCAAAAGTTTGCAGACACTTGCTTGTCTGATGTTTCTGCTGATATGTATGGCATTAATAAGAAGTTGCAGTAGCAGTCTCTACTCTTCTGGAAGGTTTTGGAATATTGCGATGAGGATCCGATTGCATTCAGCTACAAGAGCATTAGTGAGGTGGTTGTTGGATGCTAGATGTTATTTCTGGAACTCCAACACATCCCAGTAGGACTGGATGGAGCTCCGTCACTCCAGAAGGCAAACAGCCCAAAGCTGTGTCCTTTAGGGGTACCCAAGGCATGACCCTGGGCACAGTGACCTCACCTACAGTTGCTTTGGGTAGCTGAATTCTCTCATAAGAAGTCGTGTCTGGACATGTAATTTATTCCTCTTGAAATCAAGTAAATTCAGTGCACCCCTTTCTTTAGCATATCAGAAAAAGCAAGAGACCAGCATCTCATTAGCTTAGATTACCAAGCAACATACCTCCTTTGACAGGAACCAATCATTAACTGATCATTAATAGTCAGTGGATAACCAGCATGCCAAAAATGAAGGATTGGAATATTAGTTCTATATTATTAGTTCTATATTCTATATTATTCCTTATTTGGACTGTACAACATAGTAGTGATAGGTGGGCCCAGACTTCAGCATTGACATGAAGTAAATGAGACATAATTGTACTAAACATACCCTACATAAGAACCAAGAGGCCTATATATAATCTATTGGTAATGGTCTTTCTGTAGGGTGCTCTTCATAAGACTACATAACACTTTCATAATGCTACTGTCAGAACAAAACCTTACAATCTCTATTTATGTAATTTATCTATTGTTTACATATATGACAATGCCTGTTGCCCTTAACAAAAACAAATCTGGTTCTATTAACTTGCATTCAAAGTAAAGTATGTAGTTTTTTACCTTGTTCTTTTTAAAGGTACACAGTTTTCTTCCAACAGCAGCAGCAATATTGTTACTCAAACCTATTCATGACCCTACATAAATGTTCATAAACACTCATTTCAATAGAAATTATTTGCTATAAAGCTACCATTAGCCAACAATACCAAGTTGGCTGAAGAAGCTTTTGTGACAGAGGATCAAAATAAGCATTTATCATCGTTTCTGTAGGTTTATGCAGCTGTGATGACAAGCATATGTAGGTGTTATATAGCCTGAGCTACACTTAAGTGTTACCAACCAACTGGTGATGGTTTTTTAATAATATGTCCACATACGAATCAGTTGACTGTGATATATAATCATTGGCTATTGAAAGTTCTGTATTCTAAAGTTGACCACTCATTACTAGCCCAAGTGAACAGAAGTTCTACGCCCAGTACTAGCTTTAACTCAGTGTACTTCGGCAGCTCTCCAATGCTATTGCAAGTCCACCAGGCCCTTCTATGTAATCGCGCAAACCCGTGTTTGCTTTCATAGTAGCTGTTATCATCCTCTCAAAAAGCAGTTCCGATAACATTACTTTAAGCTTTTTTTGCAGGTCTATGTAGCCACTCGATGAACTCACAGTTTACTGCACGTGAAATGAAATGAACGTTATCCAATGGCAATGCCAGGTTTTTTGATTTACATCCCAAGTTTCCCCCATTATGAGTGTCAAATAACCTGCACCGCCATTCCGGAAATGTTTAGAGCTGCTGAGGTGCTGAGATAAACCGCTTAGCAGCAGAGCTGGTTCAAGCCAAATAATGGTGTGTAGTCTTACATTCAGAATTAGCATCAGCGCTCGTGTTCCCTTATTATCTGCAAGTTTGCTTTCAGACCTGCCAGGCTTTCACTGATTCCACTGTATGTGTTTATGCCAAGAGTCCAGCACTGAAAATGAGCTTAAAGCTGAGCGGAGCGTAGAGGTCATCTCCGCCACCTCCTTTTCATTGTCTGCAACTCATACCAATTAGGCAGGTTGTGTAGGATGATGTAACCGCAGATGGAGGCTCAGGGAGAAAGGGAGATAATTACCCAGGGGCTGACAATTTGTCCTGACATTTTCTAACTTGGCGCAACAACCATCTGCTCAAAGATCCCCGAAGCCAGCACATCATATAGACACAGTCTCCAAGACAAGATCATGCCACTTTAACCTTTGGAGGTAATCCGCGGTAATGGAGAACACGGCCGACCCTTTCATCTCACTGGAAGTAACACTTTACCGCCACTGTGATTAAGACTAATTCCCCCTCTATTTTCTCAACAGCGAGTCCAGAAATTGATGGTGTTGCACGGCCTCATTCATTTTGGGCTATAGGTTGTCGAGAGGGTCTTATTGTTCGAGTACTCTCGGTATTTGTCAAGTCAAGACGCTTAGATATCGTTAGCATTGCCTTGAGTTATTATAAGTACCCTAACAGGTAAGTGAGCCCATCTTCTTTTTTTTTCTTTCTTTCTTTCTTTTCTTTCATGTATCATGGAGCCACCGTACACGCTCTCCCTATTACATAAGCAGTGCCTACTTTTTGTTTCATTGCAGTTTCTTTGCGATCGCTCTGCTCTTCATTGTCTGAGGCTCAAACCAATCACGCAGCTCCATGTATTAATTGATGGATACCGTAGTGCTCCATCAGTGTTCCTTCGCAGAGGTGTTGTTTTTTTCTTTCAGTGGCTCATCGTTCGAAACAGTGTTCCCTCCATGACCTTGCACCCAGACTGCATTTTGAATATATGCTTGTATTGCTCTCGAGAAAACTTGACAATTGCCTTACAGTCAAATTTATTTTATGAAATATGTATTTTCAATATATATGTGTGTGTGTGTGGGCGTGTTGTGACATGTATGTATGATTGACACAAGTATGCAAAGGCTAACATGAATTTACCCGACGTGACGTTATACAACCGGTTCAAGAAAATATGAGTCATAGAGATTTTTTCCACATTACATCATGTTTGAAACGTTCGGCTTTTCCTCCAACCAGCAATCAGTCTTTTCCCGCAGGCTAGAAACGTTGGCTGTCGCAGAAAGCCCCCCTTTTAGCCCCATTTATGTTTTTTTTTTTTTTTTATACACGAGATTGTACAAAGTAGTCCTCTACTGTTTTCATAGTGTCTTTTTATATGAAAATAAATTTTCAATCTGATGCATCAGTGTGTGGTGATATTTCCTCATTAAGGATATCTCAGCTGTTGTTGTGAGAATCCCCCAATTTGTATCTGCGTATTTGGGTAATTGCAATGCAAGGCATTCAGTGTGGTTTCATTTAAAACGTGCTAGTAATAGACCCTAATAAGAATCTGATGCCTGAAGCCTTTAAAAGCATCATTACAGAAAGTTACTGTGTTAAATAGTAATATATTTGTTGCCTGAGGCTGTTTTGCCGCAGTTCTAAAATAAGTTTTGTCAAGAAAAGAAAGATTTGTGCATACAAACAACATGAATTCAGCTATTTTCACTAGCGTTAAAGCAAGTCAACTCGGATTTGAATACTGATTAACAGTAGAAGGGCAAATACATTCCAATGATACTGTCTATGATAATGGTGTCAGAAACCTTCCTTGTCTAAGGTATGCAAGTTTTTAACACTTGACCAATTAAACCAGTGGTCTAATTAAAAATTAGTGTTACTGTAAAAAGCTGAGTGAGTAAAGTATTACCTGATCCCAGAAGGCATAATGATGATACAGTTTTTTAAAAATATTTTAGGCAAAACAACATTTTTACTTCCACCTTTTACAGTTTTAAAATAGTCAAGTGTTTAGAGTAAAGGTTTGGCATGCTGTTTGGTCGGTACTTAGTGAAACCCCCTTGCTTATAATGTGCCCTGTATGGAAGTTAAACCTCTCTCAGTTCTTCTTTGTGGGATTTTCACCTATTTATGCTTGAAAAGGCTCTTGGTTATATCAGGTTTTCAGGCTCTTTTGAAGTCTATCCACAGATTTTCGATGATCTGGATCTGTAAGGGCCATGGTAAAACCTACAGCTTTTGCCTTTGAAGATAGTCCATTGTGGATTTTGATGTGTGTTTAGGATCATTATCCTGTTGTAGAAGCCATCATCTTCATAATCTATCATCTTTATCTCATTTATAGATGATGTAATGATTGCTTTCATATTTTGTATGTACTTAATTAACCTTATTTTCCCTCTACCAGTGAAATGTCCCGTGTGCCACTGGCTGCAATACAAGCCTGAAGCATGATTATCCACTCCCATGCTTGACAGTTGGAGAGATGCTCCTTTTATGAAATTCATGAAAACCTTTTTTTCTGCAAACACTTTCCTCATTGCAGCCAAAAAAAGTTCTATTATAACTTCTTAAGGCCACAGGACTTTTCTAAAATGCCCAAGCTTGCTTATGTGTTCTTTGTAAACTTCTGATGCCAATTTTTTTCATAAGAACGCAGGAAAAGGTTTCTTCGGATGATTGTTTCATGGAGGTACAGCAGTGCACCATGATTCCAGAGCCTGCTAAATCTTTCTGAAGGTCTTTTGCAGTTATATGGAAATTTTGGTTTGCCTAGGAATCCTACAAGCAGTTATCTCAGAAAGTTTTCTTTGTCTTTTAAACCTCAACTTGACTTCCACCATTCCTGTTAACTGTCATTTTCTAATATATATATATATATATATATATATATATATATATATATATATATATATATATATATATATATATATATATATATATATATATATATATATATAAATTAATTTTTTACTATATAAATGCTTTGCTATTTCCTTGCTTTGTCTCCTGCTTTGTTGGCATCAGTTATTTTAATGGTTAGAGTGCTGGGCAGCTGCTTAGAGAAGCCCATGACTGCTGAATGTTGGGACATGGTTTAAAAAAAAATCCTGACATTTGCTTCATCTAGTTGATGACTGTGACTAGAGTTAAGTTAGTAGTAATTGTGGTTAAGGCTAGGGTAAGGCTAAGGTTAGGATAATGTTAGTAGTAGAGACAGAAACAGATGTGTGTGATGGTGGGTGTATGCATGTGTGTGTTTTGGAGATCAGTTTATCTATTACTCACATTTCACCAGTAACAGACCCAAACTTTTGCATGCCACAGTAAGCAAAACATTATTTCCCACTAAATGGAAATGGCAGCCAAAAGGAAATGTCACATTAACATAAACACAGATTTGTCTGTGGTGAAGTGTGGTCAAAAAAGTATTTCTTAGCCGGTCTGGGTGATTTATTTTTTGCCTGCGCTTTTAACACTTAGTACTTCATCATTTAAAGACTGCTGGTCTCAATGATCCAAAATATAATGATCTCCATTTTTCACGCTGGCCAGTGTGTTTGCGTGTATGTGTGTGTGTGAGAGAGAGAGAAAGAGAGAGAAAGAGAGAGAGAGAGAGAGAGTATATTCGTGTTTTTGTGTGTTGGAGGGTCCGCAGGGAAGGGGTTAGAGGAGGATCTAAAATGTAGAACAATGAAAATGCATTGGGCTAATGTAAGTGTCGTGTTCCTGTGATTTGTCTGCTCCCGTCCATTCTGTGTGCACGCTATATAGCATTCACAGCAAAGTGTTGGTAACAGAAACGATGGGATGGGATGGGATGATAGGGGAAGTAAATAAACTCGGTCCTAAATCCTTTAAAATGATCTAAAGCTTTAGTCTAACACAGTTTTAAATTCTTTAAAATAACACACACTGTTTACAGTGAATAGTGAGTGTAGTTAACAAGCAGCAGCTACAACCTCAGTTTTATTTTGATGTGATTTTGTCGTGGCTAACAATGTACATGTGCGTTTTCTGAATATGAGCATCGGAATTGAGGAAGGACACGTGTGCCGTGGCAAAATTGGAAAAACCCTAACAAACGTTTAGCATTTTGGGTGGGTTTTTAAATTTCCCCATCTACAAAAGCCAAGCTACGATAGCTATATTATCAAATATATAGTTATTCTGATTTTCTACGGTTTTAATTAGTTATTTGCTTATTTAAAAACTTATTGCAACAGACTTCATCTATATATATATATATATATATATATATATAGGGTTATGCCAGTTGTTATGACAAGCTTATGTAGGTGTGCACTACAGTAAAGCATCACCAGGTTTCAGTGCAGTTTGAAAGATGGTACTAAAGACTAATGGCCAGAGACTCGCAATACTTGGCTACATCTGCTCGAGTGCAAATCAAAGGCAAGCAAACTTCACCAAACACGGGAGGGTAAACATAACGCAGCCCATTGAGCCAGTTCTTCAAGCTCATGGAGGCCTCTGGAAGGAGTGTGAGGTACTGTACAGCGGTGTGGCCTAATGCCTGTGTGCTGAGTGCGGCCTGCAGGGTTCCTGCACGGCTGTGTGGGAGTAGGTGCGATGGAGATGCTGCTCTTCCCTGTGGAGGAAGCTGGTGGCTGGGTAATGAGATGTTCCAGCCAGCCTCCCGGACAGCTGCCTGCTGATAGCAGCCCGCGCCCAATCAAGTCTTCCTCTCGCTCTCTCTTTCTCTCATATACGCCACTGCTCTCTTATTATTCCTCCAGGAATCTTTTGCTCCCTCCGTTCTTTTTTTTCACATTTGATTTAGCAGAAATTATGCCCAGAGAGCTGCTCTCATCTCCCTGTAACTTCGGGTTTGACCTTAAAGAAGCTAAAGAGACGAAATTAACTTAATGGCAGTCCTTTTTTTTTTCTTTTCCTTTTTCGAGGTCGTGCACGGAAAACATGGCACTTAAAGCATCTCGTCACGTCTGGGTCCTCCTCCTAAACCACAGCCAATCATTGTTTAAGGTCGGCGCAATTTGCTTCTCTGGGCTTCGCGTTCTCTCGTTCCGTCACGCCTTCCTTCCTTCATCTTTTTCTTTTCTTTTTTTTTCAGCAAAAATGGCCCCACTCGCCGCTCAGAACGTTGGTCCGGCAGGACCTACGCCACACGTGTTCCTACAGGCAGGGGCGGCGCGTACGGCATACACAAAAACGAGATCCGTCTCACTCCTCACCCTCCTCCCTCGCCGTGTTATGGAAAAGCAGCGACGCTTCCTCGGCTCGGCTCTTTTGAAGCCGGAAGAAAGCGGGGCTTCTCCTAACACGCAGAAAGCACGCATTTCATGTGAGTGCTTTTGCATTTCATCGTGCTGTTAACTAGATGAGCCTCCTCCTCCGGCTGCCTGGAGGATGGCCACGGATAAAAGAATATGCATTTGGAAACTCACGCCTTCGGGGAGCAGCGCGAATTTCATCCAGCTCAAAGAGCAACCCTTCCAAGCCCAAGGCGGGACCAAAATAGATCCATAACAATATGCTCAAAGACTTCGAACCGGGAAACGACTTTTTGATATTTTAAGAAGGGAGACGTGTATGTACACATCAAGGGGCCCTTATGGCATGTAGGCTTTGGTGGATCCATATATATATATATATATATATATATATATATATATATATATATATATATATATATATACTATTCCAGGACGAGGCTGATAACAGCACGCCGGGTTCAAAGGAGTTTTCCCACCACTTGTCCTTTGGCGTGGAAGGTCACCACCAGCGGTGATGACAAAGCGTGCCATTAATAGGCTAATTTCATTGGCATTCCCTCATGGCGCGTTCCCTCTTCCCGTTGTCAGTGGCGGAAGTAGAGCTGCATTTGTTTCCCGGTCTTGAACTAGGCTTGCGTGTCTACATGCTGTCTGCGCTCAACCATGCGACCCACCAATGATATTACGCCTACAAAACAGATCTGCTGTCTCCTTCAATATTTTACGCCAGTTCCCAGCCCAGCTCATTCCACCCAAATAGCTGTTTCACCATTCCGCCATTCCGCCATTCCGTATTCAGACCAAGTGCGGCCATATAAAAGCCACTCCCTGCTAAGAGTATTTTCCTCAGCATTAATATTTCACACGCTGACGGAAATGTTGCACTTTTCTGTGATTGAAATAAATCTCTAAAAATAGGGGAACAGGAGAAAAAGGCTGATCCTGAAAGCTGAACACAGTCCCCTCTTTCTTTCCTCTTGCCATTTTCTTTCTTTTTTTTATTTTGGAAAAATAAGTGCTCCAAATTGCGGCCAATGGATTAACTCAGGACAGGCCTGCCTGCCTCAAAGATGCTGGCGTATTGACATCTGCCCTCAACACACGTCCTGACTTTCCAGCCCTTCGGTCACCCGGAGCCGTGATTAGATCTTTTTTCAATGTTTTCTCTCGTTTGAAATGAGTTTTCCGTCCAGTCCAGTGTTCTTCACTGCGGAGGGAAAGATATTGTGAAAGAAAGGGCGCTGTGAAAGATTATATCTGAAGGCAGCAGCTTATGATCGCAGGCTGTTATAAAGAACAGAGAGTGGAGAGGTTATGAAAGGAAGATGCCGATGTCCTCTAGCTCTCCTTACTTTCTTTTGATTTGCGCGCTGTGCTTTTGCTTCAGTCCCGGCTCGTAATGATTAACCGCACGTTTTAGGGTGTGATGTAAATACGGGTTATGATGGAGTCATAACGTGTAACCATGAATTATTCCCATAACCGAGGAACAGATCACTTCCTGTTTTTCTGCTCTCAGAGCTCCGGATGCTGAAAAGGTTTACGGCTAAATATGATTGTTATTTGACTTCCTCCACAATTTCATACACTTTTTATTTTCAGGTTTTATTTGCATCTGTCTGATGTTCCACTCATTTATTCCTCTTTCACCTCCCTCTCTTTCTTTCTCTCTCAATATCCCTCTCCATGTCTTTCATTCTCTATCTTCCATATTCTTTCTCTCTCTTTTTTATTCCTCTCTTTTCTTATTTTTCTCATATGATCATCCCTCATTATCTGTTTGGTTCTATTCTTTCTGTCCTTTTTCTTTTTTTTCCTTCCCACTTTTTCTTCCTCCACTCTTGCTCTTACTTTTCCTTCTCTTATTGTCTCTCCATTTTGTGTATTGATGTTTCTCTCTCTTTTCTTTCTATTTTCTCTTCTGTTTTCTGTCTTTCCTTATTTCTTTCTTTCCCTCCTTTTCTGTCTTTTGTTCTTTCGCTCTCCCCCCCCTCTCCCCTTTCTTTCCTCACTCATGTGTACCCCTCTCTCTTTTTCTCTCTCCACCCGTCTTTCCTTTCTGTATTCTTTGCTCCTTTAATTCTCTCATTTCACCACATCTTTTGTCTCTCCTGGTGTGTCTTATTCATTCTCTGACTTTGTTTCTCTCCATCTCTCGCTTTCCCTCCCTTTTTTCTCTCTCTTTGTTTCTCTCTCTCTCTCTCTCTCTCTCTCTCTCTCTCTCTCTCTCTCTCTCTCTCTCTCTCTGTCTCTCTCTCTTTCTCTCCCTCTCTCGCTCTGTGCACTGGGCTTTGGGAGCTGTTGTTTTAATGCAGTGGAGAAGGGCACGTCTCACAAATGGAAGTGTAATGCACAGTGACTCTGAGTCGGGGGGGGATGAGGGCCCCGGGGCCCGGCCCATCTAAAACTATCTCTGAGCACAGACGCCTGGCTGCATCCTCCGCTAAAGCTAATGGGGCAGTAAGATCCAGTTGGTTTTTACCTCATCTCTGTCTGTCTGTCTGTCTCTGTCTGTCTGTCTGTCTCTCTCTCTCTCTCTCTCTCTCTCTCAGTTTCAGTATAATTGAAGTCAGTTCAGAGTAGCTTTATTAGTCTGACTGTGTGACGTACAGTTTTTCACAAAGTATTGTAACAGTAGCAATAAAAATAACTAGAAAAAATAATAACCATATTAGTGACCATAATTATGATGACAGCATTATCAACATTATTATAAATACACTACAGTGTAAGAAACTAAAGATTTGTGTCTTTTTTTAACATAAACATAGTGTCTAGTGATGTTGGTCAGTCAGCTGGTGTATGAGGTGAGATGTTACCCACTGTTTCTTAGGCAGTGACATTCGGCTACATATTTAGTAGTGGGGGGAACAATTATCCAAAAAAGATTACTAATTTATTATATACAAGACCAGCCAAACGTTTTAGATACACTGCCAGCCAAACGTTTTAGTACACTACCAGCCAAACATTTTAGTACACTACCAGCCAAACGTTTTAGATACACTACCAGCCAAACGTTTTTATCACTACCAGCCAAACGTTTATATCACTACCAGCCAAACGTTTTAGTACACTACCAGCCAAACGTTTATATCACTACCAGACAAACGTTTTAGATACACTGCCAGCCAAACGTTTTAGATACACTGCCAGCCAAACGTTTTAGATACACTACCAACCAAACGTTTATATCACTACCAGCCAAACGTTTATATCACTACCAGCCAAACGTTTTATTACACTACCAGTCAAACGTTTATATCACTACCAGACAAACGTTTTAGATACACTACCAGCCAAACGTTTATATCACTACCAGACAAACGTTTATATCACTACCAGACAAACGTTTTAGATACACTACCAGTCAAACGTTTATATCACTACCAGCCAAACATTTATATTTCTACCAGCCAATCGTTTTAGTACACTACCAGTGAAACGTTTATATCACTACCAGACAAACGTTTTAGATACACTACCAGTCAAACGTTTATATCACTACCAGACAAACGTTTTAGATACACTACCAGCCAAACGTTTATATCACTACCAGACAAACGTTTTAGATACACTACCAGCCAAATGTTTATATCACTACCAGACAAACGTTTATATCACTAACAGCCAAACGTTTATATCACTACCAGACAAACGTTTATATCACTACCAGACAAACGTTTAAGATACACGACCAGCCAAACGTTTATATCACTACCAGACAAACGTTTTAGATACACTACCAGCCAAACGTTTATATCACTACCAGACAAACGTTTTAGATACACTACCAGCCAAATGTTTTAGTACACTACCAGCCAAACATTTATATCACTACCAACCAAACGTTTATATCACTACCAGACAAACGTTTTAGATACACTACCAGCCAAACGTTTTAGTACACTACCAGCCAAACATTTATATCACTACCAGACAAACGTTTTAGTACACTACCAGCCAAACGTTTATATCACTACCAACGAAACGTTTTAGTACACTACCAGCCAAACGTTTTAGTACACTACCAGCCAAACGTTTTAGTACACTACCAGTCAAACGTTTTAGTACACTACCAGCCAAACGTTTATATCACTACCAGCCAAACGTTTTAGATACACTACCAGCCAAACGTTTATATCACTACCAGACAAACGTTTATATCACTACCAACGAAACGTTTTAGATACACTACCAGGCAAACGTTTTAGTACACTACCAGCCAAACGTTTTAGTCAGACTACCAGCCAAACGTTTTAGTACACTACCAGTCAAACGTTTTAGTACACTACCAGTCAAACGTTTTAGATCACTACCAGTCAAACGTTTTAGATACACTACCAGCCAAACGTTTTAGTACACTACCAGTCAAACGTTTTAGATCACTACCAGTCAAACGTTTTAGATACACTACCAGTCAAACTTTTTAGTACACTACCAGTCAAACGTTTTAGATCACTACCAGCCAAACGTTTTAGATACACTACCAGTCAAACGTTTTAGTACACTACCAGCCAAACGTTTTAGAGTCCACAAGTATCTTCAGGTTTTGTAGGAAATGTCAATCTGCTATTTTGTCCTACAACACCTTATACGCACCTCTTCACCATGAATAGCTTGAAAACTATGTTTTAGATCGACATCTAAGATAAAGCTGTCAAAGTCTTAACTGTCCTGAAACAATGTCTCAGGTATCAGACAGCACAATCACAACCATTTCATGTAATCGCTTTTCAAGAGAAATGCTTTAAAGACATCAATCTCCTGTTACCGTCTCTGTGACTCAATCTGTTTCTTTGCCAAACCACTGTGAGCAACTTTGTTTAAGTCTTTGATCTTGTCGTCCACCTAAAGTTCACATGGACAGCTGTACACGTACATTTGTTGATGAGTTGAAGGATGTAGAATCTGACACCCCTTCATGTGCACACAAGCATATCACTGTCAATCATTTTTTCTACATCACTGGATCTATTGACTTACATTAAAAGTTATGTATGTGGACAGCAACGAAGTGAATGCTGAACGTATGAGTGTGACTGAAATTGTAAGTGTAATCTTTTCAGTTTCCAAATGTCTGTATAATCACACCAAGGTGAGTTGGGTTCTTCCAGACTGTCGGAATTCGGCTCAACACGAACGAAGACAACAACAGAGGAAAAAGACCTGCGTGGACCTACAAGGTAAAGTAACATTACAGGATTTTATTACAGGAGGTTTAAACTGTGAAGGCTTATTTGGTGTAAATTGATTGACAAAGAGTAAACTTGTTGGTGTGAAGAGAATTCATTTCTTTGCATGCTGGGCTGAAACAGAACTGAGGCTATATGACTTGAAGAATGACACAGATAAGGTTACGGCTCACAGCACAGTCTTTCATAAATAACATTGGCAGGAATGAACATCTGCTGTGGTTGTATTCCTGTAAGCATTCAGACTGTCCTGCGTGTTTTTAAGTCTTTTAACTCCCACCAACCAGTTAAAGCCAGTCCAAGAATTGCTCTTGTCTGATCTCTTGCTTGGCCAGTCCCTCTTCTTTTCTCTTCCAGCCTTCTTCCAATAACTTCTTCTATCTCTTCACAGGTGTCCATGCTGGGACTACTGAGCTAGTTCCTGCTTATAGTTAGCTGAAGACCCGCCATTGTTGGTGTGTGATGTGGTGGCGTAAAGCATTACTCAGTTCTCACATAAAGTCTCATTTAATCAGTGGAATAAGATGCACATATATATATATATATATATATATATATACCATTGCAGAAAGTAAGCAGAGAAGGTCAAATCAAGGTTTAACCCAAGGTTAAAAATGTGCATGTCCCAGAATTCTTCCATCCTCACTAGAACAGAGGTTCTAATGAAGATCTCTCACACCGGGATACATTCCCTCCCAGCAGGTGCTGCCCTGTTGCTGTTCCTTGCGTTACCTGTGTTGAAAATCAGAACTAATATGGACAGGATTTAGGTGCAGAAACCCAGAACTGGATTAGAGAAGCGCGTAATGGGATTTCTGAGTGTTCGGCCCAAATTAAAGAGCATGAGTGTTATAAATAAGCATGAATTGGAACAAATATTTCTTCTAGGTCTTCTTCTAAGATCTTTCCTTCTCTCTTCCTCTCTCTCCACATCGTGTTCTCCTACCTGCTTAAAATGGAGCTGTGTCGTCGTGCTGCTGCTGCTGCTGTGGAGGTTCAGCATAGTACGAGTAGTCCTGCTTTCAGGCTCAAGTGGAGAAAGAGCTACCTACTTTAACTCGAGCACCTTTTAAGCCGAACATGTCCTAATGAGACGGTGAAGATAATGAAACAATGAAGAACACTGATTGTAAAGACAGCCAGAACACATTATGCTCCACAGAGCACTGCAGTTCACACGTGTTCACACGCTTAGTAATTCATGCATGACCTAGTTGGGCCTGGTAGAAGGTCTGGAAAGGAACAACATGATAACGGTGGATATGTGCTATATTATTTATCATAAAAGTTCAAGCATGGAGAAAAGGGAATGATCAATAAGGGCCAACACGGGCTTTTACACTGCATGGTACAGCTCAGCTCGACTGGCTTTTGGCACCAGCTACTACGCTTTCTACTGCAGATGTAGAACCCCTTAATGTAGATGCTCGTCAGGATGGCAGTGAAACAAAAGACTGAGTACAGAGTACAGACCCAGATGATTCTAACCCTGTCGCTAGTGTTAATATATGTGTTTGGGGGGAAAAGCAGCTATATAGAGATGACTGATCAGTAGTCTGCAGCATTTCCACCTCATCTTTTGGTGTTGGCTCTGCTTGCTTGGCAGAAATAGTACCAGGCTTGGCTAGCAGAAAACCAAAAAAAGGCCAGTAGAGTCGAGTCAAGTTGGTGCCATATGGTGGATAAGTGGCTTATGGAAAAAGTCAGTTGTATGTTCCTACAGCAGCTAAAACAGCTAAATCCAATTTTCTTACAAATCTATTTTTAGGCTGTTTACAATATTTTAATATTAATATTTTTTTATTTTATTTTAAAAGTGACCTAGATCTGACTTCTGAACAGATCACGCTCTTAAACTGACCCACATGTGTCAAAAGAACAGTGCTTCATGTGGCACGCTCATCCAGTCAATCATGACTGCAAATCCACTTTCAGTTTTATCTTTGCAAGAATCACAGTACCGACCACGTAGTTCCACCAGTTGACAGTTTGGCTTATACCCAGAATGCATTGAAGCTTGCTGTTAAAAGAGCATGCTATTCAGCCACAGCCACCTCTAAGGTTTTTTTAAACTTTGCTTTGAGATTTGTAACTTTTCTTTGAAACGGCAGCCCTGTTTTCGTATTTCTTTAACGGCATTTCTTTAAAAATATTGTTGAATTTGGCATGTTTGTGAGTGCCTTCCAATGTTGTTTGTACAAAATTATGAAGAATGTTGAGTTAGACTGACATAAATTATGATCTGGCTGTTTAGACTCAGATTTATCAGATATCATAGCAGTTGAAAATATTTGCAGAATTTAGCAGGAGCTCCTATCTAGAGGCATCTGAATATCAGATTCAATGTGTTCTTACTGTTCACACTTAGAGGTTTAGTGCAGATTTAAGGTGGCTATGGGGACCAGAAACCAGATGTTCAAAGTAGTATAATGCCTCTAAAAGTTATATCACACAAAGGTAGTATAAAATCACATGAAAGAGGGCACATTTGCTGGTTGCTGGTGATTGTGAAATGACCCTTATCAAAGCTAAAACTATAAGCTAACTGTTATTGGTTTGGTGTGTATATAATAGAGACAACAACACATTCTAACAGGTTATGGTTACGGTGTATTGGTTAGCACTGTCTCCTCAGAGCAAGATGATCTGGGTTGGATTCCCAGTCCGGGCCGTTCTGTGTGGAGTGTATATGTTCTCCCCGTGCTTGAGTGGGTTTCCTCTGGGTACTCTGGTTTCCTCCCACTTGTCTAAAGACATGCATGATAGGTTGATTGGTCACTCTAAATTGCCCGTTGGTGTGAGTGTGTGAGTGAGTTTTGGCCATGCGATGGACTGGCGAACCGTCCATGGTGCACCCTGCCTTCGCCCGATGGGATTGGCTCCAGCCCCCCTTGGCCCTGACTAGTGTGATTAAGCGGCAGATGATGGATGGATGAAAATTTCACGAGTGGACTTGTTGCACAGGTGGCGTCCTATCATGGTACCATGCTGGAATTCCTGAGATATATACTCTACCGCTCAAAAGTTTAGGATCACTTTAGAATTTCATTTCATGCAATTTTCATAAAATTCACAAGCAATATTGTCCATTTCACAATTAATGTAAGTGTATCAGATGATTTTTAAAGAATAAAAATGTTTGTATTAAAGCCTATTTTTGTATAGAGGCTTATTTTGAATATATAGTTCTATTATCAGCAATTCTCAGTCCTCTGTCTAAATCTCCTGGTACAGCCACCAATCCAAGTTAAGGTTGTTATTGGACTAATTGGTTGTTAGGACACTCTTGCTCAATTGTGATGCACAGCTGAAAAACATTCTACGAATAAGTGAGCATAAAAGGGAGAACAACATTCTAGGTTAGTTTAGTATCTGAAGCATCAGCAGTTGATGGCTTGCTGACCGACTCAAAATGGCCAGAAAGAAACAACCCGTCAGTCCATTGTTGTGTTAAGGAAGGAAGATACTCCATTGAAAACAAGAACATTGCACTGTGATCCCAAACTTTTGAGCGGTTATATATATATATATATTTGACTTAGCTATCAAAAGCTGTTTATTGTATATGTCATACTGTGCTGCACTAAACTGGACTTATTTCACTCTCTTTATAATGAAACATGCAGTATTTCAGTATTCTACAAGTACTGCCGATATATAATTAATGATATGTTCAGAAAAGCTTACTGTATTGTGACTTCATTTATCAAGATAACGATACATTGTCATAGTGCTCACCCCCACATTCTTCCTTTGAAGGGAAGCAAAAGTGTTATTTTCTGTGGTATCCCTCCGAGGAACCCTTTTTGACACCTTGATTTTTAAGAGTGCATCTCTGAAGTGAGAAGAGAGACTGCTCTTGGAGAGTAAGTGCCTTAGGCTATAACCAGTTGCCTGTCCTGAAATGGTGTCTCCATTTTCTTGGCCCTGTTAGAGTGTACCTTCAATTTTCTCATGCTGTAGTGGAGTCCAGCACTAATAGCCTAATGCTTCTAACCCCAGCCCGAGGAGCCAAGGACACAGAGGCACTGAATGCTATTTTGAGGGAAGAACAAAAAAAATAAATGAATAGATGGAACCGACTCGCATCCCCTTTGCTCCAAAATAACATCCTCGAGGCTTAAAAGGTTTAAGATTCATTTTTGTTGATGTTGGATATTTCCGATAGATAGACTGATGTTCCCTACGCTTTAGAGAATGATAGATGTTTCTCCATGGCACAAGCCTCTCCCTCGCCCATAGTCATTTTCGCGATCATTACTATTTCCCGCTTTGACCCTGCTGGCTGTTTCAGCTGAGCCTGTGGAGGATCGCTCCAGCATCTGCATTAGCACCATGCTAACGCTCTCACACAGTCTGGAAATGAGAAATTACTGCTACGTTTACTGGAACACCAGCAGAGACGGGATATGTTTCTGCCTGCTCTTCCGTGCCCACACTTATAAAAAGGTGCTACTAATGCTGCTTTGAAGTTCTTCTATTAAAGAACCACTGTTGGTTCCTTAAAGGACCTTCCAGTTGAGTGCTTTCAGCTTTTTTAAGGGAAACAAAAGTGGCTTGCTGGCACATTTCATATGTAAGAATGTAGATACTTTAGCAGCGTGGACGTAATTACTCAAACATGCATACCATTACGAATGACTTATTGCTTCTCTTAAACTGCAATGGGATAACTTGGCTTTCATTACTTTATGCAGAGGGTATTCTCATTACTCATTACTTTATGTCCCTCTATAACCCCTACACAAAGTGTACCAACCAGAAAGTACAGAGAAAACCCATTAGTGTGTTCACTGCTTCATTTAGAAAGAAACAGTCGGTTGCAGTATCATTCAAAAGTCAAACAAATTGCAACACTACTCCTCCTGAAGCTACTAAGCTACCACAAAACTCAGCAGGACCATAGAACTGTTCTGAAATAGGATGATTGTGTATTCTTTCAACCAAGTAGACTTTTTTTATGAGGATCGAATTTTAACATCTTGAAACTAGTCCATCCACCTTAGCAACCACCTGGAATAGCATTACAATAGTCTATTATTGCTAGGGAATGGCCTAGCAACACCTTATTATGTATGTTAGTTACCATCCCTGCTAAAAAAAATAGCACAGACTCACATGTATATTGTTTTTTTATTTTATCTCATTTGAACATGACAACTGCTTTTTTCACATCCTGTTTAAGTTTCATGAAGAACGGACCAATAGAAATGCTCCAAAATCACTTGGAGCAAAACCTCTTTGTAGTAGCTTACATTGAAAGTAAAGAAGGTTTTTGGGCTCTCTTCTAAAGCGACTGTCTTGGAGATAGTATATTTTCTTTGGATAGCAATGATATACTTGTTTAAGCTGGTATAGAGCTGATTGGTCAGTATTCTAGAAGTACTGCCCAGATATAAGTTGTGATATTCAGAAAAGCATACTGTAGTGTGACTGGTTATAGTGTTCACCCATACATTCTTCCTTTGTAGACGCATCCACTAAAAGTTCCATTAGGGAACCAAAAGTGTTATTTTCTGTGGTATTCCTCAGAGGAAACCTAGATTTTGTGATGGTTTAGCTGATCACAGAACAGTATTTATACTGTCACAGTAGAATAAGGAGAGTTCAGTACATAGAACTGACATACTGTGAACATTAAACATATTTGTTCCTCCTACGTCATACATTTACAAAAGAGGCCAGCATAACTGGGTGCTTTCAAAATCAGTGAATACCAGAATTTACTCATTAGTATTCATGCCCTGAATATATATAACATACATATACAACAACAACAGCAACTAAAATAGATGTCGGCACTTTACATACCCGTTCCAAGGGACTGAACAGTTGGTGGGTATAGTTGATGTTCATTTTTAAACGAGGCTGAAATTGGCCAGGTTCTTAATGGAATGTTCTGTTCCACCTTAAATGCTACAGTTTGTAAAGGTGACAGAAGGTAACAGTGGCGCCATTTAAGGTGGAATGGAAAATTAAACAAGATCCTGAACCATTTTAATTCACAGTTGTTAGCTTGCTTGTTAGACAGTTTCTAAAACCTTAAACAATATCAAGCAGCTTCAGCTCAGCATTCAACACTGAAGAGACTGAAGAGAGGACCATCCTACCTTCATTAGCATCACAACCCCAACAGTATCCTATAAGTAGCCGCCATGCTGTGTGAGGTTATCACTGCTTGCTGGTTGAAACAGATCATCTTAAACTGAAAGTTTCACAGTGAGTAATGTACTTTGTGCTGATGTCGATATGGAAAATGAGTAGCTAGTATTGGTAGTACCGGTACTAGAAACTAACATAGCTAACTAAGCAGTATGAAGATCTAGATCTATATTTACGAGTTTTTTTTTTGTTTTTTGTTTTTATGTCTGCCTCGCCTGTCATATCAGTTTCGACATGTGGCTTCTGTGTGATTAACGCAGTGTCTTACGGTAAACCAACTAATCAGAGTAGAGCTCATTTCTTTCTAAAAACAAATCCTAGGTTGTATATGGGTGTGTAAAACCGCATCTCTGCTATTGCTAGACATGTCACACACCTTCTATGTAGACATCAAAGAACAATTTAAACTATATGCACCATTTGTTTACTGACGTTCCCTCTATTCTTAATATTACTTCACATTTTCAGTGCAGAGCTTCACTCCTTACAAACACTGGACACAGTGGACAGATCAGTCTAGTAGAGGCAAGATAAAGTAAAGGCAAGGCAAGTTTATTTGTATAGCACCTTTCATAGACAGTGGCAACTCAGTGCTTTACATTAATAAAGAAATAAGAAACAAAGCATTGAAATAAGTCAGTTAAAAGAAAAATACAAATATTTAAAAGAAAGAGAATTAAACATAAAATTGAAGAATGAATCATGTCTAAAAGTGAGGTCGGACTCTGTGCTGAGGTCCGTTCTTCCGGCTTATGTTTTTCTTTACAGTGAGTTACTCCTGCACCCCACCAGAGCCAGCTCTGTTGGCCCTAGAGGCACAGGTTTATTCCAGAAGCTGCACTAAAGATTTCTCTTATATCGTCATATAAGTCTTCACTAAAGTGAGATTGCGCCCCTCATCACTAAATACTGTGTAAATACATGTCTGTTAAAAAAGCATCCGTTCTCTCTCATGGCATCTCTTCTGGCCTCATTTCTATTAGTCATTCAGTCATCAGAGGTTGGACGTGGTGGCCCACTTGGAGGTGTAGAAAATAGTCTTTCTTATTTTAGTTCTCAGCAGGACCCAAAGTACTCAAAGCATGTAACTTTGACGAGTGGAAGAAAACTTGCAATGACAGATGGTTGTGAGCCCCACAGTGATACAAGGTCTGTCAATATTGTGTTCTTACGTCTCATATTATAAACAAAACGAGGACTTTGTGTGGGCTGAAAAGGAGCTATTTAAAAGGTTTTCCTCATTATGGTTTAAAGACCAACAGAGCTCATTGAAGTGCGATTGGATTTGAACAGAAACAGAAGTTGGTGCGAATGTTACATGCCTGTATTTAATCGTATGCAGTCTTTACATGTCCATTAAGAGGAGCCATAATAAAATAGATGGAGCATCTAATGAACACATTATGGTGGATCTCTCTTTGCTTCTCTGGTGTAACTGCTCATGACTTTGATGGATACTCCTGGCTGAACATTATGACATTTTCTCTTTGTAGCAGGAGCTGATCTTGAAATGTCAGACTGTCCCTCCTCCTCTTTCCCTTAGCTCTGCCATTCTGTCTGTGCATTTCTCTCCACTGTCTCCTTCTGACAAATGAAAAACCAGACTGGCGGCTTGCCCTCCTCTCCCACCCTCTCACTGGACCACAAATTACATTCCACTGATTGAGAGAAATGTTCGTAATTACAGTCAGTTGCCAGTTTATTAGTCACACCCACCTTGTACCTACACTCATTGGCCATTTTATCTGAAACACCTACAATATTGGTGCACTTTGCAAACATAACATTACTGTAGCCCCCATTTATAGAAGCATTAGTGGGATTTCTCAACACCTCAGTGTCACTGCTAGCCTAAGAACAGCCTGCCAACAAAATATATCAAGCTAGCAAAGCTCATGCGGTTACTGAAGATGACTAATTCACATTGTGCTTGAAAATTTGAGTTACTGATTTACATAAAACCATATTGGTGCACTTTGTAAGCTTAACATTACTGTAGCCCCCATTTGTAGAAGTATTAGTGGGGTTTCTGAACATCTCAGTGTAACTGCTGGCCCAAGAACAGCCTGCCAACCAAAAATATCAAGCTAGCAAAGCTCATGTTGATACTGAAGATGACTAATTCACATTGTGCTCCAAAAATTAGCATTGCTGATTTACACGACACCATATTGGTGCACTTCGTAGGCATAACATTACTGTAGCCCCAATTTATAGAAGCATTAGTGTGCTTTTTCAACACCTCAGTGATACCACTGGCCCAAGAACTGCCTGCCAACAAAAAATATCAAGCTAGCAAAGCTCATCTGGTTACTGAAGATTACTAATTCACATTGTGCTTGAAAATTTGAGTTACTGATTTACATAATACCATATTGGTGCACTTCGTAGGCAAAACATTACTGCAGCCCCCATTTATAGAAGCATTAGTGGGATTTCTCAACATCTCAGTGTCACTGCTGGCCCAAGAACAGCCTGCCAACAAAAATATCAAGCTAGCAAAGCTCATGTGGTTACTGAAGATGACTAATTCATATTGTGCTTAAAAATTGAGTTGCTGATTTACATGATACAATATTGGTGCACTTTGTAGGCATATTACTGTAGCCCCCATTTAGAAACATCAGTGGGATTTCTGAACACCTCTGTGTCACTGTTGGACCAAGAACAGCACGGCAACCAAAACTATCAAGTTAACCATGGTCATGTAGTCACTGAAGATGACTAATTCACATTGTGCTTGAAAAAATTAGGATGGCTGATTCACATAATGAGTAAAATAGAGTTATGAGGCCTTCATGCATTAAATTGCATCAAAGTAAACCCAAAAAGTAGTAGTATTTACTTATTTCAGATCTCTCAGATTTAAAAAAACAGGGCACTCAATTATGTTTAGTTCCATTATGCTTCAATCTATAATGTTTTAATCTATATGAGTACAGAGAAAAGTTCACTTGAGCCTATATCAACACACTTACTGCTACACATCATATATAGCATAGCTGCATTTTGTTCTGTCTGCTACAGTATGTTGTGCATCTGGCAGCCTATAGTCTCAATCTGTGCCTCTACAACATGTATCAGCAAGTGGCTAATAAAATGGCCAGTATTTGCTCACAGTGTTTAAAACCCCAGCAGTGCTGCTATGAGAGATACACTCTCACAAGCGCAACACCCACTACTGTGTAGTAACATGCCACAACAGGGCAACAACGTACTCTCACCGTGTTTTTCGTCACTGCTGTGCTGAGAATGGTCCACAACTCATGTCATATGTGGTTGGTGGTGGTCCCACATTGCTCACTTTCCATTGGTAGACTGAGCAAAGGGGGGCTTTTAAATTGTCCAGCAACAGCCATTAACTGTAAAACCACACAGTGTACACAGTCAGGTCCAGAAGTATGTGAACAATGAAACATTTACTGGAATATTGCCTCCACAACCATGGATGTGAAATGAAACACTCGGAAAGCCATTGAAGTGTAGATTTGTGAGTTTATTTCAAGGGAATAAAGTAAAATATTGCATTAACCCTTTGAGAATTACAGCATTTTTTTACATAGTCCCTCCATTTCCACAGCCTCAAAGGTAATTATACAGTTGATTGGCAGGTTTCCTGGTCAGATATGGCCTGTTCTCTCATTATTTCATGTCAAATAAAGGAGATTAAAGGTCTGGAGGCCTTTTAAGTGTTGAATAGTGTTTGGTTGCTGTTCATGGGAACTCTCAATATGTGATCAAACGAGGTGTTGCTACCAGTGAACGGAGCATCATTAGATTAAGTAAGTACTTAGATAAGTCGCCAAAAAAGGTTTGGTAAAAAGAAAGAATGCACTGAGAATGAGATCAGGAATACCATAAGACCTGGAACATCACAAAAGATGACTACAATTAAGTATTGCATTTTTTTCCTTTTTTACATCTATTCAAGTTAAGGATGTTCTAGAGGAGGCTGGTGTATCATTGTCAAGTCTACAAACAAGAAACATCTTTATGAATGTAAACACAAAGGATTTACCACTCTCGTAAACCACTCTTTGGATAGATAAAACCAAGACTCACTTGGTTAACTTCAGAAGAGTGTGGAGAAGGAAAGGAAGGGCTTATGATCCTAAGCATACCATATTATCTGTGAAACATGGTGAAGGCAGTTTTATGGCATGAATATGGATCTGGGTCACTGATGGTTACTGATGATATGACCACACAGCAGCTACACCAAGGGGATTTAATTAGAATTCAGTAAGGTTCAGTTTGATGGCCTAGGTCTGGGCCATCATAAGTTCTAACTTGTGTTATAATTCAGTGCCATTTCCTGTATACTGACGTAGCCTAGTAGTTCTATCAGCATTTTATGTCATCAACAACTGAAAGACAAACAAATTACACATACCGTTCAATATATTTCAACAATATTTTAAATATTTTAACTGAATGAACTGAATGAACTGAATCAATTATTAATAAAACTCCAAATTAAAGTAAAAGTACATATAAAAACACAGAATGTTTTTTTTTAAAAGTGCATCATAATGTGCTTATTTACAGAAAAACTAAATAAAACTTTTTAGAGCACGCCATCTGAATAAGCCTTTGTCTGACTCGCTTTATTCTTTGACTCACTTTATTTCTTCTACTGCTGTTTCTCGCTTCGCACCTTGTCTGTGTGTGCGCCGCACTCTCGAATCTGCACAGATCTGCTTCGAAGCGCCTTTGGTGGTCTTAAAACGCATGCGATTGGTCTGTGAGTTTACTGTGCCGCAAAGCCCATATGTACCATAAACACAATCAAAATTAAATCGCTCTCAATAGTTTATCAGTTTGGATCCGCATTGGACCGCCGTTCACCTAGTAGTGACCTCCGAGCTGCACTTTCTGATGAATAATGACCCAAAACAAGACGCAAAAGCAACGCAACAGCTTCTTCAGGCAAACAAAATGGAATGTTTTTAAATGGCCAGTCACCTGACCTCAACCCCACTGAGCATGCCTTCACTTACTAAAGATACAACTGAAGAAAGGAAGCTCTACAAACGAGCAGCATCTGAAGGCAGAACATCTTACGGGTGGAAACTCAACATTTGGTGATGTCCATGGGTTCTAGACTTCAGGCTGTAATTAGTCGCAAAGTATTTGAATCCAAGTATCAAGTTGTTTAATCATTAGTTTGTTTAATTACTTTTGAGACTGTCTAAATGTGGGTACTGTGTAGAAACAATGGCTATAATTCCTAAATAGTTGATGCAATATATTTAGACCCCTTGAATTAAAGCTACTTTAAGTCTCTACTTTAATTGCATCTTGCCTTCAAACCCATTGTGGTGGTTTACAGAGACCAAATAATAAAAACTGTTTTACTGTCCAAATACATGTGATTGTATGTGGTAAGAGTTTCCAATGAGCCAATAAGCCAATGAGCCAATGAGCGCAGCTGCCAACTCAGCTGAATGGATTTTTTTTTTTATTACCTCACAACAAGAATATAAATGTGTAACTATACACTCCAAGTCCAGGTCCCACTGTGGTCTTGGAAATGGGTTGAATGTGATGCCCGATTGCTGTCAAATGGGATGATTATGGTCATTTATTGTTGCGGTTCTTTTGCAGTGACAAGGTTGAGTCTTTGTCTAAAGCTCAATTAACCTTTGCTTCACCATTAACTGAACAGAGGAGTCTATAATGCCATTGTGGAGGGGAGAGGAGGGAGGGCTTGAAGGCTTGTTAGGCACCGGACTCTCTGATTGCCTGCTGTGGCCTCGTCTCAGGACAGCCAGTGAAATGAGCGGTGAACTGGTGTGAATTTAAAATCAGTTCGGGGTCAGCAGGCTGTCTGTAGCAAGCTCCGTCATTACTCCAGCGGCGACTCAGTCTAATGAGTCAGACACGCGGGGCGAGGGAAGGACAGGTTTTTTCCGGAGAGATGAGTCGGTGGAATTGGGAGTAAGTGTGAAGTAGGTATGTGGCAGGTTGTAAATCGGCTAATTATCGTGACGGCGCCTGAGAGAGATCCAGTTTTTTCCCAGTCATAATGGTCAAAATCTAAGGTGTGTAAAATACCCAACGCGCCTCATCTTTCCTCCGCTCTCCTGTCTGAGAGCTCTTTCTATTCCCTCTTTCAGCTTTTTGGCTCATGTCATGGCCAAGAACAGGCTACATGGCCTGGTATGAGTCAGATCTCCAGTGACAGGCTGGAATAACCGTTAACAGCTTCCCTGCTCATGCCCTTGGGCTATAGAGGATATGCTGTTATGGGTCACAGAGGGGCTCCCATGTCCTCCAACTCCTCCACCTGCCATTCCCTCTGTTTTTCCTGGGGAAGAGCACAGCGTACTAGAATCACCTTCAGTCATGCACTTAATTAGATCCATAAACCTTACTATTTTGCATGTGAGCAATTTTCCTGTAGAAGTTGTGTGGCCAGTTTATTAGTTACACCTACTTTAATGTATTTGAATAAAGTAAATTGATGCTTCGAGTCAGCAGAATTAACGAGTCTAATGATTGGAAAGCTGACCGGATAGCACTGTGTAAGATGCATGTATTCAGCTGTACAAAGTTATAGCCATCGACTAGCCATCAAATAGCCTCCACTTTTATGTAGCTCACAGAACGGCACTGCTGTAGGGACCTCTGGTACACATCCATTACCCAGCAAGACACTATATGATACACTATAGTTATTAAATGCTGCATCATCAGAAGCATTAGATGTCATCTGAGCATATTGTTGCTGTCCAATAAAAAACATCTCCGATTTCTGTTTCTCTAGATCAACTAAATGCAGCAGCTGTTGTTGCTTGGAAAAAATCTGGTTCCATTGACTTCCATTGAAAGTGAAGGCCTGGCCTCTCCTGTAAACTTGCCATTTTAAATATACCTGTTTTTCATTGGACAGCGATAATATCATAGACGTCATCACTTCTTAAAGAACCTAAAAGAATGTTTCATTGATTAGTGTTGTTAAAGGTGTCATGGAAACATACTGTGAACCTCAAACACTAGCTTCTTCAAATACAAATCCCAAACTTGCAACGTTGCTAAAACGAGCCAAGTCTATGTACCTAAACTGCTTGACAACGTGGATAACTATACTGTTTTAAGCTGTGAAGGCAATGTTAGCACCTTACAAACCGTCTGCAAGGACCCGAGCGGTCAGCTCCCATAGCTTAAGTTCATCTTGCTGCCCAGTTCCACCTTAAATGCTACAGTGTGTACAGGCACCAGAGTGTAACTGCAGCACATTTTAATGTGGAAATGAAATGAAGTCAACTTCATTCCCCACATCTTTAACATGATCCTGGAAAACATTAATTCAATATGTGCTCTCCAGACTGTTTCTCAAACCTTGGACAGTATCGTACAGCTTCTCTCAGCATTTAACACTGAAGAGGCTGAAGAGAGGAGCAGTTTCACCTAGCATTACAACAGTAACCTGTAAGCAGCAGCCCTTAAACTGAACTTTAATTTACTTTGTGTTGGTGTCAAGATGGAAAGCAAGTAGCCAGAATAGGTAACGTTAGATACTAGTAAGCTTCAAGTAACTAACTTTAGATTAGATTAGATTGATACTTCATTGATCTCAGAGGGAAATTCAAGAAGTGAAGTGAAACACTCACTCACACACACATACACTAGTGAACAAACACACTAGGGGGCAGCCCTACTCTAGCACCATAGGTGCAGTCGTGCCCTGTCTGTTCATGGTATCGAACCCGCAAGCTTCCGGTCACAAGGCTTGTTCCCCAACCTCCAGCCCCTAGGACTGCCCCTAGGTGCTCTACGTATCTAACTAAATAGTATAAAGACTGTGCTTATTAACAGAGTTTCATTACTGTTAATCAGCAAATCAGAGCAGGACCTATCAATTATTTTATGAATTCACCAAAAATGGGAAAAACAGCTTGGTAAGGATGCGATTGAGACCGCAAAGGTAGTGCTGCTGTGGCAAGGTTAACTACTCTAGCTGTCTTTGGTAACACTTTATAGTCAACCCCTCACATGAACTGACATTAATTTAACTAATAAGGAATAGTTTATCTGAAAGCAACGAGTAGGAACGAATGAATGAGTTAAATAATAATAATAACTAAGGTTACATTACTCATGCTAACTAATGCATATAACTATTTATTATGTATATATGATGAAAGTGGCGAAGGTAATGCAGGTCTTTGTTCAATGTAAAATGCAAAATCAAGTGTTCATAAACCTACAAAAAAGAAATTAACATGTATCCAACTGCTAGACACTAGTTCATTCATCTGTTTACCCAGTACATGCGTCATAATATCACTAATAACAATAATAATAATAATATAAAGAAGAAGAAAAAGAAAAATAGCAAGAAGAATCTTTATTTATTTTCTTTTCATACCAGTGGCAGCTCAAAGGGCTTTACAGGCAGTTTTTATCAGTAATAACATAATCTTAATAAGCCAGAGACAAAGTTCAACCTTATAGGTACTACGAGTATACTATACTACTACGAGTTTTAGTTAAACACAGAGTTAGAGAGACGTTTTAAAGATGTTTCTTAAAAGTGAGCTCTGATCCTGACTGTCTAATGAAAACTAGAATTGAGTTCCACAGTTTAGAAGCAGAATAACTGAAAGAGTCTCTTCAGGTTCTCTGTATTTTACTGAAGGTATATGCAAAAGGTCAGAATCTGCAGATCTAAGATCTCGAGTGACAGAGAGACGTTCTGTGATGTGAGCAGGTTCTAGATTATTTAGAGCTTTATAGACAAGTAAAGTCTATTCTAGAAGATACAGGCAGCCAGTGCAGCTCTTTTGAAACAGGACTGATATAAACTCTTTGGTTTTTTTTTTGTTTCTTGTTTTTTTTGTTAGGATCTGAGCTGCTGCATTCTGTATGAGTGTATGGGGGTGATGGATTGTTTCTTAGGAGCTCTAGTAAAAGGACTATTACAGTGATGAACTCTGCTTGTAACAGACACATGAATGAGTTTCTCTGCATCACTCTGGGATAGAAAAGGCCAAACTTTGGTGATTTTACTTAAATAATAAAAAGCTATGGAATATAATGCAGAATCATATTGAGCTCAGAGCTCAGAGCTGCTGAGATCACACCCAGATTACATACTTCAGGTTTGTTATTAGTTACTAAAGAACCGAGTCTGTCCTAAAGCAGTTTAGTACCGAGAATCAGTATTTCAGTTTTGTTTTGGTTTAATTGTAAAACATTATGTAGCTTATGTTATTATTGGTCCTGGAAGCCCACAGTCCTGCACATTTGAGTGCTTTTCCTGCTTTAACACAGCCACTTCGGCTCAATAATGAGCTGTTAATGAGCTGATTAATAGAACCAGGTGTGTTGGGAAAAGGGTAAACATCAAGAAGTGCTAGACGGTTTGGTCCAGGACCAGGATTGAGAAACACAGGCTTGTGTAGGACCTTCACTCAGGTATGTATGTAAAACATCTAGGCATTGATTTACATTGAATAAACTATTTATGGACACTGGCTGTTTCTCATTGATTAGCCTGTTGAAAGAAGGAACCGCATCAATTCAATATTCAATGGGCTAAATGATTCTTTTCCATGGAGCCTTTCAGTGCAGGTAAATGTAACAGACAAATAATAATATCCTGAGAGTAACAGCTTTTATAGCTACGTAGCAGTGTTTTTATATATAGATATAAGGGACATTAATTGGTTGCTGTAACACAGTGACTAAATATTATTGACAGAATTGATCAAGATGCTGGGAAGAGCAGGCGGGCAGGAGGGGTCAGGCAGTCCTGTTATCAGTTTAGCTGGTTTAGCTTGACTGCAATGATTGTTAATTAGTTGTAATTCTAAGAAATATAATGATCGATACATGCACATGATGCACGCATGCAGATACATGCAGTATATATACAGGGTGCACATGTTATTGGGGGTTTGTGGGGGTGGTCAGATAGAGTTAGCTCGACAAAACAACACCAGTCTTCATTATTTGGGGGGAGCAGGATTAGTCAGCCATGACTGTGTAGATTTTTGTAGATCTTTTCTCTAAATACGTTAATCTTCTTGCATTTATTTATTTATTATTATTCATTACTTTTCATGGATATTATTCAAATATTATTATTATTGTTATTTTTTATTTCTCTCTTTTTTTCACCCCCTCTCTTAAATTCTAAAGCATCCTTGGATATGTGAAAGGTGCTATATTGCTGTAACTGTTATTATTATTATTATTATTATTATTATTATTATTATTATTATTAGGCAGACAGTCACTTGTTTTCTAGTTTTGCTTGTTTTCCCTAAAAATGCAGGCCTGTTGTAGAATGTTTTGCTTCTCCAACTAGGATATAAGTACATTATAAATAAATTAATATTAAGTATAAAGTATGTTCAAGTATTTTAAGTATAAATATAACTAATAAAAGTATTTATAAGTAAATGTAAGTGTATTTCTAGAGCCTATATACAAAAGCAAGGTCTTCTATTGCACAAATGTGAATTGTTGTGGGTTTTCATTACCAAATCAGGCCATTTTTCAATTAAAACTGTACAGCTATTCCCGCAGCCTGAAAGTACAGCTATTTATTTTTCTGTGCCAGTAGCTATGACTTATTCATTTGTTCCTGCTTATTGACTCATTAATTTCTGATGTATTAGTCCTTAAGTAAATGACTTAATTATACTGTCAGTTCACATAGCCTTATTATAAATTGTTACCCCGCCTTTAGCTAGAACCAAACACAATGACAAGGTATTTGTTTCTTTTGTCACAGTTCTTTAACGTGTTAGCATAGCATTCCCTGAAAAAGAAAAGCTTTCTAAAGCTGGTCTTTTGCTCATGGTAAACACGAAACTACGCCAGAAACTTATAGTTACAGGTGGTTGCAAGGGCTCTTGGGAGAACAGCAAATAAGCCAGCAAACATGTAGAGCTCAGAGTTGCTGCAGTGCAACAATATCCACAATAAATCTTGCTTTTTTTTCTTTTTTTTTTTTTTTTTTACTGTGCTTTCTCTGTTCAGTAACTTTAGATAATTGAATATCAAAATTAGTGAGAATTAGCATATGCCCACCATAGCATATACCATGATAGCTTCTGTTTTTGCATATTTGTCACAACTGTTTCTTCAGATATTCAAACAAAAAGAGACAAAGACAACCTGAGAGAATGCCAGAGTGGGTATTCGGGAAAATTTCCAGTGGACCAGTAACGTTTTGGGCCTTTTACTGCAAGGTAATGACCAATTATTGGAAGATTATACTTCCAGTAGATGCTGTTAAAGGTGGCACAACTTACCAATGTGGGTGATATAAGTGTTATGAAAGTTTCCTCCCAAAATAAATATAATAATCCCTTAAAAACTGTGTAGATAATAAAATAATAATAATAAATAACAATACTGTAAGGGACAAATCCTTTTTTACAACACTATATATGTCACTTATATGATGTCCAGGTATATGTATCTAATTAACTGGCCACTCATGTATGTATTGTAAATTCTAAATCCTACCGTCTGTTTCCATGGTGGGAATGATTTGTGTGTGGTCTTGATTTATAGTCTTGCACTTCTGGGCTCTGCAACGCCATATAGTCTCCGTCCCTCGCCGTTCCTACTGTCATTTCTCATTATTGAAGTGTTTCCAGTGCCTGCCTTTTGAGACTTCGCTCAGATGCAAAATACAGAGACAAATGAGGGATATTAATCACGGCAACGACAAAGGTAATGATGATAGGTAAAATGATAGTCGACAGTGAGAGAAGGGAAGCTGTCAGGGCGAAGGCGGATGATTAAGGTCCGATCATTGCTCAAGAATCCACTTCCAAGGCCTCGCCTGAAGTTCGCCGAATGAGCAGTGACAGTAAGGCCGCAATTAGCACCGTGGCTTCAGCGGCCGCACCTACAGCGGATAGTCTCCACCACCGTGCATTCTGGGGCACAGCTGCATGTGGGCTCCTGAGCTGGGTCTTCCTGATCAATGTGGGAAACAGGGAGGGAAAGTAAAAACAGATGGCTAAAGGCCACAGTGATCCCTCTTCCCTGACTCACAGTATCAGTATCCTCTCAGAGCGGGCGCTAAATTAAAACAACCAGCGTCCCATTGATTCCATCTGTGACAGGAGCTATGCATCACCTGAGGAGGGAAAGAAAGCGGGGGCCTAGGAAGTGGAGAGAGAGAGATTGGGGGTTGGTTGGGGGGCGGATAGGTGGAGAGAAAGCATTCGGGAAGGGACGTTTTATCTGAAGATCCTTGTCCACGGAGGAGTCGAGGCTGGAATCTGTTCCAGTGGTGGAGGCAGGAAGGGAGGGGCTCAGAGAGTCTCTGATAGGGACATATATTAAACAGAGGAGGAGAGCACTATATAAAGCGAAAGAAAGAGAAAAAGATGAGATCGAAGTAAATGGAAATCTGATGAACACCTAGATGGAATAGGGCTGTTGTTTTCGACTTGCCTCCTTCTCCCCTCCCACTCTCTCCTTTCCTATCACTCCTAAGGTAGAGAAAGTGGGGCTACCATGGGAACTGAGCCATATGAGCTGATTGCCTGGCTAATGACTCACTGATCTGGTCCAATCACAAAGCTCTGGAGCCGAGGCTCTTTGATTTGTGGCAATCAGCTCAAATGGTCTAATGGAGCAATCAGAAACCCTGAGTCCATCATTAGCTTTCACCCAGCGACCTTAGAGAGAACCCTACTGTGGTTCTATACCCTCGGCCAAATGCATGCACACATATGCATTATTATTTTTCTATTGCTACGATATACTTACACTGTATGAAGCAGTACAGACCACTGATGCACGCGTCATTGGTTTTGTAGTAGGCCATTAACAACTGGGAGTCATTTTTGTCATTTTGGGGAAATGACAAAAATCGCCCCATCATGCTCTGTGATTACCTGGCAAGTTGCAAAGATGATGCGCTTTGTCCTACATACAGTTTTCTCTAAAAATATCACATGTGAATTATCAGGACATTAATAGCAAAAATTGGAATATTATTACAAAATTATTCAACCCCACTTTAAAGTCATTAGTTGTATCTGGATCAGTCTCATGACATTTTATTATATTGTTATATTGGTTTTATGTAAAACGTATTCTGTGCTGTTTGCATAAGGATTCAAACCAAAGTTCACACAGATGAAAGATGTTGCTCTAGGGATGACACAAAAACTTCACATTTTCTGGAAATAAATACTCCCTTCATTCACACACCACTGGTCAGACTGCAAAGGAAAGCTATACAAATGAAGACCAACACACATTCTAAGGAAATTAGAATTACAGCCATAGACTGTGGGATCAATTGTGAGGAAATGGAAGCAGCATCAAACCACCCAGGCATTAGACAAGGTCGCCCCTCAAAACTCAGTATCAGAGCATGAAGGGGACTTGAGAGGGATGTGACAGAGAGACCAACAATCACTTTAATGGAGCTACAGAGTTCACAATGACTGAGACTGGAGAGAAGGTGCATCAGTCACTGATCAATCTTTCTCTATACCACTAGCCTATATGGGATGGCAGCTAGAAAGAAAGCCATTATTGAAGAAGTAGCTAAAACACAGCAGAGCTAAAATGCGAGATAAGCTTTTGTGGTCCGGCACTATAAATTCAGTTTTGGCCAAATGGCACAGGACATAACACTTCCTAAAAAACGTGATCCAATCAGTGAAGTAGTGGGGGTGCTTTTCCTCAACATGGACTGAGCATTTTGTTAAAATTGAAGGATGGACAGACGGTGCAATTCTTGGGAAAAACTTTCAGCAGGACAGTGATCCCAAGCCCAAGAGCAAAGCAACACAGGAGTGGTTGAACAGCTCAAGGATGAATGTTTTACAATGGCCAAGTACGGCCCAGTCAAGAATCAGTGGCTTCATTTAAAAACTGATCTCCCCAAGTGACATACATCCAACTTAAAGCAAATCTAGAAGAAAAAAGAAATAATATTAATAATTAGGGGTGGAAATCTCTTCCAAACAGTGTGCAAAGCTGGTAAAATCTTATCCCAACTAACTTAAAGATGTTACTGCAGCAAAAGCACTCTACTACTAACTAGGGTGCATTTAGCAAAAACCAAGTGATATGGCATATTTTATAACAATTACAAGTAACAGTAACATGATACTGTCCTGATTGGGAGCAGGTGGGAATTATGTCCCAGAGACATTGTTGTAGCAATCCTAACCACCAACTAGCCTGCATAGAAGACACTAGAGATGCATGAATACCAGTCTCAGGAACCCTGGGTGATACCACGCTCATTTACAGCACTCATTTCAGCATAGCAATACTAGCTGATATCATGTGGCATAGGCCGCATGTACACCACAGCATTAATAATCAAACACAATGATCTCACTAATCACTAATGATCTCATCACACAGAGGAGAATCACTCACACTGTAGAGGTTAGACACAAAGGTGTTGGTCACTTTAAACATTCCACCTTGGCCAGGAATACACTGTGTAATCTCTTCATGAACACATAAGCACAATCACAACGGCTTTGTTAATATTGGTGGGGAGACAAAAACAGATTTTAAAAAATTTACATAACCTAAAAGACTCTGTATACACAGCTTTACTTTGCGGCTTTTTGTTTGACTAAATGGAAGTATAAAGCTTAAAGCTCTTAGCTCAAGGCTCTTTTTCTTTCTTCAGTAAAACTCCACCACCCCACCTGTAATTGGGGCTCTGGTCCCAAAGGCACTGTTTAACTTAGAAATCCCCACAAAAAATGTTTTCTTTCTTTAACTGTTACGGGTCGGGGTTTAGGAGTGCAGAGATGAAAGGCCAAAATAAAAAGGGTTTTATTTGTAAAAAGGGGGTGTATGTGGGTGTTTGTAAAATGTGCTAGATACGGTATCTATAAATGACATGCCGGAAAAAAAACCTTCTTTTGTTTTTGGCGTATTTTTCACCTTTTTTGTTTTTGGGGTATTTTAACCCTTCTTTTGTTTCTCCTTTTTTTAGGGGGGGTTAATACTTCTTTTGTTTGCTCTCTAGAGCTACTGTTTACCAGGCACAGAGAGAGGGTGCGACAATCACCTGCGAGACTTCCGGTCTTTTATAGGCCGTCCCCCAGGTGCTGCTGATGAGGCCTGATGAGGAAACTGACGGACCCCTTACATTAACTAAACTAAATAAATTCATGTGGTGAGCGTACTGTACTACCATGTCAGTGCTCAGTGTTAGCTGAGTCTGTGTTTGTTCAGTAGCTGGTGTTTTAAATGAAATAGCATGATGCTGCAGAGTACAACCGATGCTGCAAAATATTTTCTATGTGGTGTGCATTTACACTTTTTCACCAGAGAGGTCTCCAAATCCCTAAAATTTACACAGTGAAGCTGTAAAACAGTATTATATGTGAAATGGTATTTTTTCACTGGGGTCCCTCTACATTTGCATATTGTCATTTACATTTACACCACTGTCATACAACAAATCACACTTTAAGCACCCTTATGGACAGCTGCACAAGTTGAAGGATAGCAGCTTACCAAGTTTCTTAATATCACCAGCTAGCTGTGAAATCCATGATAAAATAGGCAGAGTAGCTTATAAGTTATCACTTACTAGTCCAACAGGAATAAGGTTAGCTCAACATCTGTCTGGTATCTTTTTATCTCTTTTAGCTCTCATCAACGATTAATAGCCAGTCTGAGATTTATTCTCTTTTTCTCTACTTGACTTCATCTGATCTCATCGCAGCCTCTGCCATGATATCCATACTGGGAATACCGAGACGGCTTCATCTTGTGGACCCATAGTTGGTGGTGTGTGACACTGCTCCAAAGTTACAAAGAGCTGTAGCAGGTGTTTTGGCATCGGTTTTAAGTCAGTACACTATGTGGGGATGTACTGAGGTAGCGCACCATTCACGAGCGCGTGTTCCTCCTCGCAAGGATCAGCCCAGACTCCATGGGTAGGTTTTGCAGTCACAATATTTATTTACTGGATCGGCCGGCACGTGAAAAAAGAAAAAAAATGAAAACTGAGGAAAAGGAAAGGGAAACAAAAGGGCTAGGGTCTATCCACACACCAGGACTTTACATAGCTTCAGCTACAGCTACAGTCACTCAGTCCCCTACTGGCATAACAGCAGCCAGTGCACGTCAGAGGCCACGAGGCCACGTAGACGCAACCATACATCCCCCCTAATCCACAATAAAATCCCCGTTTATAGCCCCTCCAAGCCCCGCCCACCAATTATGCTACCATTCTGTGGGACCGGGGGGTACAATAATAAACAAACCAAATTAACAAACAAACCAAATACAATAAACATTACAGATGTACCATAAAATACACAAATTACAATACACATATTTACCGGTAAGTACATATATTCACAATTAATCCTTCTTCCGTCCTTTCCCTTAGGTTCCCGGATTTCACCTCCCCCCTTCTACCCAAGGCCGTGGGCTCTACCGGCCAGTACAAGGGAAGCCCTGGAAGGTACCTGCATTACCCTAAGGACCCGAACGGAAAATAAGGTCACAGGTAAGTATTTGTGTGCACTATTACTCCTTATAACTCCTATTACTCCTAGGTTTATATTACATACCCCAGTGTCCCTTCACAAACCTGGTGATGAGGTAGACTCACTGACCCCATCACACAATATCAAATAATTGTAAGCTATAATTGTAGCTATAATTGTGTAGCTATAATTGTAAAGCTGCTATTTGAAGATAAAATTGTTACAGTTTGTACAGTTAATAAGACTGTGAGTCAGCACCCAGTAACATGTACCCAGAACAAAAAATGTATTGGCTTTGGAATGTTGTTTACCACAGGGTGCAATAGAATGAAATTCATGTTTCCTATGGAGAAAAATGGCTCAGATCCAGAGTCATTATTCGTGCATGTGGCCAACTGCAAAATGATACAACAGTCTCAGAGGCCTGTTTGGCTTCATCGCAGCTATGCATAAACAATAAACAATAAGGTAAACAATATGAGCTACGCCAAGCCAGATGGTGCGAAAACAACAAGACGCTAGAAACATCTTCAAAAATATTAGATAAGATTATAAAATTATATAAAAGAGATGTAGAGGTGTAACAGAGAGCGTGAAACATGCTAGCAATCACCTGTGTCTACCCACGGATGCCAGCCTTTTCCAACACAGGCGCACATGCACAGACACAGGGAAGTAGGAAATAGCTGACAAAAGCGAGAGAGCCGCTGAAAGGCTTAGCCCTGGGGAGACGGAGGAGCAGAGAGAGAGAGAGAGTGAAAGTGTGTGGGGTTTCTGTCTCCACCTCCAATTAATTAAAGCAAGTCCTGAGTTGAGTGGCAGGTGGCCTCTAGGCTGGGCCTGGGCGGAGAGCTTCAATGAATTATGGAGAAGCTGAGCGAGCTAGCCAAACCTAGCAACACTCAGTACATCAACAGCACACTCCAGCTCCTTCCCTCCTTCCTGTCTTTCTGCCCAGCGCTGCCTCTTTGGTCATCCTGTCCTCTCCTGACCCTTGCTCTTTCATTCCCTTGTTTCATCTTTCTCCGGCTGATCTGCTTTGAAGGACTCTTCTACACTGTACCACAGCGTTCCACACACACACACACACACACGAGTTCCCACTGCTCTCCTCTGCGCTCTCCACTGCAGAAATATCCTTGCAAATGTAGACATTATTGTGATGCTGCCACATTTCTAGGCTGAAATATGTTTATCTAACCTGTGGAGGTGGTTAAGGTGATCTTTAAGGTGTTAGGAAGCATGTTATTTTTTTTAAGGCTTCTGGCAGAGGGCTGCCACCAAATCTCCAGCTTGCAAAAAAAACCCACTAGAAAAACACATTTTCTAAAGGAAAAGCAGGATGGTTGCGCATAAACAATAAGTGGATGAGTAAGGGTCAGTATGTCTGTGGATTAGAGGTTGGGGATCTGCCCTGAATGAGTACAGGCAGTTTGGAGGCTGTAGGTTAAATAAAACCATGAGGTTTGGATGTGACTAAAAATGAATAGGACTCTATGGAGAAATGACAAACAGATAAGTGAGGCTCAAACCAACATTACAGTTGTGGTCAGGGTTCTGCGCTGAATCAGTGTATGCTAAACAGTGTCTGTCAGTCGAGCAGAAGTTCAGTAGATTGGCATGCACTTTTACATCCTATTCATTTTCTATGGGAAAAAAATCAGGAGATAATTCAGTTGTTTTCTGGAATATTGTATTTAGTTTTTTGCTTTCTGCCAGATATTCTTTGTGTAGCTCGTCCCAAAGTTATCCAAATATCAACATCGTTCCAACTCCAGATTGTCCAGTCTGATTTTTTCCCATAGAGAATGTATAGGATGGAAAAGTGAATGCCAATCTACTAAACTTCTGCTCGAGCAACAGACATTGTTTCACTTACACTGACTCAGGGCAGACCCCATTTATTCATTAATCATTATTGGTTCGACCTGCACTCGTCTGTTTGAAGTTTGTTTGTCCATCCTCTTTTTTCCCTATAGAGTCCTATTCATTTTCAGACACACCCAAACCTCATGGTTTCATTTAACCTACAGCCACCAAAGTGCATGTACTCACTTAGGGCAGGTCCCCAAGCTTCACAGACACACTGACCCACACTCATCTATTTGTCACTTATTTATTCCTCGTTCTTCCCATAGGATCCAGCCGAACCTAAACATTACAGTTTCAATCAACCTACAGTCTGCTGCCTGAACCAACTGCCTGTACTTCCTCAGAGCAGATCCCCAACCTCTAATCCACAGACATACCCACCTGCACTCTATTTGTCGTTTATGCACAATCATCCTGCATTTCCTCAGGAAATGCAATTTTCTAGTTGTATTTTGTTATGGGGTTGTTTGAAATGACTTTAACACCTAACAAGCAATAAAGTAAGTGTGCTCTCAATCATTAATTTTGCTATAGATTAGTCATCATTAGAGTTGTTAGAGAGTTAGAGTTTCTGTTCATACTAATCAATGTTATTAGAGGAATATTCAAAATAAAAAAAAACACATATTGGTACTATTTACTGTCATTTTCATTGAAACTGCACAACAAATGGTTGCATTAGACATCGAAACACCTGTTACCTGCCCGTCTCGTCTTTTGACTTTTGGCTCCTGGAACCAACAGTGTGCAATTTACAAGGTTAGCTGCTTGGCTGAGGCTCAACTTGACTGGGCTGTGAACATAGAAACACTGTTACATTAGCTGTTTTAAAATGCTAACTTGCTGTACTAGATCATGTCCTGTTCTTCATCAGCTTGAGCTTACACAAGAAACGACTGCAAATGCTACCAGGCTAACTGTTTAATTTGAATCAGGTCAGAACTGGTGAACAGCTACCGTCTATAGCCAACAATGATTTTGTATGGAAGACAGTATAGATGTGTGCACATGAGGATCAAACAAGTTTTGGTTTTAGGGTGATGGTGGGGTAACTGAAACTTGGACAAAGATGGACAATACAGTCTTGTCTAAATGTATTTATTTTATAGTGTTTTTGGAGGGGCCTACAATTAGGGTGGGTCCAGATTAGTCAGGTCTACCATTACCAGCAGTCCGAGGCCCCTGGGCTTTGGTGCCCAGTTTACGTGGTAAAGCCCCATAGTAAGGCCTTATCAAATCTTTTTCCTTTTCTTGACCTTGTATGGTAGGAAAACAGAGAAGGAAAACAGAACAAAGGGGTTTTGTTTGTTTGTGGCTCTTACCTCTGGAGAGGTGCCGATGAGCTGAGGAGGGTCATTTTCCACATTGGGGATTATCCTTTGCCAGCCTGAGGACTGTCTTTTCCAGAGAACATGGCTCAGCACTGCTTGTGGATCACATGTAAGCTCCTCTGGGTTTTTTCCTCTCTGTTTCCCTCATGTAAGTTCTTGTTTTGAGACTTACTTTTTGTGTATTTTATACTTTAGGCTGAATGCCAATTCTGATTTCAATGGATGTTGGCCCAGGCTAGCTTGTTTTGCATGTATAGACATTGTCCTACACTGGACTGTTTGGTCGCTGTGAACACTGCTTTATGCTGGATTGAATCTTTTGTAAAGTGTTTCTGTAAATATTTACATAATCTAGTGTGTTACCTGATTCCTGTTCAGCTTTCAAGGTTTATAGCATTCACCCAACAAAGGATAGCAAGGAAAGAGTTGTATCCCAGTTGTTATAATTTAAATAAACTTTCATGTTGAAGAAATTCATCCAATTTCTAGATATTCCAACTTGCTTTAAAGTCAAGCTGACATCAAAGCTGACATTTATAACTGGTTTAATCATGTCTCTTGTCATATTAAGCACATTTTGTCACGTGATGCTATTTAAAAGATTAAAAAAATATTGTCCACCTGTAATCTTTGACCAGAATGCAATGACTTTACCCAACAATGACTTTCGGAGAGGATAAGCAGTGCATGCACACTTTTAATATATACACTAACCATATAGGAGCACTTTATTATTTAACAATTACAGACTGTAGTCTCTAATTCACAGCATTTGATTCACTCCATACATTGTTTATTCCCATTCCCTTGGTTTTTTAAATAGTCAGGACCCCCACCGGACCACCACAGAGCAGATGCTATTAGGAAGGTGGATCTTTCTCAGCACTTCAGTGACACTTATATGGTGGGGGTGTGTTAATGTGTGTTGCAGTGTTATGAGTGGATCAGGCTCAGCAGTGCTGCTGCTGGATTGAGACTAGTCCACCAACCATCGACATCCAGCCTAGTGTACTGTGGACAGCATCCTGTGACCATTGATGAAGGACTAGAGAATGACCTATATATATATATATATATATATATATATATATATATATATATAGTTTCGTTCTGGCCATTTTGAGTCTGTCAGCAAGCCATCAACTGCTGATGCTTCAGATACTAAACTAACCTAGAATGTTGTTCTCCCTTTTATACTCACTTATTAGTAGAATGTTTTTCAGCTGTGCATCACTATTGAGCAAGAGTGTCCTAACAACCAATTAGTCCAATAACATCCTTAACTTGGATTGGTGGCCGTACCAGGAGATTTAGGCAGGGGACTGAGAATTGCTGATAATAGGACTATATGCAAAATAAGCCTCTATACAAAAATAGGCTTTAATACAAACATTTATATTCTTTAAAAATCATCTGATACTCTTACATTAATGGTGAAATGGACAATATTGTTTGTGAATTGTATGAAAATTGCAGGAATTGCATAAAAATTGCATGAAATGAAATTCTAAAGTGATCCTAAACTTCTGCGGGTAGTGTATATATATTACACATTCAAACAGAGAAGCCTGCTATGCTCACCAAGCATGAACAAAGGGTTCAATCTCTTGATAATAAGGCCAAAGAACTATGCTGGCCTACCTACAACTTTGTTTAATAGCTGATTTAAAGAACCATTGTAATACATGAGATGACAAGTATTCATAACCTCTATTAAACTTTAAAAAACTTTCCAAGAGGACACAGCTAAGAACCTTATGGGGATGCCTTTATTTTTATTTAGCGTGGGTAAAGTGTTTAGAAATAGGCCGAATAATCTTCTAATATTCTTGTAACAGTCACATAAGGGGAGACATTTGATACACTGTCTATATTTAAGGTGCTTTCACATTCCAGGATATCGCTGTTGTGCTGAGGACAGTTCCAGTTCTCTCTCCACCACATCACACTGTATCGCGGATTCTTCCCTTTCCCGCGAGGATCTGTGGTTCGTGTTGACTGAATAAATATTTAAAACCTGCTTAACTATGTCTGCTGTTTTGAGGAGGGTGTTAGTTATACGGCAGAGACGGAGCAGGCCGAGGCAGGAGATAGTGGATTATGCTGGAGCAGCCTGCCACTCTTCTCCGGCGCTGGGGAACACAGCAGCACCTCCAAATCTCTTTAGCTGCAGCGCTCCGACTGAGCCGATAATGTCAGCGATAGTGTGGGCAACCGCTCGTTGCCATGGAAAAGAGATCCCTCTCTGCGCTCCTGCCAGAGCAATGAAATGTAATAATTCAGAATTTCCACAAGCAAATAATCTGAGATTTGAAATACGGCTGGCGTGCGTTGCCGAGCCGTGCCAAGCCTTTCGAAAAACCTGGATGGCTTGCACATGTGTCGGCATGAGAAAGTGTGTTTTCGCCCACAGTGGCTCTCGTGCGCCATGTGAGCCGGGGCCAGTAAGCAAGGCTAAGCTTAGCGCCTCCTAATAACCGAGAGAGAATCTTGCATTATGTATCTTTTTTTTTTTTCATTTTAAATCATTTACAGCGCCAGATTGTTTGAAGTCTGATTCCTTTCAAAACAAGCGGATGAAAAAAAATGTTCACAGAACCGTTCTTACGCTCAATAATGCATGTCTGTCTCACTGACTGACTGAGTGGCTGGCTGGCTGGCGTGAGGAGGGGCCTGCTGAGCTACATTAGCGCCTTCCCCCTTTCTCCATCTTTGGGGAAGTGCAAGTTAGGGGACCAAAAAAAAAAACGTTGGCCAATTTTCAGGCACATGAAAGAGCAGCTTTGGAGGGTCCTCCAGCATGTGTGCAATGATGCAGGAGGTGCCCGCCTTCATCTTGTCTTCCTTACTTTAATTAGCCTGGAGAAAATTGGGCTTTTCTTCTTCTTCGCCGCTGATTGCCACTTTTGTTATGACATGGCTCAGATGCGGGACGGAATTGCTTAGGTGGACAAAAGGAGGCTGGAGCGAAACGCACAACAACTCCACCAGACTCTAATGACAAAATACATTAGGGTTCCTCAATGAAGGCGTTCGCTTGAAACGCATCCCTCCGTCCAGCTTGGCTAAGACATAAGTACCTCTCTGCCTCCTGTAGAGGTGAAGTAAATGCACTTTTAACTGCAGAGTGAAACGCCGTAATGCACTACTCCATTCTATAAAGCATATTAACTGAGTGAAATAGAGGCGGTGGAGAAGAGACCAGTTCCTCATCTTAATGCAGGTATATGCTCAACCAGTCCTCTGCATTAATGCCATTAATGTAAGTGGCATTAACATCAAAAGCCAAGTAAGAAACTTTCTCCAACAAATCCAGACACTCGGCTAGTGCACCATAAATATTCTTGACCCCACTCATACTATATAATCTCCTCATTTTACTATGTTACAATGCTGTTCTACAATGCTAGCATCTTCCACTCCCACTGTTCTGGAGTATTCTCCTTTCATTCACATTGTTCTGGAGCATTCTCCTTACATTCACACTGTTCTAGAGTATTCTCCTTTCATTTACACTGTTCTGGAGTATTCTCCTTTCATTTACACTGTTCTAGAGTATTCTCCTTTCATTTACACTGTTCTGGAGTATTCTCCTTACATTCACATTGTTCTGGAGCATTATCCTTACATTCACACTGTTCTAGAGTATTCTCCTTTCATATACACTGTTCTAGAGTATTCTCCTTTCATTTACACTGTTCTGGAGCATTATCCTTACATTCACACTGTTCTAGAGTATTCTCCTTTCATTTACACTGTTCTAGAGTATTCTCCTTTCATTTACACTGTTCTGGAGTGTTCTCCTTTCATTTACACTGTTCTGGAGTATTCTCCTTACATTCACATTGTTCTGGAGCATTATCCTTACATTCACACTGTTCTGGAGCATTCTCCTTACATTCACACTGTTCTGGAGCATTCTCCTTACATTCACACTGTTCTGGAGTATTCTCCTTTCATTTACACTGTTCTGGAGTATTATCCTTACATTCACATTGTTCTGGAGCATTATCCTTACATTCACACTGTTCTGGAGCATTCTCCTTACATTCACACTGTTCTGGAGCATTCTCCTTACATTCACACTGTTCTGGAGCATTATCCTTACATTCACACTGTTCTGGAGCATTCTCCTTACATTCATACTGTTCTGGAGTATTCTCCATACATTCACACTGTTCTGGAGCATTCTCCTTACATTCACACTGTTCTGGAGCATTCTCCTTACATTCACACTGTTCTGGAGCATTCTCCTTACAATTATACTTTTCTGGAGTATTCTCCTTTCATTCATACTGTTCATTTATGGTGCACTAGCCGAGTGTTCTGGATTTGTTGTAGAAAGTTTCTTACTTGGCTTTTGATGTTAATGCCACTTACTCAGAAACAAAAATGTTTTTAATGGCATTAATGCACAGGACTGGTGCAGGACTGGCGCCTCTATTTCACTCAGTTAATATGCTTTATAGAATGGAGTAGTGCATTACGGCGTTTCACTCTGCAGTTAAAAGTGCATTTACTTCACCTCTACAGGAGGCAGAGAGGTACTTATGTCTTAGCCAAGCTGGACAGAGGGATGCGTTTCAGGTGAGAGCTCCTGTCATTCACACTATTTAGAATAATGTCTCTCATCCATAGTGTTCTGGAAATGTATCCCAATTCATGCTCTTCTGGAATGTAATGTACTGTTCTGGCTAATCTAGAATGTTTTGGACTGAATGTTTTGTTCAAGAATGCCTCCTTCAAGCTACTCAGGATCAAAATCCCAGACCGTTACCAGTACAAATATGGCAGGGATTGTCACACAACCTATAATAGGGATCTATACAGAAGCACTGCTGATACATGACCGAAGCAGAATGTGTTCATTTTCTTGCATTGCAGACTCATTGTCAGAAAACCAGCACACATGACCACAAGTGCTAGCAGTCTGACACAGAACTACGCCAAGATTTTATCAGCATCGTCTTGTACAGTGTGACGTCCAATAAACTTATAAGACTGCCGTTATCTCAGTATTTGCTCCAGGCTTTAGACCATAGGACCTCCCGCTGTGGCTTTTTATATGGAATCTCTCGCTCGCTCTGTACCCAGCGGAAATGGGGACTGCTTGAAAAGGGATCGTCCCATTTTCTTTCAGGAGCGGGCTGAATGATGATGACCGTAGAAAGCAAATCACACTCAGGTGCATTCACGCTCTTTACTGTCTATCACTACGGTTATGGCAGCATGGAATATTTTGTGCGAATGCTTCATGCTGGAGATGATGATAATGGTGATGGAGCCTGTGATTCACAGAAGGATGTCCTCTAGGCCTGTTCTGTGTCCTCAGATGCTGGAGGATGCTTTTGTCGGATTCTTGTTTTGTAATGATCTACTCCAATCTGTCACACAAGAAAACATGCATATATCATCACTGGTGTATTAAACCCTTATCTCTCGGAATAGGACATTAATAGGCCAAATTAATGACCTTCTTAATGTTAATGAAATCAAACAGAAGGCTTCTATTTTTATTGTTTTTAAATGGTAAAAAATTAGGGTTGGCTTTCAGATATTCACTGGCCTCCACTCAACATAAACACCAACTCATACACCAAAACACTGAATATAGAGGCTAAATGGAAATCAAAGTCTTTCCAATTCTCAGTCTCTCAACATGTCTGTATTTCATGCTTACAGCAATAATTTATTGCTGTAAATTTTTGAATTTTAAACTAAAATAATTCTCCTCTCCATATCTTTAAATAAGGTAACTTAATTTACTTGAACCTATTAATATTAATGTTAGTGGTTCTTACAATAATAATAATAATAATAATAATAATCTTCATTTATAGAGCACTTTTCATACCAGTGGCAGCGCAAAGTGCTTTACAGTCAGTTTTCATCAGTTTTTTTTTTTAAATAATATATATATAAACCTGTCAATTCAAATGCACTTATGTACCAAACATATTTGCTTTTACAAGAACAGATTATCTACAGCCAATTATTGATGATGTTTGTATTTCTATTTAGCTATTTATGCCAGGCCTGACAGGCAATAAAGAAGAATAAAACATTTTTTTTTCATCAGTTGTCAAAGTGTTAATTAAACAACAAGTCAAAGAGAGACTTTTTATTGTTACTTAATCCTTAATACTTGATCCTGACTGTCTAATGAAAATTGAAATGGAGTTTCAGAGAATAACTGAAAGTAATATAATAAAAAGTAAAATAATAATTATTTTTTCTTTAAAAAATTGTGTGAATCTATTATTATTAAACATTTTCAGTGCAAAAATGACAAACCACCCAGCAGACTTCTATACTCATGCACAAATAAATGAGGTCAACTCAAGGCCCTGTTCCAAACTTGTTTTGATCGAGTAAATTGCCACAGACCAAGCGACCACAGTATCAGCCTTTGTTCGGTTCAATCTGGCAGTGACCCGCTCCGCTACCAAGACTTCCATAAAACAGTGCAAGAATGTAGATCTTAAGTGCGCGCTCGGTTCTGCACGGAATTTCTAAATTGCTTTCTTCACTGCTGTCAAAGAAGCCATTACTACTTTCTTTTGATGGAGTTTGAAGTTAAGTACTGAATCATCTCCAAGCAGAAACAAGGCTGGATATGAAAGCAGATCTACTTCTAAAAGAGACGAGAACAGGGAAGCTATTGTTTCCCAGAGATACTTTGCTGGGGGACCCTGCCAGAAAACATGAATAAATGTTCTAAAAGCATCTGAAGCGCATTTAGAACAAAGTTTATCAGTGGAAAGTTTCATTTGGAATTCCCGGAGAGTGGTCACATAAAATGAAGGAAATTTATATATTCCTTCAAATCAAATCCCAGTCCGGATCAGAGTCGTCTGTGGCTGTCACGGGTGTAAATTTAATAAAATTGTGTACTGACAGACAGCAGTTGGTTGGCTGGTGGACAAAAACAGACAGTTTAACTGTGTACAACTATAGTCATTGAGCATTAATATGTAAAGAAGTGCATTTATTTTATTAGAAGATCATAATTGTCATTTGACCAGGACTACACACAAAGTTGTGCATATGTGCATATAAAATATTATGCTAATTAATTTATTCATAGTTACCAATATAGATTAAACAAAACTAGCTCAATTGCTTGATACCACATAAAGTCATTATTTTAGGCTGATCTGACCAAACAATTTTGCCTGGGAGTATACCTTATACAGGTTTTTTGATGGAACTTTTTGGTGAAAACAATGTTTTATGAAAAGAAGAGTAAATATTGTTACAATGGCTTCATATATATATATATATATATATATATATATATATATATATATATATATATATATATATATATATACATATATATATATATATATATATATATATATATATATATATATATATATATATATATATACATATATATATATATATATATATATATATATATATATATATATATATATATATATATATATATATATATATGCTAATTGTAGTCCATCAGTTTCTCCACATACTTTGTTACCCTGTTCTTTAATGATCATGAACCCCCAAAGGACCGCCACAGAGCAGGTATTATTTGGGTGGTGGGTCATTCTCAGGACTGTAGTGACACTAATGTGGTGGTGTGCTAGTGTGTGTTGTGCTGGCCAAGTATATTAGACACAGCAGTGCTGATGGAGTTTTTAAACACTACTCATTTGCTGGTCCCCCATTTAGAGGTTAATTTTCAGGTTTTTATATATATATATATATATATATATATATATACACCCATAGACAAATGTCATGCAGCCAGCAATCCTACTTTCCCAGTCTTGTTATTTTTAAGTTTTTTATTTATTTATTACTTTGTATGCTTTCCACATCTTCTTTTTATACTGTTTAATTTATTACTCATAACTATGCCTGTTTTAATATTAGCTCCAGCCAAGACAAATTCTAAGTCATATCTTGGCCAGTACAAATTCCCTCTACACACACACACACAGAGCACCCTGTTGGTGTGTAGGCTTCTGAGTCTTAAGGGCAGTCTGTTTTATTCAGGGCACTGATGACATTGTGCTAAATGCTATGAGAATGGGAGTTAATTATTGCAAATGAAGTGTCCCTTCCAGCTCCACTGCTGTGTGGAATAGGGCCTGACTAAAATATTCTTTGAAGCTTGGAATACTTGTGCTGAGTTTTTTTTCCCATCGAGAAAAAAAGACTTCATTTACACTATTTTCCACTCTCCCTAGCCAAGATGTGTTAAAACCTAAGGGCCTGACTGACCTGGTGTTTCAGTTCCACGACATACTTATTAGTTAACAAATAATTCACTGGAGATATTAATTAATAAGTTTAAGTAGATTTTCGGTGTAATTAGGGTCTGAAGTTTATTGCCATGGACAACGAGTTTTCAGGACCAAGGACAATAAGAAGGCAGTGGAGAGATGCTGCATCTCAGAAGTGAGTTAACAAGTTTTCTTATTTTCTGTAACAAATGCAGTAGAGGGAGAGATTTGGTTAAAAAATGCTATGCCAGGATGTTTGATAACACTTTCTATGAATCTGGTACTCATAATGCATATATACCGTACGTAATACCTTATAATGTCAGGCACAAGCTTGTATAATTGCTCTTCAGTAGTTAGGATGTATAATGTATAATACTTTCTAAAGTTGGGTCTCACAACAGATTATAACATTTTTCATAAGAACCTTGTATATACTATTATTATACAGCATTTATGGCAGGTTATTACAAGCAGGTCATTACAGGCTTTAAGTGAAGCATGATAATTACATCTAATTAGCCATTGCTAATGTTAACTATACTCTTAAACATAGGTCTACTGTTGTTTATTTACTGCCCAACATTAAGCAGCTCTCTGTGCTGCCTACCAGCTTTGGTTGTAGCCAGCTTGTCTAACATTACAGTTTCCATATCAGTAAAAAAATATATATTTTTTTTTGTTTTTCTAAAGAAACATAAGTAAACTGTTTCCTGATTTCCTGATTTCCTGCATGGCTTAAGCAGTCCAAGGAACAAGAGATGAATAAACACCGAGTGGAGGAGTGAGGGTCAGTGTGTTTGGGGACCTACCCTGAGTGAGTACATGCAGTTTAGTGGCTGTAGGTTGAACAAAACCATGATGTTTGGGTGCCCTCGAAAATGAATGGGACTCTATGGGGTGAAAAAAGAGGGATGGAAAAAACATCAAACAGACGAGTGCGGATCAAACCAACACTGCAGTCGTGATTGGGGGTCTGCCCTGAGTTAGTGTATGCGAAACGGTGTCTGTCCGTCGAGCAGAAATTTAGTATATTGGCACATATTTTTTCATCCTGTTCATTCTCTGAATAAAATCCAGAAAACATTTGTATACAAGTCTGAATCACACAATCAGACCAGATAATCTGGAGTTGGAACAGAGTTTATATTTTAAAAACAGCAGGAGAAGTTACATGGCAAAGGTCTGGCAGAAAGCAAAAAACGAATAACAATATAGTTACGCATTGCTTTGCAATTACATTGCAATGCACAACCATAAATAAATAAACATAGAAGCAGTATCAGGTCCAAAAATCAGCTCTGGTTCTCTCACGCTGTTGTGGTCTGTTGTGACCGGGATAATGTACTAGAACATTGTTATAGTGCATTATAGTGTTACTATGCGTTACACCATGTATGTTTACAATTTTCTTATATGGATAGATGTTATATTGCGTATTGAAATCTGACATTATAAAACAAGTAAAAAAACTTTTATGTCAAAAGTGTCTTGCATGTCACTGTAACTGCTAATAGGCAATTATAAATGTTTATGACTAAAGTTTATGCATTACATATGCCATATAGTATCTTAAAAAGGCATTTATAATGCATTATGATTACAGAATTCATAGCAAAGTTACATAATTTTATTTTAATGGCTAATTCCAGTGGTTTGTCAATTGTGATTGCATAGATGTAAGCAAATTCATTTGGAGTGCTTTGATGTGAAACGCATCACTTTGGAGAAATTTAGCAGAAGTGCGGATAGGAACCAGACAGCTTAACAGTCTGATGCCCCTAAAAGCTACACCAGATAAACAGCTATGTTTACGCTGCCTGAAGTCTGATCATACGGTTATATTAGGAGGCTAAGTTGTTAATATCAGGTTTGTCTGTTGTGGCTTGATTCGAGGCTGCTCATGTTGTTAGGAGTGGGCATGTACACTCATGTGGAAACCAGAGGCTGGCGATTTCAGACCTCCCGATTGGTCCAAAGATTTTGTTTGAGCCAGTGAGTTTGTCACCTCACCCCATAATAGTTAATTTGCATAAAGTTGAGAAATTTTCAACTAGACCTGTCGCTTGTTATTCTGATGCGGTGTTGCTCGCCGCTAAATCACAGCTACAGATCATGTACTCCCATAGGAAATGACTGGACGCCTGTCTTGTGGTGAGACATTGATTTATTATAGTTTTAAAATAGGATTTTGGCCAAAAACATAATAATCCATTCCAATCCCTTCATGATGGAGAAAAATTTACCACTATTCTGTAGAAGGGGCAACTGGGGCAAATCAATCTATATTCAAAGGAATAAGACAAAGGAATAATGCAAACAACACAAGTTCAGGATGCTCAACATCAGTTGAAATGTAAGCATTGAGCCTACCTTCAATAAATATAGGATCCCTATAAAAGCCATATCAGGGGTAGGTGAATCTAGCTGATCTGACATTGATTATTGCATTAACTTTCTTGATTTAGTTCAATTCTAGATTATTTGTATAGAGCTTTTTTTACAGCTGCTTTACAGCAGTTTGAAAACATACAGTTACAACATGTGAACAAGCCAGAAGCAACGGTGGCAAGAAAAACTCCCTCAGACTGGAGGAAGATACCTTGGGAGGAACCAAGACTCCTCTGATGAAACAGTATCTACACTTCATTGAGCTTAATTCAAAGTAAAAATACAACTCAACTGGTACCGAGTCATATAATGATAACAATAATAATTATAATAAGAATAATAAGGGATGCAATCTTAAGCTTTACAACTGAAGATTAAAATTAAGTAAAAAAAAAAGAAAAATACAGCTGAAATGATCAAGTAAATAATAATAATGAATGAATAATAAAAGTATTAATGATGAAAAAGGGGATATTCCTCCTGAGATATAATGCAATTTATGTAAATGAGGGATAAAACAAATATGAGAATCTAAAATAACACCTAGGTTTCTCCATATGTCCGTTGCCAAAGGATCTCATTTCTTATGAACTGCTTTTTCCTGAGACTGAGACTTTCAGTTTTGTCCTGAAGACAATCTTTTGACATCCATTCGGAGATGTCTGACAACATGCACGTCGGCGGAGTCTTTCAGAGGGACAGGGAATACATAATGGCATTTCATGAGCACATGAAAGTTTTCTTTGTGTTTCCTAATCACGTTCCCTAGAGGCAGCATGTACAGTGAGAACAGTAGTGACCCTAAAATTGAGCCTTGTGGAACTCCAGAAGAAGTTGCTTTCCATAAAAACATGTTCAAATACTAGCTACCAGCTTAGTGACACCCTCCCAGGTCACATTTGAGCATCCAGAATCATCTGGCTTGGTTTAGTATTTCCCAAAGACCTGTTTTTATTTTTTCTTCATCAGTTTTTTAGTATTAAAACTGACATTAGTCTCTTCTGAGCAAAGTGTGGCTCCTTCACGTCAAAGCAGCTTTATGTGTTGACTCTGTGAAGACCACCTACATTGAGGAGCCACTATATCAGCAGTCTGGTACCAAAAGCAACCACACAGTGGAAAAGTGGCTCGAATTTCTCCACAGTGAACTGCTTCACATTGAAACCACTCAGAATGACTCATATTCACATTTCATTGACTGAATTTTGAAATTTTGAAATATCATTAGAGTTGCCCTTCAAGCTTACAGCGGTCACATATCTAGCTTTGCTTTTCTTGACTAAAGCAGAGCGCAACACTATCCTTCCTCAGTCTTGTGTCCCCTGAAGTCAGTCTCTGTGAAAGTGAGTAGTGCTGTCATCACTCATAGTTAGCAGTGACCAAATGAAATCAGGGATTCTGTCATATCCGCTCTTCACTCGGCTGACAGCCGTGCAGCAGTATCCGTGCTGTGGTTAATGGCCGGTGATGGATGATTTTTTTTTTTTGTGCGCCTGTTATTGTTATTTTCTCCACCTCCCTCGCTTTATTATTCTTTTTTTTTTTTACTTGTTTTCCTCACAACTGCCTGTTGATATCACCTCTTCAGTGGTGCAGCTGCTGAACGCTTGCCGGCCTATGATAAATAGCCCGCATCTGTTTGCTGGAATCTATTGAATTGTTTTGCTCCATTGACTGACCAGCTGCCGTCTCTTACTCTGTTTTCCTCTTTCAGAAGGAAAACATTTGTCTTCATGAGTGACCCTGACTCTATTCATGACTGTGTCCATGGCTGTGCTCACCATTCAGGCTACAACACAGACCGAGGCGAGAGAGGAAGTAGCGGTTACCTTAAAGCGGATATTTATTACACCAGCCCACCTTTGAAAGGAGACAGAACGGCTGGAAAATTGTGCCCATACATTCTTTACGGATTTATTCACGTCATAGACTCGCAATGATTAGAAAATAAACTTTCATGGCCACTAGTGTGCCTTCAAGCAGCTCACTTTCTCCCTCCCTCTTTCTTTCTCTCTCTCTCTCTCTCTGTCTGATGCATCGTGCCTGGCAGGCTGCTCCCTCTCTCCTCCCTTCCTCCAGATTGGATATTATTCACCAGGCAGACGTCTCACGAGCCATGAATTAAAGCATTCCGCACAAAGCTCACAGAAAAAATTAAAGCTTATTTATATCTCACAGGAAGTATTCTTCACCCCCCCCACTCTCTCTCTCTCTCTCTATCCCTCCCTCTCTCTCTCTCTTACTCTCACTCTCGCTCCCTCCCTCTCTCCCAATGTACCCCTGCCTACCGCTACCTCCCATTGTTTTTTATGTCTGTCTTTCTCCTGTCTACCTTTCTTTTTAATTTCTCTCCATCCCTCTCTTCCTTCTTTCTCACCTCTCTTTTTTCTTGTCTGCTTCTTCCTCTGTCTGTTTCTGTCTGTTCCTTCTGTACCTATACCTCCCTCTGCCTGCCCCCTTCATTCTCTCTCTCTCTCTCTCTTTCCTCTCTTTTTCTTTTTCTACCTCCCTTTTTAAATCTATCTTTTTTCTCCTTCTACATCTCTCTCGGTCTCGTTTTCTCTTGTTCTCTTCTATCGTTTTCTCTATTTGCCACTGTTTTATTCTTCATTCTCCTTTGTTGTCACATTCTCTCTCTCTCTCTCCCTCTCTCCCTCTCTCTCTCTTTCTACCTATATGTCTTCTTTGTTATTTCTTTTTCCTCTTTGGTTTCTCTTTTCTTTTCTCTCTTTCTGCATTTCTTCAAATTTTTCTCACTCACCCACATCCTGTCTTCTCTCTCTCTCTGTCTATCCATCTCTCTCTGTCTCTCTCTATATATACATATCTTTCTTTATTTCTCACTCCATTTCTCTTAATCTTTGTCTATTTTCTTTCTGTCATTCTCTCTTTTCCTTCTCTATTTATTTGGTCTCTCACTCTTTCTCTTTCTCTCCATCTCTTTCCCTTACTTTTTCTTGTCATGTTATTTTCTTTGCTTCTATCCTCCTTCCTTTTATCCTCTTTCTCTCTCTCCTTCATTCACTTTCTCTTTCACTCTTTCTCTCATTCTCTCTCTCTATCTCTATCTCTCTCTTGCTATCTATCTATCTAGCTCTTTCCATCTCTGCCTCTCTCTCTATCTCTCTCCATCTGTCTCTCCCTTTCTCTCTCTCCTTCTCACTCTATCTCTATCTCTCTCTCTCTCTCTCTCTCTCTCTCTCCTTCTCTCTCTCTCTCTCTCTCTCTCTCTCTTTCTCTATCTCTGTCTCTTTCTCTCTCCCTCTCTCTCTCCTTCTCACTCTATCTCTATCTCTCTCTCTCTCTCTCTCTCTCTCTTTCTCTCTCTATCTCTCTCTCTCTTTCTCTCTCTCTCTCTCTCTATCTCTCTCTCTCTCTTTCTCTCTCTGTCTCTCTCTCTCTCTCTCTCTTCTTCTCACTCTATCACTCTCTCTCTCTCTCTATCTCTCTCTCTTCTTCTCACTCTATCTCTCTCTCTCTCTCTCTCTCTCTCTCTCTCTCTCTCTCTCTCTCTCTCTCTCTCTCTCTCTCTCTCTCTCTCTCTGGTGAGTGGTCAGTTGGTAGAAGGTGATGCTGTGTGGTGTTGGGTGTCGGTGCTGCTGCTGGTGTAGCTGTAGCTGCTGGGTGTGGAAGGGCGCTGTACTGCACACTGACGGTGACGTTCAGGAATACCTATTCATGGCAGCTAATTCATCAAGGTGCTGATGGCTTACATACGGGCGGCATAATTTGCCCCCACGTAAACAGGGCTCGTTGGCAGGTGATTTATGAGTGTGTCACCATCCTTAAAAAGCCCGTTCGGTGGGAGGGTGAAGAGATGGTAGAGTGTGACCTGGATTCAGTAAGACATCATCTCCTCTCTTCACTCTTCTCTGGTGGGCACCATGTGGAACATCTGGGGTTTTTCAGCCTCTTCCTTCTGCTTGCACGGAGTGAGTATCAACTCCCCGGAGAGCTACACTCCATTGCCGCCTCTATTCCTCTGGGAAAATGTTAGACTAGATATTGGAAAATGACTGTGAGGAGTTGATTGCCATCTGCCACAAGACCATTAGAGAAGTCAGGTACTGATGTTGGATGATTTCATTTGTGGATCGTTCCAAGTCATCCCAAAGGTATTGAATGGAGCTCCATCACTCAAGAGAATGTAGTCCCACTGCTTTAGGGCTGTACCCCCCTCTAGCTTACAGTTGGCTCATGTGTGGCATCTCCAGAATGTTCTATTCTATCAGTCAGTGCAGTTGACCACAACCACGCATTGTTGTTTTGACATATAGTGTACATAACAAGTAGTGATTGCTTCCTCCTCACCATAGGGAGCGTTCCCTGGATTCACACTTCTGGTGATGGAGAGTTTAGGCAGCAAAACAATCAGAAAGAGAGAGAAATGAATGAAAAGATCATACCAATTCCAAAGTATCTATCATTGCTTTAAGCATAGAAAATGCGCTTGGTCTGATCATGTGGAACTATTTGAGCCCAGGTCACACCTGTTCTGGTGAAGGTTACGTTTGCATGGTGGAGAAATCTATATACTTCCATGACTGTTTATCTTCAGAAGGTCCAAACCTGGCAATGACACTGTAGAACAGTGTAGAACATGCTCCTCCATCTAGGCTTAAAGCATGGATGTGAGTCCTAATCTGTATGGGAACCCTTCCACATAAACTTCCTAAGTTGTCAAAAGTATTCACATCCATTACTCCGGTAGAAGTATAGATACTAGGGTTTGAAAATACTTCTGTAGAAGTTGAAGCATCAACTCAAGCTTTTTACTCCAGTAAAAGTGTAAATATACTGCTTTTAAAAGTACTTAAAGTATAAAAGTAAAAGTAATGTAAAGAACAAATATGCCATTAAGGACAAAAGCTTAGGCCACACCACAGGGGTCTGTAGTACACTAGCCCATCTCGTCTAAAAGTCATAATATAATGACTATAATGTTATATTAAAATGTTCATGTTGATAAATTTGGGATGCCCTAGGCTTCCTGTTTCAGCCACATATATGCCTATTGAACATGAATGTAGTTTAGTACAATGTAAATATATTAAAAAGGCATATCTGTGTACTACTGAGCATTAACATGTGTTTCATGGAGTGGAAGATAAGATGATTAGTCACCTATAAGTATTGTAATTGTACAAAAACTTCAAATACATTATCAATAACCTTTATTGGAATGTAAATGTACATGAATGAAAGCCAGCCGAAATGAAACAGGTGTAACGAGACTGTTTTTAAAATGTAAGGAGTAGAAAGTACTGTTAATAGAGTGTAAATGTAAGGAGTAGAAAGTACAGATAATGTAGTGTAAATGTAAGGAGTAGAAAGTACTGATAATGGTGTGTAAATGTAAGGAGTAGAAAGTACTGATAATGGAGTGTAAATGTAAGGAGTAGAAAGTACAGATAATGGAGTGTAAATGTAAAGAGTAGAAAGCACTGATAATGGAGTGTAAATGTAAGGAGTAGAAAGTACAGATAATGGAGTGTAAATGTAAGGAGTAGAAAGTACTGATAATGCAGTGTAAATGTAAGGAGTAGAAAATACTGATAATGGAGTGTAAATGTAAGGAGTAGAAAGTACTGATAATGGAGTGTAACTGTAAAGAGTAGAAAGTACTGATAATGGAGTGTAAATGTAAGGAGTAGAAAGTACAGATAATGGAGTGTAAATGTAAGGAGTAGAAAATACAGATAATGGAGTGTAAATGTAAGGAGTAGAAAGTACTGATAATGCAGTGTAAATGTAAGGAGTAGAAAATACTGATAATGGAGTGTAAATGTAAGGAGTAGAAAGTACTGATAATGGAGTGTAAATGTAAGGAGTAGAAAGTACTGATAATGGAGTGTAAATGTAAGGAGTAGAAAGTACTGATAATGGAGTGTAAATGTAAGGAGTAGAAAGTACACATAATGGAGTGTAAATGTAAGGAATAGAAAGTACTGATAATGGAGTGTAAATGTAAGGAGTAGAAAGTACTGATAATGGAGTGTAAATGTAAGGAGTAGAAAGTACTGATAATGGAGTGTACTTTTTTACTTGACACCTCTGTAAACTTCGCTTACTCATACCATTAAGCATTTTTGTTGAGTAATATAACTGTTACCATTATTACTGCTATATTATGTAATAATATATATTGTTGCTGTCCATTTTTGTCGATTTTTATTTTTCTACAGCATTTGAGCACAACATCTGCCTTTTACATTGTGTGAACATTTCATGATGATTGGACCAATGGAAATGCTCCAAAATAGCTTGGAAAACAATTTGGTTCAATTGACTTACATTGAAAGTGAAGTTTTTTACCACTTGTTTTTCATTGGACAGCAACAACACATGTAATAGCCATTTCCAGGTCGACAGTGGCTGAATCTGTGAACCCGTTTTTTAAGATAATTTCCTTCTTAAGTGAAGCACCACTGCGGGTTAAAAGGATCTAAGTTCTAAGCCCCAATCTGCTTGTTAAGATGACTGTGTCCGAGCCTCTGTTGTGTTGGCAGAGGCTCTCGTCTTTTCAATATGCCACGATGCTGTGACCGTGGTTGAATGTCATTCCACTGCTTTCCGTAGGTAGCTATCATCGCTAAAGCTATCTATCTTCATTCAGCTCTTGACTGACCGACAAGCCTTAAAGCCAGATGAATAGATGTGGGTTCGTAACAAAAAACACCCTATAAAACCCAGAGTTTTTGTTAGGTAGGTTAAGTCTGCTTTAAGTTTGAAGTTTGTCTTTTATATAGTGAATAATCATTTTAAACATGTATCTGCAATTGAATCAATTATATTTTACTAAAAAAGGAGATTCCAAGTGTTTGAACAGAGCATGTCAGCTAGAATCGACAGCTGCCACCTTATCTTTTTTTCATGCAGGCATGAATGACATTCCTAATTTAAGCATTTCAAGCAAACTCCCTGAGAATTAATTTCTTACAGCCCTAATTTCACTGATTATAGATGTAAACCCTGTAGGTGTTATTAAGCACTGTAGGTGTTCATTCAACAACAGGGATTGTACTGTGTAGGAATATATTTTATCACACTTCAAGCAGGTGAAAAACCAAAGCTGGTGGCATGAGCAAAGCAGAAAACATTCCAAAGCGCCATTTCCTCTGAACCCCATGCGTCTGCTGCAGTGCAGGGCTAATATAACCGTTAGGCTCAGCTGAGCCTTGCGCAGTGAGCAGTAATAGCAGTCACTGAGCACACTGTGGCAGCTCCTTGCTCCATTTCTCAGCCCAGCATCCCACAGTGGGCACTGACCATCCACTTTCTCCTTCTCAAGGGCTCTGTGTTATCCACTGGCTCCTGGGCTTCTTATGGGCCTAAACTCTGTTCTGCCTGCCAGACGCTCTTAACGGAGGGAGTTATACAAACGTGTGACGCTGATTGCCACTGCAACACTTAATTTCGTCCCTCAAGCAGGGCAGTATGTTGATCCTCAGAAGTCGAGAGCGCAGTTTTGGTGACCCCTATGCAGATCAAAGTTACAGTCTTGCATTGAAGACTGAGGAACGTACCTAAATGTACTACTATGCATATTAGGGCTTTTTTGTGACCTCCATAGCATCAAATAGAAATATTTAGCTAAATATTTAGCATAGTTTAATACAAGGCCTGTGCTTCTGGAAATATTAAGCCATATTTGGCTTTAAAAGTCAAGTCATGTTTGTGAGAAGGTTTTATTACAATACAGATTAAGATGTTGCTAGTGACCTGATATTAAACGGGGCGTTCTAGCCTAACAGTAACATGTTTTTATGGTAGTTGTCAATTTATGTAATATTCTATAACACAGCATTCCCTATTGTCTAAGACAATCCAGTCTTTCATTTGTTATTTTATCTAGAGATGGAAATATCGATCGACTATGTATCGATATCGGCCTATTTTTAATGAACAGAACAGCAGCAACAATTCAAGATCTATATTTAATGATTACAGTTTTAGTTTAAAATAACCAGAGTCTGCGTTTAATGACTGCAGTTTTTACTGCATTTATTTAATTAGCTTTCTTAGTTTTAAATTAAGTGTCTAAATTGAATGATTACAGTATTAGCGGTATTTGTTTGATTTATTTTGTTTATTTATTTTTAATTTTGTTACAAATATTACGCTGTTTCACATGAGCTCGTTAAAAATGGTCGGCGATCGGTCCATCTCTACTTTTATTGGTGTTCTCTCACTACAAATACCCAGAGTACAATTTGCAAATACCCCATACACCCATTGTGAATTCACCCCTGCAGTGATAAAGAAATCCTGACTGCCAGCGATACCACAGGCGTAAATGGGTGTATGGCTAATAAACACAGATTTTGATGTATTTATTTGGGGCATAACAAGGAGGAGCAACAAACCAAAACAAACAGAAGCACATGGAACATGCCACAAGTGTGTAAGCAGTGGCAGAGAACAGACAGGTGGGAAAGCTTATGGGAGTAGTCATTTATCCGAAAAACATTTTAATAATTTCTATTAGTCCATTTGTTGTGAACAGTGGGCAAAAAAATAATAAAGATGGCAAATGTTTAGTCCTGACATTGTATTATTTCTAGCTTTTCAAAAGTTTCTCCCAGCTTCATGATGTCTTTAGTAAGTTTATTCCAAGTCTTTGGGGTGGGTGTGGCCTGGTCACAGGTCAGAGACTAGGAATTCAACTTATTATAGTCTGAAAGACACAAATAAGCTGAGACTTCTATTGCATATTGAGAGGACATATTAAGCATAGCCTATTTACATGGTCACAACTTACCCACAGGACCAAAGTTTTACCAGAACCCTGTAGAACAGCTTGTATATAATAAGCCTAAAGTATCAGTGTAATGAAAAATTTGATTCAATTCAGCTTCTTTAAATAAAGGAATAAAGAAAGTTGATTTGACATATAAAACATTCTTGGAATCCCATCTTGTAACATGGACATGGATGAGGCGGGCGGATAAACTTGCATGTATTTTATTTACAAATTTTTTATTATTAATGAAAATCACTCAAGAGAATAAAACAAAACAGGAATACTGGACACCGAAATAAACAAATTCACATAAGCAGACTTACAAGAAGGACAATGACGGAAAATCTAACAAAACCACACGACAAGACGATGGGCTCACACTGACGGACACTCATGCTACATTAATAGAATATGCGACAAAGACCGGGAGAAAACAAAGGGTATATAACGAACATACAACAAGGAACACCTGACACTAGGGGAAGACGCAGACTCAAGACATGTGAGGGGCGGAGACACGGAGCACGTGACAGAAAGGTAAACAAAGACCACATGGACTTGACAGGATGAGCACTTTTTGAGCACTTTTTGATCCAGGTACTCAACACAGCCAATCAGAACAGGCTGTTTAAGTCTAAGGGATTTGTTATTGGTCTTAAACGTAATATAGTGGCAAATCACAGGACCTGAAAACAGGGAGGCAAAGCTTTCTGATAGCTTTGACAACCAGAATCCTGATTATTCACCAAATACATCAACATGCGCCTCATCACAGCATGTCACATACAGCACAACTCACATGTACATACATCGCCTTTAAATTTAAAACAAGTTAAACGCAGGCATGTACACGAGAAATCGTACATTATAGATGTGCAGTGAGACCCAGTACCAGGTTTTTGGTCCCTTTAAGAGACTTTTGCAACGTTACCTTGTTGTGATTTAGTAAAGCCTGGAGGTCTGGTGATCATATGCCCACTCCCAGACATGAGAAAGAGAGGGAACGCAAACTATGGAGCAAAACATGGAGATTTACGATGGCCTGCAAATACAGACGTCATTCCCCCATCACAATATAAATCACCGTCCAGTAAGACCCCATCACAAATCTTCCTTCCTCTCGGCACAGTGTCACTGTGAAGCAACGCTGAGCTCAGAACTGCAGAAAGTAAGCAGGAATTTTTTTCTCTCCTGCTCTTTCCAGAAATATCTCCCGCGCTCTCTCCCTTCTCCTCTCTCTCTCTCTCTCCCCGTCTCTGTCTCTCACCTCTGGCAGAGTCAGGAGCTAAAGACCTGCCTGTTTGCTTACTCTGCCTATTTTTTCCCCCCCTCTTTCTTATCCGTGCCCCCGGATCTCCTGTAACCTGCTAGTGTTTTTAATCAATGGAGTTCAGTGGAGGCCCCGGGGGAGCGAGGCATGGCGGGTGAGGAGGTTAATGTGCTGGCAGTTTGAGATACGCTCGTGACATTTCAATCCAGCATCTGTTTTTATCTGGCCTGATTTAAGGGTGGCCGACAGCACGGCGTGGCCGGTCGCAGAGCGCGAGCGGCTACCCAGCCCGTGCGGCCCCTTGGGCCCGGAGCCTGATTTCACTATGGAAATGTCACCTCCAAGTGGACGCAAAGGGAACTGCGGCTTTGGCAGCCTGTTTGATCTGATTCAGATTTGACACATACTGTGGACTAATACGTTCAGATAGAACCCAGAGAACGATTATCTCGGCTCTGTGAAGGAAACTGCCCGGCGGTGCGCCTCTACAGTTCCCTCTGAGGATCACAGAGAGAGTCTTCCGGTCACGTGGCCCGCCGACGGGCCGCATCATTATTTATATCACACAGCAAGTGCACATGAAAGGCTCTGCCTGCTGAAAAAGCCGGCAAAAGCAAAGAGGACAAAGTCGGGATGAAAGAGAGATGTAAGATATGGCGAAAGGAGGGCCATTATGAGATAAAGGGGTGGAGGGCTGGAAAATGACTGGCGCAGAGAGGTGGACGATGGAGGGAGGAGGAAGGGAGCTGCAAAAAAAGGGGGGGGTTGGGGGGGGGCAAAAGAGCACAAAAGGGATGAAAGCGAGCGGAAGAGCAAGAGGAACTAACTAAATCATTAGAGTTTCGGTGCAGACGAGCAGCAGGGACAGCCAGGCTGCCACCTACGTTTCATTTGATATGAATTCAATAAGCAGTGGTGATCTTTTCGGACCCCGTGTAATTACCGCACGAACAACAGGCACATTGTGAATAGACTGCAGCTTAAACGCTCCCTTTTCTTTCTTCCGGCTTGGTACTGATCTTGTCTAAGAATGTCAATTATCAAGAAGGGAGAAGTGCGGAGGAGGTAGAGAATGAGGAGAAGAGAGAGAGAGAGAGAGAGAGAGTGAGAGAGAGAGGGAGTGAGGCTGCTCTAAGGAATACTAATGCGGCACTCTGTCTCCTAGAGTTTTGCATTATCTGTATTAGAAGACGGCTCGGCTCATAGTGGGGAGCGAGAACTGCATTTACAGTAGTAGTAAAGACTTTCGTCTCTCTGCTGCAGAGCTGAGACTGTTCACGGTTTGGACAGTGAGCTGAATGAAGTGTTTGGGGTTCTCTGCTTCGATAGCTCAAAATCATTATATTTATTTGTTTACTTATTTATTTATGAAATAATATAGTCTGGCAAAAAATACAGTCCTGTGCAAAATTCTGAGATCAAGTACAAACCAAACAGTGGCACAAAGTAAATCTCCCCACCAGCCAGACGAAAGAGCCTTGAGAGGAATCAAGGCTCAACTCTCATCCTCCTTTGGTCGCCACTGGATAGCACAACTACAACACAAGAAAAGCAATAATAATAGTAATGAGTATAGAAACAAAGCGAAGCTGTAGGAAAACATGTATCTGCATTTTTATTGTCTTTTACATGATTTGAATGCAGCAGCTGTCGTTTACATTATATCCAAATGGCATGATGAATGGACCAATGGAAATGCTCCAAAATAACTTGAAAAAAAATCGGCAAATTAAGCAATACACATTCAGACAGATCAGCATCAAACCCTCATATTAAAATTCATATTTATCGTCACTGTCCAATCTCCAAAATAGAAACTTTACAGCATTACACGAGAGGCCAAAACCAGATTTCTTTCCAAATTATTTTGAAGCATTTCTATTGATCCATTTATCATGGAAATTGTAGACAATGTCAACAGCAGCTGTTTTGTTCAAATTATGTTGAAAAATGAAAATTGACAAAAATAGAGATACATGTTTTTTATTGGACAGCGATGATATTTATATATATATATACTGTATTAACAATACATCTCAATATTCATAACTTTACAGGAGAGACCAAAACATGTTTTACTATCATTGTAACTTAATGAAACCAGAAATGTCTTGCAACCAATTTTATAACATTTTCATTGGTCCATTCATCATTGGTCTATTCGTCATTGGTCCGTTCGTCATTGGTCCATTTCCCGCAATGTAGACAGCAGCTACTGCATTCAGATGATTTGGAAACATAAAAATGTACAAAAATATAATTTGAATCCTGTTCGTCAATGACAATAATGTTGGAAGCCCATCTCAGCTTACTTTTAAAAGAGGGCTAATAAGAGTTCAATCCATGATTTGGTTCAATTCGCTTCATTAAATTTCCTATGATGCTTTCATTTTACTCTCATCAGGAGGCAGATGGTGCACACAGGTGAGGCTTTCTGGATTAGCAGGAGGGTGAATGGCACAAGCACTAGCACAGCATGTGGGTGAGAATTCTTCCTTAATGTTGATATGAAATGGAGGTTTCTGGCAGTAAGGTGTGTTGCATAGCTGCAAACAGTAGTAGCTGACAAACCAGTGCCTAATTTTGTCTATTTTATTGTTAACAGTGCTGTATGTCATACGGTATCAGGACCCAGCCACATAAGCAAGACTATCTGACACAACAACTCAACATGGTTGGAGGCAAGTGCATGATGACGTCCAGCTTGCACACTGTTAACCAGTGCATATAAGCCTCCACTGCTTGTTAACTATATTAAACATGTAACTACAGAGATAAACTAGGGGCGAACCTCACACTTCACACGTCTTGTCTGATCGACTGCATTTGCGTGAACGTGGTTTGCTGGTGGTATTGGAGCTGCATTCACAGAAGCAGTGAGGGTTTTTCTCTCTACTGCAGAGCTGAGCCAAGATGCCTTTCACTTGTTGGACAAATGACTCAGACAGGGCCTTCTAAGTACCTTAACAGAGTTACGGACCTAAAGGCAGATCTGATACAGGGCTAATATTAATAAGTGTAAAAGAGCAGCTGTGGAAAATCTAGGCTCACCTAAGCTCATTGTTTAAACGCCTTTATCTTAGCAATATAAGTAAGAACACCAGATATCATTAGAACAGATATAAATAATATAAATACAATACAAAGTAACATGAATATCTTTCTCTGAAAAAAGTTTTATTATGTTTATGTTATCATTGTTTTCCAATTTGAAGAACAAAGTTTAGTTCCAGATTTCTCCTGGACGCCCTAGACATTGTATGAGTGTATTCAGTTCCTTCACCAGCAATCTTGATTTAGCTTAATAATAAAATAATAATACTGGGTTGTTACCACAAGGAAAAGTTTAGAAAGTGTTAAATAAACACACTGGCATTTGATGATAAAATTGAATCAATTGAATGAGTTAAGCAGAAAATAGAGATTCCAGTTAATTCTAGTAAGACTATAATATAATAAAGCATGTATCATTACATTTAACACAACAACACACATCAAGAAGTGACTGAAAACAGAAAATCAGACTGATTGCACAGTTTAAGCTTGCTAAGATATTGGGAGGTGGCTGCTATGGTATCCAAGGTGGTTGCTGTTGTATCCAAGGTGATTACTAGAGTGCTGACAGGCAGTTGTTAGGGTATTGCAGATGGTGTCTAGGGTGTTGCAAGGCATGCACTGTAGTATATCATACTATGCAATGTAGACCAGATACACATTTGTTAGCTGTAAATACAATGTGTCATCAGTACAGTACACCTGAAGGGTAAAAACCGTATGATGACCACCCGATATTATGTGGTAGGCACCAGATACAATGCTGTGTGCACCAGATACTATGTGGTGAGTATCACATACTATAGTATCAGGTGCAAATTGCATAGTATGATGTGCACTAGATACGCATAGTCGTGTTTGCTGTGGTATCCCAGGTGCTTGCCAGGGGGTTGCGAGGTGGTTACTAAATAAACACAGCTTGATCTGAAGGACATATGATACTTTGTGACACATAACCGTGTTTGTTTATAGTCTTTGTTTGTTATTTGCTATGGTGTCCCAGGTGATAGCTAGTTGGTTGCTGTGGTATCTCAGGGGGTTGTCAGGGTGTTGATAGGTGGTTGCTATGGTTTTCAAAGGTGGTTGCTAAGGGGTTGCTAGGAGGTTGCTATGATATTCCAGGTGGTTTCTAGAGTGTAGCAAGGCAGTTACTATGGTATCCTAGGCGGTTACTAGGTGAATGCTGGCAGTTGCTCTGGTATTCTATATGGTTAATAGTGTGGGCTTCTATTATTGTAATACACGCTGGATGCACAAACATTTATAATTATGAAATCTGTATGTCAGACCAATCACTATTCCTGAACCCAGCAAAGAATATGAACAAACATGAAGAAGAAGAAGAATAAAAGGCTGATAACAATAGTGATCACTAATAAGTCTTAAAGTCCCAGTTGCATTAGCTTTAGTTCCCAGTGCTAGAGAACCAGAGCAATGCAAATAACAGGAGGGCTTGTGAAGAAATGTTATGCCATGTAGATTTGCCATGCTCTCTGTAAGGAAGCCTGTTCTGGGCCTCTGACAATTCATGATTGTGTGCAAAGAGGTTTTATTAAAGTACTACATCAATATGGATGTAGGGTCTTCTCCTAGCGTTAACCTCACCTCCAAATATCCACCTTCCGAAACTCCCCATATGAGACGCTGTGGGGGGGGGGTAGGAGGGAGTAATAAATATTTCCATCCTCCATCAGAAAGTGTCGCCTTGATCTTTCCCTAAAGTACAAAGAGCTGGGTAAACATCATGAAAAATTGAAGTGAGGACTCTCAGCTGCCTCGCTAATGTAGCAGCTGCTGAGAGACCAAACACTGCGCGTCTCTCACAGGCACCCATCCCACCGCGCCTGCTGCAAGCTGCTCCGCTTGCGTATGAGTGACAATAGCCAAACCTCTGTACTTGCTGTACTGTTTCACGCCTTCGCAAAATGCTGCGACAGGCTTGGAATCGAACAGGTGGCTGAGTCCCACCAAGCTGAACATCTTCTGCACAGCAGTGAACCAGCGCTAGATTTATTCGGTCCAGCTCATCTGTAAAAGCCCTTGAGACTCATATGTTAGCCCATTTTCCGTGTTTGCTTAGCTAGTAAACTGATGCAGTACAGCATGTAATCTTCTATAGGTCAGCATCCGTAATGACTGATTATGTGCTGTTTACACAGTCATATTAATATCAGGAGTGCACCAGAAAGTATTAGGTGAGCACAAGATACTATGTGGTGAGCACCATATAATGATTGGTGAACACCTGATACTATGTGGTGAGCACCCAATACTGTCAAGAGCGTGCCAGAATGTATCAGGTGAGCACCATATATTATGTGGTGAACACCAGATACTGTTGGATGTGCATCACATACTATCTGGCAAGAACCAGAGACTATGTGGGATATAACAAATAGCATCTGGTATGCACCAGATACTATGTGGTGAGTACCAGATACTATCAGGTAAACACCAAATACTATGTTGGATATAAAAAATACCATCTGGTATGCACCAGATACTATGTGGTGAGTACCAGATACTATCAGGTAAACACCAAATACTATGTTGAATATAACAAATACCATCTGGTAAGCACCAGATACTATGTGGTGAGTACCAGATACTATCAGGTAAACACCATATACTATGTTGGATATAACAAACACCATTTGGTATGCACCAGATACTATGTGGTGAGCACCCAATACTGTCATGTACACACAAGATCGTATCAGGTGATGTCCACCAGATGCACAAAACAGTGTATCATGCAGTCCCAGAAACCAGATAAGTTAAATCGGTTTAGGATTACTAAAGAACTTGACACGATTAGAGACAATTCAGTTTGCACTGTGCTGATTGGTGGGAATATACAACATGAACGATCAGAATATCGAGCATCGTTATAAGAACTGAAGTTTGTGAGGCTCTATTTCTCTTTTTTTGGATGTAACGAAAAGAAGAAAAGAAACAGTCAACCAAAACAGAAACCAGTAACCAAACAATAATGACTACAAGCCTTAAAATGTAGAATTCCCACACTAACTGGGCTTTCAGGCTGCTGTGAATCCTAATAAGCCTCTTTATGCTCTCAGTAGGCAAAGGAAGGATAGCTTGTGAGGCAAAACACAGAGAAGATACAGTGTTGTGAGGACAGAGTATGTTTGATTTTTCAGAAGAGTTTTCAGTGTTATGATTCCTCTCCAAAGTCCAGCAAGAGTTGAATAACATCCTCGGGAGACGTTATCTTGCACACATTCCTTTTGCAAATCTTCTAAACTCCACAGGACGTCTCTGGCTCATAGCCGTGTCCCATTGATCTCATTGTGTGTCCAGTGTTTGGCTAGAGGTTATGGCGCAGTATATTATTTACACTCTCGCAAGCCATGTCCTCTCATTACACCCCCCCACACACATACACATACTCGCGCACCCTACGCCTCTTTAGCTTATTTAGACTACATGCTGAGATCAGACGGCCTGAAGTCTACTGAAATCCCTCAGTGCCCACGTCCAGCTCCAGCAGACATGAACACAAATATACTGCTGTTTGTGTGTGTGTGTTTGTGTTTGTGTGTGTGTGTAGGGGGGGAATCATTTCTGGGCCAATACAGACTGTAGCAGTGAAAATGAAAGCAAGTTCAGGACTGTGTGAGAGAACTACACACAGTAAAGTTAAATTAGTCTATGATCCTCCTACAAACTGTTGCACAAGCTTTACAGAACGCTGGCAAAGAATCCTATCTAACCAAATAAGAAACTAGAGCTCACAGAATCTAATGCACTGACCAATTCTACCGAGCTAAAAAAAAAAAAGTCCTTTACATTAAATAAACCTTAATTATATTATCATTATTTAAACGATTAAAATTTAAAAGATTAAAAGTTCCCTTTTTAATGGAAAATTTTACCCAATATTTCAGTACTGACTGCTTTGATATTGGCCAAATTAGTTTTAGCTTGAGTGCAACACAAGTTTAATTTTGAGTGCTGTAAACATAGCTTTGAACAGTCAATATAAATATTACACACTAATATTCAGATTTTAGGGACACATTTATTTCAGAACAACAGCTGAAATCATATACTTCTATACTACACAGTATGCAAAATCAGTGGGCTAGTGTGTCCACATATTCAATATTCATCAAGCAGTAGGCAAAAATCCTCCGGAAGACCTCCTGAAGTATGTGACCGAGCACCTTGTGCTATCCCATGATTCAACTGGGGCTGCAGAGGTGTTTGAAGCTGAGGAAGAAAGACGGTGGAAAGCTGTGTGTATGCAGTGAACTGCTGATGCGGATGTTAGCGGTACTTACATTTCTCCGGTAATAGAAGTAAAAAACTATTATGTTCTTGCTTCATCAGCAAAAAAGCAGAAAAGTGCCACAAAAATATCAAAATAATGTCTGCAAATGGGTCTTTTAATGAATAGCGGGACATTTATACTGGTGGTCTGATGTCTTGCGTCACAGGACATTGGTAAGATGGCACACATCGTGTGAGGTTGCAGTGATGCTACACTCTCATATACTGAAAGAGCTACTGAAAGGCGATTTCGGAAACAGCCAATAAGACCTAACTGCCCAGCATGAGGCCATGAAGGACAGTAATGCAGTCTTTCTTTGCAGCTCTAAAATCAAGGGGTATGGATAAAATAAGGCTCTTCCTATTAGCACACACTAGTCTTCACAATGAAGCTCTAAGCTTGACATTCCCTCACTCTGAACAGCTCTGTGTACAGAGCTAATGTTAGCCTTATGGTGAAATTATCGCTTGAGACCACCCGAGACTAGATTAGCAACAATAGCAACACAGTCCAGCTTTGTAGAATGGCACTTGGAAACCTAACGCTAATGTTGTGAATGAAATGTAAGTGTGCTTGGAGGGTAAAACAGGACTTGTTGCCAACATTATGTGAGCTTATCTAACTTAGCAACTAGCAGCGGCACCTCGGCAGGTCGATTAGATGATATCCAACCAAATTCCTCTTGCTAAAGGAACAACAATGGTGTCCACATATGCAATATTCATCAAGGAGTATGCGAAAAAATTCCCCCGGAAGACCTCCTAAAGTATGTGACCACAGCATCCTGTGCTATCCCATGATTCAACTGGGGCTGCGGAGGCGTTGGAAGCTGAGGAAGAAAGACGGCAGAAAGCGGGGAGTCGGCTGTGTGTATACAGTGAACTGCTGATAAGGAGGTTAGCGGTACTTACATTTCTTCTGCAAATGTGCCTTTCAATGAATAGCGGGACATTTATACTGGTGGTCATTGCTAAGATGGCACACGTAGTGTGAGGAAACAGCCAATAAGACCTAACTGCCAAGCATGAGGCCATGAAGGACAGTAATGCAGCTCTAAAATCAAGAGGTATGGATAAAATAAGGCTCTTCCTATTAGCACACGCTAGTCTTCACAATGAAGCTCTAAGCTTGACTCACTCTGTACAGCTTGTTGCTTGATGCCAATTTTAGCTAACAGAGCTAATGTTAGCCTTATGGTGAAATTGTCGCTTGAGACCACCCGAGACTAGATTAGCAACAAGAACAACGCAGTCCAGCTTTGTAGAATAGCATTTGGAAACCCAACACTAATGTTGTGGATTAAACCGAAGTGTGCTCAGTAGGTAAAACAGGACTTGTTGCCAACATTATGTGAGCCTAACCAACTTAGAAGCTAGCAGCGGCACCTCGGCGGGTCAATTAGATGATATCCAACCAAATTCCTCTTGCTAAAGGAACAACAATGGTAAACTCATCAAGATCTAACAGCGAAAACAAAACATCACAGCTCATTCTCGCCTTCAGCACAAAAGACCACCTGCACATCTCCGATAAAACTGCTGCGTTCTCAACTTCTTTTAAGCCACGCCAGGGACAACTACTTAACAGTTGGCTCGATGCGATCAATAGCTGGGAGAAAATCAATGATGCCTTGATCTTGTGCGCAGTTGGATTCTCCTGGAGATAAAGAGAGTAACTCTGTTCCCTCTGGAACTCACGGCGAGCAGTAAAATCGGAGAGAACAACAGCCTCATAAATCTGATTCCCGTACACTGGCGAGAGGGGACGGCGCTCGACCCACGCTGGCATTCCTGTAGAGCTTCAGTCTGGGTCGGCCGTGTGCATACACGTGCTGCTCGGTACAGATGTACCAGGGTTTGCGGCGTTCTACTGCAAGCGTTTAATAATGAAATGATAGACTAATAAATACTGCACACGCCACTTTCGCATTCGTTTATCTACTGAACATAATGAAAGCAGTGGCACAGGAAACGAGCGTGTTCCACATGTCCCCTTTGCCCACCCTCCAAACCTACTTGCATTGTTTGGATATTTACCTTTTCCTCCCGGGGGCATGAAGGGATGGCCCATTCTCCTTCAGCAGAGCAATCGCTCCTGCTTTTGTCACAGTGATTACATGCTGGCTTTGATCAGGGGCTGACAGGTGTGCTGCTTGCGTCTGGGCTGGAGCGCGCGTCTCAGAACTAGGCCAACGCCGCTATCTCACGCTGGAGTGTCCCAGTTCCATCCGGAGCTCTAGAGGGAACACCGCGCTCATTTAAGTGATGCTGCTGTTTATATAGTGCTGTTCCACACACAGCTTTACTCTAGTGTTATTATCACCTGTCTGGAAGCCGCTGAAGTGTGGCATGAGCTGTACAGCCTGGCCGATTTTGTGGAGGAGAAAGTACAGTTCAGATCTGTTTAACCCTTAATGGTGTTCATTATTATTATTATTATTATTATTATTATTATTATTATTATTATTATTATTATTATTATTAATGCTTTGCTAGTATTTACTTGTAATAATGTAATAATTGCATAGCTTCTCTCCACATACAGTAGCAAGACTGTAAAAAACAATAATTAAATCATAATTAAATAAATCCCTTACTATTTAATTTATTGAAAATTAAAAATGTATATAGAAAACATCACAGTATATCATAATATTCAGCATTTTGCAAAATAATACTGCAAAAATATTGTATTGTGTCTTAAGCATCATGGGTTCTTCTCAGGCATATTATTTATTAATAACTTATTATTAGTAATTGTTACTATTCTTAAATAAAATCTTTTTTAATTTTGTCGCTGTCCAAAGAAAAAAAAACATGTGGGGCAGTTGTGGGCTAAAGGTTAGGGGTCGTCAGTTTGATCCCCTAAACCAACAGGACACAGCTGAGACTAGACTTGAACAAGGCACCTAACCCCCAACTGCTGTGGATGGGGCTGCCCACTGCTCCAGGCAAGTGCTCACTGCCTTCTAGTGTGTGTTCACTGGTGTGTGTGTATGTGAATGTTTCACTGCACGTATGGGTTTAATGTGGAGGTCAAATTCTGCTCTATGCAAACACACTTGGCAAACCGTTCGAATGTTTAAATGTATCTCCATTTTTCTTTATTTTTATTTCTCTCCATCATTTGAACAGGACAGCTGCCGTTTACATTGTGTAATGTACCAATGTAAATTGGTAAATGGACCAATAGAAATGCTCCAAAATAGCTAGGAAAAAAATCCCGGTTGCATTGACTTATATAGAAATTGAAGTAGGTTTTTGTCCTCTCCTGTAAAGTTGCCATTTTGGAGACATTTTGGAGTTTAGAAAGTAAAAGTCGTGTCTTCATTATGTTCTTATGCTCATAGATTGAACTTTGGGTCTAAGTGGAAATTCTCTATGAGAAGAATGAAAAGAGTTTTTGCAATATTACTGGATCCTCTAAATAAGGAGGTCATTAAAGAGTCCAAATCTGTCACTTTGCACTGAATGGATGTCATTAAACTGGCTGCCACCTTACATAATCGGCTTAATTTCACTACTTCATCCCTGATAAGATGATTTAGACCAACAAAACATACTAATTATTCTTTTAATGCTGTTAACCTTTTCTGATGTACCAGCAGCTTGTAGAAACTTTCCTATTCCACCCTAAATAGTGCTGCAAGAAGGTGGCGAACAGGAAGCTGGCGTCTGCCTCATAGTTTTAGTATTTATGACAAGGTGAGATAATCTATTAAAATTTCTTGCCTAAACATTTTATGTACAGAGCTAATTATGAATATGCACTATGGCATATGCCATTGCGACAAGCCTACCATTGCTTAGTGACGGCAAACTGATGTGCAGCAGCACTGACTTGCATGTAGTGATATTAGTATTTTGACTGTTGTAACAACCTTATCATTCATTGTAAGCTGTGTTATATACGATAGTAAAATGTACACGTAGACGTATCCAGTTCTGAACATATGGTGCAGTTTTCAGAGAAGCCTATTCATTTTGGCTATAAAGAAATTGAAGACCTATATTTCCAAATGTGGGCACAACGTGAACAACTTCAGTGGTCTATTGAAACTCAACACTTTTCCTTTAGTTACATTTCCAAAAGAAGGAAACAGTAAGAGACTTTCCTCTTGCCAGTCAGTTTAGTTTCAGTGAATCTACATTGTATTGGTTAAAACATTCAACCCAATTGCAAATCACTGTAAGATAAAACTGCTCACAATGTGTGTTATTTCCTCTTTTTGTACACTTTATTGCATCACTAGAACACTTAATTGCATTACACTCTAATAACTGAAAGAAAACATTCAATTTATGTATTAAAATGTTTACTTTTACTTTTTACTTTTTTTTAACTCTT